>CM026400.1:25354383-25527396 GCA_014843695.1 Archivesica marissinica | reverse complement strand
AACAGAAAGCCCAGAGTAAATAATGTACTCCGGTACTAGGTATAACAGAAAGCCCAGAGTAAATAATGTACTCCGGTACTAGGTATAACAGAAAGCCCAGAGTAAATAATGTACTCCGGTACTAGGTATAACAGAAAGCCCAGAGTAAATAATGTACTCCGGTACTAGAATATAACAGAAAGCCCAGAGTAAATAATGTACTCCGGTACTAGGTATAACAGAAAGCCCAGAGTAAATAATGTACTCCGGTACTAGGTATAACAGAAAGCCCAGAGTAAATAATGTACTCCGGTACTAGGTATAACAGAAAGCCCAGAGTAAATAATGTACTCCGGTACTAGGATATGAGAATAGAGGAATATTGCTGACACCTGCATGCTCATCACAGTTACAAACTACAAACATTATACTGACTATATGGATGACTTCAGCCTGGGAACAGGCGTCGATATATTTTGCCTGGTCAGTGAAATAAATATATTTTAACACCGAAACTATTAATTGGGCCATATTGAGTTTCTGATCATAAATGAGGGTGTAAGTAGAAGGATGGCGCTACAATCAGAAATCAACTCCCCAGGCTGTCATTTTGCCAGAAGTTAAAAAGTGAAAAATCGACAGACTAGCACCCAGGCTAGTATGACTTGCGTACTCACCAGTTACAAAAACATATGAATGAACTAGAAACATTCAAACAAGATACCATTAAATGATTTAGACTCTTTAAGATTCCGCTTCCATCTTTAACCCCTTTTCCACTTCGAGACGTAAGCTTACGTGGTACAGTTCTCCGTACATTAATGTGTCATTCACCTATCTTTAACCCTTTTCCACTTCGAGACGTAAGCTTACGTGGTACAGTTCTCCGTACATTAATGTGTCATTCACCTATCTTTAACCCTTTTCCACTTCGAGACGTAGGCTTACGTGGTACAGTTCTCCGTACATTAATGTGTCATTCACCTATCTTTAACCCTTTTCCACTTCGAGACGTAAGCTTACGTGGTACAGTTCTCCGTACATTAATGTGTCATTCACCTATCTTTAACGCTTAGCCTGCTAATCACATTTTGCAAACAGCATTGAGTCAGATCAAACAGCATTGAGTCAGATCAAACAGCATTGAGTCAGATCAAACAGCATGGAGGAAACGGCATGCTTCCATGCCATCTGATCAGGCTCTATGCTGTTGCTATTCAGATAGTGGAGCTAAAAGACTTGAATGAATAGCAAACAACATAGATGCTGATCAGATGTTACGCCGCCGCGACTGATCTGGATCTATGTTGTTTGCAAATTCCTTCCAATTTCTTCTTTAAGGGTTAATCAATGGATAAACTGTCAGAATATTCATCGAGATCACTGGGAATTTTTGTATCCGCTGTAGGTGTTCCTGTTTGATTAACCCTTTCAACACCACAGACCTCTATATAGGCTTACAAAAAGTGTAGATCCAGATGAGCCGGTTCGTGATGAGCCGTCTCATCAGGATCTGCACTTTTTGCCAGTAATGTTACTATTTGTAGACAAAATTACCCATTTTGACAAGTCCATGTCAGTTACTTGGTGTCGAATGGGTTATGGGTTAATCAATGGATAAACTGTCAGAATATTCATCGAGATCACTGGGAATGTTTGTATCCGCTGTAGGTGTTCCTGTTTGATTAACTTATTACCGTACATACTCGCCTATAAGGCAATGTCGCCTGAAATCTGTGGGTTTTGGCATGCACTCGCATATAAGATGAGTTGATAAAATGGACACTAGACAAATGTAGAAATTGCATGTTTGGCTAGTGCAAGTTGAAGAAAGTGTCAGAATGGTTTCTTTTCTAAATTGTAATTATGGATACCATTTAACATTTTTAACATCTGGTGGTAAAAAACTTGTCTTATAGGCGAGTATGTACGGTAACTAGGTGAGTATGTATGGTAACTAGGCGAGTATGTACGGTAACTAGTTGAGTATGTACGGTAACTAGGCGAGTATTTACGGTAACTAGGCAAGTATGTACGGTAACTAGTTGAGTATGTACGGTAACTAGGCGAGTATGTACGGTAACTAGTCGAGTATGTACGGTAACTAGGCGAGTATGTACGGTAACTAGGCGAGTATGTACGGTAACTAGTTGAGTATGTACGGTAACTAGGTGAGTATGTACGGTAACTAGGCGAGTATGTACGGTAACTAGTTGAGTATGTACGGTAACTAGGCGAGTATGTATGGTAACTAGTTGAGTATGTACGGTAACTAGGCGAGTATGTACGGTAACTAGTCGAGTATGTACGGTAACTAGGCGAGTATGTACGGTAACTAGGCGAGTATGTACGGTAACTAGTTGAGTATGTACGGTAACTAGGCGAGTATGTATGGTAACTAGTTGAGTATGTACGGTAACTAGTTGAGTATGTACGGTAACTAGGCGAGTATGTACGGTAACTAGTTGAGTATGTACGGTAACTAGGTGAGTATGTACGGTAACTAGGCGAGTATGTACGGTAACTAGTTGAGTATGTACGGTAACTAGGCGAGTATTTACGGTAACTAGGCGAGTATGTACGGTAACTAGTTGAGTATGTACGGTAACTAGGCGAGTATGTACGGTAACTAGTTGAGTATGTACGGTAACTAGGCGAGTATGTACGGTAACTAGTTGAGTATGTACGGTAACTAGGCGAGTATGTATGGTAACTAGGCAAGTATGTACGGTAACTAGTTGAGTATGTACGGTAACTAGGCGAGTATGTACGGTAACTAGTTGAGTATGTACGGTAACTAGGCGAGTATGTACGGTAACTAGTTGAGTATGTACGGTAACTAGTTGAGTATGTACGGTAACTAGGCGAGTATGTATGGTAACTAGGCGAGTATGTACGGTAACTAGGTGAGTATGTACGGTAACTAGGCGAGTATGTACGGTAACTAGTTGAGTATGTACGGTAACTAGGCGAGTATGTATGGTAACTAGTTGAGTATGTACGGTAACTAGGCGAGTATGTACGGTAACTAGTTGAGTATGTACGGTAACTAGTTGAGTATGTACGGTAACTAGGCAAGTATGTATGGTAACTAGTTGAGTATGTACGGTAACTAGTTGAGTATGTACGGTAACTAGGCGAGTATGTACGGTAACTAGTTGAGTATGTACGGTAACTAGGCGAGTATGTATGGTAACTATTTGAGTATGTACGGTAACTAGGCGAGTATGTACAGTAACTAGTTGAGTATGTACGGTAACTAGGTGAGTATGTACGGTAACTAGGCGAGTATGTATGGTAACTAGGCGAGTATGTACGGTAACTAGTTGAGTATGTACGGTAACTAGGTGAGTATGTATGGTAACTAGGCGAGTATGTACGGTAACTAGTTGAGTATGTACGGTAACTAGGCGAGTATGTACGGTAACTAGGCGAGTATGTACGGTAACTAGTTGAGTATGTACGGTAACTAGGTGAGTATGTACGGTAACTAGGTGAGTATGTATGGTAACTAGTTGAGTATGTACGGTAACTAGGCGAGTATGTACGGTAACTAGGCGAGTATGTACGGTAACTAGTCGAGTATGTATGGTAACTAGGTGAGTATGTATGGTAACTAGGCGAGTATGTACGGTAACTAGGCAAGTATGTACGGTAACTAGGCGAGTATGTACGGTAACTAGGCGAGTATGTACGGTAACTAGTTGAGTATGTACGGTAACTAGGCGAGTATGTACATTAACTAGTTGAGTATGTATGGTAACTAGGCGAGTATGTATGGTAACTAGGCAAGTATGTACGGTAACTAGGTGAGTATGTACGGTAATTAGGCGAGTATTACGGTAACTAGGCAAGTATGTACAGTAACTAGGCGAGTATGTACGGTAACTAGGTGAGTATGTACGTTAACTAGTCGAGTATGTACGTTAACTAGGCGAGTATGTATGGTAACTAGGCAAGTATGTACGGTAACTAGGTGAGTATGTACGGTAATTAGGCGAGTATTACGGTAACTAGGCAAGTATGTACAGTAACTAGGCGAGTATGTACGGTAACTGCTCATTGTATGTGGTATTGGTAATGGTATCAAGTTCAAAAACCACTCCAGAAAAAATGAGATTGAACATTATTATTAATTAAAATAAATATTGTGAGCCTCCGAGGTAAATGAGACGTTGTCAGTTCGAACCCCTCCATGGAGAAATTCTTAAAAATGAGGTAAAATAGACATTTGAATGCATGTGATGTTCATAACAGAGAATTGTTCATGCTGATAATGGATGTTTACAAATTAATATGTCAGCTAATTTATGACAGCGGTGATACTGCATGCTGCCTGTGCTGGAAATTCGAAGCCGGCAGATAGCTTCGGGCAGCAATTGTGCAAAATGTAAGTTTAAATAGTGTAACAAAATTGCAAAGAGCGAAAAAAAGTAGGTGGTCGACGATCTATTTGCACAGTTTAGTTCAAAGATTGAGTAACTAAAGAAGCAAAAATTGTTGCACTCAAACTGTTTCCTTTGACCGAATTATTTGTAAATAGTTGACCAAATTGCCTCGGATTTTCACCTATTTTCGTGGTATAAACATGCAAACATTTATAAGTAAAAGTAGGAATACATTTGAATTTGGTTCATTCCATGCAAGTGAAATGTGTCTCGCGTAGGATACCAAAATGCATCCTCAAAAAAGTAGAAAAAACAGCAAGACAAAAATATGAAACTTATAAGATTAATTATGAAAATGAAATAAACAAGAGGGCTATGGTGGCCCTGTATCGCTCACCTGACACCATTTGTTACCCCAGGGTCACCATTTTAACAACTTTGAAATAGCATTGTACATCGATCTTTTCTACCATATGTTGACAAAATCCGACAGGTGAATTTATGTTACTTTTAGACGGTGGCCATCTTATTTTTGCGACAACCTCCATTTTAACAAATCTCAAAAGGCTACACCCATGGACTATAACTGTGAAATTTGGCTACCATTGGTTAAGCTGTTTGGGTAAAAAAGAATTTTGAAACCTATAATAAAAGAACGATCTTTTGACCTTTCAGCAAAAATCATCATCTTTGATTTGATATATGACACGACCATAATATGCTCACAAATAATAGTTGACCACCCGGACGGACCATGCCCATTTTTGAATTCAGGGAACAACTTTGAAAGAGCATTGTACATCGATCATTCCTGCCATGAATCGTCAAAATCCGGCTGGCAGTTCAAGAGGAGATTTTTTAAGAAATTGTGCTATTTTTTAGATGGTGGCCATATTTTATTCGCGATTACCGCCATTTTAACACATCTCAGAAGGCTACACCCATAGACTATAACTATGAAATTGTTTTAGAATTAATGCTAATTTTAGACGGTGGCCATCTTGAATTTCAGAGGAACTTTATTTTAACAACCTTGGATAGGCATCACCTAAGGATCATACAAGTAGAGTTTCTTCAACATTGGCTGATCAGTTCATGAGAAGAAAATGTTTGAAATCTCTCTTAACGGTTGACATTTGACGACCATCTTGGATGATGTAATCATTTGAATTTGATGACAATTAGAGTGATCACCTTGGCGATACCTTCGATTTGATATATGACATGACAATATTAGCTCTAAAATAATATCCGACACCTACTTGACCTCCCGTGTCACGCATATTTTTGATCCCAGGGTCACCATTTGAACAACTTTGAAAGAGCATTGCACATCATTCCTACCAAGAATCGTCAAAATCCGGCTGGTGGTTCATGGAAGAAGATAATTTAAGAGTTTGTGCTATTTTTAGGATTACTTAATAAAAAAAAGTTTAAACTGTATTTATTTTACAACGATTGCGAAGCAAGTTCTAACAACTTATATTAAACACTCTCGTTGGCGCGAATGAAAGCGTAAATGTGGTCATTCGTGTGGGAGGAAACCGGAGTACCCGGAGAAAACCCACCTGTCCGATCTGGCGACCACCGTACCATCACACATACTTCCCGGTCCGAGGATCGAACCCGCGTTGCATTGGTGAGAAGCGAGTGCGCTAACCACTGCGTTAATCGGACAGCACAGGATTACTTAATGATGTGATTATAACAATTTTGTAACCCCCCACCTACCCAAGTATCATAATAAATGGTTACTGAGGAGAAGACGCTTCATGGACGACGGACGACAGACAGACACATTGCGGTAAAATACATCACATGAGCTTTGATCAAGTGAGCTAAATCACTAAGAAACACTACGAATAGCATTCACCAACAAAAAGTTATCATATAAATCTTGAACATGCATGGTACACGCACTGTCATAAAATCAAAACCTCGAATTGAGTCATTGCACTTTGTGATAATTTACCGTCAAGTATTTTCTATGCATCAGTAATGAACACGTTCAAGAAGATCCCTACAAGATGGCGAAGCAGATAATTTGACAAAGTAAAGCAGTTTTTTAATCCTTTCAGATACAAATAATATGAACATTTCAAATATGGATGGAAACATGTGTATATGTTTATATGATTTTTACAAGAAAATTGCTATCTGAGAGGATTAGCAGACTTATTATAATCACCATCGGTCACGACCCCTAAAGAATTGAACTAATTTAGATTATAGAATATATGTATTATGCTTTCAAAGTAAAGTAATAACGGTTGTAAAGAAACATTCGATACACTATTGCATTATAGGTAAGTCAGGTATAACCTATTAAACAATAAATCACAGTACCTGTAAGCTATCGTATATTGCCTTACCTATACAGTAGTGTAATATTCCAACGGTATTATTACTTTACTTTGAAAGCACAGTATCTGTAATCTATCGTATATTGCCTTACTATACAGTAGTGTAATATTCCAACGGTATTATTACTTTACTTTGAAAGCACAGCTAAGTTTCAATAACATTGACAATGCATTATGTTGCCAAACTGAGCATTTTGACCTTGAAAAAGGTCAATGTCAACATTTATAGTACATGTACCAAGGACATGGAATATTGTATATAAATTTCAGCCAAATTTGCTTTTTTTACTAATGGTGACCTTGCCAATGACCCAAATATCTCTAAATTTAAGGTTCCAGTATGCAAATTATTGTGTAAATCTGCTCATTCCTGAGTAACTGAACAATAAGTAAACTAAATATAGTACTCGAACATTCATACACTCAAATTATGTCTGTTAAACCAGCACGTGAACAATTGGTGAGTTACTGCCCTTGAATACTCCTCAAGGAGGATAGGTTCATTTAATTGGTTTCCTCTGTTTTTATGTCCCTTCATTTGCGTGACATGCTATCAATTTGAATCCGTTTTCTCATCTTATAATTATTAAATTAAACAGAAATTGCTCTCTTAGTTTATACACATTCATTTTAGCTCGATTGCGAAACAAGTTCTTACAACTTATATTAATCACTCTCGAGACCTCATTCCTGATGGAATCCATCGCAACGAGGGAGAGAAGAGGCAACTTAGAATTTAAATTCCTTGCCTAAGGGTACAATCGTAACGGCTCCAGTGGGGCTCGAACTCCAGACCTTTCGCACCTGAAGCGACACAGCTTCCACTATACTCTCCTGTAAAAATATGTTGAACATGAATTTGATACAGTCAGACTAATTATATTGCAACATCTGATTATGCAGAAACAACAGTAAAAACAAAGGATTCCAACTAAATGGACGAAATACATTTAGGGATAAATCAGACTGACTCTGCCAAAGGGAGATAATAAAACACAAATGTGTCTCATTTCTTTGCAGTGTCCAAGGGGGACAACCAAACTAGTATACCTGGTGGACTGGGAGTAATTATTAATGGTTTATCTACCTTCTTAGACAAAAATAAAATTCTCATAGATTATGTTAGACAATATTGCCTTTTATTCCATTTTGTGCTTAGAACTTGTGCAGGTATATTATGAATTTTGAAGAATATATCTACCGGTATAAAACATTGAAGTGTTGTCAATGTTTATGAAATTATCAAAAGGGATTTGGGTATGTGTGCGGGAACTGTAGTATGTTATGAAGGAGTGGGTCAGTGGCTCTGTTGTGCTGCAGTGAATGAGCGTGTGCGCAAGTCTGCATTACACATAGGTAACGTATCTCAGAGGATTGTGACTGATCCAGGGATCACAGGTTCGATCCCCCGTCTGACCCTAATAAAATTAACAGTCTTTCAGATGGGACGTTAAACCGAGGTCTCGTGTCGGTGCTGTAGACCGTGCATGTAAAAGAACCAGAATAGACTCTGGAATGTGTCTCTGTCTGTATCATTGCACTATCCTCCAAAATATAAAATGACTAATCTCTTCGCTCATATGGGCAACCGGTAGCGACAATAAATAAACGTAAAACACACAGGATTGTGAAAGAAACAGATCAGGGGTACCCTCAGCCACATGCATATACATAGGTAATGTATCTGAGAGGATTGTGAAAGAAACAGATCAGGGGTACCCTCAGCCACATGCGTATACATAGGTAATGTATCTGAGAGGATTGTGAAAGAAAGGGGTACCCTCAGCCACATGCATATACATAGGTAATGTATCTGAGAGGATTGTGAAAGAAAGGGGTACCCTCAGCCACATGCATATACATAGGTGATGTATCTGAGAGGATTGTGAAAGAAAGGGGTACCCTCAGCCACATGCATATACATAGGTAATGTATCTGAGAGGATTGTGAAAGAAAGGGGTACCCTCAGCCACATGCATATACATAGGTGATGTATCTGAGAGGATTGTGAAAGAAAGGGGTACCCTCAGCCACATGCGTATACATAGGTGATGTATCTGAGAGGATTGTGAAAGAAAGGGGTACCCTCAGCCACATGCATATACATAGGTGATGTATCTGAGAGGATTGTGAAAGAAAGGGGTACCCTCAGCCACATGCATATACATAGGTAATGTATCTGAGAGGATTGTGAAAGAAAGGGGTACCCTCAGCCACATGCATATACATAGGTAATGTATCTGAGAGGATTGTGAAAGAAAGGGGTACCCTCAGCCACATGCATATACATAGGTAATGTATCTGAGAGGATTGTGAAAGAAAGGGGTACCCTCAGCCACATGCATATACATATAATGACAAAAATTGATCTATATATAACAATGATTATAATGTACCAGTCATTTGCAATCCCGGCGCACCCAATCCCAGCGCACCCAATCCCGGCACACCCAGGGAAGCAATGGGCGGAGTAATCAATCCCGACGCACCCAGGGAAGGCAATGGGCGGAGTAATCAATCCCGACGCACCCAGGGAAGGCAATGGGCGGAGTAATCAATCCCGATGCACCCAGGGAAGGCAATGGGTGGAGTAATCAATCCCGACGCACCCAGTGAAGGCAATGGGCGGAGTAATCAATCCCGACGCACCCAGGGAAGGCAATGGGCGGAGTAATCAATCCAGGCACACCCAGGGAAGCAATGGGCGGAGTAATCAATCCCGACGCACCCAGGGAAGGCAATAGGCGGAGTAATCAATCCCGGCACCCCCAGGGAAGCAATGGGCGGAGTAATCAATCCCGACGCACCCAGGGAAGGCAATGGGCGGAGTAGTCAATCCCGACGCACCCAGGGAAGGCAATGGGCGGAGTAATCAATCCCGACGCACCCAGGGAAGGCAATGGGCGTAGTAATCAATCCCGACGCACCCAGGGAAGGCAATGGGCGGAGTAATCAATCCCGACGCACCCAGGGAAGGCAATGGGCGGAGTAATCAATCCCGACGCACCCAGGGAAGGCAATAGGCGGGGGTAATCAATCCCGACGCACCCAGGGAAGGCAATGGGCGGAGTAATCAATCCCGACGCACCCAGGGAAGCAACGGGCGGAGTAATCAATCTAGACGCACCCAGGGAAGGCAATGGGCGGAGTAGTCAATCCCGACGCACCCAGGGAAGGCAATGGACGGAGTAGTGTTCGGCTATAGTGCCAAGCTGTTATCACCAAACTCTCATACAAGAACAGCCTGGGAGGTAATGGCAGTTTCTTGCATGGAGAGGCGGGGTCTTGTACTGGGGCTAATGTAACCCCGCAAACTGATCCTCCCAGTCACGGCGTCTACCGCCATGCCTTCCATTCCTAGAAGTCAGGGTAGCAAATGACTTGGGCCAGACCTTTCTGCGAGGAAAATTAAATGTCCTGTCCATGGTAGGGTCAGGGTAGCAAATGAATCTTTTTTTGTTACTCATTTTTCTCTCTGACTTTCCACATTATCGAGACCATATTTGACCATTTTACTCACCACATCGTTATATATGTATATATACATGTATATATAAAACCATTTTCGCAAAAGATTATATGGCCGATCGAGCTGTATGGAAGGTCAGTGGTTCTACCCAGGTGCCCATCAATGCATAAAACACTGCTCGAAGGGACACCCAGGGTCTTCCTCCACCAACAATAGCTGGATACTCACAATATGACCTAAGCTGTTGGTGCAATGTTAAACCCAATAAACCAAAACCAAAAATGACTATAATATTATGGCAATTTCATAGCGTAGACATGACCATCACCGTATAATAGAATCCTAGTAGAAGTAGAACATCAGCATTATAAAGTTTAAAACTTGTGCAGTATGTAATGGTGTGTATATTAACCCAATATGTGAGGTGATATGTAGGCAGCCCGGTTAGCTCAGTCATTAGAGCAATAGGGCACAATGCTAACATTTTACAGTACAGTATGCTAACATTTTACAGTACAGTATGTTAACATTTTACAGTACAGTATGCTAACATTTTACAGTACAGTATATGTTAACATTTTACAGTACGTTAACATTTTACAGTACAGTATGTTAACATTTTACAGTACAGTATGTTAACATTTTACAGTACAGTATGCTAACATTTTACAGTACAGTATGTTAACATTTTACAGTACAGCGAGAGGTCCCGGGTTCGAGTCCCGCATTATAAACTTGTGGAATATGTAACGGCGAGTATATTAACCCAATATGTGAGGTGATATGTAGGCAGCCCGGTTAGCTCAGTCGGTAGAGCAATAGCCCTGTAAGCGAGAGGTCCCGGGTTCGAGTCCCTGACTAGGGGGAATGTTTTTCTCACCTGGGCTACAAATAGAAAACTGTATGTGTATCAATCAAAATACAATGCACATTACTCTCCCTTTGTCAAGAGTAAATCAATTATTCTCTAAGCTCTCATAGCTGAATAAAAGACAACAGACACGAACAATTTAGGAATAAGACTCGTATTTGGCAGTATAAGTCTTAGTTACTTACTGCCAAATATTTTGTCTCTAGATGACCGAAAATCTGTATCGCAAGCTTATGTACGCCCCAATAAGCAAACGCATGAAATACACGAGAAAATTACCCAACTACCGATACTGTAAACCCAGTTATTTTCGTAACTAGAAGAATTTCGTGCAAGTTGTTAGGTGTAAGTAATGGACTATAACTCTACAACTAGTAAGATTAAATATGGGATTAGGGGATTATTGATTAGAGTTGGTAGGTTTTGTGAGTATATCAAACGCCCGCATTCCATTGCAATGTACCTTTTGTAAACACAATAAATTTCAGTATTTTCTAACTGGGTCATACCGCGTTGCGAGGCTCACGTACGCACGTCCGCTAGCATCAAACCACATCTGCAAGGCACCCAGCAAAATCAGGTAAAATAATTAACTACCGTAATAATTACTTTTTTCAAACAATCATAATTTAAATCTATTCACATAATATGAGGTTAAAAAATCAACAATGGATTGTGACAGTACATATTTAAATGCAATTTACAGTATGTTAACATTTTACAGTACAGTATATGTTAACATTTTACAGTACAGTATGTGTTAACAGTTTACAGTACAGTATATGTTAACATTTTACAGTACAGTATATGTTAACATTTTACAGTACGTTAACATTTTACAGTACAGTATGTTAACATTTTACAGTACAATATATGTTAACATTTTACAGTACGGTATGTTAACATTTTACAGTACAATATATGTTAACATTTTACAGTACAATATATGTTAACATTTTACAGTACAGTATGTTAACATTTTACAGTACAGTATGTTAACATTTTACAGTACAGTATGTTAACATTTTACAGTACAGTATGTTAACATTTTACAGTACAGTATGTTAACATTTTACAGTACAGTATGTTAACATTTTACAGTACAATATATGTTAACATTTTACAGTACGGTATGTTAACATTTTACAGTACAATATATGTTAACATTTTACAGTACAATATATGTTAACATTTTACAGTACAGTATGTTAACATTTTACAGTACAGTATGTTAACATTTTACAGTATGGTATGTTAACATTTTACAGTACGGTATGTTAACATTTTACAGTACAGTATGTTAACATTTTACAGTACAGTATGTTAACATTTTACAGTACAGTATATGTTAACATTTTACAGTACAGTATGTTAACATTTTACAGTACAGTATGTTAACATTTTACAGTACAGTATATGTTAACATTTTACAGTACAGTATATGTTAACATTTTACAGTACAGTATATGTTAACATTTTACAGTACAGTATGCTAACATTTTACAGTACAGTATGCTAACATTTTACAGTACAGTATATGTTAACATTTTACAGTACAGTATAATAACATTTTACAGTACAGTATGCTAACATTTTACAGTACAGTATATGTTAACATTTTACAGTACAGTATAATAACATTTTACAGTACAGTATATGTTAACATTTTACAGTACAGTATGTTAACATTTTACAGTACAGTATGCTAACATTTTACAGTACAGTATATGTTAACATTTTACAGTACAGTATGTTAACATTTTACAGTACAGTATGCTAACATTTTACAGTACAGTATGCTAACATTTTACAGTACAGTATGCTAACATTTTACAGTACAGTATGTTAACATTTTACAGTACAGTATGTTAACATTTTACAGTACAGTATATGTTAACATTTTACAGTACAGTATATGTTAACATTTTACAGTACAGTATAATAACATTTTACAGTACAGTATGCTAACGTTTTACAGTACAGTATATGTTAACATTTTACAGTACAGTATACATTAACATTTTACAGTACAGTATATGTTAACATTTTACAGTACAGTATGTTAACATTTTACAGTACAGTATATGTTAACATTTTACAGTACAGTATATGTTAACATTTTACAGTACAGTATACATTAACATTTTACAGTATAGTATATTAACAGTTTACAGTATGTTATTTTACAGTAGAGTATGTTAACAGTTTACAGTACAGTATATGTTAACAGTTTACAGTATGTTATCATTCTGAAAATATGAACACAATTAAATAGAGCAATGTGTTGTGTGTTTTTAATGCCAGCAATTTTAACATGTCTAAAATGAGAGTATATATACACTGTATAATTATGTTACAAGGATATTGAGCATGTCTAAAATGGTTGGCTTTCTTTACTAAAGCACTAAGAATATCATTATAGAAATTGTGCCAGTCAATATAGAACAGGAATATGACTTTAAAGTCATATAGAACAGGAATATGACTTTAAAGAAAAACTGTTAGTAAAACAAGTGATAAAAACACAACTAAATATGTGACTCATTTTCGTGTTTCAAACGTGCATATAGGTTTTGTGCAGTCCATACTCGCCTATAAGACGACCCTCCCCCTACTTTAGTCCTGAAATCTGTGGGTTTTGGCATGCCCTCGCATATAAGACGGGTTGATAAAATGGACGCCAGACACAAGTATAAATTGCAAGTTGAAGAAATGTTCAGTGTCAGGGTGCTTTCTTTTCTAAAACATAGGTATGAATATCATTCAACCCTTTTCATTCTGGATACATTTAAAGGCTTTTGCAAACAACATAGATCCAGATCAGCCGCAGCGTGACGCTGCGTGCTGATCAGGATCTATGTTGTTTGCATATACTGTTTGAACGGTATTCAGAATCAAATGGGTTAACATGGTTCTATCTTCCCCTAGGCTACAGACATATATAAGTCCGCCTCAGTGGTCGAGTGGTTAAGGTCGCTGACTTGTATACCACTGTAACCTATCATCACTGATGGTCACGGGTTCGAGCCCCGCTCAGGCCGTGTCTCATTTATATGAAAAAGTTGGCAGTTTCTTACGGAGGTTGGTGCACCCAAGTACTGGTTAACCGCTGGAGCCTGCCCAGGAAAGGTGTTGTTAGGTAAACTGCCCGCCGGCGATATAGCCCAAAATGGTGCTGATGCAGGCGTAAAACCCGAAATATAACAGACATATATCTAGCATTTATTCTGCTATACAATTATATTTAGAAAACAATTGTTTTTTAGCACTCACTTATAAAATTGGAAGCCACTTTCAGGCCATAATCTGGTGGTAACAATCGTGTCTTATAGGCGAGTATGAACGATACTCATTTTAACACAGTGATTCCTGGAATCGACACTGTCTTATAGGCGAGTATGAACGATACTCATTTTAATACAGTTATTCCTGGAATCGTGTCTTATAGGCGAGTATGAACGATACTCATTTTAATACAGTTATTCCTGGAATCGTGTCTTATAGGCGAGTATGAACGATACTCATTTTAATACAGTTATTCCTGGAATCGTGTCTTATAGGCGAGTATGAACGATACTCATTTTAATACAGTTATTCCTGGAATCGTGTCTTATAGGCGAGTATGAACTATACTCATTTTAATACAGTTATTCCTGGAATCGTGTCTTATAGGCGAGTATGAACGATACTCATTTTAACACAGTGATTCCTGGAATCGACACTGTCTTATAGGCGGGTATGAACGATACTCATTTTAATACAGTTATTCCTGGAATCGTGTCTTATAGGCGAGTATGAACGATACTCATTTTAATACAGTGATTCCTGGAATCGACACTGTCTTATAGGCGAGTATGAACGATACTCATTTTAATACAGTTATTCCTGGAATCGTGTCTTATAGGCGAGTATGAACGATACTCATTTTAATACAGTTATTCCTGGAATCGTGTCTTATAGGCGAGTATGAACGATACTCATTTTAATACAGTTATTCCTGGAATCGTGTCTTATAGGCAAGTATGAACGATACTCATTTTAATACAGTTATTCCTGGAATCGTGTCTTATAGGCGAGTATGAACGATACTCATTTTAATACAGTTATTCCTGGAATCGTGTCTTATAGGCAAGTATGAACGATACTCATTTTAATACAGTTATTCCTGGAATCGTGTCTTATAGGCGAGTATGAACGATACTCATTTTAATACAGTTATTCCTGGAATCGTGTCTTATAGGCAAGTATGAACGATACTCATTTTAATACAGTTATTCCTGGAATCGTGTCTTATAGGCGAGTATGAACGATACTCATTTTAATACAGTTATTCCTGGAATCGTGTCTTATAGGCAAGTATGAACGATACTCATTTTAATACAGTTATTCCTGGAATCGTGTCTTATAGGCGAGTATGAACGATACTCATTTTAATACAGTTATTCCTGGAATCGTGTCTTATAGGCAAGTATGAACGATACTCATTTTAATACAGTGATTCCTGGAAGTAACATGTACTAAATATAACAATACTGCACGGATGCTACATATTATTCCATCAAATACAACTTAGCAGCTGCTACAACAAAGCACAAAGTGGAAACATGGAAACATGAACAATGCATGGTTGCAAGAATTTAAAACAAGTTGCTGGTTTTACTAATCATGGTCCATTATATCAACCTACACATTTTCAAAGAGTCATTTACAATAGGTTTTAGGATGATTTTTACACCTCTCAAAGGATGAGAAAACTTCAACAGGTTATTACAATGGGACCTATATAGCATTATTCAAAACTTTTTATGATAAATTTAGTCCACGGTTGTTGAAGTTCAATCTTTACCGGTGCAAGTTTGGTTTGGGGGGGACCAAGGCCCCCTTCGGGCCCCCCCTGGGTACGACCCTGTTAACATGTTGATTATTCTGTGAATAATAAGATTAAGAGAGGGAGGGGGAATTACCATTAATCAATATTTTATTACTTTCCAACAATACTCTAATTGCCTAGGGAATATTTGTATGACCAATTCAAAGGACAGGTCAGTCTGTATTAACTATACCTCCCAACCCACCCCCTTTATTTGAACAAGTTAATTTAAGAACAGAAAAATAATCTCATGAATGACTGGATTTGGATGGTAAATGTGACAGGGCCAATAAACAGAAATACTGGACCAACATTGTCCCAATATGGTCATACTAACTGTTGAGGCAATCCTAAACACCCCAAAGCTGTGACCATGTTGGGCCAATTACCAAACTGATATACATTATCCAGTAAGTACTGGCTCAACACTGATACAATGTGGTCATACAGTCTGGGCATTCCTATACCATCAATCAATTGTGACCATATACCCAGTAAATACTGAACCAACATTTGTTAAAAACTGGTCTTACAAGGCATGGGTTGCCCAACTTTTAAAAGAGAAATCCTACAAGTGAAACAATGGCAGGTCAACATAACACTGCTACAACAAAAGTAACACGGGTCCAAACACAGGCCCAACATAGTCATGTCTGATCATGCCTCCCTGAGAGGTCCAAACTTATTTTACAAATCAAACAATTCCGACCCCAAAATGCTCCAGTAAAATCTGTTTTGCAGTAGTTAGCACACACAGACTGTCATTTTTAAAATGGAATGCTGGGAAATAATAAAATGCTACTCCTACCCCACTTGCGACTGATGGTTTCTTTACTTTCCGGGGTTCAACTTTCACAAATTCATTCTCCTTTTGCTCTAATATATCATTTGTTTTGTTACCAATGTTTGTCTCTATATTGTGTAACACTTTTATAGCCGCCTCATGCTCAGTACTGCTCCTCTGGTTTCCATTTTGCAGATCTTTGCTAGTATTTTCCGATGACACGGTGTCCAGTATTTTATCTTCTGCTACTTTATCTAATTTTGGTTGAATGTTTTCAAATACTTCTGACTTTAGTGCATCAGATATCACACTCTGATAATCTCTAAGTGATACCAGTCTTTGAGCGCTGCTTGATCGTGAGGCTGCATGTAGCTGCGTTACGTCATACGTACTCTGGTCTAGCGATTTTTTAGGTGTAAATGCATTACTAGCAACCTTTTCTACTGGTATACTTTCCAATATTTTCATCGGTGGTGTCGGCATATTCAGACTCTGCTCAAATTTAGTTGGTTTAGTCAGCTGATCAGCAACTGGGTCAAATATTGGCCGTTTCTTCTTTACAGGAGAATGTTCACCACTGCTCATTCCTCTGCAAACTGGGGCTGAATTAACTCCCTTGTACAATTGTGGAGACCTTTTGTCACCTGGTTCTCTTTTAACAGTCTGAGTTTGAGTTCTGCAGAAGCTTACGGCATTATCCAGCCTTGTAATGCTGAGCCTTACCTTCTTGACTGGATTGCAGAGATCTACTTTCTCAGAATATAATGTCCGATTAAGATCGTTATATATTGGTGTATTTGGCTTCACATGCTCATCGGCTAAACGAAATGGCAACTGAGAAATTAGATGCTTGTAATTCTGACTGCCAAGTTCTCTCCGTATAACATTTTGGCCTGCTGCAGACAAAACAGGATTCCACATGTTTACACGCAGCATTGCATCAACATCGTGCTTTGGAATTAGAAATGCATTGCTATTGAACAGTCTAGTAACTGTGCTCATGTTTTGTCTTTCCAATGTACCTGGTTGTGGCTGCTCCGATCGCACTTTCGGTTTCTGATTCAATGAGCTTAGCATCGGGTCCTCTTTCAAAAACTTCTGCAGATGCTGTGACTGGGAATCAAGATTACAGTGAACTGTCACGTTGGCACTGAGTGCGCAGGTGGAGAGCCGATCTAGACTAATTCTATCATCACTATCTGTATCACTATTCGCTGATCCTTCCCACAATTGGTTCTAGTATCGCAACAAGAAAAAATAAATCTCTACATATGACAGACTGGCTCTCTGACAGTATTAGGGGGGATCATGAGATTAATGCATCTGCATAGAAATAAAGAAGCGAACAATACAATCAATGAATTCGTATCTGATACATGTACTTGCTATACTTGCAGATTTGATTGTCAATTAACCCATTTAATTCTGGATATATTTAAAGGCTTTTGCAAACAACATAGATCCAGATCAGCCGCAGCGTGACGCTGCATGCTGATCAGGATCTATGTTGTTTGCTACATAGCCAAGTGTCTTAGCAAGATCATCTGATTAGCAAACAGCATAGAGCCTGATCAGACGGCACATTCCGTGGTGATTGATCTGGCTCTATGTTCTTCTACTGTTTGAACGGTATCCCGAATGAAATTGGTTAAGAAATAATATTTGCCTTTCTAGTATTTATTGGCGAAAGTTTTTTTAAAGTTCTGACGCGTAGGAATTAACCACGCAAGCCAGAGTCCTAAGTGGTTAATTTCGGCACTCAGAACGACAAACTATGTTTTATTCGACTGTAAATAACACAAATACAAATATTATTTCAATTCTAACATGACCAAAGTATCCCAAAACACGCAAAAATAGTTGGGTGTTAAAAACTATAGAAATGCTAGTAAAATGACGTCACATTTCACGTCACATGCTAGAACATGTTTTATTGCAGATCTAAGCACGGTCAATTCTTTCTTGGAATATTAGAATTAACCCTTTCAACACCACAGACACTCTAAATAGGCTTTCAAAAAGTGTAGATCCAGATGAGCCGTCTCATCAGGATCTGCACTTTTTGCCAGTGATATGACTATTTTTAGACATAATTACCCATTTTGATAAATGAACTTGTCCAAATGTGATTTTCTGATTCATTTATTGGTTTATGAATATCATGGACCAGTCCATGTGAGTTACTTGGTGTTGAATGGGTTAAATGTATTATGCCAATATGTTTTTGCAGGATTATGATCTCGGATTCAATGGTGATCTATGTGCGAGTATTTACTGGTATTATGGCCAAACGATAACGTGTTATTTACATACATCACCATGAATAGGGTTGGGAAGAGAAGTTTTCTAATGTTGGTTATAACATTTTGGCCCGACCCTTTTGCAATGTTACACAAATGTATGTATGCATCTTATACATTGTTAATTTCTATTCTGTAGCATGCATGTATGTCAACTGTACTGTTTAATATGCATATGCAATAAAATAAAGTGAAATCAAATCATGAATAGGGTTCGAATAAGCCAAATCAATACTTAGGGTGTATAAGATTTTGAAATAAATAATCTTGTGTGCTAAGTCACAAATGATAATAAACTGTTTCTTTACCAGTTATCATAAAATTGGAACGGCCTGTGCTATCCTTTTTGCGGGAATCACATTATTGTTGGGTTATAGTATACAAGGGTTGACCTATTGGTGGGCAATTACTGTAATACAAAACACTAGAGCTGAGAGCACACATGTTCATCATACAAGTATTCACGTTATGGTTGGGATATAGTATACAAGGGTTGACCTATTGGTGGGCAATTACTGTAATACAAAACACTAGAGCTGAGAGCACACATGTTCATCATACAAGTATTCACGTTATGGTTGGGATATAGTATACAAGGGTTGACCTATTGGTGGGCAATTACTGTAATACAAAACACTAGAGCTGAGAGCACACATGTTCATCATACAAGTATTCACGTTATGGTTGGGATATAGTATACAAGGGTTGACCTATTGGTGGGCAATTACTGTAATACAAAACACTAGAGCTGAGAGCACACATGTTCATCATACAAGTATTCACGTTATGGTTGGGATATAGTATACAAGGGTTGACCTATTGGTGGGCAATTACTGTAATACAAAACACTAGAGCACACATGTTCATCATACAAGTATTCACGTTTCCAGCCACCACAACGTAGTCATGTTGTACATAACTGTGCGTCTGCTGCGTACAGACAGAGTGCGATGTTCACTTACCAAACCTGAATACGGAACACACAGATGCCATCTCGTCTCTATAATAATTAACCTAATAAACGATCTAATACAGTGATATCTTAACTCTTTGCATGCTGGGTATTATCACGGCTATAAATAGTTCAAATAATTGTAGCAGACGGCAATTCATTAACCCATTTCATTCTGGATATATTTAAAGGCTTTTGCAAACAACATAGATCCAGATCAGCCGCAGCGTGACGCTGCGTGCTGATCAGGATCTATGTTGTTTGCTACATAGCCAAGTGTCTTAGCAAGATCATCTGAATAGCAAACAGCATAGACCCTGATCAGACGGAATGTTCTGTGATGGTTGATCTGACTCTATATTCTTTGCAAATACTGTTTGAACGGTATCCAGAATGAAATGGGTTAATGTGTTTTTCTAAATATTCTGAAAATATGTCACGGAATTTCATTATAACACACTTATAATGAGATTTCATGACATATTTGATCGTTATTTTCAATGTTAGTATGCAAAGAGATAATATTTGGAGAGGAATTAATATAAGTTTTCTGAAAACTTGTTTTCCAATCCAAACCATTCACAATTTATGTAATTTGTAACATTTTTTGTGTTATACATATAAATTTATTGGAATAAATACTGTTTAAACCAAAGAGATAATAACCCAATAGACAGTCATAAAACTAGTCTAATACAGCGAAAGTCTAAACTATTATTCATATCGTTTACATGTATTGACTAATCAGAAATCAGAATACAATTCTGAACAGAAAAAATACAACAACTGACAGGTAGATCTATATCTGAAGTCAATGAACCTACTTGCTCACTATATCTATAAACGGACAATAATCTATAGTGATATGTCTGAAACGTAATGTATAATGTAACTGTGCAATACGTACGACATATCGGTACTACAGAGTGTGAGATGAAGCAAAGAAGTACTAACGTGATTGTCTGTTAATCATAATATTATATAAACAGCAGAAAATAATGCACGACGTGTTGCTGACAGAACTTTCTGTTATTGTTTGTGTACAGTAGACGTACACGCTGTGTAACGTGATACAACAAATCGCATTTTACTGTAAAAAATAGATATAACAAAATATAACAAGGTCTCCACCTCTAGGGTGTGATTGACTATATACATGTAAGTACTGGATCACAGAAATATGCTTTCCAACTAATTGGCAATCGTTAGGGTGGTGACTTGATGAGAACTGTGTTGGTGTTTAGATTTAGTACTTGGATGTATATGCATACTGTCGACATTTTTTGAGAAATACAGTATTTTGGGCTAAAATTCAGGTTCAAGACCCTTCATGGGGGGGGAGACTTGCTAGGGGGCAGGAACAGTTCCTAGAAACAGTATGCAAGTTATCAAAGCATTATATTTGACGCTTTTTTAATTACATGCAATTACATGTATGTAATGGAATTATATTAATCACTCTCGTTGGCGCGAATGAAAGCGTATATGTGGTCATTCGTGTGGGAGAAAACCCACCTATCCGATCTGGCGACCACCGTACTATCTCACATACTTCCCAGTCCGAGGATCGAACCCGGGTTGTATTTGTGAGAAGCGAGTGCCCTAACCACTGTGCTAATCGGACATCCTAAAATGTAATTGTTGACGGCATGCACTGCAACCGCAGCGGGAAAGGTGACTGCTTAGTTTCATGTGAAATAACCGAGGGCTAGATGCAGTTTTTTTATTAAAATCAATTTGTATGTTTTGTTGTAACAATTTTTTCACTGTAAAGATGGTTTGCTGTATTAGGTTACAGGCAGTGATAGAAGCTGACCAGAAAAAAAAGTCTGGCCACAAATATCGAAGTTTGAGGACGTACTGCATGATTATTTATAACTAAGTTCTGTCAGCAAATATGTCCACTTGTTGTATAATTTATATAACGTGATGTGACTTCGGGGTTAGAAATATGAAAGATTTTGTTCTCGGGTTAAAGATTTAAAAATAGTACAAGTTACAGACATCGGTCAGTGGTCTAAGTATGGGTGACAAGTCATAGACAAAGGTAAATAAATAGTTTGAGCATGTCTGAGTCAAGGTCAGAGGTTAACTCAGAAAAGGACAAGGGACATTGGTATATAGGTCATTGTCCAGGCATGAGTCCTATGTCTGAGACATACCGGTAGTCAGATGTCACATATTTGATATGAGAAAAGGCACAATTCTGAGATTTGGTCAATAAGTATACGCCACAAGCCAGAGAGTAGGTCAAATATCACTGGTATGAGCTTAAAGACCATATTCTTAGACAAGGTCAGGCCATTATTGCACAAGTCTGAGATGAGGTCAGAGGTCACAAATCTCTGAGTACATACATGTAGGTTACAAGTGTGAGAGAAGTACAGCGATTACAAATGGTCAGCTCATTGGTCTATGTATGGGCCACAAATCTGAGACATGGTCGGAGATCACAACTTTGAGACAAGGTCAGGCCATTGACCTGCATATCTGCACCTTGTCTGAGAAATGTCAATGTATACTGGTCCCAGTACAAGTCATACATGTGATGAACAGTTAGAGGGAACAGACTGAGCACTGGATACAGTCCTAAGGAAAAGTCAAATGTCAAGAACTGAATAGTGTACACAGATCCAAGAAAAGGTCAACGGTTATAGACTGAGCATTGGACTGATCATCACAAAGAAAAAGTCTAAGGTCAATAACCGAAATTGGATACAGATCAAAGAAAACAACAAAGATCATGAACTGAGAATTGGATACAGATCCAAGAAAAGTCAAAGGTCATGGACTGAGAATTGAATACAGATCCAAGAAAAGTCAAAGGTCATGGACTGAGAATTGAATACAGATCCAAGAAAACAACAAAGGTCATGTACTTAGAATTGGATACAGATCCAAGAAAAGTAAACGGTCATGGACTGAGAATTGGATACAGATCCAAGAAAACAACAAAGGTCATGTACTTAGAATTGGATACAGATCCAAGAAAAGTCAAAGGTCATGGACTGAGAATTGGATACAGATCCATGAAAAGTCAAAGGTCATGAACTGAGAATTGGATACAGATCCAAGAAAAGTCAAAGATCATGAACTGAGAATTGGATACAGAACCAAGAAAAGTCAAAGGTCATGGACTGAGAATTGAATACAGACCCAAGAAAAGTCAAAGGTCATGTACTTAGAATTGTATACAGATCAAAGAAAAGTCAAAGGTCATGAACTGAGAATTGGATACAGATCCAAGAAAGGTCAAAGGTCATGTACTGAACACTGGTCATAGATCGAAGAAGATATCAATGGTCACTCCAGAAGTCTGAGTAAAGGTTAAGGTCATTGAAGTAGGTATATGTCACTGGTCTGAGAAGAGCTCAAGGACCACTGATCTTACCAGAGGTCATATATCTGTGTACAGATCAAAGGTCACTGGACAATTCTATGCAACAGTCAATGGGTAGGGACTTGGACCATAACTTCAGTATTACTTTTACTGTATATATAAGAAAACAATACAGGTCTAAAAGATCAAACGTTGTCCTTCATAAGCTGTAACCAAACCAGCAAAGAATATAAGGTCAAAGACTGGATGTCTGGATAACTGACATTAACCCTTTCTCCACATAAACACCATAAAACACCATTATCACTTCCCACATATAGCCCACATATACAATGTAGCCTCCCATTCCACACCATTATCTACTTCCCACATATAGCCCACATATACAATGTAGCCTCCCATTCCACACCATTATCTACTTCCCACATATAGCCCACATATACAATGTAGCCTCCCATTCCACACCATTATCTACTTCCCACATATAGCCCACATATACAATGTAGCCTCCCATTCCACACCATTATCTACTTCCCACATATAGCCCACATATACAATGTAGCCTCCCATTCCACACCATTATCTACTTCCCACATATAGCCCACATATACAATGTAGCCTCCCATTCCACACCATTATCTACTTCCCACATATAGCCCACATATACAATGTAGCCTCCCATTCCACACCATTATCTACTTCCCACATATAGCCCACATATACAATGTAGCCTCCCATTCCACACCATTATCTACTTCCCACATATAGCCCACATATACAATGTAGCCTCCCATTCCACACCATTATCTACTTCCCACATATAGCCCACATATACAATGTAGCCTCCCATTCCACACCATTATCTACTTCCCACATATAGCCCACATATACAATGTAGTCTCCCATTCCACACCATTATCACTTCCCACATATAGCCCACATATACAATGTAGCCTCCCATTCCACACCATTATCTACTTCCCACATATAGCCCACATATACAATGTAGTCTCCCATTCCACACCATTATCTACTTCCCTATATTTGATTATTGAGTATGTAGTACAGTGTGCACATTGTTTATCAGCAGTATGGAGATGAGATATAAATCAGTAATTGGCCCCGTCTGTTGTGGAGTAAAGGGTTAAGTAAAGGGTTAAGCAAAGGGTTAAATATGGGTTTCAAAAACGTCACATTTCTTTAGCCCGAAGAAGTAAATACATCCATGCATGCTCTAAGAACAATATCAAGCTTACATTATTATGATTTGGGAGCGGGGGCCTGCTTCTTGGCAAGCGATACTCCCTTAGAGGAGCCTCTGATGTGGTCAACAAGTCATTCAGACTGTGTATTCTTAATGCTAGCTCGAGATTCGGATCAATGGTCCGTCTATCTACTATGGTAGGCTGCAAAGTTTTATATCAAAGAAAAAACAGTTTTCACAAAATAGTTTACCATGAAATGGTAGGCTGCAAAGTTTTATATCAAAGAAAAAACAGTTTCACAAAATAGTTTACCATGAAATGGTAGGCTGCAACGTTTTATATCAAAGAAAAAACAGTTTTCACAAAATAGTTTACCATGAAATGGTAGGCTGCAAAGTTTTATATCAAAGGAAAAACAGTTTTCACAAAATAGTTTCTCATGAAATGGTAAGCTGCAAAGTTTTATATCAAAGGAAAAACAGTTTTCACAAAATAGTTTCTCATGAAATGGTAGGCTGCAAAGTTTTATATCAAAGAAAAAACAGTTTCACAAAATAGTTTCTCATGAAATAGACGACTATATAATTATAAACTGCTAAAATGGTGGAAAATGTCTCTGTAATTCTGTAATAAAAATACTTGACAGCATTAATGAATACATGTATACAACAGGAATGTTATGTGCACATGTGCAGCACACAACAAGACTTCACGTGTAATTCCAATGCTTTGATGTTTGTCAGGATGTAGCAGGGTTCATTCTAGGTCAGAATTTTTGGGAGAAGTGAGAAAGCGCGTGATCGCTTCCTTAAATAGTGTTCTTTAATATACTTTTTTAGGGAGAAGTGGGGCCCCCATAGGGCGAAGTCAGGGTCCCTAGGGCGACAATTTTGCCCACATCGCCCTCTAGAATGATCCCTGATGTAGGTATATATGATGGAATGCAAGACAAGCCTCCTGTATTAGTTAATTGCAACTTCTCGGTAAGTAACATAACAACCCCACAAAATAAACACAATTGATACAGGGAACTAACTCTGGCATGATAATCTGGTGAAATCGTATTTCCGGGGTTAGACATGACTACTGTAAATCACTTTATATATTTGCGTGAGTTTTGCTTTGCGAATCCAACAACCAAACTTATAACGTGGATTTATGAATTCGCGGTCAACGCTGTAAGTCTTAGATTCGCGAAAGACAGAAAATTTGACAAAAAAGGCAAGAAGACGAAAACTGGAAGACACTGTTGCTAAGTTTATTGTCGTTAGCAGTGTGTGTTTTATGTTTATTTATCGTCGCTACCGGTTGCCCATATGGGCGACGCCTCCTGAAGAGATTAGTCATTTTAGATTTTTGGAGGATAGTGCCATGATACCGACAGAGACCCATTTCAGAGTCTACTCTGGTTCTTTTATGTGCACGGTGTAAAGCACCGACATGAGACCTCGGCTTAAAGTCCCATTTGAAAGACTGTTAATTTTATTAGGGTCAGACGGGGGATCGAAGCTGCGATCACTGGACTACAGATCCGTCTGTCTTCAATATGGGTGACACTATAATAAACAAACACTTAATACGCAAGAAAATATATAAGGTCTGTAGCTTGTGCATATCTTGTTAAATGTTTGAAATATTCGCAGTGTCACGTTTGTGGTGCATAATAAGTTACGATATAAACACGCCCAGCAGTTACTGATTGTCGTCTGCTTTGCCGTATTACATTTATTAATGTCGAAATTGAGCAATGAAATGTATAAGGAGCACATCTTTAGCTCAATAAGTATGTAATATGTTTGTTCTGAACATAATTACATTTAATATCAATTTAAAATATGGATAAAAAAGATACAGAACGCGATTGTAATTAACGATAGAATAGTAATTGCCAATTTCACGACGTGTACCGATGAAAAGAGATGTTAATCAAATCAGAGAAAGGTGAGAAAACTTTTGTGTACATTTTCTGAGACACGCGGAAATGGGAACTCGACAGATTGCGTTCCATCCAAAGGTGTTAATTGAAGTAGTGATTGATTTCGTGGGACTAGTTATCTGGTTCGAGAGTTACAATCATCTGTGTTCGATTCATCGAAGGTAAAACAATGTTTATTATATAGAGATTATTACCAGGACCAGACGACGTGTTCGAGCAAACGAGGGTGTTCTAGTTAACCAAGTTAGAGGTAACGAAGTTCGACTGTATTATGAACTTTTCAATGTAAGTCAATAAAGGTGTTTGTCTTGCCTATTGGTAATTTGATGAACTTTTCTATGTAAGTCAATAAAGTTGTATTGGCTTGCCTACAGTTAACTTTATCCGCTTTTCGATGTACAGGTAAGTCAATTATGTAGTATCGGGTTGCCTACAGTTAACTTTATCCGCTTTTCGATGTACAGGTAAGTCAATTATGTAGTATCGGGTTGCCTACAGTTAACTTTATCCGCTTTTCGATGTACAGGTAAGTCAATTATGTTGTATCGGATTGCCTACAGTTAACTTTATCCGCTTTTCGATGTACAGGTAAGTCAATTATGTAGTATCGGGTTGCCTACAGTTAACTTTATCCGCTTTTCGATGTACAGGTAAGTCAATTATGTAGTATCGGGTTGCCTACAGTTAACTTTATCCGCTTTTCGATGTACAGGTAAGTCAATTATGTAGTATCAGGTTGCCTACAGTTAATTTGATCAACATTTCAATGTTACCGAGCCAGTACTGCAGGTTTGCTATATGTGTATGTGTATGCATGGTTTCTACAGCGCCACAGCCAGACTGGCAGCAAGGCAAACATGTGCGTATAAGCTACACATTTATGCTACACATTTATAAATGTGTGTATCACTGAAACTGGCCTTGTCCGAGAAGTTGCGATAGTACATTAGCATAATTCACAATTACACATGCTGCATTAGATATAAACTTTAATACTTATGCTACAAGTATAGAGTATGGACTGTGTACCAACCAGACTATACTACCATAGATTCACCAGATTCAATATTAATGCTAGTCAATTTGTCAAACCATGCAATTAAGTTGATTATGACTAAATCTCTGGCTATTCTGTTTGTCACAAAAGAGAGGTAACACCCTTTTTGCTATTTCATCTGTAATGAAGGGAGGTAAGTGAATCTTGCTATTTTGTTTGGAAATACCTCTTGCTGTTTCATTTGTAACAATGGGAGGTAACAACTCTTGATATATAATTTTAAAATGGGAGGTAACATCTCACTATTTATTTATAACAAAGGGAGGTAATACCTCTCGTTATTTTATGTGTGACAAAGGGAGGTTACCTGTTTTTCTGGAGCCACGCAGTTTAGGTTATCCAGGGGTTTAGGAGAAGGACTAGACCCTTCTGGCTTACCATTCTGTTGTCTGAAAATTCAACAAGACTAATATGTAATATCAACAATCATAATTTGATGTTTCGGGCAGCTAGGCTACTGCTAGGCTACTGCTAGGCTACTGCTACGTTTCCAAGCTAGCTAAACATCTATCTGTATACAATTATCATACAGACGTGTCTAGTGGTTTAACATGTTGGACTACGAATCCAGTAATCACAGATTCGCTCCACTGTTTTTTTACCCTAATAATATTAAGTCTTTCAGATGGGGGACTATAAACCAAGGTCTAGTGTCAGTGCTGTACACTGTGCACGTAAAAGAACCAGAGGAGACTCCGGAATGGGTCTCTGTCTGTATCATTGCACTATATCCTCCAAAGTCTAAAATTACTAATATCTTCAGGAGGGGTCGCTCATATGTGTAAGCGGTAGCAACGATAAATAAACGCAAACACACACGCTCATCATATAATATACCATTATCCCCATTTCTAATTGTAAAAGTTCAGGGTAACAATGCAATAATCAAATTTGTTGCATAACATGGCTGCATGATGTTAAATCAAATTCATAAGTTTTCTGAAAACTTGTTTTCCAATCCAAATCATTCACAATTTATGTAATTTGTAACATTTTTTGTGTTGTACATGTACGCTTATTGGAATAAATACTGTTTAAACCAAATCAAATTTATGAACAAAGTTTTCAAAAATAAAAATTCTGACGTTACGACTTTTGTCTGAGACCCTTACATCATTATATTAAATTGAAATTTCTACTTAAAATAGTTCAGCTACAAACTTTTATAATCTTGCAAATTTTGGGATCAATATGAATACAATCCCTGTACTGGAAAATAGAATAAAAAGAGAATTGGTAATTAATACCAGTATACAATATATACAGTGTGTGAAAGAAGAGGATATGAACCAGACCAACTATCAACTAATACAAAAAGCAACATGAAATAAGAAGTAATTATGCAAAAGTCAGAACTAAATAAGTATACAGTCAAACCTGTGTTAGTGGTCACCTCCATTAAGCAGCCAACCTGTATTAAGCAACCAGTTTCCAGATTCCCAATCAGTTGTTTTATTTATATATTTGACCTCTATTAAGCAGCCACTTTCTCTGACTCCCTTGGTTGGCTGCTTAAGACAGGTTTAACTGTAGTCATAGAAACAGAATCTCTCTAATAAATGTATACACGAAACATCTTATTTTGAGCTCAGAGCAAAAATTTTCATATAGAATATAATATAGACATATTTCCGCATCCACTAACTTCTCCCTTGTGTTCCGGCATCCAATAACTTCTCCCTTATATTCCTTATTCTTCTTATTTTCAGCTCAGTAAGAAAAGTTCTGATGTAGAATATACTGAGGACACTTGCAAGAATCAACAAACTTCTCCCTTGTATCCTTTACACTTATTTCTTTGCATGCTGGGTAAAATAAAGGCTATAAATAGTTCAAATAATTGTAGCAGACGACAGTTCATATAATGTGTTTTTCTTACCGGTATTTGTGACTGAAAACTCATGGAATTTCCTTAGAATTGTGTCATTACGACACAATTCTGATAAAATTCTATGACATATTTGATGGAATTTCCTTAGAATTGTGTGATTACGAACCAATTCTGATCAAATTCTATGACATATTTGATGACATTTCCTTAGAATTGTGTCATTATGACACAATTCTGATCAAATTCTATGACATATTTGACTGTTATTTTCAGCGCTAGCATGCAAAGAGTTAATTACGCTCAAGGAGAGGTTTTCCATATAGAAAACATACGCCCGAGTCAACATGTTTCTCATATGTATACAATGCAACTTGAGGAGGATAGAGGATACCTCACTGAGGATATAGGATACCTCGCTGAGGATAGATGATACCTCGCTGAGGATAGAGGATACCTCACTGAGGATAGAGGATACCTCACTGAGGATAGAGGATACCTCGCTGATGATAGAGGATAACTCGCTGAGGGAATAAACAGCTCACTTGTGTACCATTACAACATTCTCACTGTTGTCATTGTCTACTGTACGTCATGAGAACACTTGAAAATATAATCTAATATTATGAGAGGAGAATCTAATATCATGAGAGGAGAATGCCAATAATCTAATATTATGAGAGGAGAATCTAATACCATGAGAGGAGAATGCCAAGAATCTAATATCATGAGAGGAGAATGCCAAGAATCTAATATCATGAGAGGAGAATGCCAAGAATCTAATATCATGAGAGGAGAATGCCAAGAATCTAATATCATGAGAGGAGAATGCCAAGAATCTAATACCATGAGAGGAGAATGCCAAGAATCTAATATCATGAGAGGAGAATGCCAAGAATCTAATATCAAGAGAGGAGGATGCTGAGAATCTAATATCATGAGAGGAGAATGCTGAGAATCTAATATCATGAGAGGAGAATGGAGAATCTAATATCATGAGAGGAGAATGGAGAATCTAATATCATGAGAGGAGAATGCCAAGAATCTAATATCATGAGAGGAGAATGCCAATAATCTAATATCATGAGAGGAGAATGCCAAGAATCTAATATCATGAGAGGAGAATGCCAAGAATCTAATATCATGAGAGGAGAATGCCAAGAATCTAATATCATGAAATGTGTAGGTTTTGGCTCTTGCAACCGGTGGTATCGCTTTACTGTGATCGTACATTATACTGGCATGAAAGTAACGTTACGTTACAGAATTGCAAATAATAGGGGCATCAATTATAATGGAATGTTGTGAAAACTGTAATTTAATATTTCTTGAAGATGAAGATTTCTTGTATGCTAACATACATGTAATTCTTTATAAAAGTACTTACTCCATGAAAATGCCGTAGAATAGATGGATCGACTTATGATTCCAAAAAGATCGACTATTCCCAATATATTGACTATTGTGAATTGAGAATAGGTACTATTCCCAATAGAGGTCCTATTCCCAATAGATGGACTATTCCCAATCAATAGAGGTACTATTCCCAATCAATAGAGGTCATATTCCCAATAGAGGAACTATTCCCAATAGATGGACTATTCCCAATAGATGGAAGTCGTGATGGTGCAGTGGATGCGCGTTCGCTTCAGGTGCGAAAGGTCTGGAGTTCGAGCCCCGCTGGAGCCGTTACGATTGTGTCCTTAGGCAAGGCATTTAAATTCCACGTTGCCTCTTCTCTCCCTCGTGGCGATGGATTCCATCAGGAATGAGGTCTCGAGAGTGATTTATATAAGTTGAAAGAACTTGTTTCGCAATCGAGCTAAAATAAATTTGTATAATAAAAAAAAAAAAAATAAAAAAAAAAAAATAGATGGACTATTCCCAATAGATGGACTATTCCCAATAGATGGACTATTCCCAATAGATGGACTATTCCCAATAGAGGTACTATTCCCAATAGATGGACTATTCCCAATAGAGGTCCTATTCCCAATAGAGGTACTATTCCCAATAGATGGACTATTCCCAATAGAGGTACTATTCCCAATAGATGGACTATTCCCAATAGATGTACTATTCCCAATAGAGGTCCTATTCCCAATAGAGGTCCTATTCCCAATAGAGGTCCTATTCCCAATAGAGGTACTATTCCCAATAGAGGTACTATTCCCAATAGATGGACTATTCCCAATAGATGGACTATTCCCAATAGAGGTACTATTCCCAATAGATGGACTATTCCCAATAGATGGACTATTCCCAATAGATGGACTATTCCCAATAGATGGAATATTCCCAATAGATGGACTATTCCCAATAGAGGTACTATTCCCAATAGATGGACTATTCCCAATAGATGGACTATTCCCAATATATGGACTATTCCCAATAGAGGTACTATTCCCAATAGATGGACTATTCCCAATAGATGGACTATTCCCAATAGATGGACTATTCCCAATAGATGGAATATTCCCAATAGATGGACTATTCCCAATAGAGGTACTATTCCCAATAGATGGACTATTCCCAATAGATGGACTATTCCCAATATATGGACTATTCCCAATAGAGGTACTATTCCCAATAGATGGACTATTCCCAATAGATGGACTATTCCCAATAGATGGACTATTCCCAATAGATGGAATATTCCCAATAGATGGACTATTCCCAATAGAGGTACTATTCCCAATAGATGGACTATTCCCAATAGATGGACTATTCCCAATATATGGACTATTCCCAATAGAGGTACTATTCCCAATAGATGGACTATTCCCAATAGATGGACTATTCCCAATAGATGGACTATTCCCAATAGATGGAATATTCCCAATAGATGGACTATTCCCAATAGATGGACTATTCCCAATAGATGGACTATTCCCAATAGATGGACTATTCCCAATAGATGGACTATTCCCAATAGATGGACTATTCCCAATAGAGGTACTATTCCCAATAGAGGTCCTATTCCCAATAGAGGTACTATTCCCAATAGAGGTACTATTCCCAATAGAGGTACTATTCCCAATAGATGGACTATTCCCAATAGATGTACTATTCCCAATAGAGGTCCTATTCCCAATAGAGGTCCTATTCCCAATAGAGGTACTATTCCCAATAGAGGTACTATTCCCAATAGATGGACTATTCCCAATAGAGGTACTATTCCCAATAGATGGACTATTCCCAATAGAGGTCCTATTCCCAATAGATGGACTATTCCCAATAGATGGACTATTCCCAATAGAGGTACTATTCCCAATAGATGGACTATTCCCAATAGAGGTCCTATTCCCAATAGATGGACTATTCCCAATAGATGGACTATTCCCAATAGATGGACTATTCCCAATAGATGGACTATTCCCAATAGATGGACTATTCCCAATAGAGGTACTATTCCCAATAGATGGACTATTCCCAATAGATGGACTATTCCCAATAGATGGACTATTCCCAATAGAGGTCCTATTCCCAATAAAGGTACTATTCCCAATAGATGGACTATTCCCAATAGATGGACTATTCCCAATAGATGGACTATTCCCAATAGATGGACTATTCCCAATAGAGGTACTATTCTCAATAGATGGACTATTCCCAATAGATGGACTATTCCCAATAGATGGACTATTCCCAATATATGGACTATTCCCAATAGAGGTACTATTCCCAATAGATGGACTATTCCCAATAGATGGACTATTCCCAATAGATGGACTATTCCCAATAGATGGACTATTCCCAATAGAGGTACTATTCCCAATTCCTATTGTGATCACATTTCTCGCACAACAGTTACTTTTGACCACCAATTTAACATATGATCATTGTAGTAGACACTGATAGAGAATAATACTAATGGAGAAAAAAAGAGTTAAGTTACCTGTGATATTGCATCTTCAATGCACTGAGATGGAATGAAATAATGATATGAACAAAATAATAACTATGCATACAGGGTACCAGCCACAACAAATGTGGACACAATCTAGAATAATAACTATGCATACAGGGTACCGGCCACAACAAATGTGGACACAATCTAGAATAATAACTATGCATACAGGGTACCGGCCACAACAAATGTGGACACAATCTAGAATAATAACTATGCATACAGGGTACCGGCCACAACAAATGTGGACACAATCTAGATAATAACTATGCATACAGGGTACCAGCCACAACAAATGTGGACACAATCTAGAATAATAACTATGCATACAGGGCACCGGCCACAACAAATGTGGACACAATCTAGAATAATAACTATGCATACAGGGTACCGGCCACAACAAATGTGGACACAATCTAGAATAATAACTATGCATACAGGGCACCGGCCACAACAAATGTGGACACAATCTAGAATAATAAATATGCATACAGGGTACCAGCCACAACAAATGTGGACACAATCTAGAATAATAACTATGCATACAGGGTACCGGCCACAACAAATGTGGACACAATCTAGAATAATAACTATGCATACAGGGTACCGGCCACAACAAATGTGGACACAATCTAGAATAATAAATATGCATACAGGGTACCGGCCACAACAAATGTGGACACAATCTAGAATGATAAATATGCATACAGGGTACCGGCTACAACAAATGTGGACACAATCTAGAATAATAACTATGCATACAGGGTACCAGCCACAACAAATGTGGACACAATCTAGAATAATAACTATGCATACAGGGTACCAGCCACAACAAATGTGTACACAATCTAGAATAATAACTATGCATACAGGGTACCAGCCACAACAAATGTGGACACAATCTAGAATAATAACTATGCATACAGGGTACCAGCCACAACAAATGTGGACACAATCTAGAATGATAACTATGCATACAGGGTACCAGCCACAACAAATGTGGGCACAATCTAGAATAGTAACTATGCATACAGGGTACCGGCCACAACAAATGTGGGCGGAATCTAGAATAATAACTATGCATACAGGGTACCAGCCACAACAAATGTGGGCACAATCTAGAATAGTAACTATGCATACAGGGTACCGGCCACAACAAATGTGTACACAATCTAGAATAATAACTATGCATACAGGGTACCAGCCACAACAAATGTGGACACAATCTAGAATAATAACTATGCATACAGGGTACCAGCCACAACAAATGTGGGTACAATCTAGAATAATAACTATGCATACAGGGTACCGGCCACAACAAATGTGGACACAATCTAGAATAATAACTATGCATACAGGGTACCAGCCACAACAAATGTGGACACAATCTAGAATGATAACTATGCATACAGGGTACCAGCCACAACAAATGTGGACACAATCTAGAATAATAACTATGCATACAGGGTACCAGCCACAACAAATGTGGACACAATCTAGAATAATAACTATGCATACAGGGTACCGGCCACAACAAATGTGGACACAATCTAGAATGATAACTATGCATACAGGGTACCGGCCACAACAAATGTGGACACAATCTAGAATAATAACTATGCATACAGGGTACCGGCCACAACAAATGTGGGTACAATCTAGAATAATAACTATGCATACAGGGTACCGGCCACAACAAATGTGGACACAATCTAGAATAATAACTATGCATACAGGGTACCGGCCACAACAAATGTGGACACAATCTGGGAATAATAACTATGCATACAGGGTACCAGCCACAACAAATGTGGACACAATCTAGAATAATAAATATGCATACAGGGTACCGGCCACAACAAATGTGGACACAATCTAGAATGATAAATATGCATACAGGGTACCAGCCACAACAAATGTGGACACAATCTAGAATAATAACTATGCATACAGGGTACCAGCCACAACAAATGTGGACACAATCTAGAATAATAACTATGCATACATGGTACCAGCCACAACAAATGTGGACACAATCTAGAATAATAACTATGCATACAGGGTACCAGCCACAACAAATGTGGGCACAATCTAGAATAATAACTATGCATACAGGGTACCAGCCACAACAAATGTGGACACAATCTAGAATAATAACTATGCATACAGGGTACCGGCCACAACAAATGTGGAAACAATCTAGAATAATAACTATGCATACAGGGTACCAGCCACAACAAATGTGGACACAATCTAGAATGATAACTATGCATACAGGGTACCAGCCACAACAAATGTGGACACAATCTAGAATAATAACTATGCATACAGGGTACCAGCCACAACAAATGTGGACACAATCTAGAATAATAACTATGCATACAGGGTACCGGCCACAACAAATGTGGACACAATCTAGAATGATAACTATGCATACAGGGTACCAGCCACAACAAATGTGGACACAATCTAGAATAATAACTATGCATACAGGGTACCGGCCACAACAAATGTGGACACAATCTAGAATAATAACTATGCATACAGGGTACCAGCCACAACAAATGTGGACACAATCTAGAATAATAACTATGCATACAGGGTACCAGCAACACAAATGTGGACACAATCTAGAATAATAACTATGCATACAGGGTACCGGCCACAACAAATGTGGACACAATCTAGAATAATAACTATGCATACAGGGTACCGGCCACAACAAATGTGGCCACAATCTATCTCTCTGTTTATGCTCACTCTTTCCTGCCGATTTATAACGTTAGAAGCTTAGATTTATCATAAACATAGGATCATACATTAGTGGTGATTTCATACTATATTTTATGAAACGAGTTTTGGAGTTTTGGGATTAAGTGCGCCTTTTGGGTGAGCGTAATAGCAAAATTCCCAAACGAGTTTCATAAAATTTGGTATGAAGTCATCACGAGGGTACGATCCTTCACATTACCACTTCGGCTGTCCGATTAGCGCAGTGGTTAGCACGCTCGCTTCTCACAAATGCAACCTGGGTTTGATCCTCGGACCGGGAAGTATGTGAGATGGTACGGTGGTCGCCAGATCGGACAGGTGGGTTTTCTCTGGGTACTCCGGTTTCCTCCCACACGAATGACCACACATACGCTTTCATCCGCGCCAACGAGAGTGATTAATATAAGTTGTTAGAACTTGCTTCGGAATAGTTGTAAAATAAATAAAGTTTAAACTACCATATTGGGGTTTAATCATATTTTTGCACACAATAACGCTGTTACTTTCATTTTGGCGCCAACTGTCATCGCAAATTGTCATGATGTCACTAATGTGTAATTACATAGCGTTTATTTATGTATATTAAACAGCGTTATAATTGCGTCGAAAGTTCTGTTAAATCGTAGCGTAAGTATCTTACCATTAACGCTATGTACCAATTCAAATAGAAATATGCATATTTTAAAGATTAATTTACAAATTATAAGGATTATTCTCACAACCAATCAGAATCCTTCCAGGTGTTATTACAAATGTGTACATATAAGAATTTATAACATGGTTGTATGGCACTAAAACGATATTCTACATGTATATGGAATCGGTTAACAATAACAGACTTCAATAATGTATGTGCATGCTAAGACTGAATGTGGTATATTGCCAATTAAAAGTGTAACCCAATAAAACAAATACTATTTACTGTGAAAAGGTGATACAACAAAACATTAAAAATCAATTGAAACAGCTCAGTTTTGATTGATGTTCGTGTTCCATTGTATCAACCTATCAGTGTAAAGATGGTTCGTTGTATCAGGTTACAGAGTGAGGAGGAAGATAGAGTATTACAGTAGTGTGTGTCTTACCGCTGTAGACGCCAGGCGCTACAAAACAATGTTAGCATGTCACAAAGGGTTAACCCATTCAACACCAAGTAACTGACATGGACTGTTCCTTGATATTATTAGACCAATAAATTAATAAGAAAATTACATTTGGACCAGTTCATTTATCAATATGGGTAATTTTGTCTAAAAATAGTAATATTACTGGCAAAAAGTGTAGATCCTGATGAGACGGCTCATCTGGATCTACACTTTTTGTAACCCTATTTAGAGGTCTGCGGTGTTGAAAGGGTTAACAAGGCACATGGTATATCTTACACCAACAGCATCATTGTCATAAACATGGTAAAACTCATGTATCTGGTATATCTTAAACCAATAGCATCATTGTCATAAACATGGTAAAACTCATGCATCTGGTATATCTTACACCAATTGCATCATTGTCATAAACATGGTAAATCTCATGCATCTACTTATATCTTACACCAATAGCATCATTGTCATAAACATGGTAAAACTAATGCATCTGGTATATCTTACACCAATTGCATCATTGTCATAAACATGGTAAAACTAATGCATCTGGTATATCTTACACCAATTGCATCATTGTCATAAACATGGTAAAACTCATCTACTTATATCTTACACCAATAGCATCATTGTCATAAACATGGTAAAACTAATGCATCTGGTATATCTTACACCAATTGCATCATTGTCATAAACATGGTAAAACTAATGCATCTGGTATATCTTACACCAATTGCATCATTGTCATAAACATGGTAAAACTAATGCATCTGGTATATCTTACACCAATAGCATCATTGTCATAAACATGGTAAAACTCATCTACTTATATCTTACACCAATAGCATCATTGTCCTAAACATGTTAAAACTCATGCATCTGGTATATCTTACACACATTGCATCATTGTCATAAACATGGTAAAACTAATGCATCTGGTATATCTTACACCAATTGCATCATTGTCATAAACATGGTAAAACTCATGCATCTGGTATATCTATCTTACACCAATAGCATCATTGTCATAAACATGGTAAAACTCATGCACATGGTATATCTTACACCAATTGCATCATTGTCATAAACATGGTAAACCTCATACACATGGTATATCTTGTATTTATCCTTACAGTGAATACTTCTATTTACACTTACAGTGAATACTTCTATTTACACTTACAGTGAATACTTCTATTTACCCTTACAGTGAATACTTCTATTTACACTTACAGTGAATACTTCTATTTACCCTTACAGTGAATACTTCTATCTACACACTTACATACACTTACAGTGAATACTTCTATTTACACTTACAGTGAATACTTCTATTTACCCTTACAGTGAATACTTCTATTTACCCTTACAGTGAATACTTCTATTTACCTGTACAGTGAATACTTCTATTTACCCGTACAGTGAATACTTCTATTTACCTGTACAGTGAATACTTCTATTTACCCTTACAGTGAATACTTCTATTTACCTGTACAGTGAATACTTCTATTTACCTGTACAGTGAATACTTCTATTTACCTTTACAGTGAATACTTCTATTTACACTTACAGTGAATACTTCTATTTACCTGTACAGTGAATACTTCTATTTACCTGTACAGTGAATACTTCTATTTACCTGTACAGTGAATACTTCTATTTACCCTTACAGTGAATACTTCTATTTACCTGTACAGTGAATACTTCTATTTACCCGTACAGTGAATACTTCTATTTACCTGTACAGTGAATACTTCTATTACACTTACATACACTTACAGTGAATACTTCTATTTACACTTACAGTGAATACTTCTATTTACCCGTACAGTGAATACTTCTATTTACCCGTACAGTGAATACTTCTATTTACACTTACAGTGAATACTTCTATTTACCCGTACAGTGAATACTTCTATTTACACTTACAGTGAATACTTCTATTTACCTGTACAGTGAATACTTCTATTTACCTTACAGTGAATACTTCTATTTACCCGTACAGTGAATACTTCTATTTACACTTACAGTGAATACTTCTATTTACCCTTACAGTGAATACTTCTATTTACCCTTACAGTGAATACTTCTATTTACACTTACAGTGAATACTTCTATTTACCCGTACAGTGAATACTTCTATTTACACTTACAGTGAATACTTCTATTTACACTTACAGTGAATACTTCTATTTACCTGTACAGTGAATACTTCTATTTACACTTACAGTGAATACTTCTATTTACCCTTACAGTGAATACTTCTATTTACACTTACAGTGAATACTTCTATTTACCCTTACAGTGAATACTTCTATTTACCCATACAGTGAATACTTCTATTTACACTTACAGTGAATACTTCTATTTACCGTACAGTGAATACTTCTATTTACACTTACAGTGAATACTTCTATTTACCCTTACAGTGAATACTTCTATTTACACTTACAGTGAATACTTCTATTTACACTTACAGTGAATACTTCTATTTACCCTTACAGTGAATACTTCTATTTACACTTACAGTGAATACTTCTATTTACCTGTACAGTGAATACTTCTATTTACCCTTACAGTGAATACTTCTATTTACCCTTACAGTGAATACTTCTATTTACCCTTACAGTGAATACTTATTTACACTTACAGTGAATACTTCTATTTACACTTACAGTGAATACTTCTATTTACCCTTACAGTGAATACTTCTATTTACCCTTACAGTGAATACTTCTATTTACACTTACAGTGAATACTTCTATTTACCCGTACAGTGAATACTTCTATTTACACTTACAGTGAATACTTCTATTTACCCGTACAGTGAATACTTCTATTTACACTTACAGTGAATACTTCTATTTACCCGTACAGTGAATACTTCTATTTACACTTACAGTGAATACTTCTATTTACACTTACAGTGAATACTTCTATTTACACTTACAGTGAATACTTCTATTTACCCGTACAGTGAATACTTCTATTTACACTTACAGTGAATACTTCTATTTACCCGTACAGTGAATACTTCTATTTACACTTACAGTGAATACTTCTATTTACCCTTACAGTGAATACTTCTATTTACCCTTACAGTGAATACTTCTATTTACCCTTACAGTGAATACTTCTATTTACACTTACAGTGAATACTTCTATTTACACTTACAGTGAATACTTCTATTTACACTTACAGTGAATACTTCTATTTACACTTACAGTGAATACTTCTATTTACCCGTACAGTGAATACTTCTATTTACCCGTACAGTGAATACTTCTATTTACACTTACAGTGAATACTTTTATTTACCCTTACAGTGAATACTTCTATTTACCCGTACAGTGAATGAGTGAGTATTTGGTTTAACGGCGCATCCGCACAGTTCAGGCTATATCACGCCGGGTTAAGTATATTGTATACAAGATATCTACAATATATATATATATATACAATAAAATATTATGTAGATAACATACTGTATGTATTAAAATTGTAATGACGAAATGTCAATTGCAACAAAATTTATCAAGCTGTAAAAATGATAAAAAAAATCAGTTGTCAAACTTACAATTTATGGAAAAGATGTGATTCTTTTAAAAATTCAATATTATATTTAAAATCAACTATGATGAGAATAAGTATAAAATTAGGTGACACAATTATAAAGGAAATAATTCCTACATTGAATCATATTTTACAAGCAACATTTATTACCACTTAAGTCAACAGTAACACAATTCTATGGAAATTAGATTTTGTTTCTTTAACCCCCCACATGAAGATTAAACAAGCAGGAGTAAGCAATCAATCGATAATCATTCAACAACTGCTTGAGCTTAACTTATTTACATTTTGATCAATTAAATCTAACAATCAGACTAGTTTGTGCTAACTCGGTCAGTGTTATCTAGAAATAGTACTAGCCCAACATATATTACATACGGAGCAGGAGGTCAAAGGTTCGAACCTTGTCAGGGGTTTGTTCTGATATGGCCGGTTGGTGAGCCGCAAGCTAGTTAAATAATGGTTACCGATTGCCTACCAGCCTGGCGCCAGGCATACAAGCATAGGATTCGGGAAGTACTGATGTTCATAAGAAGAGGTGTCTCATAAGTCAGAAATGGCTGGCCCTTTAAATAGGGGTGACACTAAAATAAACAAGCACACACACACACATTTTATATATATCCACTTTCACTTCTTATAATTATTAAATTACTATATCTAAACAAATCTCCTACAGTATATGCAATGGGTACATATTCGTAAAATAATTTTATCAATTACTTAACATGATTGTGATAAAATCACATTTATCATACTGCAACATCTGGTTATGGAACAACAGTAAAAACAAAGGATTCCAACTAAAAGGACCTATTCACATTTTGGGATAAATCAGACTTGCCAAGGGAGGTAATAGAAATTAACGAATGTCTCTCATTGCAGTCAGCTGAGCCCTCTTCTCTATGCTTATCAACAGTATGCCTGCATGTATGAAGATCAAATGAGCAATTGGCCTCTTTCCTTTTTTATTTAAGTTTATTTAATGTCGCTACCAGTTACCCATTTGAGCGACGGGCAGTTTACCTAAAAACGTGCGATGGGCTGTTTACCTAACAACACCTTTCCTGGACAGGCTCCAGCGGTTAATCAGTACTTGGGTGCACCAACCTCCGTAAGAAACTGCCAACTTTTTCATATAAATGAGACACGGTCTGACAATCAGTGATGATAGGTTACAGTGGTACACAAGTCAGTGACCTTCATCACTCGACCTCGGAGGTGGTCTTGGTCTCTTCTGTTGTGGTTTGATAGTTCTATGAAAGTTTAGACCTATGCAAGGTCTTCAAAGATTTTATCAGTCTATAAAATACACAATGTCTTCTTAAAATTCATGGCAGCTGTAAATAAAGGCTAAAGTATTTGTATCTCATAGGAAGCTATCGATGACACCATTCTTTTTAATAAATATAGCCAACAATTGATCAATGAAAGCTTTCACTTAATGTGGTGCAAAGAATATTCTATTTAACAAAAGGACAGAAAATTGAGTGTTTTTCTTTTTTATTCAAGTGCACAGTATTAATGTCTTGTCATCAGAATTCTCCGTGTGTCACATGAAGAAATTATTGAAAGAATCTACGCCATTGCATTCGTGTTTAAAGCGACAGTACATCGCAAAAAGCAAATAAAATGCATTTTTCACGTATAAATGCATTGCTACTACAAATTCTTCCGAATACATTCAAACACTAACATTGAATCAATAAACAGTGTTTGTGTGGTCTACCAACTTTCAAAATTGAAAGTAGGATTTCATATAACGATCATCCACGCTCCTGAATTGACGTTTGTTTGTCATCGGAGTCAATACGCGAGATAATGTCGTTTAAAGATAATTTAACTAAGACTAGTCTACAAATAAATATGTATAGGCACACATGTAAGATATAATGGTAAAACTGTACCATAAATCATGTTATTAAGGATACACGAACTGTATTACGCATGAATGTCGACACTATTTACATTATTTTGTTATGTCAACAAACCGCGTATACGGCGTTTGCTTATTAGTTGAAATACTTGATATTTGAGGCAAATATTTGGGGAAAAAATTATACCATATAATAGGAAAATACATTCTGTAGAAATTTGCGTTTTCACTAATGTAGTGTCGCTTTAAACAAAGTATGCAAGGTTTATGTTGTCAAATCCAATTTTGTTTATTAATTTAATTTTCCGTTATTTGTTTGGTTTTGAGTTTTAATGTAGCATCGACAATTTAGGTCATATTGCGACTCTCCAGCTATTATTGGTGGAGGGGTGACACTCGGAGCAGTATTTCAGGGACAGCCGGTGGTGTAGGGGTGACACTCGGAGCAGTATTTCAGGGACAGACGGTGGTGGAGGGGTGACACTCGGAGCAGTATTTCAGGGACAGACGGTGGTAGAGGGGTGACACTCCGAGCAGTATTTCAGGGACAGATGGTGGTGTAGGGGTGACACTTGGAGCAGTATTTCAGGACAGACGGTGGTGTAGGGGTGACACTCGGAGCAGTATTTCAGGGACAGACGGTGGTAGAGGGGAGACACTCGGAGCAGTATTTCAGGGACAGACGGTGGTGGAGGGGAGACACTCGGAGCAGTATTTCAAGGACAGACGGTGGTGTAGGGGTGACACTCGGAGCAGTATTTCAGGGACAGACGGTGGTGTAGGGGTGACACTCGGAGCAGTATTTCAGGGTCAGACGGTGGTGTAGGGGTGACACTCGGAGCATTATTTCAGGGACAGACGGTGGTGGAGGGGAGACACTCGGAGCAGTTTTTCAGGGACAGACGGTGGTGGAGGGGAGACACTCCGAGCAGTATCTCAGGGACAGACGGTGGTGGAGGGGAGACATTCCTAGCAGTATTTCAGGGACAGACGGTGGTGGAGGGGAGACACCCCGAGCAGTATTTCAGGGACAGACGGCGGTGGAGGGGAGACACTCCGAGCAGTATTTCAGGGACAGACGGTGGTAGAGGGGAGACACTCTGAGCAGTATTTCAGGGACAGACGGGAACTAGTGTAAAACCACCGACCATCCGCAAGCCAGATGGAAAGCCTCCTCACATGAAAGAATTTGACAAGTGGGATTCGAACCTACAGTGGTGATGGGTTAGTGATTTAAAGTCGATGACCGTAACCACTCGGCCACGGAGACCCCAAGAGTAGCTAAGTATAATATACGTCGGAGATTATCCATATCAATTCAATCCGACTTACAATGTAATTACCCTCCACAAAATAATTTCAAGGCTATTACAATTTTGTTAAACCTGGTCAATAGTTAAATTAACACTAACAGTACAACAGTGCATTATATCCGCCATTAATCCCATTCTATATTTGTATCTGATCCAACAAGTTCAAAATCCCATTCAAAGAGATTTCTTCAACTAGTTTAATTTGTTTTATTGAATAATATGCGATACTGTATGCTATGCATGTATGTCTTCAACCCTTGGACAATAAAATATACAGACCAGATGAAGATCTGGCGATAACCAGATAAATAAAAAATCTTTATATCAATTGTCTGTTTGTTCTACCAAATCAAGCAGCATTTAATGATATAATCTGAAATGATAATTTGATAGTGGTCATATTATAAATGAACATTGACAGATATATCATGGAGAGACTGAACTGTCCATGTCAGAAACAGATATATTGTGGAGAGACTGAACTGTCCGAGTCAGAAACAGATATATCATGGAGAGACTGAACTGTCTGTGTCAGAAAAAGATATATTGTGGAGAGACTGAACTGTCTGTGTCAGAAACAGATATATTGTGGAGAGACTGAACTGTCCATGTCAGAAACAGATATATTGTGGAGAGACTGAACTGTCCATGTCAGAAATAGATATATTGTGGAGAGACTTAACTGTCCGAGTCAGAAACAGATATATCATGGAGAGACTGAACTGTCTGTGTCAGAAAAAGATATATTGTGGAGAGACTGAACTGTCTGTGTCAGAAACAGATATATTGTGGAGAGACTGAACTGTCCATGTCAGAAACAGATATATTGTGGAGAGACTGAACTGTCCATGTCAGAAATAGATATATTGTGGAGAGACTTAACTGTCCGAGTCAGAAACAGATATATCATGGAGAGACTGAACTGTCTGTGTCAGAAAAAGATATATTGTGGAGAGACTGAACTGTCTGTGTCAGAAACAGATATATTGTGGAGAGACTGAACTGTCCATGTCAGAAACAGATATATTGTGTAGAGACTGAACTGTCCATGTCAGAAACAGATATATTGTGGAGAGACTGAACTGTCCATGTCAGAAACAGATATATTGTGGAGAGACTGAACTGTCCGAGTCAGAAACAGATATATTGTGGAGAGACTGAACTGTCCATGTCAGAAACAGATATATCATGGAGAGACTGAACTGTCCATGTCAGAAACAGATATATCATGGAGAGACTGAACTGTCTGTGTCAGAAACAGATATATTGTGGAGAGACTGAACTGTCTATGTCAGAAACAGATATATTGTGGAGAGACTGAACTGTCCGTGTCAGAAACAGATATATTGTGTAGAAACTGAACTGTCCATGTCAGAAACAGATATATTGTGGAGAGACTGAACTGTCCATGTCAGAAACAGATATATTGTGGAGAGACTGAACTGTCCGAGTCAGAAACAGATATATTGTGGAGAGACTGAACTGTCCATGTCAGAAACAGATATATTGTGGAGAGACTGAACTGTCCGAGTCAGAAACAGATATATTGTGGAGAGACTGAACTGTCCGTGTCAGAAACAGATATATTGTGGAGAGACTGAACTGTCCGTGTCAGAAACAGATATATTGTGGAGAGACTGAACTGTCTGTGTCAGAAACAGATATATTGTGGATAGACTGAACTGTCTGTGTCAGAAACAGATATAGTGTGGAGAGACTGAACTGTCCGAGTCAGAAACAGATATATTGTGAAGAGACTGAACTGTCCGAGTCAGAAACAGATATATTGTGGAGAGACTGAACTGTCCGTGTCAGAAACAGATATATTGTGGAGAGACTGAACTGTCCGTGTCAGAAACAGATATATCATGGAGAGACTGAACTGTCCGTGTCAGAAACAGATATAGTGTGGAGATACTGAAATGTCCGAGTCAGAAACAGATATATCATGGAGAGACTGAACTGTCCGTGTCAGAAACAGATATATTGTGTAGAGACTGAACTGTCCATGTCAGAAACAGATATATTGTGGAGAGACTGAACTGTCCATGTCAGAAACAGATATATTGTGTAGAGACTGAACTGTCCATGTCAGAAACAAATATATTGTGGAGACTGAACTGTCCATGTCAGAAACAGATATATTGTGGAGAGACTGAACTGTCCGAGTCAGAAACAGATATATTGTGGAGAGACTGAACTGTCCGTGTCAGAAACAGATATATTGTGGAGAGACTGAACTGTCCGTGTCAGAAACAGATATATTGTGGAGAGACTGAACTGTCTGTGTCAGAAACAGATATATTGTGGATAGACTGAACTGTCTGTGTCAGAAACAGATATATTGTGGAGAGACTGAACTGTCCGAGTCAGAAACAGATATATTGTGAAGAGACTGAACTGTCCGAGTCAGAAACAGATATATTGTGGAGAGATTGAACTGTCCGTGTCAGAAACAGATATATTGTGGAGAGACTGAACTGTCCGTGTCAGAAACAGATATATCATGGAGAGACTGAACTGTCTGTCAGAAACAGATATATTGTGGAGATACTGAAATGTCCGTGTCAGAAACAGATATATTGTGGAGATACTGAAATGTCCGTGTCAGAAACAGATATATTGTGTAGAGATTGAACTGTCCATGTCAGAAACAGATATATTGTGGAGACTGAACTGTCCATGTCAGAAACAGATATATTCTGGAGATACCCGTTTTAGCACAACTCTTTTGCCTTTCACACCTGAAGTGAACACGCTACCACTGCACTATCACGACTTCCACTTTGACACTTGAAATAGTGGTGTTCTAATGATAACAGCTAATTGCTCACACAGAGCTTGTGTCACTCAGTGCTTACATTTTATGCATATTATTACATATTTATGGAGAACTGAGAGAGGCATATTTAAGAAATGTTACTCTAAACTTGAATATAGCAACATGTTTATATAGGTGTCCATTATTACATATTTATGGAGAACTGAGAGGCATATTTAAGAAAAGTTACTCTAAACTTGAATATAGCAACATGTTTATATAGGTTTCCACTTTAAAATCAGGACTTGAGCACAGAAATAATGCAATGTTTAAAGCAGCATTACATCGTAATAAAGGATGTTTTGGGTAAAATATAAATACTAATGTGTGTGTGTTAACAAAAATCGAAATAGTCGCTCAGAAACGATAAAATTCCAATAAATTTAAACCGTCGTATACGCGAATTTGTTTATCAACACACGAAATGTAAACACGCACAGCGCGCATGCATGAAACAACAGAGGATGTAGAAAACAATGTATATATTTTGAACATGAAATACTATCTATCTTCCTCTAATGTCGAACCCCTCACGGGGATGTAGAAATGTCCCTAAAAGACTTAGCTAACAGAGGTATGACTCAACATATCAAGTAATTTAATTAAAAAAGACAACGTGGGACAAATGGGCACGATGCATTCCGAATGCAAACAAGTGCGGACGATGCGTTCCGGTTTGTAAACAAGTGCGTGACCGATCGACTCAGAAAGTCCTACTTTCGGTTTCGAGTTTGATTTATCGCAAAAAACACTGTTTACCAAATGAACAAAAGCATACAAAGTATAATGTTAGAATGTGTAGCAGCATTGCTACCCATACGTAAAAATTGAATTTTTCAAATATCTTTTATTTCATACGATGTAATGCTGCTTTAATGATTATTATGAGCTATTTGACATCACTTTTTTCCCCAATTACTATTTATTATAAGGCGATGTGTTTAGGATGTACATGTATGTATGCTATGTTCAACCTATATTAAATTCCTCCACATCCCTAAAACAGTAAAGAAAGATGTGGATGTCTTGCATAATATGAACTTGTAGTACATGACCATTATACTAATAATATTGAGTCAACTCGAGCAGATGTTAGTTTATACAAATTTATCTTAGCTCGATTGCGAAACAAGTTCTTTTAACTTATATTAATCACTCTCGAGACCTCATTCCTGATGGAATCCATCGCCATGAAGGAGAGAGAAGAGGCAATGTGGAATTTAAATGCCTTGCCTAAGAACACAATCGTAAACGGCTCCAGTGGGGCTCGAACTCCAGACCTTTCACACCTGAAGCGAACGCATCCACTGAGCTATCACGACTTCCAGATGTTAACAACTGTAATATAACAGAGAATGGAGCAAAACAATAACATATGGAAGAAGAAACAAAACAAAATTGGGAAGTAGGGGGTAGCAGTAACGGAATGGGGGGATGGGGCTAAAAAAGTGGCAAACATTTTATTAACTCCAGTAGTAACCCTGGAATGATAAACCAGATTGTAAGAGAATCCTGCCATAACTCTCACTCATATTGTTAGTTGTCAATCACAAACAATCACCGTGATTATAAAGTGCCTCAGTGTACATGTTGTCTATGTTGTTAGTTGTCAATAGATAGCACAAACAATCACCATGATTATAAAGTGCCTCAGTGTACATGTTGTTAGTTGTCAATAGATAGCACAAACAATCACCGTGATTATAAAGTGCCTCAGTGTACATGTTGTCTATGCTGTTAGTTGTCAATCACAAACAATCACCATGATTATAAAGTGCCTCAGTGTACATGTTGTTAGTTGTCAATAGATAGCACAAACAATCACCATGATTATAAAGTGCCTCAGTGTACCTGTTGTTAGTTGTCAATAGATAGCACAAACAATCACCATGATTATAAAGTGCCTCAGTGTACATGTTGTCTATGTTGTTAGTTGTAAACACAAACAATCACCAGATTATAAAGTGCCTCAGTGTACATGTTGTTAGTTGTCAATAGATAGCACAAACAATCACCATGATTATAAAGTGCCTCAGTGTACATGTTGTCTATGTTGTTACAAACACAAACAACACCAAAACCCAACAGTTGTCAATAGATAGCACAAACAATCACCATGATTATAAAGTGCCTCAGTGTACATGTTGTCTATGTTGTTAGTTGTCAATAGATAGCACAAACAATCACCATGATTATAAAGTGCCTCAGTGTACATGTTGTCTATGTTGTTAGTTGTCAATAGATAGCACAAACAATCACCATGATTATAAAGTGCCTCAGTGTACATGTTGTCTATGTTGTTAGTTGTCAATAGATAGCACAAACAATCACCATGATTATAAAGTGCCTCAGTGTACATGTTGTCTATGTTGTTAGTTGTCAATAGATAGCACAAACAATCACCATGATTATAAAGTGCCTCAGTGTATGTCTAGTTACTGGTATCATGCTGCTGTTTTGTTGTTTTTTTGTAATTAACAAAACCAATGCAAGATTGTAGTATCAAATTAGTGTCACCGATTTTTTATTCAAACTCATGCCGTCGTAAATTACCATTAAATTGCCTGCTGAGATAAAGTGGAAATGCTGGTAAATTACCATTAAATTGCCTGCTGAGATCAAGTGGAAATGCTGGTAAATTCTCCACAATTAGTTGCGGATACTTCAATAGCAGGGCATGGTTTTAATGAAGTGAGTGAATAATGGCGACAAATAAATAAGAGAGATAAGAATAATTGACATTTCATATTATAGAATAACATCAAATATAACACACCTGTTCTTATATAATTATATAACGAAACATTATATAATATTCTCTCCAAGTTCTCTCATAAAATAAAGTCTTTATTATTATTATTCATAACAGTGTCATTACTATGAAGAAATCCTTGGGGGGCATATAGTTTTCATACTGGCTGTGTGTTCGCCCGCACCCATAAAGTGGCACGTACGTGGCATAGAGAACAGTAGATTTAGTGTCTAGTCGTCCAGGGTTAGGGCTTATGCGGCTTAAAAAATACTTTTATAAAACAATAGCCACTAAATATACAAGTATATAGTGGAAGTCGTGATAGCGCAGTGGATGCGCGTTCGCTTCAGGTGCGAAAGGTCCGGAGTTCGAGCCCCACTGGAGCCATTATGATTGTGCCCTTAGGCAAGGCATTTAAATTCCACGTTGCCTCTTATATGTAAAACCTGTCTCTAAAGACCACCATTTTACTCTACCGTCGAGCCATTTTCAATGCATTTTAACCCTCTATTGAGAGGCCACCTGTCAACAAAGGCCACTTTTTGACTTTCACGAGGGTGGCCTTTATAGACAGGCTTGACTGTATATATGTATGTCTCTTTCGGTAGAAAAAACATCAGCAGCGTTTATATATACTTCAGTTTATTTGTGCAACTAGACAGCCAAAATGTGAAGAGTAATTTGGGAATATTGACACACGTAACAACTAACCATTTCTGTTAGTTCTACACTTAAAACATTACCTATTCAAACATCGCAATGTTTATATACTCTCTCCTTTTGTTCCTATAAAACACTTGTGGATCCGGTTCATGGATTATTCAGCCAGTTAATAGAAGTAAAGACTCGTAAAAATGATTTTCTGGAAGACTCTTCAAGATGGCAAAGTGCATGTAATCATAATAATGGAGCCTCAACTAACAAAACCCCATTATACTGTGTCTCCAGACAGAGGGAAAGGTTAGATTTAGTGTCATGGAGCCTCAACTAACAAAACCCCATTATACTGTGTCTCCAGACAGAGGGAAAGGTTAGATTTAGTGTCATGGAGCCTCAACTAACAAAACCCCATTATACTCCATTATGCTACAGAGTACTTTATGTGCAGTGACCTCCCAAATATACTCTCTTCTACTATAGAGTACTTTATGTGCAGTGAACTCCCAAATATACTCTTCTACTATAGAGTACTTTATGTGCAGTGACCTCCCAAATATACTCTTCTACTATAGAGTACTTTATGTGCAGTGACCTCCCAAATATACTCTTCTACTATAGAGTACTTTATGTGCAGTGACCTCCCAAATATACTCTTCTACTATAGAGTACTTTATGTGCAGTGACCTCCCAAATATACTCTCTTCTACTATAGAGTACTTTATGTGCAGTGAACTCCCAAATATACTCTTCTACTACAGAGTACTTTATGTGCAGTGACCTCCCAAATATACTCTCTTCTACTATAGAGTACTTTATGTGCAGTGAACTCCCAAATATACTCTTCTACTATAGAGTACTTTATGTGCAGTGACCTCCCAAATATACTCTTCTACTATAGAGTACTTTATGTGCAGTGAACTCCCAAATATACTCTTCTACTACAGAGTACTTTATGTGCAGTGACCTCCCAAATATACTCTTCTACTATAGAGTACTTTATGTGCAGTGAACTCCCAAATATACTCTTCTACTATAGAGTACTTTATGTGCAGTGACCTCCCAAATATACTCTTCTACTATAGAGTACTTTATGTGCAGTGAACACTCTCTTCTACTATAGAGTACTTTATGTGCAGTGAACACTCTCTTCTACTATAGAGTACTTTATGTGCAGTGACCTCCCAAATGCCCCATTATCAAAGAGACAGAATGCACTCTCTGGTATTTTCCCGGTAATTATAGATCTATCATGTCTATAGAGGTTGGTAAACAAATTAAATATTGATGAACAGTCTAGGCTTTCCACCTTCTTAGATATGGATTGATTTTTATGAATTATTTATTGCTCTAGTTTATATGCCTAATGGCAATTTCGCAGTAGCTTGTTCTCATGTAAAAGCTATTACAACGGCAATAAAACATGACAATGAGCCGGAGATGAGACACATTGATTATTGGTCGATGTGGAGAATGAACATTCTATACTGTTAACCAACTGTGCGTTGTGAACTTGTAGCAGATAAAATGGCTAATTGAACAGACCAATTATGTACAATTAATTTTGTCATACACTTTGCAATTGGATTCCAGCAAAATAGACTGTGACAGAAAATTGATGATAGAAAAATTGATGTGTACCAATTAAATCAATTTAGTATCAACTACAGTCAAACCTGTCTTAAGCAGCCAGCCATGGGAATCACAGAAAGTGGCTGCTTAGCACAGGTGGCCACTTAATAGAGGTGAAAAGTATACTAAAGCAACATATTGGGAATCTGAAAACTGGCTTTTTAATACAGGTTGGTTGCTTAATAGAGGTGACCACTAACACATGTTTGACTGTATATTTATTTTACAGCGATTGCGAAACAAACTTTAACAACTTATATTAATCACTCGATCTTGTTGGTGCGGAAGAAAGCACACATGGTGTCTCCTTCGTACAGGAGGAAACCGGAGTCCCGGAGAAAACCCACCTGTCCGATATCACCATTATTTGACATTAAAATACTACTGTGCTATGTGTTCTTACTGAAAAATATTATATTTATTAGAACATTATGATTTTAAGTTGTACTAGCTGTAGATAATGTGATGTTTGAAACAAATTTTAAAAAAATAAACAAAGGGGTTAAAGCAGCATTACATCGTATGAAATAAAAGATATTTGAAAAATTCAATTTTTACGTATGGGTAGCAATGCTGCTACACATTCTAACATTATACTTTGTATGCTTATGTTCATTTGGTAAACAGTGTTTTTTTGCGATAAAACAAACTCTTAAATTACTTATATTAATCACTCTCGTTAGCTAATTCTTGATCTACATCCAGGGGTTCGACATTAGAGGAAGATAGTAGGCATTTGAATTTATAGCTTGATTGCGAAACAAGTTCTTACAACTTATATTAATCACTCTCGAGACCTCATTCCTGATGTAATCCATCGCCATGAGGGAGAGAGAAGAGGCAACATGGAATTTAAATGCCTTGCCTATTAATCGCTATCGAGATCTCATTCCTGAGGGAAGCCATCACCATGAGGGAGAATGAAGGATTGTGGATTTAAAAACTACATGTAACAACCTTTCAGTTTCAAGGCAGACACAATATCCAGTACATCATGGAGACTTTATTTTACGACTATTTTGTTAATTAGGAAATAATATTTGTCCTGTCATTTATCAGCGAATAAAACACGGTTTGGAGTGATGCGTAGGAATTAACCAAGTAGGCCGTAGCCATTCTAACCTGTCCCAATATAATGCTACTAACGATTAAATGTGTGTGTTATTTTGTCGGCAGCCATAAAATAGACTGGCTCTAGCTGCTGTTTGTTGCAGAATTAACAACAATAGCTTTGTTTATAGGAAATAATATCACACATCTTCAATATATACTCAAGGACACAAGTTTTGCACGGGTATTTTTTATATCAGCAATTAAAGTTAGCGCAGTGGTTAGCGTGCTCGCTTCTCGGGTTCGATCCTTGGACCGGGAAGTATGTGAGATGGTACGGTGGTCGCCAGATCGGACAGGTGGTTTTCTCCGGGTACTCACAAATGACCACATTTACGCTTTCATCCGCGCCAACGAGAGTGATTAATATAAGTTGTTAAAACTTGCTTCGCAATCATTGTAAAAGAAATAAAGCTTAAAAAAAAATGTCAATAACAAGCAGTACCACATGAACTATTATGTAAAAAATACTGATGCCAAACTTGTGTCCTAATTATATATGCTAAGTGCCATGTGTTAGTAGGTAGCACATGTATTGTGCTTGCAAAGTAGAGTAATAATACCGTTGGAATATTACACTACTGTATAGGTAAGGCAATATACGATAGCTTACAGGTACTGTGCTTTATTGTTTAACCCATTTCATTCGGGATACCGTTCAAACAGTATTTGTATAGAACATAGGGCCAGATCAACCGCCATGGAACGTTCCGTCTGATCAGGCTCTATGCTGTTTGCTATTCAGGTGATATTGCTAAGACACTTGGCTATGTAGCAAACAACATAGATCCTGATCAGCATGCAGCGTCACACTGTGGCTGATCTGGATCTATGTTGTTTGCAAAAGCCATTAAATGTATCCAGAATGAAATGGGTTAATATCCTCTAGTGTCCACAAATCGTGATACCTTCGTTTTCGTTACCCCGTAAGTATTTACAATACTGCACGCGATCGGTGTTTTCTGACGTCACCAATCAGGAATAGATAGTGTCAAAGGTCATTTTCCATATTTGGCAACAACAATGCGCCGTATAATCCTTGTAGTCGTAAGTAATCGGTTATTTTCCTTGCATTGGTATAAAACATGCTATCTTTCATAATGCAATATTGCATCACCATTTGTCCATTGGATTTACTGCAAAATATTGACCATTTCCAGTTTTGTTTTGCGTCGGCTGATTTGTTTACCTACCTGTCATTTAATGTCAAAATAGACTGGGTTACAATTTTAATTAGTGTAAGGGGAGATAGTTTTGGAGACTTCTCTTATATTGTTTTGAGGTCCATACAGTGGTTTACTGTCATCGTCAACTAAACGATGTGTCCTGTAGTGTAGTGTACTTAAAGGAATAGTTTTTAATTTTGTTTTAGGTTTATGGAAGTCCACCACCTACAAAGCGAAAGTATAGGCAATATTCATCAACAGCCCTTACAAATGGGCACAGTGTGATATATGTGACCATTGGACCCACCTCATTTACTGTTCAAAAGTCAGGTTTACAATATTAGGTGATGAATTCAGGTGTCCACATTGTGAACATGCTTGTTCAACTGTAAAAGTGTTCACTGTGAAAAGAAATATTCATCAAAATAATAGAAATTATCATTATACTGCAGACAATGTGTTCGTTTTATATTTACACCCATTCGATGTTACGCAAAATTGATTTGCTGAAAGGTCACGAAAACTCCGGTACCAGTCACCACATATGTCAGCTTAGGGTCATGGTAAAAATGACAGCGCCCGTTGTTATTTACGTAGTTATATTCATTTCTAATTATTTGGAATAAAAGAGGAACGTTACTTTATTTACATCATACATTTAGAAACTATGTAGTTTTAAGATTCGTTTTGATGAATGCCAATCATTTCTTATCATAACGGAAACCGGAAACTCGAGGGTACTGCTAACAACCTGACTTACCTATAATGCAATAGTGTATCGAATGTTTGTTTACAACCGTTATTACTTCACTTTGAAAGGACAGTAGCTGGAATCTTCTATTTATTTACAAATGAAACAAGCATGGTCAAATGTAGCAGAGTTAGGAAACCCACTTCTATGCTTGTCTTGTAATTCCGCACTGAATAGTAGATAGACTAATGCTCAAACTAACATTTGAAGATTGCGTTTAAGATTCACTATCTATACCCACAGGCACCAGACACAAACAAAACATTTGTTTTGGCCTATGGTCATATAGTAAGTAATGTTTACTAAGTAAACATTACTTACTATATGACCATAGGCCAAAATAAATTTGTCTTATACCCATGCGCCTGAACATTTTTCTGGGAACAAGCTTCGATTTCTATATCTGAAATACGGAACTAAGCATATCCACATCTGATCTCTTCTACTAGTCCTGTTTAGTTTATACAAATATATTTTAGTTCAATTGCGAAACAAGTTCTTATAACTTATATTAATCACTCTCGAGACCTCATTCCTGGTGGAATCCATCGCCACGAGGGAGAGAGAAGAGGCAACGTGGAAATTAAATGCCTTGCCTAAGGACACAATCGTAACGGCCCCAGCGGGACTCGAACTCCAGACCTTTTTGTCCTGTTTGAGGTCTACATTGAACTTGCAACGTTGAAACTTTCCTAAACAAAATACTTACATGGTTAGAGCTTGAATCGGGTATGCACGAGCATTTGGGTTGGCAGGCACGGTGATTTTGGTAGGCGTCTTCGCTCCTAGCGTTCTACTTCGGGTTGATGAGGCCGAGTTTGTCCGTCGACTTGGAGTTCTGAATCGCACATCGCCACAATCACTGGAATTATCCGAATCTAGATGCCTGAGATCAAAGTTTGTATTAGTGCGTGAAAATTGACCTTGTTTGAGTTTTTGCCGCTGGGGATGACTAGACGTGTCCGTAGCATTTGTCTTAGTGTGACATGTACAGTTTGAACTGGGCACGACTACACTTACAAGTTGTTCTTTTCTGTTTGTGCAATGCATAGCAGGCTGGTTACCACAGTTTGTATAATGTATGGTGGACTGGTTACCACAGTTTGTATAATGTACGGTGGACTGGTTACCACCATTACTTGATGCCGGTGGGGCCGAGTTAGCATAGCCAGGCTGGTGTATTTGTTGTACGGTGACACACGTCTGTTGGGATGGTGCTGAACTCTGCTGTAAAATGAAACAATATCAACTTTAGGTGTTTATTTTTTTAAAAAATGATTTAAACTTTATTTATTTTACAACAATTGCAAAGCAAGTTTTAACAACTTATATTAATCACTCTCGTTGGCTCGGATGAAAGCGTAAATGTTTTTTTTAAGAATTGAACTCCCATGACTGTAGAGGAAAATCTACAAAAAATCTTGTTATCGTGTTCCAGAGCTTAAGCTAGACCCTCAAAATAGGGAGGAGTGTATGGTAAACAAGGGAGACATTTATGGTACACAAGGGAGACATTTATGGTAAACAAGGGAGAAGTGTATGGTATACAAGGGAGAAGTTTATGGTATACAAGGGAGAAGTTTATGGTAACAAGGGAGAAGTTTATGGTATACATGGGAGAAGTTTATGGTAAACAAGGGAGAAGTTTATGGTATACAAGGGAGATGTTTATGGTATACAAGGGAGAAGCTAATGTATACAAGGGAGAAGCTTATATATACAAGGGAGATGCTTATGGTATACAAAGTAGAAGCTTATGCATTACAAGGGAGAAGTTTATGGTATACATGGGAGATGTTTATGGTATACATGGGAGATGTTTATGGTATACATGGGAGATGTTTATGGTATACATGGGAGATGTTTTTGGTATACATGGGAGAAGCTTATGGTATACATGGGAGAAGTTTATGGTATACATGGGAGAAGCTTATGGTATACATGGGAGATGTTTATCGTATACATGGGAGATGCTTATGGTATACATGGGAGATGTTTATGGTATACATGGGAGATGTGTATGGTATACATGGGAGATGTTTATGGTATACATGGGAGAAATTTATGGTATACAAGGGAGAAGTTTATGGTATACATGGGAGATGTTTATGGTATACATGGGAGATGATTATGGTATACATGGGAGATGTTTATGGTATACATGGGAGATGTTTATGGTATACATGGGAGATGTTTATGGTATACATGGGAGATGTTTATGGTATACATAGGAGATGCTTATGGCATACATGGGAGATGTGTATGGTATACATAGGATATGCTTATGGCATACATGGGAGATGTTTATGGTATACATAGGAGATGTTTATGGTATACATGGGAGATGTTTATGGTATACATGGGAGATGTTTATGACATACATGGGAGATGTTTATGGTATACATGGGAGATGTTTATGGTATACATGGGAGATGTTTATGGCATACATGGGAGATGTTTATGATATACATGGGAGAAGCTTATGGTATACATGGGAGATGTTTATGGTATACATGGGAGATGTTTATGGTATACATGGGATATGTTTATGGTATACATGGGAGATGTTTATGGCATACATGGGAGAAGCTTATGGTATACAAACGAGAAGCTCATCATGTACATTGGGAGATGTTTATGGTATACAAGGAAGAGAAACACTTATATATATTGGGAGAAGTTGAGTGTGTACAAGGGAGAAGCGTATGGTATACAAGGGAGAAGCTTATGGTATACATGGGAGAAGCTTATGGTATACATGGGAGATGTTTATGGTATACACGGGAGATGTTTATGGTATGGTATTCAGCGGGAATACACTACATAATCCCTAAATCAACAGTCGTCTGAGGGATAATCTCTCTCTCTCTACTTCTACTGCCCAATTGCAGGGTTCCCGTTGTCGGTCGCCAATTGCGACAAAAAACAAATGCTGGTGCTAAATTTGTGAATTGGCAAGTATATTTTGCGCAACATGTTTTGTGTGTGTATATACATGTATGCTACATTAATGTCAAACCCTTTGTGGGGACCTAGACATGTTTCCTGGGCAGCCTTAGCTGACCGAAGCAGTTAACCAGTACGAAGTAATGTGTGTGAGATGCCTTGCTCAATGACACCAAATACATACACTGACCTAGTATCGAACACATCGATTCCAAATCCGACACTTTACAAATGGACCACAGACATGTTTTGTACAAAAAAGACAAAGATTGATATAATCCCAAAAACTGTAAAACTAACCCTATTATTTCCAAAAGATATAAAAAATGTGTTTTTTACAGAATTTTAAAAGTCGAATGATAATTGTATTTCAATTACATATTCTACATGTGGATTATCCCTATTCTAGGGGGCTCTCGGTCTCCACTTTGAGAGGTTCAAATTAAAGAGTGAAATTTTATAAGAATCATTTTTATTACAAATGTATATTTGTTCCTGTTTTTTATGCAATTTGTACTGATATTGTGAAAATACACAATTCTAGCAAAATGGACATGGCTTCAAATATTTATCTAAATTGCACAGGGCTTCAAATAGATAACGGAGACATATTTGTCTCTTACTCTTAGTGGCTCCAAGTCTTTCAAATTGGCTCCAATAATTTTTTTACAATTGGCGATGAAAGCGGTGCATACAAAATTCAGACAGACGGGAACCCTGCGATTGAATTATACATGTATCAAACTAGCGCATGTCTCCGACCTGTCAATTTATTAAACATACCTGAAATGCAATTCTCCGTAAATGATCACCAACTTGATTTCCTGAAGACAATCTATTTATATGACATCCATGCTGATTTCTATATTGTTCCATATATTTCCTAAATTCTATATAATGTTTGAACACAAAACTTTCCTCCTTTTTCATGCGATAATCTTTCCATGGATGAATAAATGAATTAGTTTGTTTCGGCTCTTTGTCAGCTTTTATTGGATCGTTGCGACGTCCAAGAAATTTGGCACTTGGAAACCATCCGGTTATATCTTCAATTCTTGTATCCGACTTACCAACTTTTGCACCAGTTTTCAAGTTACACCAAGACTTTGATAATTTACTTTCATAAGAGTCACTATCCAAATCTTCATCAACTTGCAGCAATTTATTCTGCAGTTGTCTGTCAAAATATAAGTTAGATTCGTGACTAGTGTCAGGTTTGGGATCACTTTCTTCATTATTCATACCAGATTCACCTACTAACACTGCCATCTACGTCCGTGAGAAACCGAGATCAATCTGTCAATAATCCATGAATGAAACGTGATATGGGCATCCATTTGTAAACAATCAGGTTGCGAAGTCTGGCTGTTCCATCAATCAAAAACAGATATAAAATTAATAATATGCTTAATATTCCAAATTGAAAACAACAAATACAAACAATGCTTATTATGTATGATATTTATAAAGCTATATCTGCTAGTAGTCTGAAAATGAATAATTCTAAAAACCAAAAAGGTACGATCCTACATGACTTCAACAAACACAGGTGGCAACTGCAACAGCCGATTTACGACATCGTGCTAATTGCGAGAATGTTTTCACGATGCATTTGGTGATAACTCCTTATTAGTCAAGCTAAAATAGTTCGAAAAGATGGGTAATTTAACTGCCAGACTGCAGAAACAATACGTTGCTTCGGTATTTACAACATCAACAGTCTCGCCGATTTACGACTTTGAGCATGCGCACCTGTCAACAAATTCCAAAATGGAGAAGTAAACACAAATATTTGACAGCACAGATGAATTTGGCCCTTGATGCTACTCATGTAAGAATCTCCCATCAAACAAAGTAGTTTAGTCTTACGGGATATTAGAAGTGTTAAAATATCCCAGCGTTACTGGTTTCGGCGATTTAGTATCATAACCGACTCCTAAGCTATAGATTTTGAATGTTCATACACTAACACTGCAAACAATTTCAAGTGAATGAATAAACAACATTTTACGTTTCATGCGTAAAAATCTCGAATAAAATCGATTGTTGACAAAGGTCGATAAAACCCAGGCACTTTGTTCCAAGTAATCCTGAATGACGACACCAGTTTTCACCTAGTTGGAAATTGCCTACAATCTATCTATTTATAAATATATGATACTGCCAGACTCCCCTTTCGGGTATTAACGGCACGTACACGTCAGTGCAAGTTATATCAGGTGAAATATTTAAAAGGTTAAAAACATTGCTCCCAGTGTTCAAGGGCTGTATTAAAAATTAATTTTCAGGCTAGTTTGAGATGACGTAAATTACCTGTAATGCGCAGATCTGTATCAAAATCCAAAAAAAAATTACATTTTTGTTTTTTAGGGAGAAGTGGGACCCCAGGGGCCAGGTCAGGGTCCCTACTTTGTCCAAGTCACCCTGTAGAATCAGCCCTGGTGATCAGTTCAAAAGTAAATACTGATAGAAAAGAACTGCCTTATTTATTAATTCATCAAACGTTGATTCGTTCAAAAACGATATTCTAACATCTGAATCTCTGTGTAGTAGTATGCAATGTACTGATGCCGAAGACCTTGTGAGTACATATACAAATGAACTATCAGCTTTGATAGATAAGCATGCCCCCTTACGTACAAAAACAATAACACAAAGACCTACTTGCCCTTGGTACACAGAAGAGCTTCATGACGCTAAACACACCAGGCGTAAGCTTGAACGCAAATGGCGTAAAACTAGACTCACAATTGACCACGAAATTTATAGGAGACAATGTGCCGATGTAAACAAAATGCTTCGCAAAACGAGAGTAGACTACTTCGCAGATAAAGTTGCGTCTTGCGGACGTGATCAAAAGAGTCTATTTAAGATCACTAAACACCTATTGGAAGGTCCTAGTGCAGTTTCACTACCATCTGGCAAAACATCTGAGGAACTGGCACAGGATTTCAGTGACTTCTTTATCAATAAGGTAGAAGGCATTCGAAATGATATAACATCAAACAATCATTCCAATGCAAGTGCTGTAGACACAGAAACTGAACATCAAGCTGATATTAGCCGTTTGCTAGAACTCAGTCCCGCATCAGAGGAGGAAGTAAAAAAAAAAAAACTTATAGTTCGCTCACCAAATAAATCCTGCGAGCTTGATCCAATCCCGACTTGGCTCCTGAAATCTTGCTTGACAGAACTTTTACCTATATTGACAAAGATTGTAAATATATCTATGGAAACTTCCAAGGTACCAAAGTCTTTCAAAAGCTCTCATGTACGACCACTTTTGAAAAAACCAAGTCTTGATGAAAACACACTTAAAAACTACAGACCTGTATCAAATCTACCTTATATCTCAAAGATTCTAGAAAAAGTAGTCAGCTCTCGCATTGAAGAACATTTGACACAAAACAATTTCCATGAAGAGTATCAATCAGCATACAGAAAATTACATTCAACAGAAACCGCATTACTGAAAGTTCAACATGACATCCTTCAATCACTGGACCAGAACAATGTTACAATATTAGTTCTACTCGATCTGTCAGCTGCATTCGATACAATTGATCACGACACGCTGCTACACCGCCTGGAACACCATTTTGGTATTACTGACCAACCGCTCTCATGGATACGATCATATTTGACCGATCGTAGTCAAACTGTGTGCATTGATGACAAAAACCAGTTCACATGCATTTCAGTGTGCCCCAAGGATCAGTGTTGGGTCCAAAATTGTATACAATGTATACAAAACCTGTTGGTTCTATTTGCAAAAGGCATGGACTTCACCATCATTTCTATGCTGACGATTCACAACTATACCTATCTTTCAAACCAACAGACAATCTATGTCAAACAGAAACAATACACCGCATTGAAAGCTGTCTTCAGGAAATTGTATCTTGGATGCATAATAATATGCTAAAATTGAACTCTGACAAAACAGAAGTTATCGTTTTCGCTTCAAACCAAAATGCCAAAATGATTGAAAACATGTCAGTAACTGTTGGAAACTCCACAGTTGAACCATCTTCATGTGTTAGAAACCTTGGGGCAATGCTCGACTCAAGGCTAAACATGGAGCAGCATGTCAACTCTGTCTGCAGGTCCTGCTATGGCCAAATACGGCAAATCGGTCATATTAGAAAATTCCTAACAGCTGATGCAACAAAAACTCTAGTCAACTCATTAGTTACATCACGGTTAGACTATTGTAATATGCTGCTGACTGGGGTACCAAATACAATTCTGAACAAATTACAGAACGTCCAGAATACAGCAGCGCGCCTAATTACAAAAACGTCCCGATACGACCACGTGTCTCCAATCCTGAAGGAGCTCCATTGGCTGCCAATACAATACAGGGTCCAGTACAAGATCCTTACTCTGACCTACAAAGCACTACATCATCAGGCACCGGAGTATATCACTAACCTCATGAGTGTATATCAACCAACACGAAACTTAAGATCAAAGAATAGCTCACTTCGACTCGTGACACCAACAAATCGAACAGTAACATACGGAGACAGGAGTTTCGGAACAGCTGCGCCGACATTATGGAATGCGTTACCACCAGGAATAAGAGACTCTGAGACATTGTGTTTATTCAAAAGATCATTGAAAACTCACTTTTTTGTGCAAGCACATGGAGATTAATGTTCGACAATACTCTGGACGTGCATAAAGTGACTGTGTGTATATAACATATTATTAATTATTTTGGATTTGTAACTACACTTATTTAATTTCGGATATACATGTTTTTTATCATTGCTAAAATGACTTTTGTTTATCTATGTAAAATAGATTTATTTTACTTCATATTGTAATGTTGAAATACTTTTTGTTTTATTATTATGTCCTTTTGTATTTGTTCTTAAACTTTATCTGTAAATTGCAATCATTATCTGTACTTTTACCACTTGACTTCTATTTTTGTACTTTTTATTCTATATGTGTTAATTGTTACATGAACATGTAAAGCGCTTTTGAACGTATAATTTTTATATGATAAAGGCGCTATATAAATATGGTATAATAATAATAATTGCCTGACACACTTGGCTTACCTGTATAGATATATATCCTGCTACGCAATCATTAGTTACACTGAAGCAGTCTCTGTATACTGGCCTTTGTGCACTTTATTCTAGCAAATTCTTACACCTACATCCGGCCAAACAGATGCTGGTTTCCATAGAGACTGCACTAGTAATTCTTTATTATGATCATTAAACACTACCTACGTGTGCAGTGCTGCAGCTAATCCTTAGTCAGTATGTGTCTCTACAGGACCTGGTGTAATCTCAGCTCTAGGTTCTATCGACCACACTCAACTGTTGTGATTAGTGACCAAAACTGCAAGACCAAATTTGTGTGAAAGTCGACCATACTTTCTAGTAAAGCCCATCCACATGACTCCATCAAGTACAGTGTTACACTATATCTGTGTATTTCAGGACATAATACAAACAGGGCCTGCTCTGGCTTTTATTTTTTTGTAGCCAATTATTTTTAGCCAAATCTGTGCTTCCTTTAGTCAATTTCGGCGCGCTCCATTTTTTAAAGTTTTTATCTTATATTTATTATAATATATTTTAATGTGTCATGCAATAGTACCACTTAAATGATGTATGCCCATACACTACAACTGAGGTAAGTGTTACATTTGCAGTGATACATTACTTGACAAGTTGTGTCAAATTTCATTTTCAGAATTATTTTAAAATGCATTCCCAGGGTTAGACAGTTAGACTAGTGTTGCATGTCAACTGTGCACATTTTATTACATCACATAAGACATTTGATCTTTTGGGTTATTGGTGTAAACAGGATTTATTTGATTGACAAGGTACTGCTGTAAAACTTTGATGAGTTTGCGGCATGCCAACAATGACTTGTAATCGAGACCTGCCAGTTATATTGCCAATACCTTTGCTCTATGCCAAATAAACATCCTGTTTTGATGGGATTACTCTGATTAGCTGTCAGGTTTAAAATTGGAATATTAAATATAATAAATGACATGGCATATCTATTATCTATTATTTCTTTGATCACAATTTCCAATTTTCGAATATTTTACAGATTTTTGTCGTTTTTATCATTTTAGCCAAACTGAGTTTTTATTAGCCAATATTGCCATATTTTAGCCAATGGCTACTCTGGCTATTGCCAGCGCGGGCCCTGACAAATACATAGCATTTATGTAGCGCAAAAATTAAATATTATTCTATTGCGCTTCACAATTACAGATGCAATTTTAAACATTTACCCATGACAATAATATATGGAAATATAATTTAAAATGTATACATATATAGATATAACTAGGATTCTAGGAATTGGATAAGAACATATTTTATCATGATATCTACACCATTACAGTGACACATGAGAGTTTATCCTACTCATGTAAGCATGGATTAACTACAGAATGGAATCAAATTAAATACTTGCATTCATGAAACATATTCTATAACCTACATACTTATTCCTTAAAGCGACATTATATCGTATGGAATAAAAATATTATAAAATGTTAGCCTATAAGTAGCAATGATACTACACATTCTTCCATTATAATTTGAATAATTATTTTCACTCAGTCAACTGTGTCTTTTTCAACATAACAAAGTGAAAGTAGAACTTTCCTGAATCACTTCGCCTCATCTAACGTACATTCCGAACGCATCGCCGCTGATCGGCAATCCAAACAAACATATACATGTAAGACTATAAGCTGTTTCAACATTACATTCAGCAGTACGCATGCACATTAAACATTATTTAAATACTTTTGTTGATAAACAATTCGCATATATGACGGTGCTATTTTTTTCTTCACTTTTTTCTGTGCGAATAGTTTGATTTTTTAAGCACACAAGTCATTTCATTGGAAATGATGTTTAAATATGTTGATGTACATGTATTTTTTACCAAAACGTTATCCTTTATTCTGATGTAGTGTCGCTTTAAAGAGTATTATCTTATAAATAGAAAGGAAATAACAACTGTAAGTAAAGAAATATCTGTCACAGTTTTGGCGAGTTTTGGTTATCCTTTATTCTGATGTACATGTAGTGTCGCTTTAAAGAGTATTATCTTATAAATAGAAAGGAAATAACAACTGTAAGTAAAGAAATATCTGTCACAGTTTTGGCGAGTTTTGGTTATCCTTTATTCTGATGTACATGTAGTGTCGCTTTAAAGAGTATTATCTTATAAATAGAAAGGAAATAACAACTGTAAGTAAAGAAATATCTGTCACAGTTTTGGCGAGTTTTGGTTATCCTTTATTCTGATGTACATGCAGTGTCGCTTTAAAGAGTATTATCTTATAAATAGAAAGGAAATAACAACTGTAAGTAAAGAAATATCTGTCACAGTTTTGGCAAGTTTTGGTTATCCTTTATTCTGATGTACATGCAGTGTCGCTTTAAAGAGTATTATCTTATAAATAGAAAGGAAATAACAACTGTAAGTAAAGAAAGTCACAGTTTTGGCGAGCCGAGAGAGTATTATCATGCATGTAGGGACAAAAAGGACAAACTGGAAGACCATAATAGCATAGAGTGCTCAATGAGACGAAAACAATGGCGATACAACACAATGGGATTAGATGCAACAACATGTATCTTTGCTGTGTATTTCAGGTCACTGTGACATGCGAGTTTATCCTACTTGTGCTACCATGGACTTAACTACAGGATGGACGTAGAACATGTCAATACCAACAATACCGGTAGTATAGTCAGCCTCACACGGAAACCACCAGCCAAAGGTACACAGTACACAGTAACTTTATTTAACATATTTAGCTTGCCTGCCAAATTTGCTTAGTAACACAAAAACATCAAACAAGTTTGTTCGAATTGGGGTCGCTGGGATAAACTAGGTTACTAGGTCAACTAAAGCAAAACTTCTTATTAGACTTCTTCTTGGAAACCAATAATAGGAATGCCCCAAAATCTGAATCCATTCTTACAGGAACTTCTAGATGTTTTCTCAATGGTACGAACATCATCAGCTTCAAACATCTTTTCTCAAGGGGCATAATTTCACTGAATTTGCTTGTAGTGTATTGTATTGATTGTTCGATTAGCTCAGTGATTAGCATGCTCGCTTCTCACCATTGTAACCCGGGTTTGATCTTCAGACTGATAAGTATGTGAGATGGTACGGTGGCTGCCAGATCGGACATGTGGGTTTTCTCTGGGTACATATTCTCCGGTTTCCTGCCACATGAATGACGACATATACGCTTTCATCCACGCCAACGAGAGTGATTAATAAAAATTGTTAAAGCTTGTTTTGCAATTGTTGAAATAAAATAAATAATGTTTATAATTATTATTGTATCTTAATACAGGGTTCATTCTAGGTCAGAATTTTTGGGAGAAGTGAGATGGCGCGTGATCGCTTCCTTAAATGGTGTTCTTTACTATACTTCTGCAAAATAGGGTTAAAATGCACAGTACAACCATTAAATACAACATTTGTATAGAAGGAGTGCTTTATAATGGGCCAGTGTAGACAACATTTTGTTTGAAAATCGTAAAAACCAATTTTTTTTAGGGAGAAGTGGGGCCCCCAGAGGGTGAAGTCAGGGTCCCTAGGGCGACAATTTCGCCCACATCGCCCTCTAGAATGATCCCTGTTAATATGTGTTTTTGTGAGGGTAGTGTGTAGGCGCTACATGGCTTAGAGGATAATGTCTTTCACTTGAAATCCCATGCTCCTCACAATTGTGGTTCGAATCCAATTTATGGGCGTGAACTCTTCATACGAGGAAGCTATCCAGCTGGCATGTGGAAGGTGGATAGTTCTACCCATGTACCCATCCATTACCCGAGTCTTCCCACAGAAATAAAATTGTGGAAAGTCATATACAACCTAAGCTGTTATCTTAGCTATTTTGTAGGTCGGAAGAAGAAGAGCGCTGCGGCTAAATTGGCAGAGAAGAAACGTTTAGGTTCCCAGTACGGTAGCGAGTTTGGGTCCGCTGTATCATTGCAAAGAGAAGAAACTAGCAACAAGGACACAAATGAGTCTGAAGATAAAAAGCAAAATGACAGTAATAGACTGACTGATAAAATAGAGGCTGGTGGAGACACAATAAACGATTACAAGACAGTAAACGACACAACCAAAATCTCGGCTTTCTACGAAAATGCAAATAATAGGAACGCACAAACTACAAAGGAAAACGATGAAGTGATTATAAAGAAAGAGAACCGTACTCCACCAAAACCAGTACCAAGACAGATTAACAGAAAGAAAAAACCAGTTGAAAATAATCTAGAAGGATTTGAAGGTGGTACTGTGGTTAGTATTTATGAGAAGAGAGAAAACACACCACCGCACAGATCAAAGCCAACTACTTCACAAAATACATCACCAGCCAATGGGAAAAATCCTAATCAAAAGATTAGTTCAGAGGAATCAAATTTTAAGAGAGAATTGTTTCCAAAAGGTGGGGAACAGGACAAAAGAAATGATATTTTTACCGTTTTAGGTCCAAGGAAACTAGGGTCAGAATTAACTCCATTGGGAGATTTACCTTCCCTAGATGGTAAACCATCACAAAAGTTAGAGAATATTGAATTATCTCCACCTGTGCCTATCGACTTTGGTATTGATTTAGATAATGATGATGACAACAAAAATCACCCTGATGATGATTCATTGATAAGTAAAAGCACCCCTTCTGATGCGACCGTACACAGATTTCGTGCTATGCGAATGACTCCGGATAGGTCACGGTCAGAAGAATCACTAAAGAATGCTCATTTTACCCCTAAGCCCCCATCTACCCCAAGATCTGCTAGGAAAAATACACCCAAAGGAGAAAAGAGGAATAGAGAATCTAATTCATCTGGCGAAGAAGCCGACATAGAAACGAAGAAACAAAACTCAGAGAGTGCTAAAATTAGTGATAATATATTAAATACCAGTTTATCTAACTTACAAACTGCGGAACCAGTTAAGATGGATGTGGATATGGATGTTGTACGTGAGCCAGCTAGGAAGGGTCTAAGTATCCATCCTAACGTTAAGGAAGTAAGAGACTTCACTGAAGATCTAAATATGAACCAAAACATGAATGTAGAACCTTCGGATAATGTAGTAGACAATGTAGCAGAGGTTAAGATAAATAGTAAACCAGATGAATCTACTGGTTATAATGCTGATGGTCAGGAAATTAATGCAGCTAAAAGCGAGATCAATATACCTATAGGCAGTGTATCTGTTGAAAAAGAAAGTAATAGAAAATCGGGAAAGAAAAAACTAAATCGAAAACCACGAGTAAAAGCAAGTGTTGACAGAAAAGAGTTAGCTCCTTTGGACGGTTGTGATGTACAAAGTCGTGGGCATGGTTTAATAGATACTATAGGATCTGCTTCCGATTTGAAAGCTGTAAGTGAGCAATACCAGGAAGTACTAAAGGACACAAGTCCTCGTAGTACCCAGGGGACCATCAGTACCCATAGTTTACGAGAACCTTCAGGGCTCGAACCTGTGATTCCGGAACCTACACCGAATAGTGGAAAACTGGCTCCTATACAGCCGAAAAACTTACCCCCTCCATTATTGCAGGATATGAAGTCTACTTCATTGAGAACAACGTATAAGACGGATCCAGCTTATGCCATGACTAAATTCTTTGGGCGATCGTTTTCTGGGCCTGAACGTGATCGGTGTAAACTGGAGACCATGTCTCAAAGATCAGTCTCATCAATGGTTACATCTATGCATGCCATTCCAACACGAGATGCCAGAGATAGGTTAGTCACTTAGTCACTTTATTGGAAAATTGTTTAAATACGGTACCTGTTCAGTTATTTTGAAACGGAAGTGCAACCATGATAACAGATCTTCTGAAATGGTTGAAATATGTATGAAACATATTTACCTTGGCTACCATAAACTTCTCCCTCATAAACTTCTCCCTACCAGAAACTTATACTTTGTTTGTAGTAAGCTTCTTCCTTGTATACCATAAACTTCTCCCTCATAAACTTCTACTTTGTATTCCTTAAACATCTCCTTTGTATACATGCACCTTAAGCTTCACTATTGTATCCCTTAATCTTCTTCCTTGAATACATTAATCTTCTCCCTTAAATTTCACTTTTAGACCGTAAACTTCTCCGAAGGTGTAAGTTGAGCTCTGACCCGGATTCTTGACAAATGTTTATTTAAGGAATACATGTCGATAATCAATGTCATTTTAGAATGAAGCATGGTACATTGGGTTCAACTTTACTCTCGTCATCGGAACTCGACAAATATTTCCCGGACAGGAAAGTTGGATTATGGGTAGGCAGTTGGAACATGGCAGAGATCAAGGTAACAAATGAAATACAGTAATGTGTTTATCTAATTCTGAACATAAATGGGCTCGTGTCCTCTTAACGTTACATCATTTTCCATTTTATAAATCTTCATATACCAAATACAGTCGAACTTTGTTGCCTCAAACTTGGTTAACTAGAACACCCTCGTTTGCTCGAACACGTCGCCTGGTCCCAGCAATAATCTTAATTAATGCATATTGTTTTACCTTTGATGATTCGAACACGGATGAATGGAACTCTTGAACCAGATCACTGGTCCCACGAAATCAATTACTAATTAAATTAACACCTTTGAGTCCAACACAAGCAGTCCGCGTATCCCAGAAAATGTACACAAAAGTTTTCTCACCTTTCTCTGATTTGAATGACATCTCCTTTCATCGTTACCCACACATAATTTGCACGTCGTGAAATTGGCAATTACTATTCTGTAGTTAATTACTTTTTCTCACGGTGGCTTTTTATCTGTATTCTTTAAATTGGTACAGTGAAACCCCTCTAAACCGAACGGCTTCCGGACCGGAAGAGAAGTTTGGTTTGGAGGGGTTTTCGGTTTAGAGGGGTTTTCGGATGAGGGGTGGGGGAGATAATGTTTTGAACAAATGTCTGTATGAATACAGGAATAACAAGAAATGACACTAAAATTACTTTTAATAATAAAAATATATACGTCAGCATGGTGGAATAAAATATATATAAGCTCAAATTTGTTTGTACGTAATGATTTGTCGATGGTTCCGTATTTGATCAATAATTATGAAATATAATTATCAATGTTATGCCTTAAATAATGATAGTCTGCCTTTTGTGAAATCCCATTCACATCTAATTAGATCGTATTAAACTAATTACTCAAACATGAAAAGAGATTAACAAACCTGCAATTGCAAAGGACATAATTAAATAGTGTCCAGTCGTAATCCATTTGAAAACAACGTAATTAAAACAAATTTTCAGCATCATTGGTTTTTATCACGCCTTATTGTTCTCACAACACCACGTCGGATGTAAACAATACGAATAAAACACCAATATGCCGACTGATTAATTGACTTGTGAACACACGGAAGGTGTTATGTTTCATGTGAGACAAAGGTTGTTTCGGATCCGGATTTTACGCCGCTGGCTGTTCGGTTTTCAGGGGTAATTTGCAATAGAAATGTGCACAAATGGTCCCGAAAACTTGTCCGGTATTCGGAAAAGAGAGGTTCCGGTTTAGAGAGGTTTTTTTACAATGAACAAAGAAGGGAAAATATCGGGACCGCGAAAATTGTCCGGTTTAGAGGGAATTCCGATTTAGAGGGGTTCCGGTTTGAGGGGTTTCACTGTATTAAACATAATTATGTACAGAACAAACATATTACACACTTATTGAGTTAAAGGTGCGCTCCTTATGCAAGTCGTTGCTCAAATCCGACTTCAATAAACATAATACGGCAAAGCAGACGACAATCCGTGACTGTTTTAAGAAGTAAGCAATTAACACTTGTATGTAACATGTCCATGCGTTAAAACCTACTGATTGACACATTCTATTTTTAGAATGTATAACCTGACATGACATTATATGTAGATTTACCGGTAAGCCATTCATCATTGAATTGGATAACGTATTTACCAAATTATCGATATTATTATAGATTATAATATCATTTAACATGATTATGAAGCGCAGTCGTATAAACACGCATCAAACCTCGAGAGACGAATATATTGGATGTATTGCATAAACCAGTATACAACAGTAAGCTCCTATGCAAGTAATGTCTAAATGTAATGGGTCACTCCAGAATGGCAATCCTTGACTGGAACCACCCATGACTCAAACTATTATTCACGGACCTGTCGAGTTTGAGGCAACAAAGTTCAACGGTTTATATATTATGCTCATATCACTGTCGCTTTTAAGCACTTACCAAAATGTCGGTGTTAAATGAGCCCGCATTCCCATGTCCTCTAACTTTATAGAATTGTCGTTTACATTTCTTCATTATACAGTAAATATGTGCTCGTAAGAGTGGCTCTTAATAAAAATATCAAAGATGACGTATACATTGCTCTTGTTTACATCAAGAATGTACTGACGATTGTGCATTACACATGGCTCTTGTTTACATCAAGAATGTACTGACGATTGTGCATTACACATGGCTCTTGTTTACATCAAGAATGTACTGAAGATTGTGCATTATACATGGCTCTTGTTTACATCAAGAATGTACTGAAGATTGTGCATTACAGATGGCTCTTGTTTACATCAAGAATGTACTGAAGATTGTGCATTATACATGGCTCTTGTTTACATCAAGAATGTACTGAAGATTGTGCATTACACATGGCTCTTGTTTACATCAAGAATGTACTGAAGATTGTGCATTATACATGGCTCTTGTTTACATCAAGAATGTACTGAAGATTGTGCATTACAGATGGCTCTTGTTTACATCAAGAATGTACTGAAGATTGTGCATTATACATGGCTCTTGTTTACATCAAGAAGTACTGAAGTTGTGCATTACACATGGCTCTTGTTTACATCAAGAATGTACTGAAGATTGTGCATTATACATGGCTCTTGTTTACATCAAGAATGTACTGAAGATTGTGCATTACACATGGCTCTTGTTTACATCAAGAATGTACTGAAGATTGTGCATTATACATGGCTCTTGTTTACATCAAGAATGTACTGAAGATTGTGCATTACACATGGCTCTTGTTTACATCAAGAATGTACTGAAGATTGTGCATTATACATGGCTCTTGTTTACATCAAGAATGTACTGAAGATTGTGCATTATACATGGCTCTTGTTTACATCAAGAATGTACTGAAGATTGTGCATTATACATGGCTCTTGTTTACATCAAGAATGTACTGAAGATTGTGCATTACACATGGCTCTTGTTTACATCAAGAATGTACTGAAGATTGTGCATTATACATGGCTCTTGTTTACATCAAGAATGTACTGAAGATTGTGCATTACACATGGCTCTTGTTTACATCAAGAATGTACTGAAGATTGTGCATTATACATGGCTCTTGTTTACATCAAGAATGTACTGAAGATTGTGCATTACACATGGCTCTTGTTTACATCAAGAATGTACTGAAGATTGTGCATTACACATGGCTCTTGTTTACATCAAGAATGTACTGAAGATTGTGCATTACACATGGCTCTTGTTTACATCAAGAATGTACTGAAGATTGTGCATTATACATGGCTCTTGTTTACATCAAGAATGTACTGAAGATTGTGCATTATACATGGCTCTTGTTTACATCAAGAATGTACTGAAGATTGTGCATTATACATGGCTCTTGTTTACATCAAGAATGTACTGAAGATTGTGCATTACACATGGCTCTTGTTTACACCAAGAATGTACTGAAGATTGTGCATTATACATGGCTCTTGTTTACATCAAGAATGTACTGAAGATTGTGCATTATACATGGCTCTTGTTTACATCAAGAATGTACTGAAGATTGTGCATTACACATGGCTCTTGTTTACATCAAGAATGTACTGAAGATTGTGCATTATACATGGCTCTTGTTTACATCAAGAATGTACTGAAGATTGTGCATTACAGATGGCTCTTGTTTACATCAAGAATGTACTGAAGATTGTGCATTATACATGGCTCTTGTTTACATCAAGAATGTACTGAAGATTGTGCATTACACATGGCTCTTGTTTACATCAAGAATGTACTGAAGATTGTGCATTATACATGGCTCTTGTTTACATCAAGAATGTACTGAAGATTGTGCATTACACATGGCTCTTGTTTACATCAAGAATGTACTGAAGATTGTGCATTATACATGGCTCTTGTTTACATCAAGAATGTACTGAAGATTGTGCAATACACATGGCTCTTGTTTACATCAAGAATGTACTGAAGATTGTGCATTATACATGGCTCTTGTTTACATCAAGAATGTACTGAAGATTGTGCATTACACATGGCTCTTGTTTACATCAAGAATGTACTGAAGATTGTGCATTATACATGGCTCTTGTTTACATTAAGAATGTACTGAAGATTGTGCAATACACATGGCTCTTGTTTACATCAAGAATGTACTGAAGATTGTGCATTATACATGGCTCTTGTTTACATCAAGAATGTACTGAAGATTGTGCATTACAGATGGCTCTTGTTTACATTAAGAATGTACTGAAGATTGTGCATTACACATGGCTCTTGTTTACATCAAGAATGTACTGAAGATTGTGCATTACACATGGCTCTTGTTTACATCAAGAATGTACTGAAGATTGTGCATTATACATGGCTCTTGTTTACATCAAGAATGTACTGAAGATTGTGCATTACAGATGGCTCTTGTTTACATCAAGAATGTACTGAAGATTGTGCATTATACATGGCTCTTGTTTACATCAAGAATGTACTGAAGATTGTGCATTACAGATGACTCTTGTTTACATCAAGAATGTACTGAAGATTGTGCATTACACATGGCTCTTGTTTACATCAAGAATGTACTGAAGATTGTGCATTACAGATGGCTCTTGTTTACATCAAGAATGTACTGACGATTGTGCATTATACATGGCTTTTGTTTACATCAAGAATGTACTGAAGATTGTGCATTACAGATGGCTCTTGTTTACATCAAGAATGTACTGAAGATTGTGCATTACACATGGCTCTTGTTTACATCAAGAATGTACTGAAGATTGTGCAATACACATGGCTCTTGTTTACATCAAGAATGTACTGAAGATTGTGCATTATACATGGCTCTTGTTTACATCAAGAATGTACTGAAGATTGTGCAATACACATGGCTCTTGTTTACATCAAGAATGTACTGAAGATTGTGCATTACACATGGCTCTTGTTTACATCAAGAATGTACTGAAGATTGTGCATTACAGATGGCTCTTGTTTACATCAAGAATGTACTGAAGATTGTGCATTACAGATGGCTCTTGTTTACATCAAGAATGTACTGAAGATTGTGCATTACAGATGGCTCTTGTTTACATCAAGAATGTACTGAAGATTGTGCATTACAGATGACTCTTGTTTACATCAAGAATGTACTGAAGATTGTGCATTACAGATGACTCTTGTTTACATCAAGAATGTACTGAAGATTGTGCATTACAGATGACTCTTGTTTACATCAAGAATGTACTGAAGATTGTGCATTACACATGGCTCTTGTTTACATCAAGAATGTACTGAAGATTGTGCATTACAGATGGCTCTTGTTTACATCAAGAATGTACTGAAGATTGTGCATTACAGATGGCTCTTGTTTACATCAAGAATGTACTGAAGATTGTGCATTACAGATGGCTCTTGTTTACATCAAGAATGTACTGAAGATTGTGCATTACAGATGGCTCTTGTTTACATCAAGAATGTACTGAAGATTGTGCATTACAGATGACTCTTGTTTACATCAAGAATGTACTGAAGATTGTGCATTACAGATGACTCTTGTTTACATCAAGAATGTACTGAAGATTGTGCATTACAGATGACTCTTGTTTACATCAAGAATGTACTGAAGATTGTGCATTACAGATGACTCTTGTTTACATCAAGAATGTACTGAAGATTGTGCATTACACATGGCTCTTGTTTACATCAAGAATGTACTGAAGATTGTGCATTACAGATGGCTCTTGTTTACATCAAGAATGTACTGAAGATTGTGCATTACAGATGACTCTTGTTTACATCAAGAATGTACTGAAGATTGTGCATTACACATGGCTCTTGTTTACATCAAGAATGTACTGAAGATTGTGCATTACAGATGGCTCTTGTTTACATCAAGAATGTACTGAAGATTGTGCATTACAGATGGCTCTTGTTTACATCAAGAATGTACTGAAGATTGTACATTCTACTACTAGTAATGATTGTGGTCAGAACCTACATGGTGTAATGGATAAGGTTTCTGTCTCATACCATGAGTCCCGGACAGTACCATGAGCCCGGACATTACCACGAGCCCCGGACAGTACCATGAGCCCGGATAGTACCACGAGCCCCGGACAGTACCCTGAGCCCGGACAGTACCACGAGCCCCGGACAGTACCATGAGCCCGGATAGTACCACAAGCCCCGGACAGTACCATGAGCCCGGACAGTAACACGAGCCCCGGACAGTACCAAGAGCCCGGATAGTACCACAAGCCCCGGACAGTACCATGAGCCCGGATAGTAACACCAGCCCCCACAGTACCACGAGCCCCCACAGTACCACGAGACCACACAGTACCACGAGCCCCCACAGTACCACGAGCCCCCACAGTACCACGAGCCCCCACAGTACCACGAGCCCACACCGTACCATGAGCCCCCACAGTACCATGAGCCCCCAACAGTACCACAAGCCCCCACAGTACCACGAGCCCCCACAGTACCATGAGCCCACACAGTACCACGAGCCCCCATAGTACCACGAGCCCCCACAGTACCACGAGCCCCCACAGTACCACAAGCCCCCGCAGTACCACGAGCCCCCACAGTACCACGAGCCCACACGGTACCACGAGCCCCCACAGTACCACGAGCCCCCACAGTACCACGAGCCCCCAACAGTACCACGAGCCCCCACAGTACCATGAGCCCACACGGTACCACGAGCCCCCACAGTACCACGAGCCCACACAGTACCATGAGCCCCCACAGTACCACGAGACCACACAGTACCACGAGCCCCCACAGTACCACGAGCCCCCACAGTACCACGAGCCCCCACAGTACCATGAGCCCCCACAGTACCACGAGCCCACACGGTACCATGAGCCCCCACAGTACCATGAGCCCACACAGTACCATGAGCCCCCACAGTACCATGAGCCCCCAACAGTACCACGAGCCCCCACAGTACCACGAGCCCCCACAGCATTTCAATCGAGCTAAAATAAATTTGTTAATTTGTAAACGTTTATTTTCAATGCAGATACGAAAGGTGAAAATCATACGTAAACACAAATGTTGTTGCATAATGTTACCCTGTTATGAACTGCATTCTTTATTTCTCCAATAATGTAGCCTTTGTTTATTTCACCACATGTTTGTTAATGCATTCAGTTTCCCTTTATTACCAATAGTCGCAGGTACTTCAAGCTTAGTTCCGCTATGTTACTGTAATAAATGCACAGACAATCGGTGAATAGTCCGCAGTAGCAGCATTGCCATTTAGCTTTTTGGAATGTTGGGATTTTGTCAAATGTTCAATAGACATCGAATACTGCCAGTATCCACATTCAAGTAGTCAGTAGAACACTTTACAGTCAAACCTGTCTTAAACAGCCAGCCAAGGGAATCACAGAAACTGGCTGCTTAACCCTTTCCTTCATAGAGATTTAGGTTAATATACTATTATATTTCCATACCAACGACAGCCATTTACCTATCATACATTATATAAGTAGTGGTCATATCTATCCCACCTCCATATATATTTCTGGGACTACATGAGATTCTGGCCTTAATTATGAACATTGGTTTGGCTACTACATTGTCAATGTATGTCGTATTGGTAATGGTGTCAAGAGGTGCTTCTATGGTGGAAAGGGTTAATACAGGTTGGCTGCTTAATGGAGGTGACCACTAACACAGGTTTGACTGTACACTATAAAACATTACCATTGTAGCTTGTAATTTTAGTTGATTTGGTCCCTTATTTTTACTGTAAGTTTCCAAACAAAATCATTTTTAGACAATTCTGAGAAGTGATGTGCAAACACTAGCGAAACCATGGTTACGGAGGCACTTAGCTTGATGTACATGTGCAATGATTAAGCATGAGAAATGATGTGTTCATAGAAACATTGCTAGCATGTGGTTTAGCAACATAGTTTATTCTCATTGAAAGTCACTCATTATTTAGCATGCCAAGTTTATTTGTAAGGCAAAAAAAACAACCTGTGTTTACAGTTTCCCGATCGACCCTTTATATTTTTTTTATGAAATTTTGAAAAATCAAAAAAAATCAATATTTCATTTCTCACATTTTTCTGTGCCCAAGAGTATGGTAAAAAATCCCTACCGACCTATTTCTTTTGCATAAAACCATAAACACAGGTTGTTGTTTTTTTGCCTAATTAATTCTATAAGTTTGTCAAATAATTGAACAGTCAGATTAGCGCAGTGGTTGGATCACTCACATCTCATCTGGTTCAATCCTCAGCTTGGAATGTGTTTGAGATGTATAGTGTCTGCTAGATCGAACAGGTTGGTTTCTCTGTGTACTCCTCAGCTTGCAATGTGTTTGAGATGTATAGTGTCTGCTAGATCGAACAGGTTGGTTTCTCTGTGTACTCCTCAGCTTGGAATGTGTTTGACATGTATAGTGTCTGCTAGATCGAACAGGTTGGTTTCTCTGTGTACTCCTCAGCTTGGAATGTGTTTGAGATGTATACTGTCTGCTAGATCGAACAGGTTGGTTTCTCTGTTTACTCCTCAGCTTGCAATGTGTTTGAGATGTATACTGTCTGCTAGATCAAACAGGTTGGTTTCTCTGTGTTCTCCTCAGCTTGGAAAGTGTTTGAGATGTATAGTGTCTGCTAGATCAAACAGGTTGGTTTCTCTGTGTACTCCTCAGCTTGCAATGTGTTTGAGATGTATAATGTCTGCTAGATCAAACAGGTTGGTTTCTCTGTGTACTCCTCAGCTTGGAATGTGTTTGAGATGTATAGTGTCTGCTAGATCGAACAGGTTGGTTTCTCTGTGTACTCCTCAGCTTGCAATGTGTTTGAGATGTATAGTGTCTGCTAGATCGAACAGGTTGGTTTCTCTGTGTACTCCTCAGCTTGGAATGTGTTTGACATGTATAGTGTCTGCTAGATCGAACAGGTTGGTTTCTCTGTGTACTCCTCAGCTTGGAATGTGTTTGAGATGTATACTGTCTGCTAGATCGAACAGGTTGGTTTCTCTGTTTACTCCTCAGCTTGCAATGTGTTTGAGATGTATACTGTCTGCTAGATCAAACAGGTTGGTTTCTCTGTGTTCTCCTCAGCTTGGAAAGTGTTTGAGATGTATAGTGTCTGCTAGATCAAACAGGTTGGTTTCTCTGTGTACTCCTCAGCTTGCAATGTGTTTGAGATGTATAGTGTCTGCTAGATCAAACAGGTTGGTTTCTCTGTGTACTCCTCAGCTTGGAATGTGTTTGAGATGTATAGTGTCTGCTAGATCGAACAGGTTGGTTTCTCTGTGTACTCCTCAGCTTGGAATGTGTTTGAGATGTATAGTGTCTGCTAGATCGAACAGGTTGGTTTCTCTGTGTACTCCTCAGCTTGCAATGTGTTTGAGATGTATAGTGTCTGCTAGATCGAACAGGTTGGTTTCTCTGTGTACTCCTCAGCTTGGAATGTGTTTGAGATGTATAGTGTCTGCTAGATCGAACAGGTTGGTTTCTCTGTGTACTCCTCAGCTTGCAATGTGTTTGAGATGTATAGTGTCTGCTAGATCAAACAGGTTGGTTTCTCTGTGTACTCCTCAGCTTGGAATGTGACAGTGTTTGACATGTATAGTGTCTGCTAGATCGAACAGGTTTTCTCTGTGTACTCCTCAGCTTGGAATGTGTTTGAGATGTAGTGTCTGCTAGATCGAACAGGTTGGTTTCTCTGTGTACTCCTCAGCTTGCAATGTGTTTGAGATGTATAGTGTCTGCTAGATCGAACAGGTTTCTCTGTGTACTCCTCAGCTTGGAATGTGTTTGAGATGTATAGTGTCTGCTAGATCGAACAGGTTGGTTTCTCTGTGTACCTCAGCTTGGAATGTGTTTGAGATGTATACTGTCTGCTAGATCGAACAGGTTGTTTACTGTCTGCTAGATCGAACAGGTTGGTTCTCTGTGTACTCCTCAGCTTGCAATGTGTTTGAGATGTATAGTGTCTGCTAGATCTAACAGGTTGGTTTCTCTGTGTACTCCTCAGCTTGGAATGTGTTTGAGATGTATAGTGTCTGCTAGATCGAACAGGTTGGTTTCTCTGTGTACTCCTCAGCTTGCAATGTGTTTGAGATGTATAGTGTCTGCTAGATCGAACAGGTTGGTTTCTCTGTGTACTCCTCAGCTTGGAATGTGTTTGAGATGTATACTGTCTGCTAGATCGAACAGGTTGGTTTCTCTGTTTACTCCTCAGCTTGCAATGTGTTTGAGATGTATAGTGTCTGCTAGATCGAACAGGTTGGTTTCTCTGTGTTCTCCTCAGCTTGCAATGTGTTTGAGATGTATAGTGTCTGCTAGATCAAACAGGTTGGTTTCTCTGTGTACTCCTCAGCTTGCAATGTGTTTGACATGTATAGTGTCTGCTAGATCGAACAGGTTGGTTTCTCTGTGTTCTCCTCAGCTTGCAATGTGTTTGAGATGTATAGTGTCTGCTAGATCAAACAGGTTGGTTTCTCTGTGTACTCCTCAGCTTGCAATGTGTATGACATGTATAGTGTCTGCTAGATCGAACAGGTTGGTTTCTCTGTGTACTCCTCAGCTTGGAATGTGTTTGAGATGTATACTGTCTGCTAGATCGAACAGGTTGGTTTCTCTGTGTACTCCTCAGCTTGGAATGTGTTTGAGATGTATAGTGTCTGCTAGATCGAACAGGTTGGTTTCTCTGTGTACTCCTCAGCTTGCAATGTGTTTGAGATGTATAGTGTCTGCTAGATCAAACAGGTTGGTTTCTCTGTGTACTCCTCAGCTTGCAATGTGTTTGAGATGTATAGTGTCTGCTAGATCGAACAGGTTGGTTTCTCTGTGTACTCCAGTTTCTTCCCATGCAATTGATCGCATATACATGTACATTCTCATAATGTGCGATAGTGAATATAATTAGCTGTTAACCCATTAACACTTACAGCCATTCAATTATTTCTATTTAGGTGAGAATGGGTTCATTCTTCTTGCGTAATCGTTTAAATAATTTAACAGAATTGTGCATGTTTTATTAAATTGAGAAGCTGTTTATTATAGTCAATCGCCCTGTGTTCATTTCCCGCCTGTTTTGTTTGTGAATGACGTCACTGCTGTCAGTAACATGTGCTTGATTTATAAGCTACAAGCTAGAACTGTCAAACAGGAAAACGAGCAAAATAAACAGATCAATATTCACATTATATTTCGAAAATATGTAAATTTTGATATTATCATTAGTCTCATTCACGTGTATTCTAAAAATCCCTAAAGCAGAGTTATATAGAAAGAAACATTTGTTTGTTTTAGTAATGGGTGAACGATTGTGATTTACTTTGTACAGTCACGTGCCAGTCACGTTTACAACATTAAGTAAATTTAACTTGTGATATAACAAGATATATTGCCATTAATAAACCAGGATTGAGTGCAAGATGCACAGTGGGTATGGTTTAAGTAAATTTAACCTGTGATATAACAAGATGTATTGCCATTAATATACCAGGATCGAGTGCAAGGCGCACAGTGGGTATGGTTTAAGTAAATTTAACCTGTGATATAACAAGATATATTGCCATTAATATACCAGGATTGAGTGCAAGGTGCACAGTGGATATGGTTTAAGCAGATCATTGCCAGTGATGTGCATGTACCTAGATTAAGGGCAAGGAGACAGTTAGATTGTTCTTATATCTACAGGACTGTAGGGAGCCATTAGATGATTTTTTGCTGCCAGAAGTGAGTGAATATGTCCAGGACATCTATGCCATTGGTACTCAAGAAAATGCCATGAGCAAGTCAGTATAATTATATTCTTGACATATTTAAATAAAGTACAACTATTTTACCCATCCATTATCCCATTTCATTCTGGATACCGTTCAAACAGTATTTGCAAAGTACATAGAGCGAGATCAGCCGCCACGGAACGTGCCGTCTGATCAGGCTCTATGCTGTTTGCTATTCAGATGATCTTGCTAAGACACTTAGCTATGTAGCAAATAACATAGATCCTGATCAGCATGCAGCGTCACGCTGAGGCTGATCTGGATCTATGTTGTTTGCAAAAGCCTCTAAATGTATTCAGAATGAAATAGGTTATACAGATACACACATTCTAATAATATCATGACTCATTATACAGATACACACATTCTAATAATATCATGATCCTTTATACAGATAAACCCACACTAATATCATATCATGATTTATACAGATAAACCCACACTAATATCATATCATGATTTATACAGATAAACCCACACTAATATCATATCATGATTTATACAGATAAACCTACACTAATATCATATGATTTATACAGATAAACCCACACTAATATATCATGATTTATACAGTTAAACCCACACTATATCATATCATGATTTATACAGATAAACCCACACTAATATCATATCATGATTTATACAGATAAACCCACACTAATATCATATCATGATTTATACAGATAAACCTACACTAATATCATATCATGATTTATACAGATAAACCCACACTAATATTATATCATGATTTATACAGATAAACCCACACTAATATCATATCATGATTTATACAGATAAACCCACACTAATATCATATCATGATTTATACAGATAAACCCACACTAATATATCATGATTTATACAGTTAAACCCACACTATATCATATCATGATTTATACAGATAAACCCACACTAATATCATATCATGATTTATACAGATAAACCCACACTAATATCATATCATGATTTATACAGATAAACCTACACTAATATCATATCATGATTTATACAGATAAACCCACACTAATATTATATCATGATTTATACAGATAAACCCACACTAATATCTCATGATTTATACGATAACCACACTAATATCATATCATGATTTATACAGATAAACCCACACTAATATCATATCATGATTTATACAGATAACCTACACTAATCATATGATTTATACAGATACCCACACTAATATCATATCAATTTATACAGATAAACCACACTAATATCAGATCATGATTTATACAGATAACCCACCAAAACAAACAAAAACCACACAAATATCATATCATGATTTATACAGATAACCCCACTAATATCAATGATTTATACAGATAACCCACACTAATATATCATGATTTATACAGATAAACCCACACTAATAATAATATCATATCATGATTTATACATATAAACCCACACTAATATCATATGATTTATACAGATAAACCCACACTAATATCATATCATGATTTATACAGATAAACCCACACTATATCATATCATGATTTATACAGATAAACCCACACTAATATTATATCATGATTTATACAGATAAACCCACACTATATCATATCATGATTTATACAGATAAACCCACACTATATCATATCATGATTTATACAGATAAACCCACACTAATATTATATCATGATTTATACAGATAAACCCACACTAATATCATATCATGATTTATACAGATAAACCCACACTAATATTATATCATGATTTATACAGATAAACCCACACTATATCATATCATGATTTATACAGATAAACCCACACTATATCATATCATGATTTATACAGATAAACCCACACTAATATTATATCATGATTTATACAGATAAACCCACACTAATATCATATCATGATTTATACAGATAAACCCACACTAATATTATATCATGATTTATACAGATAAACCCACACTATATCATATCATGATTTATACAGATAAACCCACACTATATCATATCATGATTTATACAGATAAACCCACACTAATATCATATCATATGATTTATACAGATAAACCCACACTAATATATCATGATTTATACAGATAAACCCACACTAATATTATATCATGATTTATACAGATAAACCCACACTAATATCATATCATGATTTATGCAGGAAAGAGTGGGAGATATTGCTACAGGAGACAATAGGGCCGTCTCACGTGTTGTTCCACTCAGCAGCACACGGGGCACTACATCTGGCCGTGTTCGTGAAGAGAGACCTTATCTGGTTTTGTACAGGTAAACTTTTCTCTAGAAAAAATTACAATCACCATTATATTGCAACAAACGTGTTCTGTCCGCCTCCGTGGTCGAGTGGTTACGGTCGCTGACTTGTATACCACTGTAACCTATCATCACTGATGGTCACGGGTTCGAGCCCCGCTCAGACCGTGTATCATTTATATGAATTAGTTGGCAGTTTCTTACGGAGGTTGGTGCACCCAAGTACTGGTTAACCGCTGGAGCCTGCCCAGGAAAGGTGTTGTTAGGCAAACTGCCCGCCGGCGATATAGCCCGAAATGGTGCTGATGCAGGCGTAAAACCCGAAATATAACAATATAACAAACGTGTTCACCCTTCAACACTATAATGGTTATATAGGGCAACTCCAGCATGACGGAAGATGTAACAGACGGATCTGTAGTAGTGGTTAACATGCTTGACTGGTAATCCAGGGATCACAGGTTCGATCCCCCGTCTGACTCTAATAAAATTAACAGTCTTTCCGAATTTAAATCCACATTGCCTCTTCTCCTCATGGGACTTTCCAGAGCTTGAGAGCAGTTAAACTAACATTTCCAGAGCTTGAGAGCAGTTAAACTAACATTTCCAGAGCTTGAGAGCAGTTAAACTAACATTTCCAGAGCTTGAGAGCAGTTAAACTAACATTTCCAGAGCTTGAGAGCAGTTAAACTAACATTTCCAGAGCTTGAGAGCAGTTAAACTAACATTTCCAGAGCTTGAGAGCAGTTAAACTAACATTTCCAGAGCTTGAGAGCAGTTAAACTAACATTTCCAGAGCTTGAGAGCAGTTAAACTAACATTTCCAGAGCTTGAGAGCAGTTAAACTAACATTTCCAGAGCTTGAGAGCAGTTAAACTAACATTTCCAGAGCTTGAGAGCAGTTAAACTAACATTTCCAGAGCTTGAGAGCAGTTAAACTAACATTTCCAGAGCTTGAGAGCAGTTAAACTAACATTTCCAGAGCTTGAGAGCAGTTAAACTAACAAATGTGAAACTGCTGACTTTCCAGAGCTTGAGAGCAGTTAAACTAACAAATGTGAAGCTGCTGACTTTCCAGAGCTTGAGAGCAGTTAAACTAACAAATGTGAAACTGCTGACTGTCCATGGCTTGATAGAAGTTAAACTAACAAATGTGAAACTGCTGACTTTCCAGAGCTTGATAGCGGTTAAACTAACAAATGTCAAACTGCTGACTTTCCAGAGCTTGATAGCGGTTAAACTAACAAATGTGAAGCTGCTGACTTTCCAGAGCTTGAGAGCAGTTAAACTAACAAATGTGAAACTGCTGACTTTCCAGAGCTTGATAGCAGTTAAACTAACAAATGTGAAGCTGCTGACTTTCCAGAGCTTGAGAGCAGTTAAACTAACAAATGTGAAGCTGCTGACTTTCCAGAGCTTGAGAGCAGTTAAACTAACAAATGTGACACTGCTGACTTTCCAGAGCTTGAGAGCAGTTAAACTAACAAATGTGAAGCTGCTGACTTTCCAGAGCTTGAGAGCAGTTAAACTAACAAATGTGAAACTGCTGACTTTCCAGAGCTTGATAGCAGTTAAACTAACAAATGTGAAGCTGCTGACTTTCCAGAGCTTGAGAGCAGTTAAACTAACAAATGTGAAGCTGCTGACTTTCCAGAGCTTGAGAGCAGTTAAACTAACAAATGTGACACTGCTGACTTTCCAGAGCTTGAGAGCAGTTAAACTAACAAATGTGAAGCTGCTGACTTTCCAGAGCTTGAGAGCAGTTAAACTAACAAATGTGAAACTGCTGACTTTCCAGAGCTTGATAGCAGTTAAACTAACAAATGTGAAGCTGCTGACTTTCCAGAGCTTGAGAGCGGTTAAACTAACAAATGTCAAACTGCTGACTTTCCAGAGCTTGAGAGCAGTTAAGCTAACAAATGTGAAACTGCTGACTTTCCAGAGCTTGAGAGCAGTTAAGCTAACAAATGTGAAGCTGCTGACTTTCCAGAGCTTGAGAGCAGTTAAGCTAACAAATGTGAAACTGCTGACTTTCCAGAGCTTGAGAGCAGTTAAGCTAACAAATGTGAAACTGCTGACTTTCCAGAGCTTGAGAGCAGTTAAACTAACAAATGTGAAACTGATGACTTTACAGAGCTTGAGAGCAGTTAAACTAACAAATGTGAAACTGATGACTTTCCAGAGCTTGAGAGCAGTTAGACTAACAAATGTGAAACTGATGACTTTCCAGAGCTTGAGAGCAGTTAAACTAACAAATGTGAAACTGCTGACTTTCCAGCACAACTGGGAAATCGGAATGTTATCATTCGACTGAATATGATTCGCTGTTTCATTGTTAAAGCCCCTTATTGTGTTTTACTTAAAGTCTGCTGAATATTGAGATACGCTATTAAAGTAACTAATGATTAGAAATCATGACTACAGCCTTACATTTACATTGTTCAACAATAAATTATTCAGTTTTTGTTCAGGATCTGCCCTCATTTGAACTAATTGTCGGTATATTATTTGTAATTACCTCCCTTTATTGGTATTTATTCACAAACTATGTAGTCAGTAATTTTATGGTGGTTTACTAAAATTAACACATGGATACATTTGCATCCTGACTAGTGTTATACTTGAAGGATAAAAGCATATAGGGACTGTAATAGCTTCACTGAGTATCATCAGACGATTTATTTGCATCCTGACTAGTGTTATACTAAGGATAAAAGCACACAGGGGCTGTAATAGCTTCACTGAGTATCATCGGACGATTTATTTCCATCCTGACTAGTGTTATACTTGAAGGATAAAAGCATACAGGGGCTGTAATAGCTTCACTGAGTATCATCGGAGGATTTATTTGCATCCTGACTAGTGTTATACTTGAACGATAAAAGCATACAGGGACTGTAATAGCTTCACTAAGTATCATCGGAGGATTTATTTGCATCCTGACTAGTGTTATACTTGAAGGATAAAAGCTTATAGGGACTGTAATAGCTTCACTAAGTATCATCGGAGGATTTATTTGCATCCTGACTAGTGTTATACTTGAAGGATAAAAGCATACAGGGGCTGTAATAGCTTCACTAAGTATCATCGGACGATTTATTTGCATCCTGACTAGTGTTATACTTGAACGATAAAAGCATACAGGGGCTGTAATAGCTTCACTAAGTATCATCGGAGGATTTATTTGCATCCTGACTAGTGTTATACTTGAAGGATAAAAGCATACAGGGGCTGTAATAGCTTGACTAAGTATCATCGGAGGATTTATTTGCATCCTGACTAGTGTTATACTTGAACGATAAAAGCATATAGGGACTGTAATAGCTTCACTAAGTATCATCGGAGGATTTATTTGCATCCTGACTAGTGTTATACTTGAAGGATAAAAGCATATAGGGACTGTAATAGCTTCACTAAGTATCATCGGAGGATTTATTTGCATCCTGACTAGTGTTATACTTGAAGGATAAAAGCATATAGGGACTGTAATAGCTTCACTGAGTATCATCGGAGGATTTATTTGCATCCTGACTAGTGTTATACTTGAAGGATAAAAGCATATAGGGGCTGTAATAGCTTCACTGAGTATCATCGGAGGATTTATTTGCATCCTGACTAGTGTTATACTTGAAGGATAAAAGCACACAGGGGCTGTAATAGCTTCACTAAGTATCATCGGAGGATTTATTTGCATCCTGACTAGTGTTATACTTGAACGATAAAAGCATACAGGAGCTGTAATAGCTTCACTAAGTATCATCGGAGGATTTATTTGCATCCTGACAAGTGTTATACTTGAAGGATAAAAGCATATAGGGACTGTAATAGCTTCACTAAGTATCATCGGACGATTTATTTGCATCCTGACTAGTGTTATACTTGAAGGATAAAAGCATACATGGGCTGTAATAGCTTCACTGAGTATCATCGGAGGATTTATTTGCATCCTGACTAGTGTTATACTTGAAGGATAAAAGCATACATGGGCTGTAATAGCTTCACTGAGTATCATCGGAGGATTTATTTGTCAAGATTATTATGTCATGATAATGTTTAATGTTACAGTACCAGAGGACGATCTTGTCCAGACGCGAGCGGTTACCATGGTGAAAACTAAAGGTGCTATAGCAATCAGCTTTCAGTTCTTCGGGACGTCATTTCTCTTCATCAATTGTCATTTTGCACGTAAGTTCTACTTCCTGTCCTGCCCTTTTAACTAATTACTCCACAACATGGGAATCGATAACTGTGTTTGGGAATAGATAACTGTGTATGGGAATAGATAACTGTGTTTGGGAATATATAACTGTGTTTGGGAATAGATAACTGTGTATGGGAATAGATAACTGTGTTTGGGAATAGATAACTGTGTTTGTGAATAGATAACTGTGTTTGTGAATAGATAACTGTGTATGGGAATAGATAACTGTGTTTGGGAATAGATAACTGTGTTTGGGAATATATAACTGTGTTTGGGAATAGATAACTGTGTTTGGGAATGGATAACTGTGTATGGGAATAGATAACTGTGTTTGGGAATAGATAACTGTGTATGGGAATAGATAACTGTGTATGGGAATAGATAACTGTGTATGGGAATAGATAGCTGTGTATGGGAATAGATAACTGTGTATGGGAATAGATAACTGTGTATGGGAATAGATAGCTGTGTATGGGAATAGATAACTGTATGGGAATAGATAACTGTATGGGAATAGATAACTATGTTTGGGAATAGATAACTGTGTTTGGGAATAGATAACTGTGTATGGGAATATATAACTGTGTATGGGAATAGATAACTGTGTATGGGAATAGATAACTGTGTATGGGAATATATAACTGTGTTTGGGAATAGATAACTGTGTTTGGGAATAGATAACTTGTGTATGGGAGTAGATAACTGTGTATGGGAATAGATAACTGTGTATGGGAATAGATAACTTGTGTATGGGAATAGATAACTGTGTTGTAACTTGGCTTTCTGTAAATAAATCTTAATTAACATGATTTTAATAAACTTTGATTAACTGATAACAAATTTGTCCAGTAAAATATTCTTTGGAGACACATGTACTGTAGGAGATATCTTGGTAGTTTAATACCTTACAATGTAGTAACGGTAGATTAGTGATTAAAAGATAAGAAAATGGATGATAAATGATAGCGTGTGGTGCAAAGGAATCAATGATAAAAACGAAACCAATTAAAAGGACCTGCTGTCCTTCCATATCAGTATTCAGGGGAAGTAACTAATCAATATGTTCTAATAAAAACAATAGAAATAAACATGTTCACTAAATGTGCTTATTCACGTTTGATAAGAGATATTTTAATGTTAATCAGGCTATGTCTATGCTAAAAAGCAATAGAAAACATATTAATAAATACTGGTCAGTGTTGACACCTGCTGCTCTGGGTTTAAAGCAGCATTACATCGTAATAAAGGATGTTTTGGGTAAAATATAAATACTAATGTATGTGTGTTTACAAAAATCGAAATAGTCACTCAGAAACGATAAAATTCCAATAAATGTAAACCGTCGTATACGCGAATTTGTTTATCAACACACGAAATGTAAACACACACAGTGTGCATGCGTGAAACAGCAGAGGATGTAGAAAACAGCGTATATATTTTGAACATGAAAGACTATCTATCTATCTTCCTCTAATGTCGAACCCCCCAAGGGGATGTAGACATGTCCCTAAAGACTTAGCTAACAGAGGTATGAATCAACATATCAAGTAGTTTAATTAAAAAAAACAACGTGGGACAAATGGGGACGATGCATTCCGAATGCAAACAAGTGCGGACGATGCGTTCCGGTTGTAAACAAGTGCGTGACCGATCGACTCGGGAAGTCCTACTTTCGGTTTCGAATTTGTTTTATCGCAAAAAACACTGTTTACCAAATGAACATACGCATACAAAGTATGGTGTTAGAATGTGTAGCAGCATTGCTACCCATACGTAAAAATTGAATTTTTCAAATATCTTTTATTTCATACGATGTAATGCTGCTTTAATTATATAGTAATGAATGATTTACGTTTCAGCTGGAGATGGCAAGAAACGGGAAAGGCTGGATGACTACACAAAAATTATCAAGAATCTAAACCTCCCCAAACAGGGAAACACTGGTTCCCCAAACAGCAGTTCTACAGGTATATATACACAAACAAACAATACAACAGTATCATCATCATCATTATCTTCATCTTCTGAGGTAATTGCCTCATTCTGTCAAGAGTATGCTAGGAATGTGAATGGTTAGGAACCAATGGTAAAATAGAAGGAACCAATGGTAAAATAGAAGGAACCAATGGTAAAATAGAAGGAACCAATGGTAAAATAGAAGGAACCAATGGTAAAATAGAAGGAACCAATGGTAAAATAGAAGGAACCAATGATAAAATAGAAGGAACCAATTAAGAAGGACCTATCATCCTATTGGAGTATTCAAAGGCAGAAACTTACATTGTACCAGTATTTCTCAAGTATAACTCTATATTTATCCGACCTTCATGCAAAACAACATGCAGAAACGGCAGTGCCTAATACACTTTTATGACATCATACTGCCATGAAGTTATACCTTCATAGATAGTATGATGAACTTCAAGTCATGAATATTCTGTAATGTCCTCACTAAAACTTCTTTTCTTACAGAGCATGCACTCTACCAATCAAACCTGTCCATCCTGGGGTGTCTGGGTTACAGAGCATACACTCTACCAACCAAACCCATCCTGGGGTCTCTGGGTTACAGAGCATGCACTATACCAACCAAGCCCGTCCTGGGGTCTCTGAGTTACAGAGCATGCACTCTACCAACCAACCCGTCCTGGGGTCTCTGGCTTACAGAGCATGAACTCTACCAACCAAGCCCATCCTGGGGTCTCTGGCTTACAGAGCATGCACTCTACCAACCAAGCCCGTCCTGGGGTCTCTGGGTTACAGAGCATGCACTCTACCAACCAAGCCCGTCCTGGTGTCTCTGAGTTACAGAGCATGCACTCTACCAACCAACCCGTCCTGGGGTCTCTGGTTTACAGAGCATGAACTCTACCAACCAAGCCCGTCCTGGGGTCTCTGGCTTATAGAGCATGCACTCTACCAACCAAACCCATCCTGGGGTCTATGGGTTACAGAGCATGCACTCTACCAACCAAGCCTGTCCTGGGGTCTCTGGGTTACAGAGCATGCACTCCACCAACCAAGCCCGTCCTGGGGTCTCTGGGTTACAGAGCATGCACTCCACCAACCAAGCCCTTCCTGGGGTCTCTGGGTTACAGAGCATGCACTCTACCAACCAAACCCGTCCTGGGGTCTCTGGGTTACAGAGCATGCACTCTACCAACCAAGCCCGTCCTGGGGTCTCTGGGTTACAGAGCATGCACCCCACCAACCAAGCCCGTCCTGGGGTCTCTGGGTTACAGAGCATGCACTCCACCAACCAAGCCCGTCCGGGGGTCTCTGGGTTACAGAGCATGCACTCCACCAACCAAACCCATCCTGGGGTCTCTGGGTTACAGAGCATGCACTATACCAACCAAGCCCGTCCTGGTGTCTCTGGCTTACAGAGCATGCACTCTACCAACCAAACCCATCCTGGGGTCTCTGGCGTACAGAGCATGCACTCTACCAACCACACTACCAGGCTGCTTACACACGCCTTGTTCATTTATATTGGTGGTGTTATGTTTACAGTATTTTATTTTTCACTGATCAGATGTGACGACCAGGTATGACTGTGTATTCTGGATGGGAGATTTGAATTTTCGCATTGAGGTGTATAAGGGCAAACAAGCTGTGGAAAATATCGTCAAATTCATCGAACAACAAGAACATACAAACTTCGAGGATCTATTGTCTGGAGACCAATTGTCTAAACTCATCGTTGAAGGTATATAAACATCATCTAGTGAATGTGCTATTTCTCTAAGCTTCTCTGCAGTGTCTAATCTCATCGTTGAAGGTATAGAAACATCATCTAGTGAATGTGCTATTTCTCTAAGCTTCTCTGCAATGTCTAATCTCATCATTGAAGGTATAGAAACATCATCTAGTGAATGTGCTATTTCTCTAAGATTCTGCAGTGTCTAATCTCATTGTTGAAGGTATAGAAACATCATCTAGTGAATGTGCTATTTCTCTCTAAGCTTCTCTGCAGTGTCTAATCTCATCATTGAAGGTATAGAAACATCATCTAGTGAATGTTATATTTCTCTAAGCTTCTGCAGTGTCTAATCTCATTGTTGAAGGTATAGAAACATCATCTAGTGAATGTGCTATTTCTCTAAGCTTCTGCAGTGTCTAATCTCATCATTGAAGGTATAGAAACATCATCTAGTGAATGTGCTATTTCTCTCTAAGCTTCTCTGCAGTGTCTAATCTCATCATTGAAGGTATAGACACATCATCTAGTGAATGTGCTATTTCTCTCTAAGCTTCTCCGCAGTGTCTAATCTCATCATTGAAGGTATAGAAACATCATCTAGTGAATGTGCTATTTCTCTCTAAGCTTCTCCGCAGTGTCTAATCTCATCATTGAAGGTATAGAAACATCATCTAGTGAATGTTATATTTCTCTAAGCTTCTCTGCAGTGTCTAATCTCATCATTGAAGGTATAGAAACATCATCTAGTGAATGTGCTATTTCTCTAAGCTTCTTTGCAGTGTCTAAACTCATCATTGAAGGTATAGAAACATCATCTAGTGAATGTGCTAATTGTCTAAGCTTCTCTACAGTGTCTAATCTCATCATTGAAGGTATAGAAACATCATCTAGTGAATGTACTATTTCTCTAAGCTTCTCTGCAGTGTCTAATCTCATCATTGAAGGTATAGAAACATCATCTAGTGAATGTGCTATTTCTCTAAGCTTCTTCGCAGTGTCTAATCTCATCATTGAAGGTATAGAAACATCATCTAGTGAATGTGCTATTTCTCTAAGCTTCTTCGCAGTGTCTAATCTCATCATTGAAGGTATAGAAACATCATCTAGTGAATGTGCTATTTCTCTAAGCTTCTCTGCAGTGTCTAATCTCATCGTTGAAGGTATAGAAACATCATCTAGTGAATGTGCTATTTCTCTCTAAGCTTCTTTGCAGTGTCTAATCTCATCATTGAAGGTATAGAAACATCATCTAGTGAATGTGCTATTTCTCTAAGCTTCTCTGCAATGTCTAATCTCATCATTGAAGGTATAGAAACATCATCTAGTGAATGTGCTATTTCTCTAAGCTTCTGCAGTGTCTAATCTCATTGTTGAAGGTATAGAAACATCATCTAGTGAATGTGCTATTTCTCTCTAAGCTTCTCTGCAGTGTCTAATCTCATCATTGAAGGTATATAAACATCATCTAGTGAATGTGCTATTTCTCTCTAAGCTTCTCTGCAGTGTCTAATCTCATCATTGAAGGTATATAAACATCATCTAGTGAATGTGCTATTTCTCGCTAAGCTTCTCTGCAGTGTCTAATCTCATCGTTGAAGGTATAGAAACATCATCTAGTGAATGTGCTATTTCTCTCTAAGCTTCTCTGCAGTGTCTAATCTCATCATTGAAGGTATATAAACATCATCTAGTGAATGTGCTATTTCTCTCTAAGCTTCTCTGCAGTGTCTAATCTCATCATTGAAGGTATATAAACATCATCTAGTGAATGTGCTATTTCTCGCTAAGCTTCTCTGCAGTGTCTAATCTCATCGTTGAAGGTATAGAAACATCATCTAGTGAATGTGCTATTTCTCTCTAAGCTTCTCTGCAGTGTCTAATCTCATCATTGAAGGTATATAAACATCATCTAGTGAATGTGCTATTTCTCTAAGCTTCTCTGCAGTGTCTAATCTCATCATTGAAGGTATATAAACATCATCTAGTGAATGTACTATTTCTCTAAGCTTCTCTGCAGTGTCTAATCTCATCATTGAAGGTATAGAAACATCATCTAGTGAATGTGCTATTTCTCTAAGCTTCTTCGCAGTGTCTAATCTCATCATTGAAGGTATAGAAACATCATCTAGTGAATGTGCTAATTGTCTAAGCTTCTCTACAGTGTCTAATCTCATCATTGAAGGTATAGAAACATCATCTAGTGAATGTGCTATTTCTCTAAGCTTCTCCGCAGTGTCTAATCTCAACGTTGAAGGTATAGAAACATCATCTAGTGAATGTACTATTTCTCTAAGCTTCTCTGCAGTGTCTAATCTCATCATTGAAGGTATAGAAACATCATCTAGTGAATGTGCTATTTCTCTAAGCTTCTTCGCAGTGTCTAATCTCATCATTGAAGGTATAGAAACATCATCTAGTGAATGTGCTAATTGTCTAAGCTTCTCTACAGTGTCTAATCTCATCATTGAAGGTATAGAAACATCATCTAGTGAATGTGCTATTTCTCTAAGCTTCTCCGCAGTGTCTAATCTCAACGTTGAAGGTATAGAAACATCATCTAGTGAATGTGCTATTTCTCTAAGCTTCTTCGCAGTGTCTAATCTCATCATTGAAGGTATAGAAACATCATCTAGTGAATGTGCTATTTCTCTAAGCTTCTCTGCAGTGTCTAATCTCATCATTGAAGGTATATAAACATCATCTAGTGAATGTACTATTTCTCTAAGCTTCTCTGCAGTGTCTAATCTCATCATTGAAGGTATAGAAACATCATCTAGTGAATGTGCTATTTCTCTAAGCTTCTCTGCAGTGTCTAATCTCATCATTGAAGGTATAGAAACATCATCTAGTGAATGTGCTATTTCTCTAAGCTTCTTCGCAGTGTCTAATCTCATCATTGAAGGTATAGAAACATCATCTAGTGAATGTGCTATTTCTCTAAGCTTCTCTGCAGTGTCTAATCTCATCGTTGAAGGTATAGAAACATCATCTAGTGAATGTGCTATTTCTCTAAGCTTCTCTACAGTGTCTAATCTCATTGTTGAAGGTATAGAAACATCATCTAGTGAATGTGCTATTTCTCTCTAAGCTTCTCTGCAGTGTCTAATCTCATCATTGAAGGTATATAAACATCATCTAGTGAATGTGCTATTTCTCTCTAAGCTTCTCTGCAGTGTCTAATCTCATCATTGAAGGTATATAAACATCATCTAGTGAATGTGCTATTTCTCGCTAAGCTTCTCTGCAGTGTCTAATCTCATCGTTGAAGGTATAGAAACATCATCTAGTGAATGTGCTATTTCTCTCTAAGCTTCTCTGCAGTGTCTAATCTCATCATTGAAGGTATATAAACATCATCTAGTGAATGTGCTATTTCTCTCTAAGCTTCTCTGCAGTGTCTAATCTCATCATTGAAGGTATATAAACATCATCTAGTGAATGTGCTATTTCTCGCTAAGCTTCTCTGCAGTGTCTAATCTCATCGTTGAAGGTATAGAAACATCATCTAGTGAATGTGCTATTTCTCTCTAAGCTTCTCTGCAGTGTCTAATCTCATCATTGAAGGTATATAAACATCATCTAGTGAATGTGCTATTTCTCTAAGCTTCTCTGCAGTGTCTAATCTCATCATTGAAGGTATATAAACATCATCTAGTGAATGTACTATTTCTCTAAGCTTCTCTGCAGTGTCTAATCTCATCATTGAAGGTATAGAAACATCATCTAGTGAATGTGCTATTTCTCTAAGCTTCTTCGCAGTGTCTAAATCTCATCATTGAGGGTATAGAAACATCATCTAGTGAATGTGCTATTTCTCTCAGCTTCTCTGCAGTGTCTAATCTCATCATTGAAGGTATAGAAACATCATCTAGTGAATGTGCTATTTCTCTAAGCTTCTCTGCAGTGTCTAATCTCATCATTGAAGGTATAGAAACATCATCTAGTGAATGTGCTATTTCTCTAAGCTTCTTCGCAGTGTCTAATCTCATCATTGAAGGTATAGAAACATCATCTAGTGAATGTGCTATTTCTCTAAGCTTCTCTGCAGTGTCTAATCTCATCATTGAAGGTATAGAAACATCATCTAGTGAATGTGCTATTTCTCTAAGCTTCTCTGCAGTGTCTAATCTCATTGTTGAAGGTATAGAAACATCATCTAGTGAATGTGCTATTTCTCTCTAAGCTTCTCTGCAGTGTCTAATCTCATCATTAAAGGTATAGAAACATCATCTAGTGAATGTGCTATTTCTCTCTAAGCTTCTCTGCCGTGTCTAATCTCATCGTTGAAGGTATAGAAACATCATCTAGTGAATGTACTATTTCTCTAAGCTTCTCTGCAGTGTCTAATCTCATCATTGAAGGTATATAAACATCATCTAGTGAATGTACTATTTCTCTAAGCTTATCTGCAGTGTCTAATCTCATCATTGAAGGTATATAAACATCATCTAGTGAATGTACTATTTCTCTAAGCTTCTCTGCAGTGTCTAATCTCATCGTTGAAGGTATAGAAACATCATCTAGTGAATGTACTATTTCTCTAAGCTTCTCTGCAGTGTCTAATCTCATCATTGAAGGTATATAAACATCATCTAGTGAATGTACTATTTCTCTAAGCTTCTCTGCAATGTCTAATCTCATCATTGAAGGTATAGAAACATCATCTAGTGAATGTGCTATTTCTCTAAGCTTCTCTGCAGTGTCTAATCTCATCATTGAAGGTATATAAACATCATCTAGTGAATGTACTATTTCTCTAAGCTTCTCTGCAGTGTCTAATCTCATCATTGAAGGTATATAAACATCATCTAGTGAATGTACTATTTCTCTAAGCTTCTCTGCAATGTCTAATCTCATCATTGAAGGTATAGAAACATCATCTAGTGAATGTGCTATTTCTCTAAGCTTCTTCGCAGTGTCTAAATCTCATCATTGAGGGTATAGAAACATCATCTAGTGAATGTGCTATTTCTCTAAGCTTCTCTGCAGTGTCTAATCTCATCATTGAAGGTATATAAACATCATCTAGTGAATGTACTATTTCTCTAAGCTTCTCTGCAGTGTCTAATCTCATCATTGAAGGTATATAAACATCATCTAGTGAATGTACTATTTCTCTAAGCTTCTCTGCAGTGTCTAATCTCATCGTTGAAGGTATAGAAACATCATCTAGTGAATGTACTATTTCTCTAAGCTTCTCCGCAGTGTCTAATCTCATCATTGAAGGTATAGAAACATCATCTAGTGAATGTGCTATTTCTCTAAGCTTCTCTGCAGTGTCTAATCTCATCATTGAAGGTATATAAACATCATCTAGTGAATGTACTATTTCTCTAAGCTTCTCTGCAGTGTCTAATCTCATCGTTGAAGGTATAGAAACATCATCTAGTGAATGTACTATTTCTCTAAGCTTCTCTGCAGTGTCTAATCTCATCATTGAAGGTATAGAAACATCATCTAGTGAATGTGCTATTTCTCTCTAAGCTTCTCTGCAGTGTCTAATCTCATCGTTGAAGGTATAGAAACATCATCTAGTGAATGTACTATTTCTCTAAGCTTCTCTGCAGTGTCTAATCTCATCATTGAAGGTATATAAACATCATCTAGTGAATGTACTATTTCTCTAAGCTTCTCTGCAGTGTCTAATCTCATCGTTGAAGGTATAGAAACATCATCTAGTGAATGTACTATTTCTCTAAGCTTCTCTGCAGTGTCTAATCTCATCATTGAAGGTATAGAAACATCATCTAGTGAATGTGCTATTTCTCTCTAAGCTTCTCTGCAGTGTCTAATCTCATCATTAAAGGTATAGAAACATCATCTAGTGAATGTGCTATTTCTCTCTAAGCTTCTCTGCAGTGTCTAATCTCATCGTTGAAGGTATAGAAACATCATCTAGTGAATGTACTATTTCTCTAAGCTTCTCTGCAGTGTCTAATCTCATCATTGAAGGTATATAAACATCATCTAGTGAATGTACTATTTCTCTAAGCTTCTCTGCAGTGTCTAATCTCATCGTTGAAGGTATAGAAACATCATCTAGTGAATGTACTATTTCTCTAAGCTTCTCTGCAGTGTCTAAACTCATCATTGAAGGTATAGACACATCATCTAGTGAATGTACTATTTCTCTAAGCTTCTCTGCAGTGTCTAATCTCATCGTTGAGGGTATAGAAACATCATCTAGTGAATGTGCTATTTCTCTAAGCTTCTCCGCAGTGTCTAATCTCATCGTTGAGGGTATAGAAACATCATCTAGTGAATGGGATATTTAGTGCTTAGTGTACAAGGTTATATGATTATTTTGAACTCCTATAAAGGTGGTTTCCTGTGCCAGGAATGGGCATGCACCTTCAGCATATGTTGCCAAGGTGTTAATACTGCTGACTAATAGCCACTAACGTCTGGACCCACCTAATCTATGGACCTCACATATTGTTTAACAGAAATCTGACTGTAATAATATCTTTACGAGCCTAGCCAATGTTATTATGTTTGAGAATAATTTGCAATCATATTATTTGATTTACAAAATTATGTTGTGTAAATTGTGTATTTATACATTTGTATTGCATTGTATCAATATATAGACGGATCTGTAGTCCAGTGGTAACACGCTGGACTGGTAATTCAGGGATCGCATGTTCAATCCCCCGTCTGACCCTAATAAAATTAACAGTCTTTCAGATGGGACGTTAAACCGAGGTCTCATGTCGGTGCTGTACACCGTGCACGTATAAGAACCAGAGGAGATTCTGGAATGGGTCTCTGCCTGTATCATTGCACTATCCTCCAAAATTCTAAAATGACTAATATCTTCAGGAGGCATGGCTCATATGGGTAACCGGTAGCGACGATAAATAAACGTAATCAAACAAATGTATTAATATTATTGTGTAGAAAATAGTAATCAAAATAAATGACTACACAAACAGCAGATTCACAGTTCTCAACTTATGATAAATACAAATTCATGTATTTTATGAACGTGTTTCAGGGAGTATATTCCAGGGATTTCAGGAAGGGAGAATCAACTTCCGACCCACGTACAAGTATGACATAGGACAAGATACATTCGACACATCATCTAAGAATAGAATTCCATCATATACTGTAAGTCTACAATCTGGTTGAAACCATTTCATTATGTGTTAATGCTGGTTTTCGCCAATGGCCAATTTGTTTTCAACCTGGCAAATTAAAAATATATTAATTTGGATAGAATTATAAACTATACCATGTAATAAACTATGCATGTAGTAATAAACTATGCATGTAGTAATAAACTATGCATGTAGTAATAAACTATGCATGTAGTAATAAACTATGCATGTAGTAATAAACTATGCATGTAGTAATAAACTATGCATGTAGTAATATGTAGTAATAAACTATGCATGTAGTAATATGTAGTAATAAACTATGCATGTAGTAATATGTAGTAATAAACTATGCATGTAGTAATATGTAGTAATAAACTATGCATGTAGTAATATGTAGTAATAAACTATGCATGTAGTAATATGTAGTAATAAACTATGCATGTAGTAATATGTAGTAATAAACTATGCATGTAGTAATAAACTATGCATGTAGTAATAAACTATGCATGTAGTAATAAACTATGCATGTAGTAATATGTAGTAATAAACTATGCATGTAGTAATATGTAGTAATAAACTATGCATGTAGTAATATGTAGTAATAAACTATGCATGTAGTAATATGTAGTAATAAACTATGCATGTAGTAATATGTAGTAATAAACTATGCATGTAGTAATATGTAGTAATAAACTATGCATGTAGTAATAAACTATGCATGTAGTAATATGTAGTAATAAACTATGCTATCCATGTAGTAATACACTATGGGTATCAAAATATACTTCTTAACATCACTGTTCCTGCAGTAGTTGTTGAACACCTGTCAGATGTGTTCTAGAAATGCATCACAATGTATTAATTTTCTTGATTTTTGGAATAGAACACTGTTGAAAAATGGAAATATACAAGCTCATTTAGAATGGTAATAGGGCTAAGGATGTACAAGCTCATTTAGAATGGTACTACAGCTAATGATGTACAAGCTCATTTAGAATGGTACTACAGCTAATGATGTACAAGCTCATTTAAAGCGGTACTACAATTAATGATATACAAGCTCATTTAGAATGGTACTACAACTAATGATATTCAAGCTAATTTAGAATGGTTCTATGACTAATGATATACAAGCTAATTTAGAACGGTACTATGACTAATGATATACAAGCTAATTTAGAACGGTACTATGACTAATGATATTCAAGCTAATTTAGAATGGTACTATGACTAATGATATACAAGCTCATTTAGAATGGTACTATGACTAATGATATACAAGCTAATTTAGAATGGTACTATGACTAATGATATACAAGCTAATTTAGAATGGTACTATGACTAATGATATACAAGCTAATTTAGAATGGTACTATGACTAATGATATACAAGCTAATTTAGAATGGTACTATGACTAATGATGTACAAGCTCATTTAGAATGGTACTATGACTAATGATATACAAGCTCATTTAGAATGGTACTATGACTAATGATATACAAGCTCATTTAGAACGGTACTATGACTAATGATATACAAGCTCATTTAGAATGGTACTATGACTAATGATATACAAGCTAATTTAGAACGGTACTATGACTAATGATATACAAGCTAATTTAGAATGGTACTATGACTAATGATATACAAGCTAATTTAGAATGGTACTATGACTAATGATATACAAGCTCATTTAGAACGGTACTATGACTAATGATATACAAGCTCATTTAGAACGGTACTATGACTAATGATATACAAGCTCATTTAGAATGGTACTATGACTAATGATATACAAGCTAATTTAGAATGGTACTATGACTAATGATATACAAGCTAATTTAGAATGGTACTATGACTAATGATATACAAGCTAATTTAGAATGGTACTATGACTAATGATATACAAGCTAATTTAGAATGGTACTACGACTAATGATGTACAAGCTCATTTAGAATGGTACTACAGTTAATGATGTACAAGCTCATTTAGAATGGTACTATGACTAATGATGTACAAGCTCATTTAGAATGGTACTACAACTAATGATGTACAAGCTCATTTAGAATGGTACTAGGGCTAAGGATGTACAAGCTCATTTAGAATGGTACTACGGCTAATGATGTACAAGCTAATTTAGAACGGTACTACGGTAATGATGTACAAGCTCATTTAGAGCAGTACTACGGCTACATCTAGAGTAATTTCAGATTATGTTTGTTCTTGCAGGACCGTGTTCTATTTCGAGCGAAGAAGAAGAATTCCATTATATGTTCGCATTATAATTCTCCGTCCAATGTACGTTTGTCAGATCACCATCCAGTGTACGCCATATTTGAGGTTGCTGTGCAACCAGCACGTGATTGGTAAGATTCTTTACTCCACATAAACGCCATACAACACCAAGACATTTTTGGTAATTTCCTTTGCATAGCCTTTTGCGGTTATCTTTTGATATTCTCGCAAGCGAAGTATTAAACATTAAGATGCCTGCCCAGCCCCCCCCCCCTTTGAAGGGTTGTTTTGTGAAGAAGTCCAAAGTTTCACTTGTTGTTAGGAGAAAAGAAATATATTCTAACAACAGATAACCCCAATGAAAACAAACAGATACATTAGCAAATCACGAAGCGGACATTACCCAATATATAGGTCAAATTTATTGCGACAACATCTATATGTTTTCCCTGTTAACCCTTTCCTTCATAGAGATTTAGGTTAATATACTATTATATCTCCATACAAACGACAGCCATTTATCTATCATGCAGTGGATAAGTAGTCGCCATATCTATCCCACCTCCATAGATATTACTGGGACTACATGAGATTCTGGCCTTTATTATGAACATTGGTTTGGCTACTACATTGTCAATGTATGACGTATTGGTAATGGCGTCAAGAGGTGCTTCTATGAGAGAAAGGGTTGAACCATGTTATATCCACGTTCTCTGAAAAAATTAAAACTTTTTAAAATTTCGAAAACGTGTACATTTTTGATAAACATTATTGGCTCGAAATTAGAACTCAATCTTTATTTCTATAAGAGAAAGGATTACCATTAGCAGATTGTGTGGAAATATGAAATTTTATAATATAAAGATGAAATTCTTGGAAATTCGGGATGTGATCAAAATTATTTTTTTGGGGGAAAAACACACTTTGGTTACCTAATAATTTAATTCTTCAAAAAAAATTGTAAATTTGAAAAAAATCTACCAGAAAAAAAAATACCAAGAAATCTCTTTAAAGTGTATCTATTGCCATGTGCATAAAACTCCAATGCTAGTAAACTTGTGTGTCTTAGCATTATTCACCAATCTACTATCAAACACCAGGGTATCTAACAATACTGCCTGGTATGTGACAACCTACTAACACCAGGATATCTAATAAAACTGTAAACAGTCCAAAAGCACTGTCTACCTGTCACATGCCTTAGGTTTTATTTTTATGAAATTAAAATAGACTGGGAATTACTGCCTGCCTGATTGTTGTGTTTTATTCACCATTTCAGTACATTACCCCTAGCAGCGGGACAGTTTGACAGGACGGTTTATACAGAAGGTAATTATAACTCTATTATAGGCTTGGGCAGTATGGGATTGTGGTAGTAAAGGTCTAGGGCAGTATGGGATTGTGGTAGTAAAGGTCTAGGGCAGTATGGGATTGTGGCAGTAAAGGTCTAGGGCAGTATGGGATTGTGGCAGTAAAGGTCTAGGGCAGTATGGGATTGTGGTAGTAAAGGTCTAGGGCAGTATGGGATTGTGGCAGTAAAGGTCTAGGGCAGTATGGGGTTGTGGCAGTAAAGGTCTAGGGCAGTACGGGATTGTGGTAGTAAAGGTCTAGGGCAGTATGGGATTGTGGTAGTAAAGGTCTAGGGCAGTATGGGATTGTGGTAGTAAAGGTCTAGGACAGTATGGGATTGTGGCAGTAAAGGTCTAGGGCAGTATGGGATTGTGGCAGTAAAGGTCTAGGGCAGTATGGGATTGTGGTAGTAAAGGTCTAGGGCAGTATGGGATTGTGGTAGTAAAGGTCTAGGGCAGTATGGGATTGTGGTAGTAAAGGTCTAGGGCAGTATGGGATTGTGGTAGTAAAGGTCTAGGGCAGTACGGGATTGTGGTAGTAAAGGTCTAGGGCAGTATGGGGTTGTGGCAGTAAAGGTCTTGGACAGTATGGGATTGTGGCAGTAAAGGTCTTGGGCAGTATGGGATTGTGGCAGTAAAGGTCTAGGGCAGTACGGATTGTGGTAGTAAAGGTCTAGGGCAGTATGGGGTTGTGGTAGTAAAGGTCTAGGGCAGTATGGGATTGTGGTAGTAAAGGTCTAGGGCAGTATGGGATTGTGGTAGTATATGTCTTGGGCAGTACGGGATTGTGGCAGTAAAGGTCTAGGGCAGTATGGGGTTGTGACAGTAAAGGTCTAGGGCAGTATGGGATTGTGGCAGTAAAGGTCTAGGGCAGTATGGGATTGTGGCAGTATATGTCTAGGGCAGTACGGGATTGTGGCAGTAAAGGTCTAGGGCAGTATGGGATTGTGGTAGTAAAGGTCTAGGGCAGTATGGGATTGTGGCAGTAAAGGTCTAGGGCAGTATGGGATTGTGGCAGTAAAGGTCTAGGGCAGTATGGGATTGTGGTAGTAAAGGTCTAGGGCAGTATGGGATTGTGGTAGTAAAGGTCTAGGGCAGTATGGGATTGTGGTAGTAAAGGTCTAGGACAGTATGGGATTGTGGCAGTAAAGGTCTAGGGCAGTATGGGATTGTGGCAGTAAAGGTCTAGGGCAGTATGGGATTGTGGTAGTAAAGGTCTAGGGCAGTATGGGATTGTGGTAGTAAAGGTCTAGGGCAGTATGGGATTGTGGTAGTAAAGGTCTAGGGCAGTATGGGATTGTGGTAGTAAAGGTCTAGGGCAGTACGGGATTGTGGTAGTAAAGGTCTAGGGCAGTATGGGGTTGTGGCAGTAAAGGTCTTGGACAGTATGGGATTGTGGCAGTAAAGGTCTTGGGCAGTATGGGATTGTGGCAGTAAAGGTCTAGGGCAGTACAGGATTGTGGTAGTAAAGGTCTAGGGCAGTATGGGGTTGTGGTAGTAAAGGTCTAGGGCAGTATGGGATTGTGGTAGTAAAGGTCTAGGGCAGTATGGGATTGTGGTAGTATATGTCTTGGGCAGTACGGGATTGTGGCAGTAAAGGTCTAGGGCAGTATGGGGTTGTGACAGTAAAGGTCTAGGGCAGTATGGGATTGTGGCAGTAAAGGTCTAGGGCAGTATGGGATTGTGGCAGTATATGTCTAGGGCAGTACGGGATTGTGGCAGTAAAGGTCTAGGGCAGTATGGGATTGTGGTAGTAACGGTCTAGGGCAGTATGGGATTGTGGCAGTAAAGGTCTAGGGCAGTATGGGATTGTGGCAGTAAAGGTCTAGGGCAGTATGGGATTGTGGTAGTAAAGGTCTAGGGCAGTATGGGATTGTGGCAGTAACGGTCTAGGGCAGTATGGGATTGTGGCAGTAAATGTCTAGGGCAGTATGGGATTGTGGTAGTAAAGGTCTAGGGCAGTATGGGATTGTGGTAGTAAAGGTCTAGGGCAGTATGGGATTGTGACAGTAAAGGTCTAGGGCAGTGTGGGATTGTGGTAGTAACGGTCTAGGGCAGTATGGGATTGTGGCAGTAAAGGTCTAGGGCAGTATGGGATTGTGGCAGTAAAGGTCTAGGGCAGTATGGGATTGTGGTAGTAAAGGTCTAGGGCAGTATGGGATTGTGGCAGTAACGGTCTAGGGCAGTATGGGATTGTGGCAGTAAATGTCTAGGGCAGTATGGGATTGTGGTAGTAAAGGTCTAGGGCAGTATGGGATTGTGGCAGTATATGTCTAGGGCAGTACGGGATTGTGGCAGTAAAGGTCTAGGGCAGTATGGGATTGTGGAGTAAAGGTCTAGGGCAGTATGGGATTGTGGCAGTAAAGGTCTAGGGCAGTATGGGATTGTGGCAGTAAAGGTCTAGGGCAGTATGGGATTGTGGTAGTAAAGGTCTAGGGCAGTATGGGATTGTGGCAGTAACGGTCTAGGGCAGTATGGGATTGTGGCAGTAAATGTCTAGGGCAGTATGGGATTGTGGTAGTAAAGGTCTAGGGCAGTATGGGATTGTGGTAGTAAAGGTCTAGGGCAGTATGGGATTGTGACAGTAAAGGTCTAGGGCAGTGTGGGATTGTGGCAGTAAAGGTCTAGGGCAGTACAGGATTGTGGTAGTAACGGTCTAGGGCAGTATGGGATTGTGGTAGTAAAGGTCTAGGGCAGTATGGGATTGTGGTAGTAAAGGTCTAGGGCACAGGGATTCGGCACGTTTGGGGGTACTAGTAATAGTAGTATATATATTTAAGTACAGGGATTCTACTCTGTGGGATGTCAGATTTCGCATCAATCAGTAAAATGGCCCTATCTGAAACAATTTTGTACAAATCTGTCCAAATATAACGCCTATCCTGAGTCTTTATATTGTTCTTCAAATAAAACACAACTTTAAGCTGCATGCATGTATACTTTGCAAACAATTGCCACAGACATTGGCCATAGCAGGTCACATTTCCGTACTAGGACACGGGTTCTGTCGGCAACAAAAAAAAATCTTCGACGGGAAAGTTTTAACTGTGAATAACATTATCAATAAAGCGTTCTGATTGGATTATGATTATTCTTCATATATAAAAAAACATCTTGTTACATTCTAATAATCCAATCAGAACGCTCGTTTCAACGCGAATTGCGCCGCTTTAGAAATTTTCAAAACAAATTGAAAATGCTACGAAATCTCTTTTTGACGTACATTTTTGCCGAATAAACCTACACGTTAGTGGAAACACATTTTATTGATAATGTTATTCACAGTTAAAACTCTCCCGTCGAAGATTTTTTGTTGTTGCTGACAGAACCCGTGTCCTAGTATGGAAATGTGACCTGCTATGGCCAATGTCTGGCAATTGTTTGCAAAGTATACATGCATGCAGCTTAAAGTTGTGTTTTATTTGAAGAACAATATAAAGACTCGGGATAGGCATTATATTTGGACAGATTTGTACAAAATTGTTTCAGATAGGGCCATTTTACTGATCGATGCAAAATCTGACATCCCACAGAGTAGAATCCCTGTACTTAAATATGTATACTAGTACCCCCAAACGTGCCGAATCCCTGTGGTCTAGGGCAGTGTGGGATTGTGGCAGTAAAGGTCTAGGGCAGTATGGGATTGTGGTAGTAAAGGTCTAGGGCAGTATGGGATTGTGGTAGTAAAGGTCTAGGGCAGTATGGGATTGTGGTAGTAAAGGTCTAGGGCAGTATGGGATTGTGGTAGTAACGGTCTAGGGCAGTACGTGATTGTGGCAGTAAAGGTCTAGGGCAGTATGGGATTGTGGTAGTAAAGGTCTAGGGCAGTATGGGATTGTGGTAGTAAAGGTCTAGGGCAGTATGGGATTGTGGTAGTAAAGGTCTAGGGCAGTATGGGATTGTGGCAGTAAAGGTCTAGGGCAGTATGGGATTGTGGCAGTAAAGGTCTAGGGCAGTATGGGATTGTGGCAGTAAAGGTCTAGGGCAGTATGGGATTGTGGCAGTATGGGATTGTGGCAGTAAAGGTCTTGGGCTCTACAGGGTTATGGAAGTAAAGGGCTGGGGTAGTAAAAGTTTTTTATTCTTGTAATATAAAGACAAGACTAATAATCAAGCACAATGTGTTAAATACATGTATATGTATGTCATAATTATGAAACCACAATATATGTATAATGTTTTTAATTTGTTCTAACTGCACACTAAATTTCTTAAATTTAGCAAATAAAAGAAGAACTCTGAAGGTTAATACGATTGAAGCGTTCCAGAAAGAGAAGTCAAGTAAAGTGTGTTCTATACAATAACAAAATCTAGAAACAACATGAAGAACTCTGACGTTAGATACGATTGAAGTGTTCCAGAAAGGGAAGTCAAGTAAAGTGTGTTCTATACAATAGCAAAATCTAGAAACAACATGAAGAATTCTGAAGGTAGATACGATTGAAGTGTTCCAGAAAGGGAAGTTGGTTAATGAGTGCTCTATACAATAACAATGGAATCTAGCGACAACATTATCGAGTACAATGCTAGTAGCATATTAATGGAGAGAATGGTGTAGTGTAATAGAAAATTATAAAATGTGCGACATTATACTGAAGTCATGCCGTTATTTAAAGAATTGCATTGACAGCGCAGGTTGAGCAGTGATTGCTTGTATACCTAAAGTCGGCCTATTAATGAACCCGTATAGTTCGTGATTACTACCTATTTTTTAATCACATCTGGAAAAGTACCAGTATGGAATTTGGTAAAATAGATGCTCAGTCTGGCAAATTGCTGAATTTGCCTCATTTCCTGAAGAGATCCATTTAAGGTCATGGAATTTGGTCGAGTGCAAGCCGTAAAGCACTGTTTCACCATCAACCATGCAAATATGGGTCCATGAATTTGGAAAATAGGTCTACGAGTGTCGTGGAACTCGGTCCTTTCAAAGAGTGCAAACACTAGCTTTATCTCCATTTGAGGTATAATTTGCAACCTTGTATACATTTTAACCCTTTCAACACCACAGACCTCTAAATTGACTTACAAAAAAGTGTAGATCCAGATGAGCCGGCTCGTGACGAGCCGTCTCATCAGGATCTGCACTGTTTTCAAGTAATATAACTATTTTTAGAGAGAAAAATACCCATTTTGATAAATGAACTGATCCAAATGTAATTTTGTTATTAATTTATTGGTCTAAAAATATCATGGACCAGTCCATGTCAGTTACTTGGTATTGAATGGGTTAAGCAAAGTTGAGTTACTATACATCGCTATGTCCTACATTTTGCGTAGTCCTTTGTGTGTAAATGTTTTATTTACATTTTTTATTTACGCGTCGTGTTATTTTCTTGATTACAAATATACATTTTAATATTTACTGATTAAACATTTTACAGTTTTTGGCATAGAAGTAGGCTCAAGTAGCGGATGTTTTACATGTGTAGAAAACAGTACGGGAATGTTTGGCTAGTTTTAACAGAAACAAATGTTAAGTTAAATGTAAGAAGCAGTTTTATATATGCATAGCAAGTAGCTTATTTGAAACAGCGTGTACTATATTAACCAATTATGTGAGGAACCCTGGTTAGCTCAGACGGTAGAGCAATAGCCCGCAGGGATCATTCTAGAGGGCGATGTGGGCGAAATTGTCGCCCTAGGGACTTCATCCACTTCTCCCTAAAAATAAAAGTTTTGGTTTTTACAATTTTCAAACAAAATTTTGTCTATTTTGTTGTTGTATTTAATGGTTATACTTTGCATTTTAACCCTATTTTGCAGAAGTATATGAAAGAACACCATTTAAGGAAGCGATCACGTGCTTTCTCACTTCTCCCAAAAATTCTGACCTAGAATGAGCCCTGAGCCCTGTAAACGAGAGGCCCCAGGTTCAAGTCCCTGACTGGCTGCATGTTTTCCTCATCTGAGTTACACTGTTCCCCTCTTTGAGAACATTACAGTATAAACTCCGTTACACTGTTCCCCTCTTTGAGAACGTTACAGTATAAACTCTGTTACACTGTTCCCCTCTTTGAGAACGTTACAGTATAAACTCCTGTTACACTGTTCCCCTCTTTGAGAACGTTACAGTATAAACTCTGTTACACTGTTCCCCTCTTTGAGAACGTTGCAGTACAGTATAAACTCCTGTTACACTGTTCCCCTCTTTGAGAACGTTGCAGTATAAACTCTGTTACAATGTTCCCCTCTTTGAGAACATTGCAGTATAAACTCTGTTACACTGTTCCCCTCTTTGAGAACATTAACAGTATAAACTCCGTTACACTGTTCCCCTCTTTGAGAACGTTACAGTATAAACTCCCGTTACACCGTTCCCCCTCTTTGAGAACGTTACAGTATAAACTCCGTTACACTGTTCCCCTCTTTGAGAACTTTGCAGTATAAACTCCGTTACACTGTTCCCCTCTTTGAGAAAGTTGCAGTATAAACTCTGAGATATATTTCACAATGTATCTCTATCCTGGTTGAAGAATTCCATGTAATTACAAGCTACATTGACATAGGTATGCTTGTATATTTAGGCAGTTCTGAGTAGATAATATTTCCAGGAAATATAAAAAATTCCAGGAAATATAAAATATCTAATTATTACAATGGTGGGTGGCCATTTTGAAATGTGTATTATGGGAACAATTATTGTTTGTTAATGTTGATTTTTCCGCTGCGTTTGTATTGTTGTGCCAAATGTTACAGATATTTTAGTTAACTAATGCTCAAATACTAAACAAACATTGCCAAATGTTAAATATCAAAATATTTGCTGGTTGCTATTTTAACCAATTCACTGAAGTTGAACCTCTAATGTTGAGATGCAAAAGAACTAAGGGACATTGTTTAATCTTTACCTACATAGAAACCCCTCTTGACACCATTACCAACACCACATACATCGACAATATAGTAACCAAACCAACATTCCTAATAAACCCCAGAATCTCATGTAGTCCCAGTAATATCTAATAGAGTTGGCTGATGATAGCTATATAGTTTATACAAATTTATTTTAGATCGCTTGTGAAACAAGTTCTTACAACTTATATTAATCACTCTCGAGACCTCATTCCTGATGGAATCCATCGCCACGAGGGAGAGAGAAGAGGCAACGTGGAATTTAAATGCCATATGTACATGTATGCAGATATAGTAGTTTATTACGCTTTAATGCACTTTCTAGTATTTTGCTTGGATAAATACTAGCATATATATTGTTATAGCTCCGGGCAGGGCAGATAACCCTTAAAATACATACCTTTCGCATGCCTAACGATTCATAAAATAAAACGAGAAGCTGTGCATACAGTTCTATCTATCTATCTATCTATCTTCCTTTAATGTCGAGTTGCATCTGTACAAGTCGCCGAAATAAATATGAGGTAATTAATTAATCTCTATTTTTCGCCATTTAAATATGTTGAATTTGTAAAGACACGATAAGACTAACGGCGAAATATGATATAAATATCTATACGGGATTCCAAATCTTGGACTTGCCTGGAATCAATGGTAAAAATCATCCATTTAGGGAATTACTCGACGGGGTAAAAATGATACAATAAAATCAATGAAAGTCCCAAAACAAAAACAGTGTCTGAAAACATTGTTTTTAAGTTGAAAACCATTTTTTCAACGTAGCGTAATAAAAGTGTTATTTGGTGTGTTGACAGGGTATACGAGTATATAGTGCCGGCCAGCGGTGATAACCCCCCCCCCCCCCCCGAGCATGCTGTATCATCCCTGGCCAGCACTATATACTCGTATACCCGGTCAACAAACCAAATAACATTTAATGTTAAATCTAAATCTGTATATGGGAAAGGGTTAAGCTGCAAAGTTACATTACCCCCAAGTTACATGTTTGGTGACTTTTACCGTAACTGCATGTGTAAAGACTACAGGACAATGAAAAGGGTAATTATTATATTATTGTTTAACCCTTTCAACACCACAGACCCCTAAATTGGCTTACAAAAAAGTGTAGATCCAGATGAGCCGGCTCGTGACGAGCCGTCTCATCAGGATCTGCACTTTTTGCCAGTAATATTACTATTTTTAGACATAATTACCCATTTTGATAAATGAACTTGTCCAAATGTGATTTTCTGATTCATTTATTGGTTTATGAATATCATGGACCAGTCCATGTGAGTTACTTGGTGTTGAAAGGGTTAAATGATGCTATGGTTCGTGAAATGCAAGTTTCTACATACGTAACTACAACTCCCTTTATGGCAAAACAATATTTGTAAGTAGAAATTAAAATAAGAATAGACCTTGAGCTTGTTCCACATTTCCCAACCACAATCTTCGTTGTTACACCCAGAATAATTGTCGATTTTCAAATGTTCTTTTTTTAAAACTAGATTTTGTGAAAACAGCTGTAGTACATGTCCATGTGTTTGGTAGTTTGTTGGGATGGCAACGAATAGTGATTTTGCTATTCGAATATTCGGTCGGATAAATATTTAAGATACATGGGGGTGGATGATGTTGCACAGTATCTGTAACATTTCAAAGGAGCTTTCTGGTCTAAGCAGTTTTGACATCATAATTAAATACTACCTACCTTAGAACCTACTGATAATTAACCCGATTACATGGCACAGTGTCAATTAACACCTGCCATGGATGTCACCACAACATGGTTTATTCACACATCCTGGGGCGATTTCTTTTGTATTGGAAGGTTTTATGATGGTTTCAAAACAAAATAACGTATTTTGATTTTATGACAGTTTAGTTTATTTCATTTTTGCAAATAAAAATTTTCCCGAATACTGGTATAGTGCTCGGACGTTCGAACGAATATTCAAATAGTCGTTGCTATCCCTAGTAATTTATTTATGTTTATTCCGTCCTTATTTATTTTTTGCATTTTTAGTTGTGGTAGTATTGAATTATACATGCTTGTCTATATATTGAGAAAATAAAACTATTTATTGATCTTGTGATTTGTTGCTTTGAAAAAAAGAAGTAAATTTAATTTGTGTCTATATTCCCAGCCATCAGGGGAGATAATTCACAAGTACCACATAGATACCAGAGTAGACGTGCTCTCTACAATCATTTAATGACATAAACAGGGGAGATAATTCACTAAGTACCATAGATACTGGAGTAGACGTGCTCTCTACAATCATTTAATGACATAAACAGGGGAGATAATTCACTAAGTACCATAGATACTGGAGTAGACATGCTCTCTACAATCATTTAATAATGTAAACAGGGGAGATAATTCACTAAGTACCACATAGATACTGGAGTAGACGTGCTCTCTACACTTCATTTAATAACATAAACAGGGGAGATAATTCACTAAGTACCACATAGATACTGGAGTAGACGTGCTCTCTACACTTCATTTAATAACATAAACAGGGGAGATAATTCACAAGTACCACATAGATACTGTAGTAGATGTGCAGTCGATCTCGCCCATAACTTGGCTGTCAAATTTTGACTTGAAAAACATTGATTTTAAGGTTGGACCTATAAGTCGAGGATACTTTGTGGAATTATGGCATTTGTTACGATAATTGTTTTCTTTCTCATTTTTGAATGAAACTGATCTCAATTTGAGATATCTTATTGACTTTATTCTAAAATCTTTTTTTTGGCTCGTTTTTCAGCCATAAGTCAACATATTACTTTCATCTGTATCTCATGCTGTTATGGCCAGGATTATACGGTATTTTGAGAAGCATCCCTGGTGTACATGACAGATACATGAGATCGTGGTTGTTAATATTATGGTCAGACGGAGGATCAAACCTGGGATCCCTGAACTCAACAGTCCTATGTGTTTACCACTGGATAACTGACCCATCTATTTAAGTATTTATTTCTACACAATTTATATACCATGTTTATATGGAAACCTACCCGAATACAAGTATTTGTGGGCCCCTAGCAATAGGTGTCATGTGTTTATATGGAAACCTACCCGAATACAAGTATTTGTGGGCCCCTAGCAATAGGTGTCCTGTGTTTATATGGAAACCTACCCGAATACAAGTATTTGTGGGCCCCTAGCAATAGGTGTCCTGTGTTTATATGGAAACCTACCCGAATACAAGTATTTGTGGGCCCCTAGCAATAGGTGTCCTGTGTTTATATGGAAACCTACCCGAATACAAGTATTTGTGGGCCCCTAGCAATAGGTGTCAGTGTTTATATGGAAACTTACCCGAATAAAAGTATTTGTGGGCCCCTAGCAATAGGTGTCATGTGTTCTTATGGAAACCTACCCGAATACAAGTATTTGGACAAGTCAACAATTCTGGACAAGTCAACAACACTGGACAAGTCAACAACTCTGGACAAGTCAAGACAGACGCTGGATAAGTCAAAGACTTGAATAAAGTACAACACAGAGTTATGGTTCTTGCACACTGCATTGTTTTTAATATAAATATCTGATTTCATATAAATCCCTCCGATGCACGAGAAAATGTGCTCCCGACAATCATGTAAAACTGTAGAAGGGAGATAATTTAGTAAGTCAAACACAAGAGTTATGGTGCACACTGCATTGCATTGCCTTCAATCCAAATATTAAGTTTCATATAAATTCCTTTGATATACTTAAGTAGACGTGCTCTCTACAATCATTTAATAACATAAACAGGGGAGATAATTCACTAAGTACCATAGATACCGGAGTAGACGTGCTCTCTACAATCATTTAATAACATAAACAAGGGGAGATAATTCACAAGTACCACATAGATACCGGAGTAGACGTGCTCTCTACAATCATTTAATAACATAAACAAGGGGAGATAATTCACAAGTACCACATAGATACCGGAGTAGACGTGCTCTCTACAATCATTTAAGAACGTAAACAGGGGAGATAATTCACTAAGTACCACATAGAACTGGAGTAGACGTGCTCTCTACAATCATTTAATAACATAAACAAGGGGAGATAATTCACAAGTACCACATAGATACTGGAGTAGATGTGCTCTCTACAATCATTTAATAACGTAAACAAGGGGAGATAATTCAAGTACCACATAGATACCGGAGTAGACGTGCTCTCTACAATCATTTAATAACGTAAACAGGGGAGATAATTCACTAAGTACCACATAGATACTGGAGTAGACGTGCTCTCTACAATCATTTAATAACATAAACAGGGGAGATAATTCACTAAGTACCACATAGATACCGGAGTAGACGTGCTCTCTACAATCATTTAATAACGTAAACAGGGGAGATAATTCACTAAGTACCACATAGATATTGGAGTAGACATGTTCTCTACAATCATTTAATAACATAAACAGGGGAGATAATTCACTAAGTACCACATAGATACCGGAGTAGACGTGCTCTCTACAATCATTTAATAACGTAAACAGGGGAGATAATTCACTAAGTACCACATAGATATTGGAGTAGACATGTTCTCTACAATCATTTAATAACATAAACAAGGGAGATAATTCACTAAGTACCACATAGATACTGGAGTAGACGTGCTCTCTACAATCATTTAATAACGTAAACAGGGGAGATAATTCACAAGTACCACATAGATACTGGAGTACACATGCTCTCTACAATCATTTAATAACATAAACAGGGGAGATAATTCACAAGTACCACATAGATACTGGAGTAGACGTGCTCTCTACAATCATTTAATGACATAAACAGGGGAGATAATTCACTAAGTACCACATAGATATTGGGAGTAGACGTGCTCTCTACAATCATTTAATAACGTAAACAGAGGAGATAATTCACTAAGTACCATAGATACTGGAGTAGACGTGCTCTCTACAATCATTTAATAACGTAAACAGGGGAGATAACTCACTACCACATTGATTTTCCATCTCAGTATAAAGTCTCATTTGATTCCCTTCAGTAGTCCTGGCCGAGATGCACAAAACTGCACATAAATTAGGTGCATCATTATTAATCATATTTAAGAAATATTAAGTATCAACCGTGGTATATCGCAGAAGAACCCGAGTTTGAAGTTCTTATGCGTAGAGGGTGATGACGTTATTTTTTATGGAAAATATCAATCTAGTGCATAAATGAACAAAAGTTGTAACTGATCAATAATTTTATTTATTTTGTCAAATAAAAATTTACATAATAGTAACTGAAACGTTACTTAACAGAAAAACAAGACGGACAAGAGATTATCTGATTATAAAAATAGCTCACTTCCGCGAATTCCCACGATTGTATTTACAAACATCACGTGACTTTCATTCATAAAACTTTACACGCATTGTATAAATGGAATAGCCAAAACACGGTGCGCGCACAGCATAGTTCAAGGTAGGTATATCGCAGAATAAACCGAGGTAGGTTTTACTCTACTAGTATGTATGTTATTAGCTGGGTCGTGTTAGAATAACGGATAACCTTTATGTTGACTTTCTAAGCTATTTTTTTACCAAATTTGGCAACTTTTCTGACTATCCGTTAATGAGAAGATGTTGTTTAAAGTTTTCCCTTTAAGTGGAATTTGTAACATAGATTTTCACCCTATACATTGTTGTATTCCAAATAATTGTTTAAAAAATACCATCCCCTCACCAAATATTTTGATGTTCTCATAAAGAACAATTGCTGGTCTAGCACCTGCGACTAATTCTGACTGTATGTTGTTGGAACGTACAGTCAAACCTGTGCTAGTGGTCACCTCCATTAAGCAGCCAACCTGTATTAAGCAGCCAGTTTCCAGATTCCCAATCGGTTGTTTTATTATATATTTGACCTCTATTAAGCAGCCACCTGTGCTAAGCAGCCACTTTCTCTGACTCCCTTGGCTGGCTGCTTAAGACAGGTTTGACTGTATACAAATCAGTACAGACACACAGATCTCCACACACACCACAACTGTATGTCAGGAATATTCAATCTCTTGAAATCTGAAATATAAGAAAATTATGGAAATCTTTCAGTAATTGCGTCATGTAATTGCATTAGAATGTGGAACTATGTCGTGGAATTGCATTAGAATGTGGAACTATGTCATGGACTTGCATTAGAATGTGGAATTATGTCATGGAATTGCATTAGAATGTGTAACTATGTTGTGGAATTGCATTAGAATGTGGAACTATGTCATGGAATTGCATTATAATGTGGAACTATGTCATGGAATTGCATTATAATGTGGAACTGTCATGGAATTACATTAGAATGTGGAACTATGTCATGGAATTGCATTAGAATGGTGTCGTTATTACAAAATTCTAATGGAATTGCATGAGATATTCGACCGTTATTTTCACTGCTAGCGCGCAAAGAGTAAAACATGTTTACATAATTCAATGTTACACGCATGGCACATACACTTGTAGAAAAACAGTTGCTTTTGCAAACAGCTTAAAGCCATATCAGATGGCACAGAATTTGCTGTCTGATCGAGCTGGGTTCTTTGCTCTTCTGATAGTGGAGCTAAAACAGTTGGCCTAATAACAAACAACATAGATCCTGATCAGATGCAGCACTATGTCGTGGCTGATCTGGATCTATGTTGTTTGCACTTTCCTTCGAATTTATTTGGCATTTTAAGGGTTAAATTTGCATGACTTTGTGTGAATAGGAAATGACTAATTTCATAAGTAATATTCTAACAACTTTAAGCGAGATATTTTAAAATCCATAAGTAATATTCTAACAACTTTAAGCGAGATATTTTAAAATCCATAAGTAATATTCTAACAACTTTAAGCGAGATATTTTAAAATCCATAAGTAATATTCTAACAACTTTAAGAGAGATATTTTGTGCATACCTGCATTTGGGACAAGTAAAGAAGACGGTCTGTCCTTCATCAGCCGACCGTGTCTGTCTCGTCGTGTAGATCATTTCTTCATTACTACACTTAGCACACTTCCTGTCAATCTGTTAGAGAAATGTAACACCAAGGTATGTATCCCTTACATTCATTTAAATTATCAGTTGATAAAAATACAAAGCCAGGTTACGGCTCGACTATCTTAACCCTTTCAACACTACAAACCTCTAAATATACTTTAAAAAAGTGTAGATACAGATGAGCTGGCTCGGCTCATCACGAGCCATCTCCATCAGGATCTGCACTTTTTGCCAATAATATTACTACGTTTAGACAAAATTACTCATTTTGATAAATGAACTGGTCCAAATATAATTTTCTTATTCATTTATTAGTCTAAAAATATCATGCACCAGTCCATGTCAGTTACTTGGTGTTGAATGGGTTACAGCCACATTATGTATTATTCGGCAATGTGATATTCTTGAGACAGAATCTCCTCTGGTTCTTTTACGTGCACGGTGTAAAGCACCGACACGAGACCTTGGTTTAACATCCCATCTGAAAGACTGTTCGATCCCCCGTCTGACCCTAATAAAATTAACAGTCTTTCAGATGGGACTTTAAACCGAGGTCTCGTGTCGGTGCTGTACACCGTGCACGTAAAAGAACCAGAGGAGACTCTGGAATGGGTCTCTGTCTGTATCATTGCACTATCCTTCAAAATCTAAAATAACTAATCTCTTTACGAGGCGTCGCTCATATGGGCAACCGGTAGCGACGATAAATAAACGTAAAACACACACGAGGGGCAAGTGTTTGAAGTTCACAAGCGTAACACATAACCACTTGGCAACAGAGGTGCCCAATGAACTGATGTACAATGTACCATTGGCCAAATGGTGTATGGGTGCCGCGGGTGCTGATATACATATACAGTCAAACCTGTGTTAGTGGTCACCTCTATTAAGCAGCCAACCTGTACTAAGCAGCCAGTTTGCAGATTCCCAATATGTTGTTTTATTATACATTTGACCTCTATTAAGCAGCCACCTGTTTAGCAGCCACTTTCGGTAATGCCCTCAACTGGCTGCTTAAGACAGGTTTGACTGTATGCATAACTTACTGTAGGTCCCTTCAGTTCTGATTCTGCATCTTCTGTTTTCCTCAGGAATGTCTCAGGTTTGTTAAACTCTGCTTTAGTGTGGATTTCTATACCATGAAAGTCTGAAATACAACGCATGACATAATATCAACTGAGGGGTTGTGAGTTTGAGTAACCAGAATCACAGTCATGATGTCCCTATACAAGTCACTTTAAATTCACTTGTCTCACTGATGGATTCTGTCAGGAACGGGGTAAGTTTTAAAACATTCAAAGTTCCTCGCCAAACAAACTGATTTTGTTGGAATTAGTATTTTCAAATTACCTCCCTTTATGAATTAGTATTTACAATATCATTAATAAATTTGCAATTGGCTACAAAAATGCTGTGATGACCCCAAGTTATTCTTGAATCTTGCAGATCAGCTGACAATTATGTTATATTTCGGGTTTTACGCCTGCATCAGCACCATTTTTGGACTATATCGCCGGCGGGCAGTTTATCTAACAACACCTTTCCTGGACAGGCTCCAGCGGTTAACCAGTACTTGGGTGCACCAACCCCCGTAAGAAACTGCCAACTTTTTCATATAAATGAGACACGGTCTGAGCGTGGGGCTCGAACCAGTGACCATCAGTGATGATAGGTTACAGTGGTATACAAGTCAGCGACCTTAACACTCGACCACGGAGGCGGTTCAGATCAGCGGACAAAGCACGTTTTATGACATTCCAATTTTTAAGATTGCAATATTAAGAAGATTTTTCGGAAACAGCAGTTTTCATGTTTTTTAATATGAATGTTTTTTACATATATTCATATTGGCAGATAATGTCATATGACCTGTATATATAGCGATTTTTCAGTGGTGGAGAACGACCTAATGAGTCATATGTAACCCATGTGAGAAAAACATGCAGTCACCAATCCGGTATTCGAACACGTGACCTTTAGTCTACTATGCCAATCACGATAATCTCTATTGAATGCCTCAAGAGTACAGTCAAACATGTCTTAAGCAGCCAGTCAAGGGAATCACAGAAAGTGACTGCTTAGTGCAGGTGGCTGCTTAACCCTTTCAACACCACAGACCTCTAAATTGGCTTACAAAAAAGTGTAGATCCAGATGAGCCGGCTCGTGACGAGCCGTCTCATCAGGATCTGCACTTTTTTCAAGTAATATTACTATTTTTAGAAAAAAAATTACCCATTTTGATAAATGAACTGATCCAAATGTAATTTTGTTATTAATTTATTGGTCTAAAAATATCATGGACCAGTCCATGTCAGTTACTTGGTGTTGAATGGGTTAATAGAGGTCAAATGTATATTGAAACAACATATTGGGAATCTGGAAACTGGCTGCTTAATACAGGTTGGCTGCTTAATGGAGGTGACCACTAACACAGGTTTGACTGTATACTCGCTATATGAGATATGCGTATGCTCCATCAACTGTGCTAACCGAGCTGCCTACATACCATCTCACATATTGGTTTATTATTATTATATGTTATATTTCGGGTTTTACGCCTGCATCAGCACCATTTTGGGCTATATCACCGGCAGGCAGTTTACCTAACCACACCTTTCCTGGGCAGGCTCCAGTGGTTAACCAGTACTTGGGTGCACCAACCTCCGTAAGAAACTGCCAACTTTTTCATATAAATTAGACACGGCCTGAGCGGGGCTCGAACCCGTGACCATCAGTGATGATAGGTTACAGTGGTATACAAGTCAGCGACCATAACCACTCGACCACGGAGGTGGACAATCTCAGAACAATGAATACAGGATGAAATGCAACAAACCTTGAACATCAATCTTAAAGTGACATAATCTACAAGTGACGACATCCTCGGTTCCTGGTAAAGGCAGTACAGTACCGCACCTCGGACAGAAGTCTAGGTCTGTTATAAACATCTCATGCTTGGATACTGATGATGCCTGAGACATACTGGTCATGTGTCTAGTTCTGCAAGATATACATTGACTCTATATCTATCTACATGCTTACAATCCATAAATTTACATGTATCAATCATATTAGCATTTTTAATAAATGGATGACTGATTTTCGAGAAATGACATTTAACCATTTCCCTCATGGTGATGTTGGCTAATGAATGTCCTCACGCGACAATGACCGTCCCCACGAGACAATGACCGTCCCCAAGCGACAAAGACTGTCCTCACATGACAATGACCGTCCCCAAGCAATAATGACCGTCCCCATGCGACAATGACCGTCCCCAAGCATCAATAACCGTCCCCAAGCAACAATGACCGTCCCCACGCGACAATGACCATAACGTACCCATGGGATAATATAGAGATTGAATAACTGGAAATAGATTGGAAATATTATGTGTCAAGTAAAAAGTTGTAGATAGGTAAACTCATACTTAGAAGGTATTAGGATGCATATAAATTGGTAATTTTTTAATTTGTTTGTGTTGGTAATTGGAAACATTCTTGCTTTAATTCATGATAATGCTGGAATGTTTGTGTTGTACAGCCACACACATCTCGTGGCATTAAATTCATATTATAATGTTTTCAGCTTGCAGAGCAGTACTTTCCGCCAGGCTTTCTCCGCCAAGACGTCATCGTGGACGGGCCCAACTCAAAAAAATGTTTTGTATATACTTGTCTAGTTCTGTTTAAAATTCCAAATGGCCAACTGACCAAATATCTAAAATGGAATTCCAATGATACGATCACCAATTAGCGGCGTTGTGTTTGTCCTCAAGTGGACAGGAAGTTTGACAATTTTATCAGTTGTTTATGACATCCTGCCTAGAATACACTGCCCGAATTCCATTGCGTCTGGACAATGACATACCACTTCATTCTCATGAATTAGTAGTCTAGTCAGTGCAGAATATATCAACCACAATGATATATTTTACTATCTATTTGGGTATGTATGTATGTTCCTTTAATGTTAAACCCCTCGCGGGGACTTAGACATGTTTTCCTGGGCAGTCTTAGCCGACCTAAGCGATTAACCAGTACTAAGCAATGTGTGTGAGTGCCTTGCTCAATGACACTACATAAGTGGCCTGACCGAGTATCAAACCCGGGACCGTTCGATTCCACTGGACACTACACGTTTTACTTCTAGAGTGGGTACGTTTTGACTTATAGTTGGGTACGTTTTGACTTAAAATGCGGGTACGTTTTGACCAAAGAATGGGTACGTTTTGACTTATAGTTGGGTACGTTTTGACTTAAAATGCGGGTACGTTTTGACTTCGGTGCGGTTTGACTAGCACCCATCTGACAGACTGTTAATTTTATTAGGGTCAGACGGGGGATCGAACCTGCGATCCCTGGATTACCAGTCCAGCGTGTTACCACTGGACTACAGATCCGTCTGTCACTATTGAGTGGTGGTGGTGTAATCAGTTATTAAAAATTATTCAAAACACATGTTCATGGGAAAAGTACCCAATGATCAGTTTACCCAATCCATCATTCAATAAGGAAATGCATATAGACTAAAATACGGTTATCCGTTTATGAATGCGTACCCTCTAGCAAGCAATAAGGCGAAATAAATTGAGAACACAGCAATACAGGTTAACAGTGTTTTGAGCTATGAATAAGGAAAGTGACATCACTGACTATGGATGGGTGAGAGCCCATATCCACTATGCACATAATACACATAAGCCCAACTTTCTACCCTGGGGTTGGATACCCAATTTAAGGGCGCTTCCATATCACTATCTTATTTCAGAAATATAACAGAAATTCGACATTGATGAGCGACACCTGGGGCCTTAAACAAGGAATGTGGCACCACTGAATATGCATGGGCGAGGACCCACAAGCAGTACACACATAATGCATACACCGATAGGTTTCTACATTGGGGATGGATACCCAAACTATGGGCTTCTCTAATGCCACTATCGGCAGTAAAAATATATATGAAACAAATAGCAGACAGTCATTCACCGGTCCACTGGGCATTAAATAAGCCATATGACTCCACTGGCTATGCATGGATATGAGCCCGAATCCAACAGACACATACTACACATACGCCTAACTTTATACCAAGGGGCTGACTACTATAGTGTGGCGTCCGTGGTCCAGTGGTAGAGCGTCGGATTTGGAATCGAACGGTCCCGGGTTCGATACTCGGTCAGGCCACATATGTAGTCATTGAGCAAGGCACCTCACACACATTGCTTAGTACTGGTTAACCACTTAGGTCGGCTAAGCATGCCCAGGAAAACATGTCTAGGTCCCCGCAAGGGGTTTGACATTAATGGAACATACATACATACCCAATTTCTATACCCAGTGGCAGTTCATCAAGGTCGAATGTCGATGTTAATTTCTGAAATTACATAGTGATATGGAAGAGCCCATACATTGGGTATCAAACCCCAAGGTAGAAAGTTGGGCTTATATGTATGGTGTGCCTATTGGATCCGGGCTCACACTCATACATACTCAGTGTTGTCACATTCCTTATTTAAGGCTCAGTGGGCCGTTGAATAAATATCGGCTATTTGTTTCATATATATTTTAATGCAAATAGTGGCATTAGAGAAGCCCATATTTTGGGTATCCATCCCCAAGGTACAAACTTATCCTTGTATGTGTTATTTGTGTATTGGTTGTGGTCCATGTCTATACAAAGTCACTGGTGTCACTTTCCCTATTTAGGGCTCCAGGAGCCGTTCATCAAGGTCGAATGTCGACGTTTATTTCTAAGGAATATGGAGATCACTATGTACAGTAATCTGAACTACCCCTAGGTATAATACAATAATAGATCACTGTGTACAGTAATCTGAACTACCCCTAGGTATAATACAATAATAGATCACTGTGTACAGTAATCTGAACTACCCCTAGGTATAATACAATAATAGATCACTGTGTACAGTAATCTGAACTACCCCTAGGTATAATACAATAATAGATCACTGTGTACAGTAATCTGAACTACCCCTAGGTATAATACAATAATAGATCACTGTGTACAGTAATCTGAACTACCCCTAGGTATAATACAATAATAGATCACTGTGTACAGTAATCTGAACTACCCCCAGGTATAATACAATAATAGATCACTGTGTACAGTAATCTGAACTACCCCCAGGTATAATACAATAATAGATCACTGTGTACAGTAATCTGAACTACCCCTAGGTATAATACAATAATAGATCACTGTGTACAGTAATCTGAACTACCCCTAGGTATAATACAATAATAGATCACTGTGTACAGTAATCTGAACTACCCCTAGGTATAATACAATAATAGATCACTGTGTACAGTAATCTGAACTACCCCCAGGTATAATACAATAATAGATCACTGTGTACAGTAATCTGAACTACCCCTAGGTATAATACAATAATAGATCACTGTGTACAGTAATCTGAACTACCCCCAGGTATAATACAATAATAGATCACTGTGTACAGTAATCTGAACTACCCCTAGGTATAATACAATAATAGATCACTGTGTACAGTAATCTGAACTACCCCTAGGTATAATACAATAATAGATCACTGTGTACAGTAATCTGAACTACCCCTAGGTATAATACAATAATAGATCACTGTGTACAGTAATCTGAACTACCCCTAGGTATAATACAATAATAGATCACTGTATACAGTAATCTGAACTACCCCTAGGTATAATACAATAATAGATCACTGTGTACAGTAATCTGAACTACCCCTAGGTATAATACAATAATAGATCACTGTGTACAGTAATCTGAACTACCCCTAGGTATAATACAATAATAGATCACTGTGTACAGTAATCTGAACTACCCCTAGGTATAATACAATAATAGATCACTGTGTACAGTAATCTGAACTACCCCTAGGTATAATACAATAATAGATCACTGTGTACAGTAATCTGAACTACCCCTAGGTATAATACAATAATAGATCACTGTGTACAGTAATCTGAACTACCCCTAGGTATAATACAATAATAGATCACTGTGTACAGTAATCTGAACTACCCTAGGTATAATACAATAATAGATCACTGTGTACAGTAATCTGAACTACCCCTAGGTATAATACAATAATAGATCACTGTGTACAGTAATCTGAACTACCCCTAGGTATAATACAATAATAGATCACTGTGTACAGTAATCTGAACTACCCCTAGGTATAATACAATAATAGATCACTGTGTACAGTAATCTGAACTACCCCCAGGTATAATACAATAATAGATCACTGTGTACAGTAATCTGAACTACCCCTAGGTATAATACAATAATAGATCACTGTGTACAGTAATCTGAACTACCCCTAGGTATAATACAATAATAGATCACTGTGTACACTAGTCTGTAGTACACAATCATCGATCACTGTGTATGGCCATCTACCAAAGGAGTTACGAGACCTAAGGCCATCTATAACATGATTTGCCAGACCGAAGGACATCTACACAGACGGATCTGTGTCCCAGTGGTAACATGCTGGACTGGTAATCCAGGGATCGCAGGTTCGATTCCCTGTCTGACCTAAAAACCTAAAATGACTAATCTCTTCAGGAGGCGTCGCTCATATGGGCAACCGGTAGCGACGATAAATAAACGTAAAACACAAACATATAAAGTCATCGCAATGAACATTCAGAATTGCAGAACCTGCATTTTTGCAATTTTTCAGAAGAGACAAAACACTGAATTTTGTTTTCTAAAAACCCACCAAGAGGATTTGCAGATGAAGAACGGACACGTTTTGTGTTATAAGAATGACCAAAGGGCATTAACTCCACAAAAAGTCATGCACATGAACGGACTTACACCACTAAACATAATACTGATACCTCCTACCAATTTTGACCTGCCTTCACTCGGATAATCTACATATACGGGGGTCATTATTCTATGGCATGGAAGAGTGACCTACCCTCAATCAGATAATCTACAATATGGGGGTCACATCCTACATGTATGCATGGAACCGTTTCTTGCACTGAATACATAGGGAGGCACATGTTATCAAATATACTGTTGTCTGTCCTTGCTCATACAATATTAAAATATTACTTATTATGAATGATATAAAACATGTAACCAGTGTATTGGGAACACAGGGATTTGGCACGTTTGGGGGTACTAATATATATATTTAAGTACAGGGATTCTACTCTGTGGGATGTCAGATTTCGCATCGATCAGTAAAATGGCCCTATCTGAAACAATGTTGTACAAATCTGTCCAAATATAATGCCTATCCCGAGTCTTTATATTGTTCTTCAAATAAAACACAACTTTAAGCTGCATGCATGTATACTTTGCAAACAATTGCCAGACATTGGCCATAGCAGGTCACATTTCCATACTAGGACACGGGTTCTGTCAGCAACAAAAAAAATCTTCGACGGGAGAGTTTTAACTGTGAATAACATTATCAATAAAATGTGTTTCCACTAACGTGTAGGTTTATTCGGCAAAAATGTACGTCAAAAAGAGATTTCGTAGCATTTTCAATTTGTTTTGAAAATTTCTAAAGCGGCGCAATTCGCGTTGAAACGAGCGTTCTGATTGGATTATGATTATTCTTCATATATAAAAAAGCATCTTGTTACATTCTAATCATGTCATTATTTTGAGGGGGGGTCAATATTCTATATGACAACAGACTCATACACATGCATAGTCAGTGGTGTCACATTCCTTATTTAATCCCAGTGGGCCGTTGAATAAATATCGGCTATTTTCCTCATATATATTTGAATGCAAATAGTGGCATTAGAGAAACACATATTTTGGGTATCCATCCCCAAGGTACAAACGTATCCGTGTATGCTGTATGTGTGTATTCGTTATGGGTCCACGTCTATGCATAGTAACTGGTGTCAAATTCCCTATTTAGGGCCCCAGGGGTCGTTCATCAAGGTCGATTTTTCGACGTGTAATTCTGAAATTAGTTTAAACATATTTTATTTCCCAATATAATACATATTGAACAATGCATACGTCACACATAATCAAAGTACAGAAAAAGGATTAGAATGAAAGACAGTCTTATATAATTCTTCTCCTCATTCTGAAATTACATAGTGATATGGAAGAGCCCATAAATTGAGTACCCTAGAGTAGAAAGTTAGGCTTATGTGTACTGTGCACCTATTGGACCCAGGCACCCACTATGCAACCTCAAGGTTAAAAAAATCTGTAGACAGGTAAAGACATCGTATATATGACCGACTCAATCTCTTGTCCGACCTCCGACCCCCGTTGGTACACAATAGTGTGCGAGCGGGGGTGGGAGATATGAAAACCGAACACACTCTGAGATTAATGCAACCCACTTAGCACTCTAAACATCATAGTATTGTAATTTTAATAGTTTATTAACTATTTTTAGACCTCTTTAATCACCTTAGATAATTTAGTCGCCCAAATGGCGACTTTAAATAAACTTATATAGCTACCTAGCTGTCCGACTGTTTATCTACAGAACTCGTGCTGATAACCATCGCTGTGAAATTTCTTTCACCAGAAAGCCTGGTGTAATGCATAAACCCCGAATATACAAAAAGTTCTGTAAAAAGGTCTAGGAATTATTACCGGTAAAGGGAGGTAAATCATTACGATTTTGTGTATGACAGTTACGCCCCTTATTAATTTCCCATAATGCAACCTATCGCTCAAGACATTGCTAGCTTGTTTTCAGTGTTCATGGGGGCTGACATATTGGTTATATAAAAATGTCCATTTTTGTAAACGGAATATTTAAATTACATGTGTGATTAGCTATAGTATTTTGCGTTTCTAAAGTAGTAACAATTATGTTTTCGAATTATTTTTACTCTGTTATCTATTAAAACAATATTTCTACTTAGAGGACGAAATTAAAAATGTCATTACAACTTGTATATTGTCGTCTGTCCTACATTATGTAGGTTGCAGAAGTAAAAACAATCTGACGTTTGTAACAAAACATTGGGAGGAAAATGAAGCTTTTAACACATAACATGCTCACATCAAACATACTCAAGGGGGTAACAAAGGGTTTTCCATTAGGAATTCAGGTATGCATGTTTCCCTGTCTACGTCCCCGCGAGGGGTTTGACATTAAAGGAACATACATACATACATGAACATATTAGAATCTCTAGTCTATAGTTTATATCATTTTGTACCCAAGTCAAATCGTACCAATTTTCAGAAAGAAGTTGCATTGAGTTGAAGTAACATTGTTGAAGTTATGACAACTGTCCAACATTGTTGTGCACATAACCAAAATTTTGTTCAATCCATAAATCACGGTAAGCCTTTTTCCTCAACCACCCAACTGAATAATGACATCAACCATGCATTTTGACCCTAACCTAACCCTGGGCGGAACAAGTGATGAAGGCGCGTTATGTGTGGTTGATACTATATTCTGATCGGCTGGTTGAGATAAAGATTTTACCATAAATAACGCAGCTGTATTATGTATGTTCCTTTAATGTCAAACCCCTCGCGGGGACTTAGACATGTTTTCCTGGGCAGGCTTAGCCGACCTAAGCGATTAACCAGTACTAAGCATTGTGTGTGAGGTGCCTTGCTCAATGGCACTACAAACGTGGCCTGACCAAGTATCGAACCCGGGACCGTTCAATTCCAAATCCGACGCTCTACCACTGGACCACGAAACCAACACATCACTAGATATAATTAGATCATAGATGAATATATGTTCCATTTATCAGTTGTTTACATTTGTATGTCAATCCTAGACATGGTTTTCCTGGGCTGGCTTAGACAACCTAAGCAGTTAACCAGTACTAAGCAATGTGTGTGAGGTGCCTTATTCAGAGTCACTACATATGTACTGAGACCTAGTTGCGAACCTAGAACCCCAGAATTTGCACCCCCTAACCCGATCTTACCTCCCTAGTCTCGGGAGTCGCATTGTGTTCCGGCAAATGACCCATGAAGTTGTTTGGTGAATGTATACAATATATATGTTTTTTTGTATAGTTTGCAATTGCCGTTAAGGTGCGATATTGATATTGATATATATTTGATACTTGTTTGCTCATACAGTGCGACACTGAATATTTGATTGTGTTTGCTCATACAGTGCGACACTGAATATTTGATTGTGTTTGCTCATACAGTGCGACACTGAATATTTGATTGTGTTTGCTCATACAGTGCGACACTGAATATTTGATTGTGTTTGCTCATACAGTGCGATACTGAATATTTGATTGTGTTTGCTCATACAGTGCGACACTGAATATTTGATTGTGTTTGCTCATACAGTGCGATACTGAATATTTGATTGTGTTTGCTCATACAGTGCGACACTGAATATTTGATTGTGTTTGCTCATACAGTGCGACACTGAATATTTGATTGTGTTTGCTCATACAGTGCGACACTGAATATTTGATTGTGTTTGCTCATACAGTGCGACACTGAATATTTGATTGTGTTTGCTCATACAGTGCGACACTGAATATTTGATTGTGTTTGCTCATACAGTGCGACACTGAATATTTGATACGTGTTTGCTCATACAGTGCGACAATTACAAGGGGATACTGAACTAGTTACCATCACCTTCATGAAGAAAACATGGTATTTTCAGTATTCAGCTGTCGATTATGACTATTACATGTAATTATTTTACAAGGGGATACTGCCTTAATGAACTAGTTACCGTCGCCTTCATGAAGAAAACATGGTATTTTCAGGCATCCAAGGTTGAAGTGAAGACCGTGGATTTCAATCCAGAATTTGTAGCCAGAATGATACCAAAGATAGACTGGTCAGCATTGAGACAAGCAGCTACAGATGTAAGTATACCTGTTGTGTATTTATACTTGTATATTTATATATGAATGACTTAAAGCAGCATTACATCGTAATAAAGGATGTTTTGGGTAAAATATAAATACTAATGTGTGTGTGTTTACAAAAATCGAAATAGTCGCTCAGAAACGATAAAATTCCAATAAATTTAAACCGTCGTATACGCGAATTTGTTTATCAACACACGAAATGTAAACACGCACAGCGCGCATGCGTGAAACAACAGAGGATGTAGAAAACAACGTATATATTTTGAACATGAAATACTATCTATCTATCTTCCTTTAAAGTCGAACCTCTCGCGGGGATGTAGAAATGTCCCTAAAAGACTTAGCTAACAGAGGTATGAATCAACATATCAAGTAATTTAATTAAAAAAGACAACGTGGGAAAATGGGAGCAATGCATTCCGAATGTAAACAAGTGCGGACGATGCGTTCCGGTTGTAAACAAGTGCATGACTGATCGACTCGGAAAGTCCGACTTTCGGTTTCGAGTTTGTTTTATCACAAAAAACACTGTTTACCAAATGCACATAGGCATACAATAGATATAATATATAATGTTAGAATGTGTAGCAGCATTGCTACCCATACGTAAAAATATCTTTTATTTCATACGATGTAATGCTGCTTTAAAGCCCATATATATCGTTTTCTATAAAGATGTAAATTTACTTAGATATGCTAAGGAGCGGATGAATCAAAATTGTGTCTATACTGTTAAGTTGTAAGAACTTGTTTCCCAATCGAGCTAAAATAAATTTGTATTTATAAGCAAAGTAAGTAACATCTTGAAGAACTTAACGCAAAATTAATGAACTGTTTGAGGTAAAGCTCTGTGCAACACGGCGTTTGCAAAAGCAACTTTAGTTGTGATTAGCAGGTTACAGGTTTTATAGGTACCGGTATATAGTTTTATTTTCAAATTTTAAGAAAAATGCATTTAGTTTAAACAATATTTATTTCTTTAAATAAACATAGTCAAGTATATATAACATCATTAACATGTACTGTATGGTCATATAATGTAGAATTGAGGAGAAAGCGACTTGAGGGCTGTAAACAATTTGCTACACCATACAGGCTGTACTGCATGTATGGTTAGGTACATATGACTTTAGTTTATACACATTTATTTTAGCCTGATTGCGAAACAAGTTCTTTCAACTTATATTAATCACTCTCGAGACCTCATTCCTGATGGAATCCATCGCCACAAGGGAGAGAGAAGAGGCAACATGGAATTTAAATGTCTTGCCCTTAGCACAATCGTAATGGCTCCAACGGGACTCGAACTCCGGACCGTTCACACCTAAAGCGAACGCGCATCCACTGCACTATCACGACTTTCACATATGACTTTATTTACAGGTTGGTAGGTCGGAATGTCTTCCTCCAGACGTTGTCCCACAGTATGAAGAAAATGAAGACTTTTTAAAGAAAACTCACCACGTTCTACTGGAGGTAATAATTTGTCCTATAGATAGTCATGCATACCCGCTCACCAGGGCTCCTATATATAGTCATGCATACCCACTCACCAGGGCTCATTCTAGAGGGCGACAATGACATACATTGTAAAGCTCTCCTTCTATTCTAATGCTGTATGTAATGGTGATATTGTGTATTTTAACCCTATTTTGTTTTAAATTTATTCAATAATACTATTTAAAGGCACAATCACTTTCTCACTTCTCCCAACAATTCGGAGCTAGGATGAACCCTGCAGATTTCAGTTTCCAAGCATTCTCTATTTTGTATTTTAAAACTAGGAAATTGAGGAAAAAGCAGGGTTCCCTCTGTCTGAATGTTTGTCTGCGCCACTTCTGTCGCCAATTAAAAAACACTGGAGCCAATTTAAAAAACTTGGAGCCAACTAACAGCCATATACAAATGTAGTTCACAAATAAATATTTCAAGCCATGTATTTGACAAAACATGTGCCCAAAAAAAATTAATTAAAAAACAAGTTGCGCCAAATATTTTCGCCAATTCACAAAATATAGCGCCAATATTGTTTTTTGTCACAATTGGCGCCATTGGCAACCGACAGCGGGAACCCTGAAAGGGTATATTTGTACAGAATGCAAGTTCCTATTTACATTGTATTATTTTTCTACATATTCGGGACAGACAAAATAATTCATATACAGTCAAACCTGTGTTAGTGGTCACCTCCATTAAGCAGCCAACCTGTATTAAGCAACCAGTTTCCAGATTCACAATCAGTTGTTTTATTATATATTTGACCTCTATTAAGCAGCCACCTGTGCTAAGCAGCCACTTTCTCTGACTCCCTTGGCTGGCTGCTTAAGACAGGTTTGACTGTAATTAACAAACGTCCAATACAACATTTGTTATTGTACAGATATACCATTGCAGCTCACCCATTACACATGCTTTACACGTACAATAAACTACCCCGCTGTATAATCAATGCTCACTAGAAGTTTGGAAGTCGTGATATCGCAGTGGTAGTGTGTCCGCTTCAGGTGTGAAAGCCCAGAAGTGCGCGCCCAGTTATAATCATTACGAGTGTGCCCTTAGGGAAGGCACATAAACTCCACATTGCCCCTTCTCTCTCCCTCATGGCGATGGGTTCCATCAGGAATGACTTATCGAGAGCGTTTAATCTAATGTAAAAACCGGTTTCTCAATAGAGCTAAAATAAATTTGTATAAACAAAGTCAAATTTTGAAGAATTTAGCACAAAATTAATAAACTGCTTGAGGTAAAGCTCTGCGCCAATTCTGATCTGGCTCTACTTTAGTTATGATTAGCAGATATAAACTAAATTAGAAATTTTCGTACAAATTTACCGTTATATCTCACCCATTTCGCCGACACATTGTACTTATTTTCAGGCTAATCTGATTTAAATACGTGTAAACAGCAGTATCCCACGATTACTTGCATTGTATAATTGAAGAATAAACTTCCTGTCTCGATGCTACTATGAATGATCAGAAATTTCTACTTTCCATATTGAGTTTGTGTATCGTTTAGTGGTGAGAAATAGTTGTTCAAATTATTTCAAATGATATGTACATTGTAATACCAATGATATTTATAAACGAAAACATTTCTTTATTTGGTAACCCTCTCCACCTCCATGGTCGAGTGGTTACGGTCGCTGACTTGTATACCACTGTAACCTATCATCACTGATGGTCACAGGTTCGAGCCCTGCTCAGACCGTGTCTCATTTATATGAAAAAGTTGGCAGTTTCTTACGGAGGTTGGTGCACCCAAGTACTGGTTAACTGCTGGAGCCTGCCCAGGAAAGGTGTTGTTAGGTAAACTGCCCGCCGGCGATATAGCCCAAAATGGTGCTGATGCAGTAAAACCCGAAATATAACATTATTTGGTAACCAACAGTATACTATTTTTTTAAGTTTATTTAACGGTTGCCCATATGAGCGACGGTAAGTTTACCCAACAACAACCTGATCTGGCCAGGCTGATGCGGTTAACCAATACTTGGTGCACCAACCTCCGTAAGAAACTGCCAACTTTTTCATATAAATAGACACGGTCTGAGCATGGATCGATCCTGTCACGGTGATGATAGGTTACAGTGGTATACAAGTCAGTGACCGTAACCACTTGACCACAGAGGTGGATACAGTGTGTGTGTTTTATGTTTATTTATCGTCGCTACCGGTTGCCCATATGAGCGACGACTCCTGAAGAGATTAGTTATTTTGGAGGATAGTGCATGATACAGACAGAGACCCATTCCAGAATCTCCTCTGGTTCTTTTATGTGCACGGTGTAAAGCACCGACACGAGACCTCAGTTTAACGTCCCATCTGAAAGACTGTTAATTTTATTATGGTCAGACGGGGGATCGAACCTGCGATCCCTGGATTACCAGTCCAGCGTGTTACCACTAGACTACATATCCGTCTGTTATGGTGGATACAGTATCCTGACTTTATCTTTATATATCTTCAGGTTGAAATTATAGAAGGTGACCTGGTGTGTCCAGAAAGCGGTAGAAAGTTTCCCGTAACTAACGGTATCCCGAACATGCTGCTCAATGAAGATGAAGTATGAGGATGTAAATAAACGGTTTAGTGCGCTAATGGCAGGACATTCACTAAACAGTTTAGTGCACTAATGGCAGGACATTCACTGAACAGTTTAGTGCGCTAATGGCAGGACATTCAATGAACAGTTTAGTGCACTAATGGCAGGACATTCAATGAACAGTTTAGTGAGCTAATGGCAGGACATTCAATAAACAGTTTAGTGCGCTAATGGTAGGACATTCAATGAACAGTTTAGTGCGCTAATGGCAGGACATTCAATAAACAGTTTAGTGCGCTAATGGCAGGACATTCAATGAACAGTTTAGTGCGCTAATGGCAGGACATTCAATGAACAGTTTAGTGCACTAATGGCAGGACATTCAATGAACAGTTTAGTGCACTAATGGCAGGACATTCAATGAACAGTTTAGTGCACTAATGGCAGGACATTCAATGAACAGTTTAGTGCACTAATGGCAGGACATTCAATAAACAGTTTAGAGCACTAATGGCAGGACATTCAATAAACAGTTTAGTGTACTAATGGCAGGACATTCAATAAACAGTTTAGTGTACTAATGACAGGACATTCAATAAACAGTTTAGTGTACTAATGACAGGACATTCAATAAACAGTTTAGTGTACTAATGACAGGACAGTCAATAAACAGTTTAGTGTACTAATGGCAGGACATTCAATAAACAGTTTAGTGTACTAATGACAGGACATTCAATAAACAGTTTAGTGTACTAATGACAGGACAGTCAATAAACAGTTTAGTGTACTAATGGCAGGACATTCAATGAACAGTTTAGTGCACTAATGGCAGGACATTCAATGAATGGTTTAGTGCACTAATGGCAGGACATTCAATGAACCAATTAGTGCACTAATGGCAGGACATTCAATGAATGGTTTAGTGCACTAATGGCAGGACATTCAATGAACCGATTAGTGCACTAATGGCAGGACATTCAATGAACCGATTAGTGCACTAATGGCAGGACATTCAATAGCTGTGAGGGCCATTCTAGATGTGGACAGAGTTTATGAAGCAGAACAGGGTTTAAATATAGTGTGTTGTAAATATAACGTGTAGCCAGCAGATGCTCTGTTGTCAGAATTGGCTGTCCGATTAGCGCAGTGGTTGTTAGTGCGCTCGCTTCTCACCAATGCAACCCGGGTTCGATCCTCGAAGTATGTGAGATGGTACAGTGGTCGCCAGATTGGACAAGTGGGTTTTCTCTGGGTACTCCGATTTCCTCCCACACGAATGACCACATATACGCTTTCATCCGCACCAATGAAAGTGATTAATATAAGTTGTTAGAACTTGCTTCGCAATCGTTGTAAAATAAATAAAGTGTAAACTTCATACAATACAGTGTATTATTTGTGAGTACTTCATCATTTTTCCGCTGATAAATAATCGGAAATTAATATTAAAGTCCCTAAGAATGGTTAGTTAGAATGTGCTGCCCACTAGATATTCTAATGAGTGAATGATTAGAAATCATCTTATATTTACATTTTTCATTTTATATGTTATATTTCAGGTTTTACGCCTGCATCAGCACCATTTTGGGCTATATCGCCGGCGGACAGTTTACCTAACAACACCTTTTCTGGGCAGGCTCCAGCGGTTAACCAGTACTTGGGTGCACCAACCTCCGTAAGAAACTGCCAACTTTTTCATATAAATGAGACACAGCCTGAGCGGGGCTCGAACCCGTGACCATCAGTGATGATAGGTTACAGTGGTATACAAGTCAGCGACCGTAACCACTCGACCACGGAGGCGGACTTATCGTATACATTTTTCAATACTAATTTACTCAGAATTATAAGCCAAGAAGAAATTTACCATGTTTAAATGATAAAATGTGCAATACAACATAGCTTGTAGTTTTGTGACGTCATTTAAGCACTCTAAAAAATAATACCAATTATTTTTGAGCTTTTTTGAATATTTTGGTCATGTTAGAATCGAAATAATATTTCAAGTTTGTGTGTTTTACGTTTATTTATCGTTGCTACCGGTTGCCCATATGAGCGACGCCTCATGAAGAGATTAGTCATTTTAGATTTTTGGAGAATAGTGCAATGATACAGGGAGAGACCCATTCCAGAGTCTCCTCTGGTTCTTTTACGTGCACGGTGTAAAGCACCGACATGAGACCTCGGTTTAACGTCCTATATTTCAATTTTGTATTTGTGGTATTTATAGCCCAACTGAAAAAGCCCAACTGAAAGGCAAATATTATATCTTAATTGAAGCAACATTTTGAAGATCTGCCAGCAAATGAAATCATTACTGTGAAGATATTAATTGCTAAAAATTAAGATTACCTCCCTTGATGAATATTGGGGATATGTTAAAGTTAACACTTTAACCCATTCAACACCAAGTAACTCACATGGACTGCTCCATGATATTCATAAACCAATAAATGAATCAGAAAATCACATTTGGACAAGTTCATTTATCAAAATGGGTAATTATGTCTAAAAATAGTCATATCACTGGCAAAAAGTGCAGATCCTGATGAGCCGGCTCATCTGGATCTACACTTTGTAAGCCTATTTAGAGGTCTGTGGTGTTGAAAGGGTTAAGGAATGATCTGGGGTGAGGATGGAGCACCTGTGGACCTCTGAAAATATTGTTAAGTTGGAGTATCTCCATTGGACGTTGAAGACAATAAATATATTTAAATGTTCTCTGCGTTCATGTCTGTATTGTCCATTAGATATATAATGTGATCTAATATTATTATTTTGTTGGTTCTTGGCGTTTAATGTTGCACCAACAGTTTATCATATGTTTGTTTGGGTTTTACGCTGTCATCAGCACCATTTACGCACCAACAGTTTATCATATATATATATTTGTTTGTTTGGGTTTTACACTGTCGTCAGCACCATTTACGCACCAACAGTTTATCATATATTTGTTTGTTTGGGTTTTACACTGTCATCAGCACCATTTACGCACCAACAGTTTATCATATATATATATTTGTTTGTTTGGGTTTTACGCTGTCATCAGCACCATTTTCGCACCAACAGTTTATCATATATATATATTTGTTTGTTTGGGTTTTACGCTATCATCAGCACCATTTTCGCACCAACAGTTTATCATATATTTGTTTGTTTGGGTTTTACGCTGTCATCAGCACCATTTTTAGCTATATCACAGTTTACCTAACAACACCGTTCCTGGGCAAGCTCCAGCAGTTAACCAGTACTTGGTGCACCAACCTCCGTAAGAAACTGCCAACGAATTGCTAATTACCGTACCCTTCAATCCATCATCATTTGAATCATTCGAGCATACTACATGTTTCTGTAGAGGATTTCACGACTGGTAATGTACCCTGGAAGAACACCATAATGAATCCTGGGTATCACCGATATTGTGTGTTCTCACAATCATCCAGACCTTGTTCTCACAGTCATCCAGACCTTGTTCTCACAGTCATCCAGACCTTGTTCTCACAATCATCCAGACCGTGTTCTCACAATCATCCAGACCTTGTTCTCACAGTCATCCAGACCTTGTTCTCACAATCATCCAGACCGTGTTCTCACAATCATCCAGACCTTGTTCTCACAATCCTCCAGATCTTGTTCTCACAATCCTCCAGATCTTGTTCTCACAGCCATCCAGACCTTGTTCTCACAATCATCCAGACCTTGTTCTCACAATCCTCCAGACCTTGTTCTCACAATCCTCCAGACCTTGTTCTCACAATACTCCAGACATTGTTCTCACAGTCATCCAGACCGTGTTCTCACAATCCTCCAGACCTTGTTCTCACAATCCTCCAGACCTTGTTCTCACAATCCTCCAGATCTTGTTCTCACAGCCATCCAGATCTTGTTCTCACTCATCCAGACCGTGTTCTCACAATCCTCCAGATCTTGTTCTCACAGTCATCCAGACCTTGTTCTCACAGTCATCCAGACCGTGTTCTCACAATCCTCCAGACCTTGTTCTCACAATCCTCCAGACCGTGTTCTCACAATCCTCCAGACCTTGTTCTCACAATCCTCCAGACCTTGTTCTCACAATCCTCCAGATCTTGTTCTCACAATCACCCAGACCTTGTTCTCACAATCCTCCAGATCTTGTTCTCACAATCCTCCAGATCTTGTTCTCACAATCCTCCAGATCTTGTTCTCAGTCATCCAGACCTTGTTCTCACAATCCTCCAGATCTTGTTCTCACAATCACCCATACCTTGTTCTCACAATCACCCAGACCTTGTTCTCACAATCACCCAGACCTTGTTCTCACAATCACCCAGACCTTGTTCTCACAATCCTCCAGATCTTGTTCTCACAGTCATCCAGACCTTGTTCTCACAATCCTCCAGATCTTGTTCTCACAATCACCCAGACCTTGTTCTCACAATCCTCCAGATCTTGTTCTCACAGTCATCCAGACCTTGTTTTCACAATCCTCCAGACCTTGTTCTCACAGCCATCCAGACCTTGTTCTCACAATCCTCCAGATCTTGTTCTCACAGTCATCCAGACCTTGTTCTCACAATCCTCCATACCTTGTTCTCACAGTCATCCAGACCTTGTTCTCACAATCCTCCAGACCTTGTTCTCACAGTCATCCAGACCTTGTTCTCACAATCACCCAGACCTTGTTCTCACAATCCTCCAGATCTTGTTCTCACAATCATCCAGACCGTGTTCTCAGTCATCCAGACCTTGTTCTCACAATCACCCAGACCTTGTTCTCACAATCCTCCAGATCTTGTTCTCACAGTCATCCAGACCTTGTTCTCACAATCCTCCAGATCTTGTTCTCACAATCACCCATACCTTGTTCTCACAATAACCCAGACCGTGTTCTCACAATCACCCAGACCTTGTTCTCACAATCACCCAGACCTTGTTCTCACAATCCTCCAGATCTTGTTCTCACAGTCATCCAGACCTTGTCCTCACAATCCTCCAGATCTTGTTCTCACAATCACCCAGACCTTGTTCTCACAATCACCCAGACCTTGTTCTCACAATCCTCCAGATCTTGTTCTCACAGTCATCCAGACCTTGTTCTCACAATCCTCCAGACCTTGTTCTCACAGCCATCCAGACCTTGTTCTCACAATCCTCCAGATATTGTTCTCACAGTCATCCAGACCTTGTTCTCACAATCCTCCATACCTTGTTCTCACAGTCATCCAGACCTTGTTCTCACAATCCTCCAGTCCTTGTTCTCACAGTCATCCAGATCTTGTTCTCACAATCCTCCAGACCGTGTTCTCAGTCATCCAGACCTTGTTCTCACAATCACCCAGACCTTGTTCTCACAATCCTCCAGACCTTGTTCTCACAGTCATCCAGACCTTGTTCTCACAATCCTCCAGACCTTGTTCTCACAGTCATCCAGACCTTGTTCTCACAATCCTGCAGATCTTGTTCTCACAATCACCCAGACCTTGTTCTCACAGTCATCCAGACCTTGTTCTCACAATCCTCCAGACCTTGTTCTCACAATCCTCCAGACCTTGTTCTCACAATCCTCCAGACCAGGTTCTCACAGTCATCCAGACCTTGTTCTCACAGCCATCCAGATCTTGTTCTCACAATCCTCCAGATCTTGTTCTCACAGCCATCCAGATCTTGTTCTCACAATCCTCCAGATCTTGTTCTCACAGCCATCCAGATCTTGTTCTCACAATCACCCAGACCTTGTTCTCACAGTCATCCAGACCTTGTTCTCACAGTCATCCAGATATTGTTCTCACAGTCATCCAGACCTTGTTCTCACAGTCATCCAGATCTTGTTCTCACAGTCATCCAGACCTTGTTCTCACAATCCTCCAGATCTTGTTCTCACAATCACCCAGACCTTGTTCTCACAGTCATCCAGACCTTGTTCTCACAATCCTCCAGACCTTGTTCTCACAGTCATCCAGACCTTGTTCTCACAATCCTCCAGACCTTGTTCTCACAATCCTCCAGATCTTGTTCTCACAATCCTCCAGACCGTGTTCTCACAATCCTCCAGACCTTGTTCTCACAATCCTCCAGATCTTGTTCTCACAATCCTCCAGACCGTGTTCTCACAATCCTCCAGACCTTGTTCTCCCATCATCCAGACCTTGTTCTCACAATCCTCTAGACCCTGTTCTCACACTCCTCCAGACCTTGTTCTCACAGCCATCCAGACCTTGTTCTCACAATCATCCAGATCTTGTTCTCACAATCATCCAGACCTTGTTCTCACAATCATCCAGACCTTGTTCTCACAATCATCCAGACCTTGTTCTCACAATCATCCAGATCTTGTTCTCACAGCCATCCAGATCTTGTTCTCACAGTCATCCAGACCTTGTTCTCACAATCCTCCAGATCTTGTTCTCACAATCCTCCAGATCTTGTTCTCACAGCCATCCAGATCTTGTTCTCACAGTCATCCAGACCTTGTTCTCACAATCATCCAGACCTTGTACTCACAGTCATCCAGACCTTGTTCTCACAGTCATCCAGACCTTGTTCTCACTATCTCACAATCACCCAGACCATGGTCTCACAATCATCCAGACCTTGTTCTCACAGTCATCCAGACCTTGTTCTCACAATCCTCCATACCTTGTTCTCACAGTCATCCAGACCTTGTTCTCACAATCCTCCAGACCTTGTTCTCACAGTCATCCAGACCTTGTTCTCACAATCACCCAGACCTTGTTCTCACAATCCTCCAGATCTTGTTCTCACAATCATCCAGACCGTGTTCTCAGTCATCCAGACCTTGTTCTCACAATCACCCAGACCTTGTTCTCACAATCCTCCAGATCTTGTTCTCACAGTCATCCAGACCTTGTTCTCACAATCCTCCAGATCTTGTTCTCACAATCACCCATACCTTGTTCTCACAATAACCCAGACCGTGTTCTCACAATCACCCAGACCTTGTTCTCACAATCACCCAGACCTTGTTCTCACAATCCTCCAGATCTTGTTCTCACAGTCATCCAGACCTTGTCCTCACAATCCTCCAGATCTTGTTCTCACAATCACCCAGACCTTGTTCTCACAATCACCCAGACCTTGTTCTCACAATCCTCCAGATCTTGTTCTCACAGTCATCCAGACCTTGTTATCACAATCCTCCAGACCTTGTTCTCACAGCCATCCAGACCTTGTTCTCACAATCCTCCAGATCTTGTTCTCACAGTCATCCAGACCTTGTTCTCACAATCCTCCATACCTTGTTCTCACAGTCATCCAGACCTTGTTCTCACAATCCTCCAGTCCTTGTTCTCACAGTCATCCAGATCTTGTTCTCACAATCCTCCAGACCGTGTTCTCAGTCATCCAGACCTTGTTCTCACAATCACCCAGACCTTGTTCTCACAATCCTCCAGACCTTGTTCTCACAGTCATCCAGACCTTGTTCTCACAATCCTCCAGACCTTGTTCTCACAGTCATCCAGACCTTGTTCTCACAATCCTGCAGATCTTGTTCTCACAATCACCCAGACCTTGTTCTCACAGTCATCCAGACCTTGTTCTCACGATCCTCCAGACCTTGTTCTCACAATCCTCCAGACCTTGTTCTCACAATCCTCCAGACCAGGTTCTCACAGTCATCCAGACCTTGTTCTCACAGCCATCCAGATCTTGTTCTCACAATCCTCCAGATCTTGTTCTCACAGCCATCCAGATCTTGTTCTCACAATCCTCCAGATCTTGTTCTCACAGCCATCCAGATCTTGTTCTCACAATCACCCAGACCTTGTTCTCACAGTCATCCAGACCTTGTTCTCACAGTCATCCAGATATTGTTCTCACAGTCATCCAGACCTTGTTCTCACAGTCATCCAGATCTTGTTCTCACAGTCATCCAGACCTTGTTCTCACAATCCTCCAGATCTTGTTCTCACAATCACCCAGACCTTGTTCTCACAGTCATCCAGACCTTGTTCTCACAATCCTCCAGACCTTGTTCTCACAGTCATCCAGACCTTGTTCTCACAATCCTCCAGACCTTGTTCTCACAATCCTCCAGATCTTGTTCTCACAATCCTCCAGACCGTGTTCTCACAATCCTCCAGACCTTGTTCTCCCATCATCCAGACCTTGTTCTCACAATCCTCTAGACCCTGTTCTCACACTCCTCCAGACCTTGTTCTCACAGCCATCCAGACCTTGTTCTCACAATCATCCAGATCTTGTTCTCACAATCATCCAGACCTTGTTCTCACAATCATCCAGACCTTGTTCTCACAATCATCCAGACCTTGTTCTCACAATCATCCAGATCTTGTTCTCACAGCCATCCAGATCTTGTTCTCACAGTCATCCAGACCTTGTTCTCACAATCCTCCAGATCTTGTTCTCACAATCCTCCAGATCTTGTTCTCACAGCCATCCAGATCTTGTTCTCACAGTCATCCAGACCTTGTTCTCACAATCATCCAGACCTTGTACTCACAGTCATCCAGACCTTGTTCTCACAGTCATCCAGACCTTGTTCTCACTATCTCACAATCACCCAGACCATGGTCTCACAATCATCCAGACCTTGTTCTCACAGTCATCCAGATCTTGTTCTCACAATCCTCCAGATCTTGTTCTCACAGTCATCCAGACCTTGTTCTCACAATCCTCCAGATCTTGTTCTCACAGCCATCCAGATCTTGTTCTCACAATCGCCCAGACCATGGTCTCACAATCATCCAGACCTTGTTCTCACAAACCTCCAGATCTTGTTCTCACAGTCATCCAGACCTTGTTCTCACAGTCATCCAGACCTTGTTCTCACAATCACCCAGACCTTGTTCTCACAGTCATCTAGACCTTGTTCTCACAATCATCCAGACCTTGTTCTCACAATCCTCCAGATCTTGTTCTCACAGTCATCCAGACCTTGTTCTCACAGTCATCCAGACCTTGTTCTCACAATCACCCAGACCATGGTCTCAATCCTCCAGACCGTGTTCTCACAATCATTGGAGATGCGGACAGGAATGCTACATGTAGCACACCATCGCTTTGCACTCAACACTGGCATGAAGTTATTGCTGAAATAAGATATGACCTTTACCTCTGAGGTACAATCCCAAGTTGCACACAATAAACCGTCTTGCTATGCTGAATGTCAAGTTTCCTGTCCAAACAGTATGATATGTGATTGTAATATTGGTTCTACATTCTGGGACTTTAATTAGTTCAGTTGAGGTTATTCGGTCAAGTGCTAGATTTCATAATACTAGGAAATCACAGTAATATATTATAAAATCTGCTTTGATCACATTGGAACCAAGAGATAGCTGCGATTTTGGGATTTGAGAAGAGAAGCCGGACATATTCCAGTTGGGCCAGTTAAGCCCAGTCGCTGGGGATGGATATTTGAATATGATTAATGGGGGCAGATACATGTAGTAGTAGCCAAACCAACATACATTGACATTGTAGAAGTCAAACCAACATACATTGACAATGTAGAAGCCAAACCAACATACATTGACATTGTAGAAGTCAAACCAACATACATTGACAATGTAGAAGCCAAACCAACATACATTGACAATGTAGAAGTCAAACCAACATACATTGACAATGTAGTAGCCAAACCAACATACATTGACATTGTAGAAGTCAAACCAACATACATTGACAATGTACAAGTCAAACCAACATACATTAACATTGTAGAAGTCAAACCAACATACATTGACAATGTAGAAGTCAAACCAACATACATTGACATTGTAGTAGCCAAACCAACATACATTGACAATGTACAAGTCAAACCAACATACATTGACATTGTAGAAGTCAAAACCAACATACATTGACATTGTAGAAGTCAAACCAACATACATTGACATTGTAGAAGTCAAACCAACATACATTGACATTGTAGAAGTCAAACCAACATACATTGACAATGTAGAAGCCAAACCAACATACATTGACAATGTAGAAGTCAAACCAACATACATTGACAATGTAGTAGCCAAACCAACATACATTGACATTGTAGAAGTCAAACCAACATACATTGACAATGTACAAGTCAAACCAACATACATTAACATTGTAGAAGTCAAACCAACATACATTGACAATGTAGAAGTCAAACCAACATACATTGACATTGTAGTAGCCAAACCAACATACATTGACAATGTACAAGTCAAACCAACATACATTGACATTGTAGAAGTCAAAACTAACATACATTGACATTGTAGAAGTCAAAATCAACATACATTGTAGAAGTCAAAACCAACATACATTGACATTGTAGAAGTCAAAACCAACATACATTGACATTGTAGAAGTCAAACCAACATACATTGACATTGTAGAAGTCAAACCAACATACATTGACATTGTAGTAGCCAAACCAACATACATTGACATTGTAGTAGCCAAACCAACATACATTGACATTGTAGAAGTCAAACCAACATACATTGACATTGTAGAAGTCAAACCAACATACATTGACAATGTAGTAGCCAAACCAACATACATTGACATTGTAGTAGCCAAACCAACATACATTGTAGTAGCCAAACCAACATACATTGACATTGTAGAAGCCAAACCAACATACATTGACATCGTAGAAGTCAAACCAACATACATTGACATTGTAGAAGTCAAACCAACATACATTGACATCGTAGAAGTCAAAACCAACATACATTGACATCGTAGAAGTCAAAACCAACATACATTGACAATGTAGAAGTCAAACCAACATACATTGACATTGTAGAAGTCAAACCAACATACATTGACATCGTAGAAGTCAAACCAACATACATTGACATTGTAGAAGTCAAAACCAGCATACATTGACATTGTAGAAGTCAAACCAACATACATTGACAATGTAGTAGCCAAACCACATATATATATTGACAATAGGCTATTCCTTATGTATACAATTCATAATGAGCTGGTTGCTATCCACCATCAACCTAGTTCCCCTTTCCAATCCCGCACGTCACTGCCTTTCCTTAAGCTATAGAGTAATTACAGCAACTACAGACTATTAAATGTTTACCTTTTTTCCAAGAATAATTATCATTGGAACCATCTCCCCCGGGATATTGCCCATCTCCCTACCATAGAGTAATTCAATGCTGCTTTTTGCTGTGTTGATCATGCCAGCTCCTAATTGTTTTGCCCAGCTGCTTTTAAACTTTTAACCCAACTAATTGTTAAGTAATTTCTTTTATTTTGGTTTTAACTACTCATCCTTTTAAATTCTATGCGGTTTGAAGGGCAACTTGTCTACATCCCCATGGGGGTTTGATATTAGACAGACAGACAGACAGACAGACAGACAGACAGTAAAAAACATGTAAATAAAAGATGTTAAAATGTATGGATTATATTAACATATTGTCTCGAAAAATGTACTTATATTTGAGTAAGCCTGTTGTAGAAACGAAACGTCTGTATCTTGAAGGTGTCTTGAACTAAGCCATTCAATAATGTAACACAGAACGGTTTGAACCTGGCTTGTAATGCTACACTCTGGATTCCAGACAGAATGGTTAGAACGTGGCTTGTAATGTTACACTCTGGATTCCAGACAGAATGGTTAGAACGTGGCTTGTAATGTTACACTCTGGAATCCATACAGAATGGTTAGAATGTGGCTTGTAATGTTACACTCTGGAATCCAGACAGAATGGTTAGAACGTGGCTTGTAATGTTACACTCTGGATTCCAGACAGAACGGTTAGAACCTGGCTTGTAATGGTACACTCTGGATTCCAGACAGAATGGTTAGAACGTGGCTTGTAATGGTACACTCTGGATTCCAGACAGAATGGTTAGAACCTGGCTTGTAATGTTACACTCTGGATTCCGGACAGAATGGTTAGAACCGGTCTTGTAATGTTACACTCTGGATTCCAGACAGAACGGTTAGAACCTGGCTGGTAATGTTACACTCTGGATTCCAGACAGAATGGTTAGAACCTGGCTTGTAATGGTACACTCTGGATTCCAGACAGAATGGTTAGAACCTGGCTTGTAATGTTACACTCTGGATTCCAGACAAAATGGTTAGAACCTGGCTTGTAATGGTACACTCTGGATTCCAGACAGAATGGTTAGAACCTGGCTTGTAATGTTACACTCTGGATTCCGGACAGAATGGTTAGAACCGGGCTTGTAATGTTACACTCTGGATTCCAGATAGACCGGTTAGAACGTGGCTTGTAATGCTACACTCTGGATTCCAGACAGACCGGTTAGAACCTGGCTTGTAATGTTACACTCTGGATTCCAGACAGAATGGTTAGAACCTGGCTTGTAATGTTACACTCTGGATTCCAGACAGAATGGTTTGAACCTGGCTTGTAATGTTACACTCTGGATTCCAGACAGAATGGTTTGAACCTGGCTTGTAATGTTACACTCTGGATTCCAGACAGAATGGTTTGAACCTGGCTTGTAATGTTACACTCTGGATTCCAGACAGAATGGTTTGAACCTGGCTTGTAATGTTACACTCTGGAATCCAGACAGAATGGTTAGAACATGGCTTGTAATGCTACACTCTGGATTCCAGACAGAACGGTTAGAACGTGGCTTGTAATGCTACACTCTGATTCCAGACTTGTAAATGGACTGGTTATTATATAACTATATACTCTGAACAGCTTGAATCCTCATTTACCGGTGCATTTTATTTCCATTTCATTATGTAAAAACACTACTACCATAAAAACGTATAAAACAGTTTGAATTTTTAGAGGATTTATTATTACATTATAATAAATTAATAAAACGGTATTACATATTGAAATAAATAACGTACAATATATTTTGATAAAAAATGGCTAAGATCACCCTACAGATTTCAACACAACAAACTCGAAGGAATAATATCAAATCTCAATCATAACATTTTATGTTTCTCAGTTTGGGTCTCCGTCTGTATCATTGCACTATCCTGTCGGTGCTTTACACCGTGCACGTAAAAGAACCAGAGGAATCTCTGGAATGGGTCTCTCTCTGTATCTTGCACTACCCTCCAAAAATCTAAAATGACTAATCTCTTCAGGAGGCGTCGCTCATATGGGCAACCGGTAACCACGATAAATGAACGTAAAACACACAAATTTGACTGCATACAACTCTAATACAATAACGTATAGGAAAGACGATCACACATGTCTATATAGCTGTGATGAGCAGATTGGCGTCGTTCGGACCTTGTCTTATGTTTAACTGGGGTCCACAATGCAGGGAACTGTCTGGGCCCATGGCTCCCTGGGATCCCTGCACACGGCTCGGATCAGGTCCTTGTCTCAGATCTGGATTCGGACCCTTAGCAGACGTATATTCAGATCTGAAAAAATATACATGTACAGGGCATATTTTAGTTGGTTTTTTAATTCATGCATACAAATGTATTTATATTATAACATTGCATAATTAATTTTCTGGAATAATACCAGTGTACCAAGCATTATTTTATTTTATCCTACCTTCATGCGAAATAACGTACAAAAACAGCCTGCCTAATAAATTTTGCTTTATTAGTCAGTGCCTAATAAAGCTTTCGTGATGTCATAGGGCTAACCGTGGATATAAATAGAAATATCAATGCGCAACATATTACCAAGTGCGTAGCGAGTTTGTAAGCTGTCATGGCTAGTTTGTTTGTTTTTGTGTCGGGTGCACACTCAGAATGTAGGATAAATAGAATATTAGGTTACTGTCTTATAAATTTTAATTCATTAGGCTCGGCAGAGCCTCGCCTTGTATTTTTTCTCCGACTCACCTAATAAATTAAAATTTATAAGACAGTAACCTAATATTCTCTATATGCTTTGAGAGTAACCGAGAGGTTGTGAGTTCGATGCCAGTTAAGACCAAGGTGGTGATGTCCTTAGGCAAGACATTTAAAGCCACATAGCATCTTATGGCGATAGGTCCATCAGGTATGAAATCTCGATTGATCTAACGTTGTATAATCTTGTTTCAGGACAAGCTACAATAAATGTGTATAAAGCCACTGAGAGTAATGGAAGTTGTACAAACATTAACATAATTCTTCAGCAATATTAACTCATTCAACACCAAGTAACTGACATGGACTGGTGCTTGATATTTTTAGACCAGTAGAGTAAAAAGAAAATTTACATTTGGACCAGTTTATTTATCAAAACGGGTAATTTTGTCTAAAAATAGTAAAATTACTGGCAAAAAGTGCAGATCCTGATGAGACGGCTCGTCACGAGCCGGCTCATCTGGATCTACACTTTTTATATCTGTGGTGTTGAAAGGGTTAATCCTCCAGGTAACAGTTAACGTATTACGCTAATTTCTAACATGCTAAACGCGAGCTTTATCACTATACACATGACCAGGGCTTCTAAGATGTTCAAAACCAAATCGGATCAGGCCGAAATCGACAGACAGGACCCGCCCACGTCCTTCTATTATTTTTGCACCCCCCAGAGTTCGAGCCCAACTGGAGCCCTTACGATTGTGCCCTTAGGCAAGGCATTTAAATTCCACATTGCCTCTTCTCTCTCCCTCGTGGCGATGGATTCCATCAGGAATGAGGTCTCGAGAGTGATTAATATAAGTTGTAAGAACGTGTTTCGCAATCGAGCTAATATAAATTTGTATAAACTAACACATTTATGATAAATTTCTATATTTCACTGGTAAATTTCCAAATGTCATTGGACAGCATTAATTAAAAATATTTTTCCTATCTACAGTTTCCTATTATCTACAGTTTCCTATCTACAGTTTCCTATTATCTACAGTTTCCTATTATCTAGTTTCCTATCTACAGTTTCCTATTATCTACAGTTTCCTATCTACAGTTTCCTATCCACAGTTTCCTATTATCTACAGTTTCCTATCCACAGTTTCCTATTATCTACAGTTTCCTATCCACAGTTTCCTGTTATCTACAGTTTCCTATTATCTACAGCTTCCTATCTACACCCAGTTTCCTATCTACACCCAGTTTCCTATCTACAGTTTTCTATCATCTACAGTTTCCTATTATCTACAGTTTCCTATCTACACCCAGTCACCTATTATCTACAGTCACCTATCTACACCCAGTTTCCTATCTACAGTTTCCTATTATCTACAGTTCCTATTTACAGTTTCCTATTATCTACACTGTCCTATCTACAGTTTCCTATTATCTAACACTGTCCTATCTACAGTTTCCTATCTACAGTTTCCTGTCTACAGTTTCCTATCTACAGTTTCCTATCTACAGATTCCTATCTACAGTTTCCTATCTACAGTTTCCTATTATCTACAGTTTCCTATCTACCGTTTCCCATCTACAGATTCCTCTATACAGTTTCCTATCTACAGTTTCCTATTATCTACAGTTTCCTATCTACAGTTTCCTATCTACAGTTTCCTATTATCTACAGTTTCCTATCGACAGTTTCCTATTATCTACAGATTCCTATTATCTACAGTTTCCTATTTACAGTTTCCTATCTACACCCAGTCACCTATTATCTACAGTCACCTATCTACACCCAGTTTCCTATCTACAGTTTCCTATCATCTACAGTTTCCTGTTATCTACAGTTTCCTATCTACAGTTTCCTATTATCTACACTGTCCTATCTACAGTTTCCTATTATCTACACTGTCCTATCTACAGTTTCCTATCTACAGTTTCCTGTATACAGTTTCCTATCTACAGTTTCCTATCTACACCCAGTTTCCTATCTACAGATTCCTATCTACAGTTTCCTATCTACAGTTTCCTATTATCTACAGTTTCCTATCTACAGTTTCCTATTATCTACAGTTTCCTATCTACAGTTTCCTATCTACAGTTTCCTATTATCTATAGTTTCCTATCTACAGATTCCTCTATACAGTTTCCCATCTACCGTTTCCTATCTACAGTTTCCTATCTACTGTTTCCCATCTACAGTTTCCTATCTACCGTTTCCCATCTACAGTTTCCTATCTACAGATTCCTATCTACAGTTTCCCATCTACAGTTTCCCATCTACAGATTCCCATCTACAGATTCCCATCTACCGATTCCTATCTACAGTTTCCTATCTACAGTTTCCTATCTACAGTTTCCCATCTACAGTTTCCCATCTACAGATTCCCATCTACAGTTTCCTATCTACAGTATCCTATTATCTACAGATTCCTATCTACAGTTTCCCATCTACAGTTTCCTCTATACAGATTCCTATCTACAGTTTCCCATCTACAGTTTCCTATCTACAGTTTCCTATCTACAGCTTCCCATCTACAGTTTCCCATCTACAGTTTCCTATCCACAGTTTCCCATCTACAGTTTCCCATCTACAGATTCCTCTATACAGTTTCCTATCTACAGTTTCCTATCTACAGTTTCCTATTATCTACAGTTTCCTATCTACAGATTCCTCTATACAGTTTCCCACACACCACACACCACACACCCACACATACAGTTTCCCATCTACAGTTTCCTATTCTACAGTTTCCCATCTACAGTTTCCTATCTACAGTTTCCTATCTACAGTTTCCTATCTACAGTTTCCCATCTACAGTTTCCCATCTACAGTTTCCCATCTACAGTTTCCTATCTACAGTTTCCCATCTACAGTTTCCCATCTACAGTTTCCCATCTACAGTTTCCCATCTACAGTTTCCCATCTACAGTTTCCTATCTACAGTTTCCTATCTACAGTTTCCTACAGATTCCTCTATACAGTTTCCTATCTACAGTTTCCTATCTACTACTTACAGCAGTAGATTTTTGTTAGGGCCCACACAATGAGATGGGTCTGGACCTTTAGCTTCTGTCCTGTACTGTGACACATACACTTGTCTAGCCTGTGGTTGCTGGGATACAACTGTCTCACCATGACCTCTACTATAAATAGAACATACATTCGGATAAAGGACAATATGATACATACATGTACAATGCACATGCAAATCAAGGTTCACCAATTTCCACTCATTAACCCTTTCAACCCCACAGGCCTCTAAATAGGCTTATGAAAAGTGTAGATCCAGATGAGCCGGCTCGTAACGAGCCGTCTCATCAGGATCTGCACTTTTTTGCCAGTAATAATTATTATACTATTTTAAAATTACCCATTTTGATAAATGAACTGGTCCAAATGTAATTTTCTTATTAATTTATTGGTCTAAAAATAGCATGCACCAGTCCATGTCAGTTACTTGGGGTTGAAAGGGTTAAACCCTAATGTACAATCAAACAATAATAACTCCCAACTCTCGGTCGGAGGGTATAAAACTTGTCTCAAATCACCAGCTCCAGTGAGTTGATTGGTTGATTCCCTAGATTTGCTCTCAGTTGAACCAATCGGAAGCTTAAGACTGAGTTTGAGATGGAAAACCTCTCCCCTGAGTCCCTGAAACATCTGCCTTGTATCCCTGGATTGTCTCCCCTGTTTCCCTGATACATCTCACTGGTATACCTGAAACATCTCCCCTGTATCCCTGAAACATCTCCCTGGTATCCATGAAACATCTCCCTGGTATCCATGAAACATCTCCCTGGTATCCATGAAACATCTCCCTTGTATCCCTGAAACATCTCCCTTGTATCCCTGAAACATTTCCCTTGTATCCCTGAAACATCTCCCTTGTATCCCTGGACTGTCACTCTGGTATCCATGAAACATCTCCCTGGTATCCCTGAAACATCTCCCCTGTATCCCTGAAATATCTCCCTTGTATCCCTGGATTGTCTCCCTTGTATCCCTGGACTGTCTCCCTGGTATCCCTGAAACATCTCCCTTGTATTCCCGGACTGTCTCCCTTTTATATATTAAGCTTCTCCTTTATATCCCTAAAAATTCACCTGAAAAACCTCCCTTGTATACCGAGGAGATGTCCTTAGAAGAAATTGCAGATAGATGAACAAATAATGGAAATGGGAGCTTCCATGAACAAGGAACATAAGATAGTGTACAAACACTGCCTAGATAGATGAACAAATAATGGAAATGGGAGCTTCCATGAACAAGGAACATAAGATAGATAGTGTACAAACACTGCCTAGATAGATGAACACGTAATGGAAATGGGAGCTTCCATGAACAAGGAACATAAGATAGATAGTGTACAAACACTGCCTAGATGGATGAACAAGTAATGGAAATGGGAGCTTCCATGAACAAGGAACATAAGATAGATAGTGTACAAACACTGCCTAAATAGATGAACAAGTAATGGAAATGGGAGCTTCCATGAACAAGGAACATAAGATAGATAGTGCACTAACACTGCCTAGATAGATGAACAAGTAATGGAAATGGGAGCTTCCATGAACAAGGAACATAAGATAGTGTAAAAACACTGCCTAGATAGATGAACAAATAATGGAAATGGGAGCTTCCATGAACAAGGAACATAAGATAGATAGTGTACAAACACTGCCTAGATAGATGAACAAGTAATGGAAATGGGAGCTTCCATGAACAAGGAACATAAGAAGATAGTGTAAAAACACTGCCTAGATAGATGAACAAGCAATGGAAATGGGAGCTTCCATGAACAAGGAACATAAGATAGATAGTGTACAAACACTGCCTAGATAGATGCACAAGCAATGGAAATGGGAGCTTCCATGAACAAGGAACATAAGATAGATAGTGTACAAACACTGCCTAGATAGATGAACAAGCAATGGAAATGGGAGCTTCCATAAACAAGGAACACAAGATAGATAGTGTACAAACACTGCCTAGATGGATGAACAAGCAATGGAAATGGGAGCTTCCATGAACAAGGAACATAAGATAGATAGTGTACAAACACTGCCTAGATAGATGAACAAGCAATGGAAATGGGAGCTTCCATGAACAAGGAACATAAGATAGATAGTGTACAAACACTGCCTAGATGGATAAACAAATAATGGAAATGGGAGCTTCCATGAACAAGGAACTTAAGATAGATAGTGTACAAACACTGCCTAGATAGATGAACAAGTAATGGAAATGGGAGCTTCCATGAACAAGGAACATAAGATAGATAGTGTACAAACACTGCCTAGATGGATAAACAAATAATGGAAATGAGAGCTTCCATGAACACGGAACATAAGATAGATAGTATACAAACACTGCCTAGATAGATGAACAAGTAATGGAAATGGGAGCTTCCATGAACAAGGAACATAAGATAGTGTAAAAACACTGCCTAGATAGATGAACAAATAATGGAAATGGGAGCTTCCATGAACAAGGAACATAAGATAGATAGTGTACAAACACTGCCTAGATAGATGAACAAGTAATGGAAATGGGAGCTTCCATGAACAAGGAACATAAGAGAGATAGTGTAAAAACACTGCCTAGATAGATGAACAAGCAATGGAAATGGGAGCTTCCATGAACAAGGAAAATAAGATAGATAGTGTACAAACACTGCCTAGATAGATGCACAAGCAATGGAAATGGGAGCTTCCATGAACAAGGAACATAAGATAGATAGTGTACAAACACTGCCTAGATAGATGAACAAGCAATGGAAATGGGAGCTTCCATGAACAAGGAACATAAGATAGATAGTGTACAAACACTGCCTAGATGGATGAACAAATAATGGAAATGGGAGCTTCCATGAACAAGGAACATAAGATAGATAGTGTACAAACACTGCCTAGATAGATGAACAAGTAATGGAAATGTTCCATGAACAAGGAACATAAATAGATAGTATACAAACACTGCCTAGATAGATACAAGTAATGGAAATGGGAGCTTCCATGAACAAGGAACATAAGATAGATAGTGTACAAACACTGCCTAGATAGATGAACAAGTAATGGAAATGGGAGCTTCCATGAACAAGGAACATAAGATAGATAGTGTACAAACACTGCCTAGATAGATGAACAAGTAATGGAAATGGGAGCTTCCATGAACAAGGAACATAAGATAGATAGTGTACAAACACTGCCTAGATAGATGAACAAGTAATGGAAATGGGAGCTTCCATGAACAAGGAACATAAGATAGATAGTGTACAAACACTGCCTAGATAGATGAACAAGCAATGGAAATGGGAGCTTCCATGAACAAGGAACATAAGATAGATAGTGTACAAACACTGCCTAGATAGATGAACAAGTAATGGAAATGGGAGCTTCCATGAACAAGGAACATAAGATAGATAGTGTACAAACACTGCCTAGATGGATAAACAAATAATGGAAATGGGAGCTTCCATGAACAAGGAACATAAGATAGATAGTGTACAAACACTGCCTAGATAGATGAACAAGCAATGGAAATGGGAGCTTCCATGAACAAGGAACATAAGATAGATAGTGTACAAACACTGCCTAGATAGATGAACAAATAATGGAAATGGGAGCTTCCATGAACAAGGAACATAAGATAGATAGTGTACAAACACTGCCTAGATAGATGAACAAGTAATGGAAATGGGAGCTTCCATGAACAAGGAACATAATATAGTGTAAAAACACTGCCTAGATAGATGAACAAATAATGGAAATGGGAGCTTCCATGAACAAGGAACATAAGATAGATAGTGTACAAACACTGCCTAGATAGATGAACAAGTAATGGAAATGGGAGCTTCCATGAACAAGGAACATAAGATAGTGTAAAAACACTGCCTAGATAGATGAACAAATAATGGAAATGGGAGCTTCCATGAACAAGGAACATAAGATAGATAGTGTACAAACACTGCCTAGATAGATGAACAAGTAATGGAAATGGGAGCTTCCATGAACAAGGAACATAAGATAGATAGTGTAAAAACACTGCCTAGATAGATGAACAAGCAATGGAAATGGGAGCTTCCATGAACAAGGAACATAAGATAGATAGTGTACAAACACTGCCTAGATAGATGCACAAGCAATGGAAATGGGAGCTTCCATGAACAAGGAACATAAGATAGATAGTGTACAAACACTGCCTAGATAGATGAACAAGCAATGGAAATGGGAGCTTCCATAAACAAGGAACACAAGATAGATAGTGTACAAACACTGCCTAGATGGATGAACAAGCAATGGAAATGGGAGCTTCCATGAACAAGGAACATAAGATAGATAGTGTACAAACACTGCCTAGATAGATGAACAAGCAATGGAAATGGGAGCTTCCATGAACAAGGAACATAAGATAGATAGTGTACAAACACTGCCTAGATAGATGCACAAGCAATGGAAATGGGAGCTTCCATGAACAAGGAACATAAGATAGATAGTGTACAAACACTGCCTAGATAGATGAACAAGCAATGGAAATGGGAGCTTCCATAAACAAGGAACACAAGATAGATAGTGTACAAACACTGCCTAGATGGATGAACAAGCAATGGAAATGGGAGCTTCCATGAACAAGGAACATAAGATAGATAGTGTACAAACACTGCCTAGATAGATGAACAAGCAATGGAAATGGGAGCTTCCATGAACAAAGAACATAAGACAGATAGTGTACAAACACTGCCTAGATAGATGAACAGGTAATGGAAATGGGAGCTTCCATGAACAAGGAACATAAGATAGATAGTGTACAAACACTGCCTAGATGGATAAACAAATAATGGAAATGGGAGCTTCCATGAACAAGGAACATAAGATAGATAGTGTACAAACACTGCCTAGATAGATGAACAAGCAATGGAAATGGGAGCTTCCATGAACAAGGAACATAAGATAGATAGTGTACAAACACTGCCTAGATAGATGAACAAGCAATGGAAATGGGAGCTTCCATGAACAAGGAACATAAGATAGATAGTGTACAAACACTGCCTAGATAGATGAACAAGCAATGGAAATGGGAGCTTCCATGAACAAGGAACATAAGATAGATAGTGTACAAACACTGCCTAGATAGATGAACAAGCAATGGAAATGGGAGCTTCCATGAACAAGGAACATAAGATAGATAGTGTACAAACACTGCCTAGATAGATGAACAGGTAATGGAAATGGGAGCTTCCATGAACAAGGAACATAAGATAGATAGTGTACAAACACTGCCTTGTATTTGTCCTGATCACAAAGTGTGACAATGAACATTTGGCACAGGTTAGCTTTTCAGAGTCTTTTAAACAAATACAATTACACATTAAGCTGCAGGAGTTAGAAATAACTGGACATGGTGCAGAATAAACATTTAATACAGAGGCTTAATGTGCACACAATATCAAAGATACAGGCGTATGTGAAGAATATTCACGATTTACATCGATATTTAATTATAATGAACATCTCAGAATTATTTTGGGACATGTTTTGGATCCATCTCATGTGGAAGCATATGATCACTTTGCATTATAACCAAAGGAGATAGTTTATACAAATTTATGTTAGCTCGATTGCGAAACAAGTTCTTACAACTTATACTAATCACTCTCGAGATCTCATTCCTGATGGAATCCATCGCCATGAGGGAGAGAGAAGAGGCAACGTGGAATTTAAATGCCTTGCCTAAGGGCACAATCACAACGGCTCCAGCAGGGCTCGAACTCCAGATCTTTCGCACCTGAAGCGAATGAGTATCCACTGAGATGTAACGACTTCCGTTTCTCTTTGTAAGCAGGATAGAGGTCTCATCTTTTGTGTAATCAACATGGATCCTGTTTTTTCCCCTAACTATGGTGTTATTGGGCTAGTCCAATGTCAAACTCATCCGAGATCTTGTGGCTACACGCATTATGCGCAAGTTTGGTCAAGACTGCTAAACAATGTCACAGCTAGAATGCATCTAGGATTGAACGTACAAATTCCAATAGATCAATAAATTGAATTCAACTATTTGTCAATGTTGGACTTCTTCAGGAATAGTTAGAGTGGTAATAAGGAAATTACCGATGCATAGACGATGGGTGATCACAATAGTTAAGCTGAGCACTTTGTTCTCAAGTTTATTTAACGTCACTACCGGTTGCCCATTTGAGTGACGGGCAGTTTTACCTAACAACACCTTTCCTGGGCAGGCTCTAGCGGTTAACCAGTACTTGGTGTACCAACCTCCGTAAGAAACTGCCAACTTTTTCATATAAATGAGACACGGCCTGAGCGGGGCTCGAACCCGTGACCATCAGTGATGATAGGTTACAGTGGTATTCAAGTCAACGACCGTAACCACGGGGGCGGACTACAAGCACGGTGAGCTAGCAATATGTAGCAATCATCCAGCAGCAACAGCAACTAAAGAAAAAACGATCTGCAACAAAAGCACACATTCATGCAGTAACACCTGCTCTGATTGGCCGTTTCTTCATCATGTGACTGTACCACATCTGTTGATTGGTCAATATCAGCTGCATCCTGATTGGCCGATTCCTTGTCCTGTGGCAATTCAGGTTGTCTGCAGCAGTTGACATTGTTTGTAATGCGATTCAGTGCGGCTATGGTAGAACTTAGTACATCTTTACTCATTCTAAGCAAACAAGTACAATTTATAGCATGTAAAACATCAATTAGTCAGTTACATCCCCTAAATACTCATAAAAGTAGATTGATCCTCTTAATTGGTTTCCTCTGTTTTTATCGTTGTTTCCTTTACACCACATGCTATCCTTTTTCATTTTGGTCATGTTATAATTAATTAATAAATTATTAAGAAACAACAGATATCCATCCTACTGAATTTTTTACTGTAAAAAATTTAATGAACACGATTTTGATAAAATTACAGTTATGGACTGAATTCCTTTAATTCAATTGACCTTTCTGCCGATTTTGATTGACAGCTGGCGTTAGCCAATCGCATCGCATCGCACCATTCGCGCACACCCCCGGCAACGGTTTATCGCCGCCATCTTGTTAGACAAACAATGCATATTAGACAAACTAGTAACGAGTAGACAAATTTGAAAAGGCGTGAATTTGATCGAAAATACGGGTTTTAAATTGTTTTAATGATGTTGAAAATGTGTAGCTTTGGTGTGTGGGTTAGTTATAGTACAACATTAGTCGATATCCTGGTGATCGACGTTAAATTCAACCCATTTCAAAATCCTTGGACAAATCTAAAAGTGTGTATATGAACCACAAAATACCAGACAGCTGCTTTAAAAACAATGCATCTATAAAAACACCGACTGACCCCATATAGTCATTCTTTTATCGCAAACACAGCAATCAAATTTAAGCGTGTCACACTGTTTATTGGGAGTAATCAACAACTTACCGGTACATCACAGAGACCGCGAAAACATAATATCCCATTAGGGGCCTACTGTCAATATCAAAGTGTTGCACATCGGAATTTAGCACTGATTGTGCTAATAATTGGTCAATTATAAAATGTGTGCACACAATTATAGTATTGATTAGTACACCGAGTCATTGTTTTATCATTCTGTCAGACAAACGAGTTATTTAGTAAAATTTTAATCAAATCTGATAACGAGTGATCGTGATCTGAAATTATTTTTTGAAAAATAATTACAAATTAATTAATGCTGTCTGTCATTGACAATGGTGAAAAGATGTAGTTACGGGCTGTTTTATTAATTTATGCTGTGTGACAGTGATAGTAGATATCCAGATCGATTAATAGGTGACGTTTAATTCGTGCCATTTCCAAACCCAAGACAAATCTTGAAAAATGTCTAAGGTGGATTAAGTTGTGTGGACGACCAGCTGAATACATCCAAAATTAATGCAAACATATATATTTGCACACAAGTAAGTTGAAATTAATTTATTTATGCATAATAAAATATTTCGAAAAAATATATTCTGCATTTATAGATCTACTGTTCACAAGAGATATGTGAGTATAATGGTGATTAAAATTATACATGTGGTTCATACATATTGTCGTGGATGGTGGACTAGGGATCAGATAGAAGTAATAGTACCCATGCATGTGCAGAGCTGTGGGATTCCCATATTAGCTCAGTGAACGTACTGGTGTTCAGTTTTTGGGCCTAATGTTCGAGTCTTCTAGGAGGCATAAGGTCGAGTCTCTTAAGACGGTGGGATATTTCATTTATTTTAATGTCAAAGTTGACACGATGTGGTTGTTCGGGTGTCAGTGGTTTCGTATAACTACTTCTTCGTATACAAGGCAATATAGAGTGAAACATTGTGGTGGATTCGTCTAATAGTATATTATCACGCCTACGCCAATTATGAGATGGGCTGTTGACAAATTAATCAAATACTGGAGAATATATTATTTTTCACACCTTGATTGGTCGGTTCAAACATTTGTGATGCTGGCCTGTATGCCCGTGTTTTATCAGCTTTAGAGCGGAGCCGTGCCATATGTCCAAGCCCTTACATCATGTATAAATATCATGCTCTTCACATCAATTTCATTACAACCATGGCGTCTATATTTCCATGCGTTTTTTGCTGATTATACAATACAAATACAATAAAAAATAGATACACACTGTAAATTTCATTGTCATTGTATTAATCTATGTACCTTTTTTATGTAATTTTATGTCATTGTAAATAATTTAATGCTTTGATGTACAATAAATATATTATTTTAATGATTTATTTATTCTCCCCCATTCACTTTAATTAATCTTGATTAGTGACCTGAAACCTAGATAGATAATCACTCCTGGTATGGCAAACACACGGCTACACCCATTCATAATTGTGTCTAATTACCTAAATAGCTAATATTAATATCTGGGTAAAATAAAACTGAGAAATTCCACGGAATTTTATCTAGATTAACTCGATGCAGGTCTGCGTTAGACGCCATTTTGTTAGATAGCTTGTCTCGCGTAGTTACAGCGAGCACCTGTAACTATGGGGGGCGTGCCTAAGTAGCGTTTGCAGAAAGGTCAATTACAATGAGGGACATCAGTCAGTTACTGCCCCTGAATACTCTCTATAAGTAGATTTGTTCTATTAAGTGTTTTGCTCTGTTTTTATCGTTGTTTCCTTTGCACAACATGCTTACAATTTTATTCTACTATCGCTTCTTGTGATTATTATATTACTATATCTTGACAGATCTCCTACAGCATATGCAATGGGTACTTATTTGTAAAGGAATGTTATCAGTTAATTAACACAATTTGAATAAAATGGCATTTATCCTACCACAACATCTGGTTAGAGAACAACAGTAAAAACAAAGGATATCAACTAAAGGGACCAATATACATCTTGGGATAAATCGGTCTGTCAAGGGAGGTAATAGAATACCATGTCTCTCATCATTATGATTCCATGATCGGTGCTCATGATGTGATCGGTGCTCATGGAAACTAGCCCGAGGCCATGTCCGCTCTTGACACCCCCAGATGGTAAATATCTATAACGACTGCATATCATGCCTACTTTTACGACATTCAAGGTATAATCGATTCATTTAGTCAACGTCGAATCTAAAAAAATTTCAACAGACCCGGAGTGAATTATTTTTGACACAGGCCCATGGGCTTTTCAGATCTAAGTACAGACATGCCCAACTTGGATTTTGAGGGACCCCGGGCTTTGGGCTATCCTATTTCTCAAGCACTAATTATAGTAAGTGTACACACTCATACCACTTTTCACAGGTGTTAATGTTCACAATCACAGTCAATGAGTTACCAGTTGGACAAAAAATACAATATTCAGGGTTCCCGCTGTCGGTCGCCAATGTGGCACCAATTGCGACAAAATACAAATATTGGCGCTAAATTTTGTGAATTGGCGAAAATATTTGGCGCAACTTTTTTTTTTGGGCACATGTTTTGTCAAATACATGGCTTCAACTATTTATTTGTGAACTATATGTCTTAGTTGGCTCCAAGTTTTTTTAAATGGCTCCAGTGTTTTTCAATTGGCGACAGAAGTGGCGCAGACAAACATTCAGACAGAGGGAACCCTGAATATTGTGATCCAAAACACTGAGAGAAACTCATCTGGCAGATACCGTACCACCTTACAGGAATAGCTAGAGTGGTAATAATGACGGGCATTGAAACCAGGTTAGAGGGCGCACAAGAGATTTGAGGGTGCAAGCAACTGCGATAATCTTAAAACATTTCATTTTTATTGAAAAACAATAATGATATTTTGCTTACTGGGTCGCATGTTTAGCTCGGTGTTGCTGTCTCTGATGTGACGGTGTTGTTGGTGTCTTTTTTGGCGACACAGGTCTAGAGGTAGCTTTGACAGTAGAGGGCCTAGATGCCGAGCTCTTCCTGACCCCTGGTGTGGTTCCTCCTGATGGGCTGGTTCTCAATGAGCTAGTGCTGGAACTGAAATATTAACATGGAATTTAACCCTTTCCCTCATAAAAGCACCTCTTCACGCCATTACCAATACAACATACATTGTCAGTGTAGTAGCCAAACCAATGTCTATTAACCCTTTCCCTCATAGAAGCACCTCTTCACGCCATTACCAATACAACATACATTGTCAGTGTAGTAGCCAAACCAATGTCTATTAACCCTTTCCCTCATACAAGCACCTCTTCACGCCATTACCAATACGACATACATTGATAATGTAGTAGCCAAACCAATGTCTATTAACCCTTTCCCTCATAGAAGCACCTCTTCACGCCATTACCAATACAACATACATTGATAATGTAGTAGCCAAACCAATGTCTATTAACCCTTTCCCTCATAGAAGCACCTCTTCACGCCATTACCAATACAACATACATTGATAATGTAGTAGCCAAACCAATGTCTATTAACCCTTTCCCTCATACAAGCACCTCTTCACGCCATTACCAATACAACATACATTGACAGTGTAGTAGCCAAACCAATGTTCATAATAAAGGCCAGAATCTCTATGTAGTCCCAGTAATATCTATGGAGGTGTGATATATATGGCGACTACTTATCCACTGCATGATAGTTAAATGGCTGTGTTTGTATGGAGATATAATAGTATATTAACCTAAATCTCTATGTAGTCCCAGTAATATCTATGGAGGTGGGATAGATATGGCGACTACTTATCCACTGCATGATAGCTAAATGGCTGTCGTTTGTATGGAGATATAATAGTATATTAACCTAAATCTCTATGTAGTCCCAGTAATATCTATGGAGGTGGGATAGATATGGCGACTACTTATCCACTGCATGATAGCAAATGGCTGTCGTTTGTATGGAGATATAATAGTATATTAACCTAAATCTCTATGTAGTCCCAGTAATATCTATGGAGGTGGGATAGATATGGCGACTACTTGTCCACTGCATGATAGCTAAATGGCTGTCGTTTGTATGGAGATATAATAGTATATTAACCTAAATCTCTATGTAGTCCCAGTAATATCTATGGAGGTGGGATAGATATGGCGACTACTTATCCACTGCATGATAGCTAAATGGCTGTCGTTTGTATGGAGATATAATAGTATATTAACCTAAATCTCTATGTAGTCCCAGTAATATCTATGGAGGTGGGATAGATATGGCGACTACTTGTCCACTGCATGATAGCAAATGGCTGTCATTTGTATGGAGATATAATAGTATATTAACCTAAATCTCTATATAGTCCCAGTAATATCTATGGAGGTGGGATAGATATGGCGACTACTTGTCCACTGCATGATAGCTAAATGGCTGTCGTTTGTATGGAGATATAATAGTATAGTAACCTAAATCTCTATGTAGTCCCAGTAATATCTATGGAGTTGGGATAGATATGGCGACTACTTATCCACTGCATGATAGCTAAATGGCTGTCGTTTGTATGGAGATATAATAGTATATTAACCTAAATCTCTATGAAGGATAGGGTTAATGTATTAGTGGGAGCTATTGTAATTGGCCGGTTATTTGGCACCTTCTCTACAATTAGGACAAATGCAATTTCCTCCTACACAACTAGTTTACATGTTGAAGAAGTTTCACTGGAATGATTCGGGCGTAATGGTCTCCCTGAGCCACTTCTCCCTATTTTTAACTGAGGGAGATAGTATTTTCACTCAGGAAGAAGTACTTTCACATAGATTAGAATGTATTGAGGTTACTGTATTGGGCTGAGTCAATTAAAGTACCCTCTATACATGTATATACATTCAAACTTTTCTTAGCGGTCACTTCTACTAAGCAGCCAAACAGTATTAAGCAGCCATCTTCACTTTATTACATACATTAGCCCTATTGAACTAGCTAACTGTGATATGCAACCATGTTCTGTACTTTCCTTCTCTCTAATAGAACCACCTCTTCGACAGTGAGAATCTAGCTAATGGAACCACCTCCCCAATAGTGAGGATCTAGCTAATAGAACCACCTCCTCGACAGTGACGATCTAGCTAATAGAACCACCTCCTCGACAGTGAGGATCTAGCTAATGGAACCACCTCCCTGATAGTGAGGATCTAGCTAATGGAACCACCTACCTGATAGTGAGGATCTAGCTAATGGAACAACTCCTCGACAGTGCAGATCTAGCTAATGGAACCACCTCCCTGATAGTGAGGATCTAGCTAATAGAACCACCTCCTCGACAGTGAGGATCTAGCTAATAGAACCACCTCCTCGACAGTGAGGATCTAGCTAATAGAACCACCTCCTCGACAGTGAGGATCTAGCAAATGGTTTCACCTCCCCAATAGTGAGGATCTAGCAAATGGAACCACCTCCTCGACAGTGAGGATCTAGCTAATAGAACCACCTCCTCGCCAGTGAGGATCTAGCTAATAGAACCACCTCCTTGACAGTGAGGATCTAGCGAATGGAACCACCTCCCCAATAGTGAGGATCTAGCTAATGGAACCACCTCCTCGACAGTGAGGATCTAGCTAATAGAACCACCTCCTCGCCAGTGAGGATCTAGCTAATAGAACCACCTCCTCGACAGTGAGGATCTAGCGAATGGAACCACCTCCCCAATAGTGAGGATCTAGCTAATGGAACCACCTCCTCAATAGTGAGGATCTAGCTAATGGAACCACCTCCTCGACAGTGAGGATCTAGCGAATGGAACCACCTCCCCAATAGTGAGGATCTAGCGAATGGAACCACCTCCCCAATAGTGAGGATCTAGGTGAGGTTATGAAATTTTTCTTCAATCTCACTCTCAGTCAGAAGGTTCTGATTGGTTCAACTGAGTGTAAATCTCAGAATCAACCAATCAAATCACTTGTGTTCAAGTTTGATATTTGAGAACAGTTTTATAACCCCCAGGCCTGGTCATTAACACAACACCTGAAGAGGTTACAATATTTACCTGGGCCTGTTGTCATCAAACAGTGACACTGGTTCCAGGATTGAGGGTGGAAGTGGGGTCGGTGAAGGGGACCGTGCTCTACTGGTACTTGTACTGGGCCTACTATCTTCTGGGGTTCCACTGCCTCCACTGTTGAATATGTAACACAGCGTCAGTTTAAATGAATTCACTAATACAACCATACTTCTAAACAAATGCCACATTCCATACAACAGCCAGCTTCTCTATCTGCCGCGGTACCAAAACCCACACTCCTTGCATATTTACCATCTCCCAACAACAGCCAGCTTCTCTATCTACCAAAACCCACACTTCTTGCATATTTACCATCTCCCAACAACATCCAGCTTCTCTATCTACCAAAACCCACACTTCTTGCATATTTACCATCTCCCAACAACAGCCAGCTTCTCTATCTACCAAAACCCACTTTTCTCTCATATTTACCATCTCCCAACAACAGCCAGCTTCTCTACCTACCAAAACCCACTTTTCTCTCATATTTACCATCTCCCAACAACAGCCAGCTTCTCTATCTACCAAAACCCACTTTTCTCTCATATTTACCATCTCCCAACAACAGCCAACTTCTCTATCTACCAAAACCCACACTTCTTGTATATTTACCATCTCCCAACAACATCCAGCTTCTCTATCTACCAAAACCCACTTTTCTCGCATAACTTACCCAGTATCCATTCTCTCGAGCACTTTCTTTGCACGAGCCTCGTCATAGTTGCACACCTGCAGTGCCATCTCTATTACCGACTTCTCCGTTGATTTGAACTGGTTTTGTATTTTACGGAGAACTGACGGAGAAAATAAATCCAACAATAAAATACAACTTAAAGTCACATCGTGTTCAGAAATACACATTGTAATAGCTCTGTAATAGCACTGTAATAGCACTGTAATAGCTCTGTAATAGCTCTGTAATAGCACTGTAATAGCACTGTAATAGCTCTGTAATAGCACTGTAATAGCACTGTTAATAGCACTGTAATAGCACTGTAATAGCACTGTAATAGCATTGTAATAGCACTGTAATAGCTCTGTAATAGCACTGTAATAACTCTGTAATAGCATTGTAATAGCACTGTAATAGCTCTGTAATAGCTCTGTAATAGCTCTATAATAGCTCTATAATAGCACTGTAATAGCTCTGTAATAGCTCTATAATAGCTCTGTAATAGCACTGTAATAGCTCTGTAATAGCGAGAGTGAGTGAGTTAATATAAGTTGCAAGAACATGTTTCGTAATCGAGCTAAAATAAATTTGTATAAAGTAATAAAATAACATGATAACAACCGGCTTAGAAATTGGGATAAGCATTTATAACACATGGTAAATTGTACATCGTCGGTGGTCTTCGCATACCTCGTATGTCGGATTTTGCCAAAAAATATGGTTTCCATAATATCAAATCTTCAACCGATTTTACGTCTTTTGCGTAGGGTTTGTTCTCCAAAGCACCAAAAATAGCGTATATATCACGTGTGCTTTTATGTCGTATTTCCGGTTGGGTAAATTTTGAGGCCTTCGCAAATGACGTATATTGTTCCAGCATGTCGGCTAAACACGAGATGACATGAATACCGCATTATCGTCAAAAAACACAGGTAAGGTATATGAAAACGTCTTTAGAGTCATGCATGTATATTATACATCATGTTGGTTATGATGTTGTCCTTTGTCTGGGCCTGAATGTGACGTAAGAACTATTAAAATGAGTTGACATGATTTCAAAAATATTTGGCCGCTATTTTCACGTTTCTTGTGTCCATCCTTCGTTTCCTTACGAACAATTAGGCATAAGTGAGCTAAGAGAGAACGGTATACATTGTACAGTTTGTGAACCAGGTAAATAACAACAAATCAACTACTAAAATGAACGTTTCAAGAGGTCGGTTAATGGTACAATTGTACATACGAGAGATACGAGACCAAAATGACAATGATATACAGAAAGCAGACCGTACAAAATCAACTGAAACTAATGGAGCAGGAAATGCAGAAGATGCATCTAATGGTAGTGAAGGACAAGGGCAAATACTTCTTAAGCAGATATATTCGTCCGGCGTTGACAGTAGTGATTATGATGACGACTTAAATGATCCAGATTGGAAGGATGATCGCAAAAAGAAGCAAAAGCGATAATCGACCTCCGTGTCAGATACGGACGAAGAAAGCAAAACAAAATCTCGTAAAAAAAGAATTAAGAAGAGAAAAATGAAAGACCAAAAAGAAAATAAAAACAAAAAACCAAGAGCAAAGACTCATAAAGTAAAACAACCAACTCAAACAGCACAGCTGACCTTTGGACAAGAACAAACAAGGCCAGCACAACATACAATTGGACAAGAACAAGCCAGGCCAGAACAGCAGACCATTGGACAAGAACAAGCCAGACTAGAACAGCAGACCATTGGACAAGAACAAGCCAGACTAGAACAGCAGACCATTGGACACGAACAAGCCAGACCAGAGCAGCAGACCATTGGACAAGAACAAACCAGACTAGAGCAGCAGACCATTGGACAAGAACAAACCAGGCCAGGACAGCAGACCATTGGACAAGAACAAGCCAGACTAGAACAGCAGACCATTGGACAAGAACAAACCAGGCCAGAGCAGCAGACCATTGGACAAGAACAAACCAGGCCAGAACAGCAGACCCTTGGACGAGAACAAACCAGGCCAGTACAGCAGACCATCGGAGATAACGATGAAGAAGTAAAAGCAATATATTTTACTGATACGGAGCTGAATGTGATTTATGACCAGCAATTTGACTATCAAAATGTCTTACCTGAATTAGACCATGAAGAAATAGTAGTAGAGACTCCTAATGCTACACAAAAGAGAGCAAAAAAAAGGAGAAGCTGATCCAAGAAAATGGGAAAAGACCAGGCATAAGATTAATAGGATGAAAGGGCAGACATACAAAGCTGTTGGACAATCGGATGCAGGAAAGACGGTATACAGTGTGGATAGAAATGAGAGGATCATGGCTGACAGAACCTGTAGTAGGAGATGTGAAAAATCTAGAATGTGCTTTGATATTTTGGAAGACCAAAGAAAGGAAATTTTTAAATCATTTTGGACAGACATGTCCTGGGAGGAGAAACGGATGCATGTAAAGGGCTTAGTTTATGTAACGGTTCCCACATCTAGTCAAATTAGTAGCAGGAAGACAAGGACATTCAAATATAACCTGAAACACAAAGGAGCAGTGTTTTCCGTGTGCAAGGACTTATTTCTCGCAACGTTGGGTATTCGTGAAAAAATTATGTATGGCTGGCTTAATGAAAATGATCCATACGAATGTGGTGATAATGATGGAGAAGCAGATGTGGACTCAAGAGGAGAGGTTAATCTTTTATCAGACAAAATGAAAAGTGCACGAGATTTTCTACGGTCATTTCCAACTGTACCATCACGTTATTGTCGTGCTTCGAGTTCAAAAACCTATCTGGAACCAGTTTTCAGTTCCTTACATGATGTGTATCGAGTTTACCAGAGTCAGTGCGAACAGCCGGCTGGAATAAAATGCTTTAGGAGGGCATTCAAGATTTTAAACTTTGGACTCCATCAACCAAGAAAAGACCAGTGTGATTTGTGCTGCTCCTACAAGGTCGGTACTATTGAGAAAGAAGTCTATGAAGAACACATAAAGAGGAAGACAGAAGCTAGAGGAGAAATGCAACAGGACATACAAAACGCCCGAGGCAAAGATGATATAAAGGTCCTAACCATGGACGTGCAATCGGTTCTGTTGTGTCCCAAGATAAAAGCAAGCGCTCTCTATTATAAGACCAAATTGGCATGCCATAATTTCACTGTATTTGACACAATTTCAAAAGATGTTTGCTGCTACCTCTGGCACGAAGGGGAATTTGGCCTCACTGCTGATGCGTTTGCGACCTGTATTGTGGATTATGTGACATCCCTTATCACTAAAGGCGCCATTGAGATTATAATCTACAGCGATGGTTGCTGCTATCAGAATCGGAACACCACTTTGGCCAACGCATTACTTCTGACAGCACAAAGACACAACGTCACAATTACACAGAAATATTTAGAGAAAGGCCATACGCAGATGACAGTTGACAGTGTACATAGTACAATTGAAAGACGCATCCGAAAGCAGGACATATTTGTCCCATCAAACTATGTAGAACAGATGAAAATTGCCCGGAGAGATAACCCTTATCGAGTTAAGTATTTGCAAAATAACTTTTTCAAGGCCTACAGCAAAATTCAAAGGTACACTTCTATTAGACCCGGTTGGTCACATGGGGACGCAGTTGTCACGGATCTACGTGTTCTCCGCTACTATCCAGATGGTCACATTGAGTACAAACTCAATTTCTTGGATCAATTCTCTGACCTGCCAACGCGGCACACCCGTAGCACTCCACCAACCGTTGTAGAGCAGGCTGCCGATGCACGTTCTCCTATTAAAGGATCCAAATATAAGCATCTACAAGAATTAAAGATAGTCATTCCCTCTGACTACCACAGCTTTTATGACACCCTACCATACAAAAAGTTATCTTGACATGCATAATACAGTCAATATATAGAGTGTCGTAATAGCTGTTGTAGGCATTGGTCGGACTGACATTGTACTCGTTAAAACGAAGTGTCGTATTATAAAACTTATAGTTCAGTAACATTGTCATGCTGCCTTACGTGTCTAACTCTTTCTTTTCTGTTTCATTGTTAACGTTTTAATTCAAATATCCAAAGCTGCTAATGTACACGTATAGTTACGATAACGTCTTTCCGCGTGTTCGATTATTATAGTATTTAGTACTGTACGTATTGACTTAGTATGATTTACGAGGCATATCAAGCGTTTTAATCTGAATTTCTTGATAAATTGTAGTTTCTAGTTCTCTGTTCAGTGTTCATGTATAAAGTTCGCGAAATGCAGTGCACCAAAATACAAAGTTGATTCTAATAATTCTTAGAGGGAGTAGAAACGTCTTGAAATAATTATTGTCAGCATTAATTTTAAAATCATTAATGATTTTAATCTACATGCATGCTTATCCCGTTGTGAGGTTGTTATTTCGCAAATCAGTTCTTTTGCGCTTTTACTGTTGTGGTGCTTTTATAAAGATGCTTTGCTCTGTTTCATGATAGTTTGAAAAATAAAGTTTATATAGGTATGTTAAACTGCAATCAGTTGTTGTGTCATGCTATTACAGATGTATTGTATAGTTCGCGCGAGTAAATAAAGTATTTACAAATGCACCCGGGGTATACGAGCCTGACACGTGGTACAAAATATATGCTTTATTTACTTACACGAACTATACATTATACAATGTTGATAACACAACATTTGGTTTTCAACAAACAACATCTAAGCTCTGGATGTATCCTGTAACCTGTGCCGATACCGCTCTCCCACGTACCCATTCATACATCTCAATGGAGAGGAGAAATGCCGTGTAAATGTCTTGCTCACGGAAATCAGCAACTGCTGTCTCTGGTGGGATTCGAACCCTGGACCTCTTGATCAAGAAGAGCACGTTTTACCATTTAAACGGTAGTTTTATATGCAGCCTCGTGAGAATTAGTATCCGTGCACTAATTGGACAAAATCGGCAAGAGTGTCGCAGTGGTTTACCCAGTGGCCTTCTAATCAGACCATCAAATCAAATTCGCAAAAGACGTATATATTCAATATAAGACCAAAGTTTGGAAAAAAGTAAGTTCGCATTGGATGTATATGAATATACGACTTTTGCGAATTTGATTTTAAGTTCTCAAAGGCCGTATGTGTGTTTCTTCAATAACTACAAAGCATTATTTTTAATTCACACGTACATTATAATAAGTACTCTATAAATTACATCTGCTCCAAATTTCACGATGATAGAGGGAGTTATTTACATTTTAGACAGTTTTTTGCAGTTTCTGAAAAGTGGCCAAATCCCATATACGAGGTTTGCGAAGACCACCGACGACATGTATCTTTACTTATTTATAGATAGTGACCTAATTAGGTCTGATCTGGAGGCCAAACCTCAGAATCATCCAATCAAACACATAGTGCTAGATTTTGAAATCGCAGCAAGCTTTTATAACGTCAATTCCATGAACCAATCCTCTTTATGGCCCTCTAAAGTCACCTTTATTAACCCAATGCATGCTGGGTAAACAAAATGCTATAAATATTTCAAATAATTGTAGCAGACGACAATTCATTAATGTCTTTTTGAAGACTTTTTCTCATTTGTAACTGAAGACAATTTGACAGAATTCTAATGAAATTGCATGACTGGTATCTTCTGTGTGTGTTTTATGTTTATTTATCGTCGCTACCGGTTACCCATATGAGCGACGCCTCCTGAAGATATTAGTCATTTTAGATTTTGGAGGATAGTGCAATGATACAGAAAGAGACCCATTACAGAGTCTCCTCTGGTTCTTTTATGTGCACGGTGTAAAGCACCGACACGAGACCTCGGTTTAAAGTCCCATCTGAAAGACTATTAATTTTATTAGGGTCAGACGGGGGATCGAACCTGCGATCCCTGGTATCTTCACTGCTAGCATGCAGAGTTAACAGCCAAACGTGTCATAAGGAGCAAGTAACTCGATTCCCACTGTTCAGTTTATACACATTTATTTTAGCTCGATTGCGAAACAAGTTATTACAACTTGTATTAATCAATAATGACATGCAGCTGTATTGGAGAGAGACAAAACTCCACATTGTCATATACCTGCTTGACATGCAGCTGTATTGGAGAGAGACAAAACTCCACATTGTCATATACCTGCTTGACATGCAGCTGTATTGGAAAGAGACAAAACTCCACATTGTCACATACCTGCTTGACATGCAGCTGTATTGGAAAGAGATAAAGCTCCACATTGCCACATACCTGCTTGACATGCAGCTGTATTGGAAAGAGACAAAACTCCACATTGTCACATACCTGCTGGACATGCAGCTGTATTGGAAAGAGACAAAACTCCACATTGTCACATACCTGCTGGACATGCAGCTGTATTGGAGAGAGACAACACTCCACATTGTCACATACATGCTGGACATGCAGCTGTATTGGAGAGAGACAACACTCCACATGGTCACATACATGCTTGACATGCAGCTGTATTGGAGAGACAAAACTCCACATTGTCACATACATGCTTGACATGCAGCTGTATTGGAAAGAGACAAAACTCCACATTGTCACATACCTGCTGGACATGCAGCTGTATTGGAAAGAGACAAAACTCCACATTGTCACATACCTGCTGGACATGCAGCTGTATTGGAGAGAGACAACACTCCACATTGTCACATACATGCTTGACATGCAGCTGTATTGGAGAGAGACAAAACTCCACATTGTCACATACATGCTTGACATGCAGCTGTATTGGAAAGAGACAAAACTCCACATTGTCACATACCTGCTGGACATGCAGCTGTATTGGAAAGAGACAAAACTCCACATTGTCACATACCTGCTGGACATGCAGCTGTATTGGAGAGAGACAACACTCCACATTGTCACATACATGCTTGACATGCAACTGTATTGGAGAGAGACAAAACTCCACATTGTCACATACATGCTTGACATGCAGCTGTATTGGAAAGAGACAAAACTCCACATTGTCACATACCTGCTTGACATGCAGCAGTATTGGAGAGAGATAAAGCTCCACATTGTCACATACTTGCTTGACATGCAGCAATATTGGAAAGAGACAAAACTCCACATTGTCACATACCTGCTTGACATGTAGTGGTATTGGAGAGAGACAAAACTCCACATTGTCACATACCTGCTGGACATGCAGCTGTATTGGAAAGAGACAAAACTCCACATTGTCACATACCTGCTTGTTTCTCATGATCAGAAAGCTTGGGCTTTGCAGGAGAAGTTGCACGCTTAGGTGATGGAGGTTTGGTTGGGCTTGCCTGGCGTTCACGTTGAGCCGATGCATTCCTGTGAGTGGTAGGGTATGTAGCCGTGTAACCCATCGACTCAAGCTGTGCTCGAGTTTTCTTCTCATCATTATAACACCTGTAATGGAATTACACTGTGCAAGGTATGGAAGAACACTGTGCAAGGTATGGAAGTACACTGTGCAAGGTATGGAAGTACACTGTGCAAGGTATGGAAGAACACTGTGCAAGGTATAGAAGTACACTGTGCAAGGTATGGAAGAACACTGTGCAAGGTATGGAAGAACACTGTGCAAGGTATAGAAGTACACTGTGCAAGGTATGGAAGAACACTGTGCAAGGTATGGAAGTACACTGTGCAAGGTATAGAAGTACACTGTGCAAGGTATGGAAGTACACTGTGCAAGGTATGGAAGTACACTATGCAAGGTATAGAAGTACACTGTGCAAGGTATAGAAGTACACTGTGCAAGGTATGGAAGAACACTGTGCAAGGTATGGAAGTACACTGTGCAAGGTATAGAAGTACACTGTGCAAGGTATGGAAGTACACTGTGCAAGGTATAGAAGTACACTGTGCAAGGTATGGAAGTACACTGTGCAAGGTATGGAAGTACACTGTGCAAGGTATAGAAGTACACTGTGCAAGGTATGGAAGTACACTGTGCAAGGTATGGAAGTACATTGTGCAAGGTATGGAAGTACACTGTGCAAGGTATAGAAGTACACTGTTCCAGGTATAGAAGTACACTGTGCAAGGTATAGAAGTACACTGTGCAAGGTATGGAAGTACACTGTGCAAGGTATGGAAGTACACTGTGCAAGGTATGGAAGTACACTGTGCCAGGTATAGAAGTACACTGTGCAAGGTATGGAAGTACACTGTGCAAGGTATAGAAGTACACTGTGCCAGGTATAGAAGTACACTGTGCAAGGTATAGAAGTACACTGTGCAAGGTATGGAAGTACACTGTGCAAGGTATGGAAGTACACTGTGCAAGGTATAGAAGTACACTGTGCAAGGTATGGAAGTACACAGTACAAGGTATAGTAGTACACTGTGCAAGGTATAGAAGTATGCATCGTACTACATACGCATCCACTGCGCTATCACAACTTTCATATAACCTTTGACATTGACCATGACCCAACATGTGCTCTGCAAAGCTTCTCAATGGTGTGTACATTTATGCCACCTTATTTCAAAATCTATAAAGTGGTTGATAAAATACGGACATTATGGGGCGGTTATTCAACGAGCACACATGTTTATGCAAGTATCTACATGTGAAACATGCATACATGTACATTACTTTGATTATGTGAATATTTACTTATGAAATAAGCATACATTACTTTGATTATGTGAATATTTACTTATGAAATAAGCATACATTACTTTGTTTGTGTCAGTATTTATGTATGAAATAAGCATATATTACTTTGTTTATGTGAGTATTTATGTATGAAATAAGCATACATTACTTTGATTATGCGAGTATTTACTTATGAAATAAGCATATATTACTTTGTTTATGTCAGTATTTATGTATGAAATAAGCATACATTACTTTGTTTATGTCAGTATTTACTTATGAAATAAGCATACATTACTTTGATTATGCGAGTATTTACTTATGAAATAAGCATATATTACTTTGTTTATGCGAGTATTTATGTATGAAATAAGCATATATTACTTTGTTTATGTCAGTATTTACTTATGAAATAAGCATACATTACTTTGATTATGCGAGTATTTATGTATGAAATAAGCATACATTACTTTGATTATGCGAGTATTTATGTATGAAATAAGCATACATTACTTTGATTATGCGAGTATTTATGTATGAAATAAGCATACATTACTTTGTTTATGTCAGTATTTACTTATGAAATAAGCATATATTACTTTGTTTATGCGAGTATTTATGTATGAAATAAGCATATATTACTTTGTTTATGTCAGTATTTACTTATGAAATAAGCATACATTACTTTGTTTATGTCAGTATTTACTTATGAAATAAGCATATATTACTTTGTTTATGTCAGTATTTATGTATGAAATAAGCATATATTACTTTGTTTATGTCAGTATTTATGTATGAAATAAGCATATATTACTTTGTTTATGTCAGTATTTATGTATGAAATAAGCATACATTACTTTGATTATGCGAGTATTTATGTATGAAATAAGCATACATTACTTTGTTTATGTCAGTATTTATGTATGAAATAAGCATATATTACTTTGTTTATGTCAGTATTTATGTATGAAATAAGCATATATTACTTTGTTTATGTCAGTATTTATGTATGAAATAAGCATATATTACTTTGTTTATGTCAGTATTTATGTATGAAATAAGCATATATTACTTTGTTTATGCGAGTATTTATGTATGAAATAAGCATACATTACTTTGATTATGCGAGTATTTATGTATGAAATAAGCATACATTACTTTGATTATGCGAGTATTTATGTATGAAATAAGCATATATTACTTTGTTTATGTCAGTATTTATGTATGAAATAAGCATACATTACTTTGATTATGCGAGTATTTATGTATGAAATAAGCATACATTACTTTGTTTATGTCAGTATTTATGTATGAAATAAGCATATATTACTTTGTTTATGTCAGTATTTATGTATGAAATAAGCATATATTACTTTGTTTATGTCAGTATTTATGTATGAAATAAGCATATATTACTTTGTTTATGTCAGTATTTATGTATGAAATAAGCATACATTACTTTGTTTATGTCAGTATTTATGTATGAAATAAGCATATATTACTTTGTTTATGTCAGTATTTATGTATGAAATAAGCATATATTACTTTGTTTATGTCAGTATTTATGTATGAAATAAGCATATATTACTTTGATTATGCGAGTATTTATGTATGAAATAAGCATATATTACTTTGTTTATGTCAGTATTTATGTATGAAATAAGCATATATTACTTTGTTTATGTCAGTATTTATGTATGAAATAAGCATATATTACTTTGATTATGCGAGTATTTATGTATGAAATAAGCATACATTACTTTGATTATGCGAGTATTTATGTATGAAATAAGCATATATTACTTTGTTTATGTCAGTATTTATGTATGAAATAAGCATATATTACTTTGTTTATGTCAGTATTTATGTATGAAATAAGCATATATTACTTTGTTTATGTCAGTATTTATGTATGAAATAAGCATATATTACTTTGTTTATGTCAGTATTTATGTATGAAATAAGCATATATTACTTTGTTTATGTCAGTATTTATGTATGAAATAAGCATATATTACTTTGTTTATGTCAGTATTTATGTATGAAATAAGCATACATTACTTTGTTTATGTCAGTATTTACTTATGAAATAAGCATATATTACTTTGTTTATGTCAGTATTTATGTATGAAATAAGCATATATTACTTTGTTTATGTCAGTATTTATGTATGAAATAAGC
>CM026400.1:25302368-25353383 GCA_014843695.1 Archivesica marissinica | reverse complement strand
AAATAAGCATATATTACTTTGTTTATGTCAGTATTTATGTATGAAATAAGCATATATTACTTTGTTTATGTCAGTATTTATGTATGAAATAAGCATACATTACTTTGTTTATGTCAGTATTTATGTATGAAATAAGCATACATTACTTTGTTTATGTCAGTATTTACTTATGAAATAAGCATATATTACTTTGTTTATGTCAGTATTTATGTATGAAATAAGCATATATTACTTTGATTATGTGAGTATTTACGTACGTAACAAGCATATCTTCTACGAGCCCAGCATTGACGGTGGGGAACATGGCTCTAAGTCTCTCCAGCATGTCAACTCGTCTGGGTTCTGGGTGTGACACAACCACACGTTTGTAACCATGGTGAAACAAATCATTCATAGTCCTCACCGGTGAGTTGTCGTTCCTAAAATGAAACATGGAATATATTCAATGTTCCAATTCAAAGGTACGAAATGCTTTGTTTAATCTTTTTTTCACCCAGATTTAACCCTGAGAGGAACACTCCCTACAAGCAAGTCAAAGATCTAAGCTTAGCCTAGATTGCCAAGAAACGAAATTCAAAGATCTACGTTTTGACTACATTGCCAAGAAATGAAATTCAAAGATCTAAGCTTAGCCTAGATTGCCAAGAAACGAAATTCAAAGATCTACGTTTTGACTACATTGCCAAGAAATGAAATTCAAAGATCTACGTTTTGACTACATTGCCAAGAAATGAAATTCAAAGATCTACGTTTTGACTACATTGTCAAGAAATGAAATTCAAAGATCTACGTTTTGACTACATTGCCAAGAAATGAAATTCAAAGATCTACGTTTTGACTACATTGTCAAGAAATGAAATTCAAAGATCTACGTTTTGACTACATTGTCAAGAAATGAAAGATCTACGTTTTACCTTGATTGTAAAAAATGCAATTCAAAGAACTAAATTGTTTGTCTAGACTTGCAAAGATGCCATGGCATGTGTATGTTTCTTCAATAGCGTTCTTACTTTTCAAGGAGGGACCTGATCAAGTCCTCGGATGCTGACGGAAATGTTTGTTTAATCTCATGGAGCTTCTTCAAATCAACCTTCTTTTCTTCCTGAAATATTGCAAAATATGGGGACTTGTAGGGAGAACTAGAGTGAAATATTGCAACACATGGTGGACTAGTGGGAGAACTAGAGTGAAATATTGCAACACATGGTGGACTAGTAGGAGAACTAGAGTGAAATATTGCAACACATGGTGGATTTGTAAGAGAAATAGAGTGAAATATTGCAACACTTGGTGGACTAGTAGGGAGAAATCAAAGATAGTACATTGTACATTGATATTCGAGTAATCATTAGAAAGTAAACTGATACAATGGGATTTCTAAGTTGCTTCACGAATCCAATGCAACATTTCAGATCATTATAATCAACAAAGGTGGTAAGAAACTCGACTAGTGCTATGCAGGCTTTAAGTACATGAGAAGAGGCCCACAATGATCAAACATGCTATGCAAAGTTCTACTTGCAACAGAATTATTGGTTTAGTATCAATGTGTTTTTGTAAAATAAAACGGATGCTCATTTATATCCAGGCTTTCTCAGCAACTCAGAATTACAGAATTCGAAATATTCATTCATTATTAAGATGTTCTAATACTATCCCTCTACCCTACATAATCACCATTGCTTCCTACATGCATGTACATATGGATAGACACCATTCCACGTCCTCGTTAACTAATCCCATAGATTTTCATTATTGAGTATGTAGTACAGTGTGCCTATTGCTTATCACCATATGGAGAACAATGAGTATGTAGTACAATGTGCCTATTGCTTATCACCATTATGGAGATATAATGAGTATGAGTCACCACATCACCATTATGGAGATAAAATGATGTAGTACAGTGTGCCTATTGCTTATCACCATTATGGAGATATAAATGAGTATGTAGTACAGTGTGCCTATTGCTTATCAGCATTATGGAGATACAATGGGTATGTAGTACAGTGTGCCTATTGCTTATCACCATTATGGAGATATAAATGAGTATGTAGTACAGTGTGCCTATTGCTTATCACCATTATGGAGATATAAATGAGTATGTAGTACAGTGTGCCTATTGCTTATCACCATTATGGAGATACAATGGGTATGTAGTACAGTGTGCCTATTGCTTATCACCATTATGGAGATACAATGGACATGTAGTAGTGTGCCTATTGCTTAGCACCATTATGGAGATACAATGGACATGTAGTACAGTGTGCCTATTGCTTATCACCATTATGGAGATACAATGGACATGTAGTACAGTGTGCCTATTGCTTATCACCATTATGGAGATACAATGGACATGTAGTACAGTGTGCCTATTGCTTATCACCATTATGGAGATACAATGGACATGTAGTACAGTGTGCCTATTGCTTATCACCATTATGGAGATACAATGGACATGTAGTACAGTGTGCCTATTGCTTATCACCATTATGGAGATACAATGGACATGTAGTACAGTGTGCCTATTGCTTATCACCGTTATGGAGATACAATGGACATGTAGTACAGTGTGCCTATTGCTTATCACCATTATGGAGATACAATGGACATGTAGTACAGTGTGCCTATTGCTTATCACCATTATGGAGATACAATGGACATGTAGTACAGTGTGCCTATTGCGTATCACCATTATGGAGGTACAATGGACATGTAGTACAGTGTGCCTATTGCTTATCACCATTATGGAGATACAATGGACATGTAGTACAGTGTGCCTATTGCTTATCACCATTATGGAGATACAATGGACATGTAGTACAGTGTGCCTATTGCTTATCACCATTATGGAGATACAATGGACATGTAGTACAGTGTGCCTATTGCTTATCACCATTATGGAGATACAATGGACATGTAGTACAGTGTGCCTATTGCTTATCACCGTTATGGAGATACAATGGACATGTAGTACAGTGTGCCTATTGCTTATCACCATTATGGAGATACAATGGGTATGTAGTACAGTGTGCCTATTGCTTATCACCATTATGGAGATACAATGGACATGTAGTACAGTGTGCCTATTGCTTATCACCATTATGGAGATACAATGAGTATGTAGTACAGTGTGCCATTGCTTATCACCATTATGGAGATACAATGGACATGTAGTACAGTGTGCCCATTGCTTATCACCATTATGGAGATACAATGGACATGTAGTACAGTGTGCCTATTGCTTATCACCATTATGGAGATACAATGAGTATGTAGTACAGTGTACCTATTGCTTATCACCATTATGGAGTTATAAATGAGTAATTGGCCTCTTCTGTTGTAGATTAACCCATTCAACACCAAGTAACTCACATGGACTGGTCCATGATATTCATAAACCAATAAATGAATCAGAAAATCACATTTGGACAAGTTCATTTATCAAAATGGGTAATTATGTCTAAAAATAGTCATATCACTGGCAAAAAGTGCAGATCCTGATCAGACGGCTCGTCACGAGCCGGCTCATCTGGATCTACACTTTTTTGTAAGCCAATTTAGAGGTCTGTGGTGTTGAAAGGGTTAAAGGGTTACGGAATTTCATTTCACACACATCAATTCTACTTTGTGACTAACGATCCTAAATTTGATCCAAAAGGCTTACGTAGCATCGTTATTGAAATAAAATAAACTCAAACAAATCTACTGCATAATACATGCATCTTGCTCAATGTTTCATTACAATAAAAAACTGATAATAAACGTTTCAAACCCCAATATGTTTTATTAGTGTACTAGTATTTTTGCCAGTGTTTGCAATTTTTGCTGCCTTTTTTTACCAGTAAAAATTACAATACTGTCCTGGCAAAAAATCGTTTTTGATAGCATTTGTGTTTTTACGTTTATTTATCGTCGCTACTGGTTGCCCATATGAGCGACGCCTCCTGAAGAGATTAGTTATTTTAGATTTTGGAGGATAGTGCATGATACAGACAGAGACCAATTCCAGAATCTCCTCTGGTTCTTTTATGTGCACGGTGTAAAGCACCGATACGAGACCTCGGTTTAACGTCCCATCTAAAATATTGTTAATTTTATTAGGGTCAGACGGGGGATCGAACCTGCGATCCCTGGATTACCAGTCCAGCGTGTTACCACTGGATCTTGATAGCAGATATTAAACCATGCATACAACTATTGCTGCTTCTTGGAAGGATTGGTCTAAACTTCTCCCCATAGTGAGGTCTGTATCTTTAAGCCCCACATTTCGCATGCACAATATGTAACCTGATACAACAAATTGTGTTTACTGTGAAAATGTTATACAGTGGAACATGAAAATATAACACCAAAGGCGATTTGCTTCAATCGAGTACGGTAACAGGAAGCACAATATTAATTAGTTTCGAGTACGGTAACAGGAAGCACAATATTAATTAGTTGAGTGTTTGAGTGTTGAGTTCCTTTTGAACTTATTTTGATGTCCAAACTATAAAAATCATACAAAGCAACATATTACCATACCATCCCTGGCTTGCAGATCAGTAACCATAAAGGGTAAAAGCAGAATACCTAGGTCATAGTGCAAGGTTGAATGAAAGAACATAACAGCAAGGTCAAATGATACATACACCAGCAGAGGTGGCGAAAAGTTTATCGAAGTCTTCTTCATTATCCCATTCATCGTCGTCACTGCTCCCGTTATCCCGTGTGGTCGTCGAGCCAAACTGTTTATACATGGTTGACATGGCAACATTTTGACCACCATGACCTTCAGTTGTGTGAAGATTCTGTGGGTTCAGAGACTGAGGAGAGGAAATGAATACTATGAAATCACGTGCGAAGTTACTGTATAACGGCTATTATTCAAGCGTGCTTGTATTTGCTTTTGTTGCGGAGCGAATCTCGAGTTCTGAGTAGTATACAGTGGTAAGATTTGATATATCTAGTCGGCGTTGCCATGTCGAAATAATTTATTGACGTTCATAAGTTACTTGTGTCCATGACCTTTCAGCCAATCACAACTCACCATGAACATAGATGTCAAATCAAAGGCTTTCATGTATTATGTAATAAAATAGGAAACGCTATACTATAATGACTCACAGACGGATATGTAGTCCAGTGGTAACACGCTGGACTGGTACTACAGGGATCGCAGGTTCGGTCCCCCATCTGACCCTAATAAAATTAACAGTCTTTCAGATGGGATTTTAAACCGAGGTCTCGTGTCGGTGCTTAAAACCATGCACGTAAAAGAACCAGAGGAGACTCTGGAATGGGTCTCTGTCTGTATCATTGCACTATCCTCCAAAAATCTAAAATGACTTATCTCTTCAGGAGGCGTCGCTCATATGGGTAACCGGTAGCGACGATAAATAAATAAAGAGTAAAACACACACGTTTAAGCACCACAAGTAGTAGTCCAAATATACATGTAGTGACTGTATATATTAAAATTATATAATTGGCTGTGCATAGCTTCAGTAATTTAATTTCCAAAGTTATTTATCTGTCAATTTAAAACAATGGAAAATCTTTGAAATCAGCGAAATTAAACAATCGTGAAATTAAACCGTTATACAGTGAATAATAAAATAATAAAGAGCTCAAGCAAGATTTATAATCAGATTTTCCCAGATATATTGGAGAAGGTTACTATTATACCACAAATGTCATTAGAATCAGATCCTACACATCACTTCACTACATTTAACTTCATAGCATAGAGCAATGCATCAAAATAACATGGAACATGATAATAAAGCCATGGAAAATGATACAGCACAGGAAAATGATAAAGAATACTTGGGAAATGATAAAGACATAGAATATAAAGACATGGAATGTGACAATGAAGATCTGGAATAAAATGAGATTGAGATGATGATGATGATGACGATGATGATACGATGATGACGACGATGATGATAAGGAGGAATCATATATTGGAGAAGATTACTATTATTCCACAAATGTCATTAGAATCAGATCCTACACACCACTTCACTACATTTAACTTCATAGCATAGAGCAATGCATCAAAATAAAAGATCTGATTTCAATGATATTAATTACTATCCCTTTATATTTATAATCAGATTTTACAAGATACTGTGAAATCTATTCACATTAATTATTTATACATTGTAGATTATTGTCAACTATTTTCTACAAACAATCTCAAAACTTTAAAAAGTCAGGTTTTTGAAAATACCATAGAACAATTTTTCAGAAAATGATTTCATAGTACCATGTTATAGCAATATAGCAAGGAGTGATTATATTGTGTCGGTGACTGGAAATAACGTAAACCACTGACTTTGGTTGTTCCTTACCGTACATGTATACCGGGATTTTATGTACACAGATGTATTATTTCTGTAAGCCTCAAGGTTCTAAAGGTTTTGTTCCAAGCCGAATGCTGATAATGTTTGTTTTATTGGGGCTTTAATCACACCAATAGCTTAGGTCATATGGCGATTTTCCAGCTATTATTTCTGGAGGAAGACTCTGGGCAGTATTTCAGACACAGACGGACACCAGGGTATAACCGCCGACCCTCCGCATGCCAATTGGATAGCTTCGTCACATTTAAGAAATTTACACTCCCAGTGGGATTTGAACCTACAGCAGTGAGGGGCACATGACTTAAAGCCAACGACCATAACCACTCGGCCCAAAAATGCTGATAACGGTAGTGAGTGCTGGACCATCCTCTTATACTAAATAATTCACTCTGCTCTGGCACACTAAACTAGGCAAGCTTTAATAACATAATAATAAAATTAGTACCTACAGCAAATTATATACACAATAAATTAGATGCAAGCAAAGCATTATCAACATACATTTTAAATTTTTATATGTCATTTTCTACCTTAAAGTCCCGCGTGTGCATTTAGTTTATACAAATTTATTTGAGCTCGATTGCGAAACAAGTTATTTCAACTTATATTAATCACTCTCGAGATCTCATTCCTGATGGAATCCATCGCCACGAGGGAGAGAGAAGAGGCAACGTGGAATTTAAATGCCTTGCCTAAGGGCACAATCGTAACGGCTCCAGCAGGGCTCGAACTCCGGACCTTTCGCACCTGAAGCGAACGTGCATCCACTGCGCTATCATGACTTCCACAAGTGTGCATTTTATCATCAAATGTAAAAAATGACACTACAGTACTTATATCTCACACACAATTTATGCTACATGTACTGTTGAATTTATAACAACCACAAGCTTACCCAGGATTGTTTATATAACTATTCATTATTACATGTGCGAATACAGGAATAATCATTAGCAGGGGGGCATGAGTTATGTAGGGGTGACAATGGACATGTTCCCTCAGAAAAAGATTGGGGGGTGCATTGCACTTGGTACATTCTAGTGCTCTTTCAGTGTTTTCTTTGAAAATTGTATTTATCTTGACAATATAAATCTCAGGGCCTGTTAATTTTCAGAGTGGACAAGCAGAGGCACTGGACCTGATTGTTATGAAGGAGAGAAAGGTGAGAGCGAGAACATTTACATATCTATAGGGATGGCAACGAATGTTCGCATATTCGTTCGAATGTACAAATAAGCAAATGTTAAAATGGATTTTATTTTTTCAATCAATATTTCAATAAATTGCAGTTAAATCATATACATAGGCGCGTCGGAAGCCAGCTACACATTGGGGCCGCGGATTTTGACAAAGTGGCCCGAGTCAGCTAGTTGAACATGGGGGCATTCCCAAAAAAGATGTTCAATGCATTCTACATTCATGTTGCAGAAATCAAATAAACTTGTTGTGACTAATTTACTTTTTAACAAATGTTTATTTGTCGGTACAATGTGTTTTAGGTATTTGTACTGAAAGCTTCTTAATGTTGCATCTATTGTCGCACTATATGGGACGGGGTAAATATGTATCCACTTAAAACCTTGTTTACCTAAAATCTGTTTCCATTTATGTTCTGTCTTTGGTTCTTCCATGACTGCATTTTCCATTTGTGTTTTATAGAGTTGTTGATTGGGACATTTATGTTCTGTCTTTGGTTCTTCCATGACTGCATTTTCCATTTGTGTTTCATAGAGTTGTTGATTGGGACATTTATGTTCTGTCTTTGGTTCTTCCATGACTGCATTTTCCATTTGTGTTTCATAGAGTTGTTGATTGGGACATTTATGTTCTGTCTTTGGTTCTTCCATGACTGCATTTTCCATTTGTGTTTCATAGAGTTGTTGATTGGGACATTTATGTTCTGTCTTTGGTTCCTCCATGACTGCATGTTCCATTTGTGTTTTATAGAGTTGTTGATTGGGACATTTATGTTCTGTCTTTGGTTCCTCCATGACTGCATGTTCCATTTGTGTTTTATAGAGTTGTTGATTGGGACATTTATGTTCTGTCTTTGGTTCCTCCATGACTGCATGTTCCATTTGTGTTTTATAGAGTTGTTGATTGGGACATTTATGTTCTGTCTTTGGTTCCTCCATGACTGCATGTTCCATTTGTGTTTTATAGAGTTGTTGATTGGGACATTTATGTTCTGTCTTTGGTTCCTCCATGACTGCATGTTCCATTTGTGTTTTATAGAGTTGTTGATTGGGACATTTATGTTCTGTCTTTGGTTCTTCCATGACTGCATGTTCCGTTTGTGTTTTATAGAGTTGTTGATTGGGACATTTAGATGTTTTCACTTTATCAAATAAAGATTCTTTTCGAATTTCTGAAAGAATTCTCTGATTCATTATGGCTGTGTATGATTGTGGTATACTGTTTTTCAGTTTATAATACTTTAACCCTTTCCTTCATGGAGATTTAGGTTAATATACTATTATATCTCCATACAAACGACAGCCATTTAGCTATCATGCAGTGGATACCGGTAAGTTGTCTCCATATCTATCCCACCTCCATAGATATTACTGGATCTACATGAGATTCTGGCCTATATTATGAACATTGGTTTGGCTACTACATTGTCAATGTATGTCGTATTTGTAATGGCGTCAAGTGGTGCTTCTATGAGGGAAAGGGTTAAGAAATCTTTTCCCTTTAAATAAATATTGAATATCTCTTTCATATCTTCGAATGTTAGATACTTTAAAATATCGTATAGAAATGTATTTCCGTCACTAATATGGTGGATATCATTTATCGATAGATTGCAATCAAACAAAGTTTCACCCCATATTTCTCCATTTAACATCATTTCCAAGGTCCTTATTTTGTATAAGTATATATATATATACTTTTTCCATAAACGAGTTAGAATCTCACCATTTATAAATAAAAATAGCCAAAAAACCCAGTGTGGGCCCTGAAGGTCCTTATTTTTTATAAGTATATATGTTGCTAATAATGAATCAGAACAATAATTTTCCAAATAATAATCATTAAATATTACATGATTATTTGAAGCAAGTAGAAAATCAATTAATCTGAACCTTGTGGATAGCGTGGAGTGCGTGTACATCCAGAGATGCGCCAATCACACAACCGGATGAGAGGGAAATTATGTAGGAGCCCGAAACTACGACATGTAAGAGGTCATGTGGTTCCGAATATTCGAATACAGTTTTTGCCATTCATTGCCATCCCTACACATATCATAATCTGAATTGAACCTACATTGTACAATGTATGTGTGACATATATAGATATCTATTTGTCATCAATTCTGTCACTGTGTGCAACACATTGACAGAAGTAAATCCTTAATGTAATTTCCAAGCAATATATAACTATAATTATATGCATTCAGAAACACGACTCACAACTACCTGTGCTGCTGCCTGGTGCTGTTGTTGTGCAGTGAATCTCGGGTCCTGCCATGTGGTCGACTTATCCGCGTGGTTGATGAAGAAACTGAAAGGAATAAAATATTTTAAACTACATGTATATATACAATGTACAAACACATTCCAGACTTGAGACAAGTCTGTCTGACATAGACAATAGACTCACCGACCAAAGATGTAAACTTGCAGAAACAAAGGACAGGTTTTAAAAGAATTACATTCATACCGCACCATCAAACCAGACCTCGTTCAAACCGGACCATCAAACCGAACCTCGTTCAATCAGGACCTCGTTCAAACCGAACATCGTCGTTGGTCAAACCGGACCTCCCGCAGTTCAATATGGACCTCATTGTTTAAACAATGCATTGCTTAGTATTAATTACTAAAAAGTCAATACAAGATTAATCAGTGTATAGCACAAAACACCAATCGAATATCATTGTTTATTTAGGCATAATTAGGTGATAAAACTGCTAGATCTATTAATGTCGACTAAACAACACATAAGTAATATATACACAAGGGCGTAATGCCCATTATGCAGTTTATGCAACTTTTTTGGCCGACTTGCTTTTTTCAAATATGAAAATAATAGCATGTTGTATGTTATATTCGGCAAATTGTAAGTAAATACTCGTATTGACTCAGATTTTAATTCATTTCCTTCAAAAATCATTTTTTTCAGTACTCCACTACTACAGTATGTAAACCGGTCACATAATAAGTTAGAATCTAGGTCAAAGTGTCTACTGCAGAACAACTATTCCAAAATTCAGAGTTTCCAAATGCAAAGTATGTGCACTGTCGCAACCACCTTGTGAACCTTGCAATTTGCCATGCTTGCAAAGTAGCATTTGTTCAGTCGATGTTCACCGTTGTTGGTGATATATTGTTCTTCATCACCAATTCCCCGAAACGCCTGAGGATATATAGCACCCACAAAGACGTACAAGCCCTGAAAAAGTTCTGCCCCACAAGGTGGTCTCAACACTCGGAAAGTATCACAGCTTTCTATACCCACTTTTCGCCAATCCTAGAAACACTTACTGATCTTCAGGTGGGCATGGATACGAAAACAATGTCTACTGCGTCCAGTTTTCAGAAGGCTGTTCTGTCGTTCGATTTTGTAGTCGCTTTGTGTTGTGTCAGTGGTCCATTGGACGTGTTGAATCCGTTGACTGATTCAATGCAAAATCTTCAGTGTGACTTGGTGAAGGCCGCGCAACATGCTGTACTGTTTCACGACCAACTATCAGAGCAGCGGAATGACGCTGGGTACTATGGTGGCTTATATGACAAAGGTTAATTTGGCAGCACAACATGAAATTGTTGTTTGTCAATCGCTAGTTGCTGCAAAGCAGCAACATCGCAACAACATTGCCGCAGATACACCCAAAAAGTATTGGAGACTTAACTTTTTTGTTCCCTTCATGGACAACCTACTGTCCCCGCTACACGACAGAGTGTGCATCTCGACCTCCAGGCTGAAAGCTCAGTATCTATTACCAAATAAAATTCTGCAACTCTTGCCCGAAATATGGGAGGAGATAAAGGAAGAATATGCCCCTTTCATAGATCGCATGGCAATAGATACTGAGCTGGATGTCTGGAAGAGAGCGACAACAGCAGCACCAGTTGCATCTCTGGTAGAGGCTGTGGATGAAACGTACCAACTGTACCCGAATATCCATACAATATTCAAGGTCCTTCTCACAATGCCAGTATCAACGGCTTCAGCGGAGCGATCATTCAGCAGCCTTCGCCGTATGAAAACTTATCTCCGCAACACTATGACCGAGGAGAGACTTACTGGATTTGGCATTGATGCATATCCACAGAAATCACGACAATCGTGATTTTGATGCGTCCAGGCATAGGAGAATCGCTTTGGTGTTTGACAACCACTAAGCATGTCAAAACAAAGCAGTACCCCGGTATATGCAAAGAAGAAGAATTATATCTATATAAGAAATATGAATTAAAAAATATAAAAACATCTGTGAGTTCTAATATCATGTACTCATCACCGCCTGATGAGACCTCGGAGAGGTCGAAACGGACATTTTTTATGGATCTTTATTAAAATACTTATGTTCAGTTTACCGAAAGTATTTGCCTTTTAAAATGCACCAGAGGCCTTCTTTTCATGTCTAATTTCAAAATGTTCTTGGGTGAGGACCTCCGAACCCCCACCAGATGGAGGGGGAAACCCGCTCCCACACTTTCCCCCATCGGCACTTCGTGCCTCAATCTGCGTAAAGATTCTAAATCTCTGGTTACGCCCCTGATACACATAAGTAATAAGGTGGTTCGGTTTGAACAGTTCTGGTTATATACGTTCTATCTTCCTCTATTGTCAAACCCTTCGCAGTGATGTAGACATGTTGCGCGTCAAATTCCGCAAAGAAGTTAGAAGTAGATAAAGGCATAATTTAAGAAAGTAATGAAAAATAAGTTTGGTTAAGAGTTTAAAAGCAGCTGGGCAGAACAACTAGGGACTGGCATGCTCAATACAGCAAACTGCTGTATTGAATTGCTCTATGGTAGGGAGATGGACACTGTCAGGAGGGAGATGGTTTCAATGGTAGATTGTTCTTAGAAAAATGGAAAACTTGTAGTAGTTATGTAGTTGCTGTAATTAACCTATAGCTTAAGGAATGGCAGTGGTGTGCGGGACGGGGGAGGGGAACTAGGACATTTTCAATGGGGATAGAAACCAGATCATGATGAATTTTATACATACGGGATAACCTACTGTCAATACGCCGTTGATCTATCTATCTATCTATTTAACTTCCGCTAATGTCGAACCCCTCGCGGGGACGTAGACATGTTGCGCGTCAAAAACCGCAAAGAAGTTAAAAGTATGAGTAGTTAAAAGTAAAATTTAAGAAAGTAATGAAAATAAGTTGTGGTAAAAGTTTAAAAGCAGCTGCGCAGAACAACTAGGGATTGGCATGATCTAGTCTGCATAGATTTAGGGAATGTAGCATGTCTGTAATACTAGAGGTACGATAGAAGTCAGCCTTTATCCAACGGGCTGCACTTTGCTGTACACCTTCAAGTTGGTCTATACGTTTGTTTAAATTTATTTTACGACGATTGCGAAGATGAAAGCGTAAATGTGGTCATTCGTGTGGGAGGAAACAGGAGTACCCGGAGAAAACCAACCTGTCCGATCTGGCGACCACCGTACCCTCTCACATACATGTACTTCTCTATACGTTGCAGGGTCTTTCAGCGTAAACGCAACGAGAGTAGGTCCAGAAGCATACCATATGATACATACATACCGTATATATATCTATCTTCCTCTAATGTCGAACACCTCGCAGATATACATACTATACTATATACATTTATAGTGAAAATGAAAAGTAGAGCCTACTAGTGCTGTTTGAAATAGAAAATACTTACACCTACTGACTCCACTAGTCAGCTAGAGTAGAGTACCCTGGACACTGTAATTGTTGGAGGTGCACACTGACACTTGCAATCATTTTGAAAATATCGTTAGAACGATCTTAAAATTCACAAACTTCATTTGATTTTGAAAACTTTGAAGACGATATTGGTTAAAATTATTTAGGTAAATTATTTCAAAATACAAACCATATCCCACCCACTATTTTACATGATAATAATAGTAGATTTATAATATTTGCAATTTATTTTACCAATTAACGAGCACCTGTTGTGCAATTATCTCACCGCATTACGACGTGTATTTTACTATATACAAACTTACTAAGCCCTTTGATTGGGGTCCCATCTAGCTTCATATCCTGCTGGTAATGGAGGTACCCACTGACCTGGGGTAGCCATTTTGTTTATTTGGATATGTAATGTAGGCGTTACGAAATATCGATTATAAACCTAGAGTTTATAGCTCATTTCTAGCATTCAATCTATCAGCAAGTCCCCGTAGCGCAGTGGATAGCGCGCTGGACTTCTAATCCAGAGGTCGCGGGTTCGAATCCCGCCGGGGATGCATTTTGCAAATCTTTTCATGACACGTGAAAGCCATGCGCTATGAATATACCTAGATCGACACGTTAAATGGAGCTAGAACGTCACACGTTAAGTGAAGCTAGAACGTCGCTTAAAACAACGTCATGAATAACATCAATGTCTGCTCTCGAGTCGGAAAACGTTCACTAGTGAATGGCTAAACCAAATGGCAACTGAGAGAATAATTATTGTTTTAGTGTTGTAATTTAATTAATAATAATTAAAATAATGTGGCAACACACTTTCTTTCTAATTAATATGTGACTACGTAATGTGTTTATAATTGCTATTAAACATCTCAATTATTGCTATGTTACCACACAATTAGGCCTAATTGACTCTGTACCTTCCTTTGCAATATTTTTATTTTGCATTTACGCCTACTGAAAAATATTTCTAGATTTTGTTATCCTTTTCCTTTCTCAAGAATTTCATTTTTATAAATGAAATTGTATTGAATATTACATCCGCTAGGAAGGACAAACATCTTTGTCTTTGGTGTATTTAGAACCAATGTCCATGTATTGCAATATATTTCATACACATTCATTGTCACAACTATGATGGTAACGTAGTTAGGCGTTCAGTTGACAGACTTGTGAGAACATTTAAATTGACCCTATCATCATGAAAATAAATAAATAACATTTTCAAACTCATAAATTTACTCAGCTTTCTTTTCCCCTTCCAATCCCGACATTCCGTTTGTTCATGCGGACGTTAATGCTTTCGCAGCTTAATCAGTAATTACGCACCCATGGGGCAGAGGAAATCCGGAGTTGAACACGCTGTGACTGGACTGTCAACCAGTACACCAGGTTCCCTCAGACCCCACTCAACATACAGAACATTATCTGTTATTGCTGCGGAGTTCTCGACCACTTCGCCAACGAGTGCACGATCAACCCTAAGTCAGGATTCAGTAGAACCATGTTAGAAGGAGACATCTCCCAATATACCACAGCAGGACCAATACCCGCAGAACAGAACACTGAAGCCAACCAAAACACCCGGGCTAGCCACGTGCGGGGTCCCGCTGAACAGAACACTGAAGCCAACCAAAATACCCCGGGCTAGCCACGTGCGTATGGGGTCACGCAGAACAGAACACTGAAGCCAACCAAACCACTCCGGCCTAGCCACGTGCGGGGTTCTGCAGAACAGAACACTGAAGCCAACCAAACAACTCCGGCCTAGCCACGTGCGGGGTCACGCAGAACAGAACACTGAAGCCAACCAAATCAGCAAGTCCCCGTAGCGCAGTGGATAGCGCGCTGGACTTCTAATCCAGAGGTCGCGGGTTTGAATCCCGCCGGGGATGCATTTTGACAAATCTTTTCATGAAATGTGAAAACCATGCGCTATGAATATACCTAGAACGTCACACGTTAAATGGAGCTAGAACGTCACACGTTAAGTGAAGCTAGAACGTCGCTTAAAACAACGTCATAAATAACATCAATGTCTGCTCTCGAGTTCGAAAACGTTCACTAATGAATGGCTAAACCAAATGGCAACTGAGGGCACATCAGAGAGAATAATTATTGTTTTATTGTTGTAATTTAATTAATAATAATTAAATAATGTGGCAACAAACTTTATTTCTAATTAATATGTGACTACGTAATGTGTTTATAATTGCTATTAAACATCTCAATTAATGTACAACACTCTAGAGCAAACACCATCCGGATACATCGAGATTGGTTGTTGTAGAGAGGTTGTTGTTCTAGGGAGGTTCAACTTTTTGAAGTCTGGAAATGCGCGAATAGTCAGTTTATAGTCGGTGGCTCATACTGATTTGAATATAGAGTATACAGAATGAGGTCCTATGTACAATTGTACTTTCGGTAAATATTCAAAAACATTCTAAAACTGACTCAAAGCATTGAAAATTCAACTTCCTTTTAATACATTTAACTATACAGTATACATATATCAGTCTGAAACTAAACACAGATTTTATGTTTGCTTAAAAAAGTCACTGATTTTACTCTGAGGTCCAGCTGAGGACACAATGTGTTAAAATCCCCCAGATTATGCAAATCTACATTTAAATGATTTATGTTTTCAATAGATCAAAGTCAAAACATCTGATAAATTATGCATTTCAATTGTATAAAAAACAAACAACATAAAACATAGATCTGTCGCATCACGGCAATTATCACTTCCACGCTAAATTTCATAAAAGAAGCTCCATAAATAGCGCTAATTGTAAGTTTGTTTTCAAAATATGGTCGGCCTTTTTATATGGCTTCCGAATAACCTGGTTCCCATCGGCAATTTGTATATATATATATTCAAACACATAACTGTTAGGAAACCAGACGTATACATAGTGTGATTCTATTGTTAGCTATTTTTAGAATTGGGAAATACAGGTACAAGATATTTTGGGATTATTGTCTGTTCTTGGGAGGTTTTATGAATCGATGGTGGACTGCGTTGTGCGTTGTAGAGAGGTGTCGTTCGTGAGAGGTGAAATTACATTAAAATCCAACGGGAGGGAATAAAAGTGACGTTATAAAGAGGGTGTCGCTCCTGGGAGGTGACGTTTGAGGAGGTGGGACTGTATACTAATTATTGCTATGTTACCACACAATTAGGCCTAATTGATAATTGACTGTACCTTCCTTTGCAATATGTTTTTTTTGCATTTACGCCTACTGAAAAATATTTCTAGATTTGTATATTCATTTAATTTCTCAAGAATATCATTTTCATAAGTGAAATTTTATTGAATATTACATCCGCTAGGAAGGACAAACATCTTTGTCTTTGGTGTATTTAGAACCAATTTCCATGTATTGCAATATATTTCATACACATTCATTGTCACAACTATGATGGTAACGTAGATAGGCGTTCGGTTGACAGACTTGTGAGAACATTTAAATTGACCCTATCATCATGGAAATAAATAAAATAAATAAATAACATTTTCAAACTCATAAATTTACTCAGCTTTCTATTCTCCTTCCAATCCCGACATTCCGTTTGTTCATGTGGACGTTAATGCTTTCGCAGCTTAATCAGTAATTACGCACCCATAGGACAGTGGAAATCCGGAGTTGAATAAGCTGTGGCTGGACTGTCAACCAGTACACCAGGTTCCCTCAGACCCAGTTCATACATAACAGTATCTGTTATTGCTGCGGAGTTCTCGGCCACTTCGCCAACGAGTGCACGATCAACCCTAAGTCAGGTTGGCCACTTCGCCAACGACGAGTGCACGATCAACCCTAAGTCAGGTTGGCCACTTCGCCAACGAGTGCACGATCAACCCTAAGTCAGGTTGGCCACTTCGCCAACGAGTGCACGATCAACCCTAAGTCAGGTTGGCCACTTCGCCAACGAGTGCCGCGATCAACCCTAAGTCAGGTTGGCCACTTGTGCACGATCAACCCTAAGTCAGGTTTCAATAGAACCATGTTACAAGGAGACATCTCCCAATCTACCACAGCAGGATCAATACCCGCAGATCAGAACACTGAAGCCAACCAAAAACACCCCGGGCTAGCCACGTGTGGGGTCACGCAGAACAGAACACTGAAGCCAACCAAAACACCCCGGGCTAACTACGTGCGGGGTCCTGCAGAACAGAACACTGAAGCCAACCAAAATACCCCGGCCTAGCCACGTGCGGGGTCACGCAGAACAGACCACTGAAGCCAACCAAAACACCCCGGGCTAGCTACGTGCGGGGTCCTGCAGAACAGAACACTGAAGCCAACCAAAACACCCGGCATAGCCACGTGCGGGGTCACGCAGAACAGACCACTGAAGCCAACCAAAACACCCCGGGCTAGCTACGTGCGGGGTCCTGCAGAACAGAACACTGAAGCCAACCAAAATACCCCGGCCTAGCCACGTGCGGGGTTACGCAGAACAGAACACTGAAGCCAACCAAACCACTCCAGCCTAGCCACGCGCGGGGTCACGCAGAACAGAACGTTGAAGCCAACCAAAACACTCCAGCCTAGCCACGCGCGGGGTCACGCAGAACAGAACGCTGAAGCCAACCAAAACATCCCGGCCTAGCCACGCGCGGGGTCACGCATAACAGAACACTGAAGCCAACCAAACCACTCCAGCCTAGCCACGCGCGGGGTCACGCAGAACAGAACGCTGAAGCCAACCAAAACACTCCGGCATAGCCACGTACGTACGGGGTCCTGCAGAACAGAACACTGAAGCCAACCAAACCACTCCAGCCTAGCCACGCGCGGGGTCACGCAGAACAGAACGCTGAAGCCAACCAAAACACTCCAGCCTAGCCACGTACGTACGGGGTCCTGCAGAACAGAACACTGAAGCCAACCAAACCACTCCAGCCTAGCCACGCGCGGGGTCACGCAGAACAGAACACTGAAGCCAACCAAAACACTCCAGCCTAGCCACGCGCGGGGTCACGCAGAACAGAACGCTGAAGCCAACCAAAACACTCCGGCCTAGCCACGTGCGGGGTCACGCAGAACAGAACACTGAAGTCAACCAAAACACTCCAGCCTAGCCACGTGCGGGGTCACGCAGAACAGAAGACTGAAGCCAGCCAAAACACTCCAGCCTAGCCACTTACGTACGGGGTCCTGCAGAACAGAACACTGAAGCCAACCAAAACACTCCAGCCTAGCCACGTACGTACGGGGTCCTGCAGAACAGAACACTGAAGCCAACCAAAACACTCTAGCCTAGCCACGTGCGGGGTCCTGCAGAACAGAACGCTGAAGCCAACCAAAACACTCCAGCCTAGCCACGTACGGGGTTACGCAGAACAGAACACTGAAGCCAACCAAACCACTCCGGCTTAGCTTCATCCACCACTATAGCCATATATTTGCCAGCTTCATCCACCACTATAGCCATATATTCAGCTTCATCCACAACTATAGCCATATATTTGCCAGCTTCATCCACCACTATAGCCATATATTTGCCAGCTTCATCCACCACTATAGCCATATATTTGCCAGCTTCATCCACCACTATAACCATATATTCAGCTTCATCCACAACTATAGCCATATATTTGCCAGCTTCATCCACAACTATAGCCATATATTAAGCTTCATCCACCACTATAGCCATATATTCAGCTTCATCCACAACTATAGCCATATATTTGTCAGCTTCATCCACCACTATAGCCATATATTTGCCAGCTTCATCCACCACTATAGCCATATATTTGCCAGCTTCATCCACCACTATAGCCATATATTCAGCTTCATCCACAACTATAGCCATATATTTGCCAGCTTCATCCACCACTATAGCCATATATTCAGCTTCATCCACAACTATAGCCATATATTTGCCAGCTTCATCCACAACTATAGCCATATATTTGCCAGCTTCATCCACAACTATAGCCATATATTTGCCAGCTTCATCCACCACTATAGCCATATATTCAGCTTCATCCACCACTATAGCCATATATTTGCCAGCAATGTGTGTGAGGTGGCTTGCTCAATGACACCACATACGTGCCCTGACCGAGTATCGAACCCGGGACCCTTCGAATCTAAATCCGACAATCTACAACTGGACCACGGACGTTACACTGATACACGAGATATCTGAGTGTTTAAATATATGTTATTATTTTATGTTATATTTCGGGTTTTACGCCTGCATCAGCACCATTTCGGGCTATATCGCCGGCGGGCAATTTACTTAACAACACCTTTCCTGGGCAGGCTCCAGCGGTTAACCAGTAGTTGGGTGCACCAACCTCCCTGAGTGTTTAAATGTCCAACCCGAAAGACTACGAACACGAAACTGAATGAAGGCAAGCGGATTTTCGTTGTATCACCTTATTACAGTTAACCCATTCAACACCAAGTAACTCACATGGACTGGTCCATGATATTCATAAACCAATAAATGAATCAGAAAATCACATTTGGACAAGTTCATTTATCAAAATGGGTAATTATGTCTAAAAATAGTCATATCACTGGCAAAAAGTGCAGATCCTGATGAGACGGCTCGTCACGAGCCGGCTCATCTGGATCTACACTTTTTGTAAGCCTATTTAGAGGTATGTGGTGTTAAAAGGGTTAAACATAGGGTGATTATATATATTTACATGTATCCCTATAATCGATATTGCCATGTATGATCGATGAGCGACATGCTAAATCACGTCCCGGAAATCATGCACGTATTGGATCAGGATTTTGTCAAAAAGGAAGTGTCAAGCTTACTTCGATACCCATCGATCTTACAGTCCATATTCCGAATTATCGTATGGTCGCAGCTGGCCTAGAGACCAACATGCACGATGCATGAGATAACCCACGTTTTCATTACAGGTACCTCTAGTATCACACATGTGGTCCCCGGGCTACCCCGTCCATCCCTTCTTAGCACACAGAGGGTGACAGTGAGGTTGCTATGGACGAGATTCAGGTACCGGGAACTTACTCGGAACACGGACATTCCGAGAGATATCGAAGTAGGCAGTTACTGGTTATCCACCCTTCTCGGTAAAATCCAATTCCAGTACGTCATAGTTTCCGTTTTAATATCAGGACGTGAGTGAATCCCACAGGTCACAGATAACGTTCACTATAATTTCCCGAAAAACCGTGGATGGGATTCCAAAGTATAATGGCCATAACGTCATGTCATAATAATAGCAACTCATGTACAGTGTGATCATGCGCGCTAGTAAAGGTATAAATCCGAACTTTGTGTAGTGTAGTTAATTGGCGACCGATATGAGCGAGTTCGACCTAAAACTATATTTACTATTGTGGAACTATTTTTAACTAAACAACATCGAACGCAGACTGGTTCACCCAGAGTGACGTCATACATTAACTATTGTTCAACCAGCCTAGAGACGCATGTTCCTAGCCTGGGTTCCAGTCTGTCGATTTTTTACTTTTTAACTTATGGCAAAATGATATTATCAGAAACTCAATACGGCCCAATTAATAGTCTCGGTGTTAAAATATATTTATTTCACTAACCAGGCAAATATATATCGACGACTGTTCCCAGGCTAGCATGCTCCCCCAGTTCCAAGATGGCGACTAACAGGTAAACACATTTTAAATGGCGGGACATATTGGAATTCATTCGGAGATCAATTATGCAACTTTTTATCAAGTATGTATGTTTATGTATGTATGTTTATGTATGTATGTATGTTTATGTATGTATGTATGTATGTATGTATGTTTATGTATGTATGTTTATGTATGTATGTATGTATGTTTATGTATGTATGTATGTTTATGTATGTATGTATGTTTATGTATGTATGTATGTTTATGTATGTATGTATGTATGTTTATGTATGTATGTATGTTTATGTATGTATGTTTATGTATGTGTGTTTATGTTTGTGTGGTGGTGTGTGTGTGTGTGTCTGTCTGTCTGTCTGTCTGTCTGTCTGTCTGTCTGTCTGTCTGTCTGTCCTGTGTGTGTGTGTTGTCTGTCTGTCTGTCTGTCTGTCTGTCTGGTTTCTGTGTCTGTCTGTCGTCTGTCTGTCTGTCTGTCTGTCTGTCTGTCTGTCTGTCTGTCTGTCTGTCTGTCTGTCTGTCTGTCTGTCTGTCTGTCTGTCTGTCTGTCTGTCTGTCTGTCTGTCTGTCTGTCTGTCTGTCTGTCTGTCTGTCTGTCTGTCTGTCTGTCTGTCTGTCTGTCTGTCTGTCTGTCTGTCTGTCTGTCTGTCTGTCTGTCTGTCTGTCTGTCTGTCTGTCTGTCTGTCTGTCTGTCTGTCTGTCTGTCTGTCTGTCTGTCTGTCTGTCTGTCTGTCTGTCTGTCTGTCTGTCTGTCTGTCTGTATGTCTGTCTGGATTTGTATTATAGTATCTTGTATTGTATTACATGGATTTGTATTGTAGTATCTTGTATTGTATTACATGAATTTGTATTATAGTATCTTGTATTGTATTACATGGATTTGTATTATAGTATCTTGTATTGTATTACATGAATTTGTATTATAGTATCTTGTATTGTATAACATGGATTTGTATTATAGTATCTTGTATTGTACTACATGGATTTGTGTTGTAATATCTTGTATTGTATTACATGAATTTGTATTGTATTATAGTATCCTGTATTGTATTACATGGATTTGTATTGTATAAGGTGGCTTTATCTGGGTTCTCGCCAGTACTTGCATGAACTACTACCCGGCTTTATCTGGGTTCTCGCCAGTACGTGCATGAACTACTACCCGGCTTTATTTGGGTTCTCGCCAGTACGTGCATGAACTACTACCCGGCTTTATCTGGGTTCTCGCCAGTACTTGCATGAACTACTACCCGGCTTTATCTGGGTTCTCGCCAGTACTTGCATGAACTACTACCCGGCTTTATCTGGGTTCTCGCCAGTACTTGCATGAACTACTACCCGGCTTTATCTGGGTTCTCGCCAGTACTTGCATGAACTACTACCCGGCTTTATCTGGGTTCTCGCCAGTACTTGCATGAACTACTACCGGCTTTATCTGGGTTCTCGCCAGTACTTGCATGAACTACTACCCGGCTTTATCTGGGTTCTCGCCAGTACTTGCATGAACTACTACCCGGCTTTACTGGTTCTCCCAACCAACACACCCACCCCAACCAAACAACCCCTATGGGTTCTCGCCAGTACTGCATGAACTACTACCCGGCTTTATCTGGGTTCTCGCCAGTACTTGCATGAACTACTACCCGGCTTTATCTGGGTTCTCGCCAGTACTTGCATGAACTACTACCCGGCTTTATCTGGGTTCTCGCCAGTACTTGCATGAACTACTACCCGGCTTTATCTGGGTTCTCGCCAGTACTTGCATGAACTACTACCCGGCTTTATCTGGGTTCTCGCCAGTACTTGCATGAACTACTACCCGGCTTTATCTGGGTTCTCGCCAGTACTTGCATGAACTACTACCCGGCTTTATCTGGGTTCTCGCCAGTACTTGCATGAACTACTACCCGGCTTTATCTGGGTTCTCGCCAGTACTTGCATGAACTACTACCCGGCTTTATCTGGGTTCTCGCCAGTACTTGCATGAACTACTACCCGGCTTTATCTGGGTTCTCGCCAGTACTTGCATGAACTACTACCCGGCTTTATTTGGGTTCTCGCCAGTACTTGCATGAATCTATCTACCCGGATGTAGTTATCTTGTTGTGTAATAAAACGTTGGACTGTCGCCATATATAACCGTCATTAAGCCCACGTGATATGGGGGATCCCAACAATCTGAATTTGTATATTTCATAATATGCGCAGCAATCTAAGGGTGAACATGGGGCGATAGCTGTGGACAAGATCCAAAATTTCGATACTGAATTCCAGGAATTCAATGGATATGCATGTATTCAGATGCTAGGATATTCTTAAGCTTTGATCAGGTAACAATCAGGCTATATGTTAAACCTTTAACTATTGTAATTTCGTTGGCCGCCATCTTTACTTGCCAGTTGATAGCACTTGAGAAATATGACAAAGCCTGTAACATTTCAACGTTATTTTGTTATAAGTATAATTTTCAAGAATCAAACCCGAGACCATTCGATTCCAAATCCGACGCTCTACCACTGGACCATAGACGCCACACTTTATTACGTCATGTAAAGTAGCACCCGACCCAACACATTATAACATGAATCAGCACAATGGAACATTAGAACGTCTTGTTTGTTTGTTTGTTTGTTTGTTTGTATATTTGTTTTGTCTTATATCAACGCTCCCGCTATTAGTGGTGAAGGAACATCCGATGACTCATAGTATAATTTCAAGTAGGGGCTAGCGCCCGAGTAGAACAACGAACCTTCCGTAAGCCAGCTGGATAGTTTCCTATTATGAAAGAATTCGACACATCCATTGAGATTAGAACCTCCAGCGGTGAGGGACAAGTGATTTAAAGTCAACAACCGTAACCACTCGGACACGTGGGCCACTAGAACTTCCTGTGAGCGAACGGTTATACTGGCTTTTCGTTTCTCAAAAGGTTTATATTCTGGGGGTGATCTGTTATTTAGCTTATACAAATTGATTTAAGCTCGATTGCGAAACAAACTTATATTAATCACTCTCGAGACCTCATTCCTGATGGAACCATCGCCACGAGGGAGAGCGAAGAGGCAACATGGAATTTAAATGCATTGGCTAAAGGCACAATCGTAACGGCTCCAGTGGGGCTCGAACTCCGGACCTGAAGCGAACGCGCATCCACTGCGCTATCACGACTTCCGCTATCAGTATATGTTATTTGGACATCGTTGTGTTTCGTAAATAGGCGGGACAAAAGCAGACGACAAATAGCATTGCACTAATTTTACAGTCGTGAATATTTATTTTGATGTTTATTTAGTATAACTAACTAAACCAATAATAACTACATGTATAAGTAATCCCTAATCGATGACCTGGTGTTAAACAGCAAACTAATACCCATGTCATAGCAATATATTTGGTAGCCCACATTTGATTGCAAATCATAATGGGAGGTGCACCACTTAAAGCTAGACTGTGTGTGTGTGTGTGTGTGTGTGTGTGTTGTATTGTATTGTATTGTATTGTATTGTATTGTATTGTATTGTATTGTATTGTATTGTATGTATTGTATTGTATTGTATTGTATTGTATTGTATTGTATTGTATTGTATTGTATTGTATTGTATTGTATTGTATTGTATTGTATTGTATTGTATTGTATTGTATTGTATTGTATTGTATTGTATTGTATGTATTGTATTGTATGGTGTATTGTATGGTATGTATTGTATTGTATTGTATTGTATTGTATTGTATGTATTGTATTGTATTGTATTGTATTGTATTGTATTGTATTGTATTGTATTGATTGTATTGTATTGTATTGTATTGTATTGTTTGTATTGTATTGTATTGTATTGTATTGTATTGTATTGTATTGTTGTATTGTATGTATTGTATGTATTGTATATTGTGTATGTATTGTATTTTATTGTATTGTATGTATGTATGTATTGTATTGTATTGTATTGTAGTTGTATTGTATGTATTGTGTGTATTGTATTGTATTGTATTGTATGTTATGTTTGTATTGTATTGTATTGTATTGTATTGTATTGTATTGTATTGTATTGATTGTATGTATTGTATTGTATTGTATTGTATTGTATGTATTGTATTGTATTGTATGTATTGTATTGTATTGTATTGTATTGTATTGGATTGTATTGTATTGTAGTGTATTGTATTGTATTGTATGTATTGTATTGTATTGATGTATTGTATGTATTGTATTGTATGTATTGTATTGTATTGTATTGTATTGTATTGTATTGTATTGTATTGTATTGTATTGTATGTATTGTATTGTATTGTATTGTATTGTATTGTATTGTATGTATGTATGTATGTATTGTATGTATGTATAACCCCTCTCGGGGACCTAGACATGTTTCCTAGGCAGGCTTAGCCGACCTAAGCGATTAACCAGTACTAAGCAATGTGTGTGAGGTGCCTTGCTCAATGACACTACATGTATACGTGGCCTTTTCGAGTATCGAACCCGGGACCGTTTGATTCTAAATCCGACGCTCTACCACTGGACCACGGACGCCACTATATATTATATGTTCTGTTCTGTATGTAACAAAGCGAAATCATAACAGAGTATGTGCATTATTTTCGTAGCATATGGAATATATGAAGCGAAAATCCGCATATGTCAGTAACAACTAGCAAACAGGAATGACCTATACATTCTTAATTACGGACACTATCGTCTCATATTTCCTTACAAATACATCTAGCTGTTTCCAGTGTAGCATGAATTTACTGGTGTGAATTTGTCCTGGTTCGGTATTCATATTCTTAGCTATACGTAAATATTTCTCAATTAACGTATTCTTGAACTATGTAATATATTTTCAGGTTTAACAGTTCCAGCGTACACGGTAGTATTATTATTAAGGTGTACGTGTTTAACAATAAGACCACCGCCGACATACACTACTAGTATACCATATTTGATCATGGGTCATTTTTGACTTACTTCATATGTTATTATGTTTGCTTGTATTTGATGAAATAAAAACTACTACTATATTGTAGTGCAAAATATCTAAGAAAGTGTTTACATTTCAGTATGTATCAGATGCAGGTAATACAGATAAATCGGGATGGATTTGTGTCGACATGCTATAACGTGACTAGCGTGAGTTCGCACACCAGCTCTACAGGGCATGTACATCTACTATTGTTTGAACCCGAACTCGGCCCATTTTAAAGATAAATTGAAATTTCATATTCGCCAATTTATGCACAGTTGTATAGATCTACTATTGGAGATGATAATAATAAGTCTAAATTCCAATCCAATATATCGCTATAAATACTTTATACATTATATTATGTCGAATGTTTAATCATCGAACTGAAATATGTTTATACTAAAACAATGATCTTATTTACGAAATAAAAATGTATGTATGTTCTAGTCAAACCCATTGCGGGGTCCTGGACATGATTTCCTGTGCAAGCGTAGCTGACCAAAGCGGTTAGCGAGTACTAAGTAATGTGTGTGAGGACCCTTCGATTCCAATATCCTACGCTGTACCACTACACCACAGACGCCAACATAGTGTGCAATCAAAAGTGATTACAGTTACTGATACAATGAAGCAATAATACTATTAATTAATAATAATACTTTATTTTCCTGGAAGTTATGAAAAACCTAACATAATTATGTAACCTTAGCATGTTCTTCATATGGTAAAATAAAACTATTACTCCTAGGGTATCCGACAATAAACTTATATACATGTACAGTATACCACCATTCGTGGAAGTCGTGATAGCGCAGTGGTAGTGCGTTCGCGTCCAGCTGTAGCCGTTACGATTGTGCCCGAAACAAGAGCTTAAATTTCACATTGTCTCTCCGCTCCTCCTCGGGGCGATGGATTCCACCAGGAATGAGGTATCGAAAGCGATTAATCTAACGTTGTAAAAATTGTTTCGCAACCGAGCTAAACTAATTAGTATATTAGTATGAATAACCCCATCATGGGAATTCAATACCGTAGGACAGACGGATCTGTAGTCCAATGGTAACACGCTTGACTGGTAATCCAGGGATCGCAGGTTCGATCCCCCGTCTGACCCTAATAAAATTAACAGTCGTTCAGATGAGACGTTAAACCGATGTCTCGTGTCGGTGCTGTACACCGTGCACGTAAAAGAATCAGAGGAGGCTCTGTAATGGGTCTCTGTCTGTATCATTGTACTATCCTCCAAAAAGCTAAACTGATTAATCTCTTCAGGAGGCATCGCTCATATGGGCAACCGGTAGCGACGAAAAATAAACGTAAAACACACACAATACTGTAGGCTATACATACACAAACTTGGTCATACACCTTTAGTTTTATTTAACTGACGTAGCAAGCGGAGTTAAACGTCTTTTGCTGACCGACATAAACATGCACTAAATCTGTCGATAGCGTAACAATTTGCTTTAAACTAGTACGCATTTTCACCAGATTATAACTGTGCGATCCGCAGTCTGTTGTATTGGTGGTATTTTGGCAGTACATATTCTCTCCCGATTATATTTATTTATTTATGTTATATTTCGGGTTTTATGCCTGCATCAGCACCATTGTTGGGCTATATCGCCGGTGGGCAGTTTACCTAACACCACCTTTCCTGGGCAGGCTCCAGCGGTTAACCAGTACTTGGGTGCACCAGCCTCCGTAAGAAACTGCCAACTTTTTCATATAAACGAAACACGGTCGGTCTGAGCGGGGCTCGAACCCGTGACCATCAGTCAGCGACCTTAACCACTCGACCACGAGGGCGGACTCTCGATTATAACTGGGCCACAATGTTTATGACCTTTTCGAGATCAAAACGCTACTTTAAGCTTTGGGAGGTCAGTCTTGTGTGGTAAGGCGACCCTCAAAACTGTATCGAATTGACCAATGTTGGATCTGATGTGGAGCGAGCTCACTGCAGATCACAGGGATTCGGCACATTTGGGGGTACTAGTATATATATTTAAGTTAAATATATATACTAGTACCCCCAAATGTGCCGAATCCCTGTGCTGCAGATTGGTATGGTAGCCACATATTCGAACTCGTAACCTTAGTGTATAGCAGTGCATACCTGTCAAGTCTCACGCTTTCCGCGTGAGACTCACGCTTAGACCTCAAATCACACTCTCACGCGTATCTTTAATATTGTCACGCTTTTTCTAAAAAACGATTTACCTACACTAATATCCGTGCTATTTTAAAATCGCACCACATTAGGTTTCCCAAATTGCTATTTTTAGAATGTCTCAAGCTATAATTATTATTTGAAACTGATCGTCGCGCTGTACAATCGTAACTACTCGGAACCGATGTCGGAACTCTCCGTGCGTTAATAATCACTTATGATTGGCTCCCGAAAACTAACGAAGGCCGAATGTAATGTTTACATTAATTTTGTTAACGGTGTAGACCCTCTTTTTGTTAACCATGGCTTCAGAATCACAGAGTCCTGTAAAAAAAAAAGACGAAGAAACTAGCCGGTGCCGCTATATACAAACAGAGGCGTCGCAAGTGGGTCCGCAGTCGCGGCCCCACTATTTGGGCTACGCGGTCCCAATATGTGGGCGACATGGCCCCATTATTTTGCCGAGGCGGTCCCAATATTTTGACAAGATGGCTCGAGGTTGTGCGGAGATTAATCCTTACACTTGATTTGTGCCACACAAATGTATTTCGCCGTCCGACACCCGCCCTATACGCTCATACACACACTAAGCATGGGACTATGGAAGCAACCCACCCAAAGCCTAGTTTTGTTTTTTCAACAGTAGATCTTCAAATATAAATGTTCTCCAAATCATGAAATGTTACTGCAAAACATCATTTGAACCGGTTACTTGTGCAACTTGCGGCATGCGAAATAGCGACCTGTGTACCGGGAAATTGCGTCGGAGGCGTTCTGGTTTTCCAAATTTTCGAGGGGGAGGACCCCCCCCCCCGCCATACCATGCGGCGAGCGCTTCGCGCTCGAGGCCCCAATGACATTTACCTTCCGACGCGCCTGACAAATCTACATTTGATTCTAAGTGGACACTTAATTATCCAGTAATTGCTTCTCAAAGCTCGGCAAATAACGTTTACTGTACGGTTTGTTCTTAGCAATGTGGATAAATGGTCTTGCTCAATGAAAAATTGGCAAGTCATACCTGGGTTTGAATTTGTGCCGAAATTGTAATCAGCCTGATGTGGTAACCACTAGACCACGCTGATTTTGCTCAAGCTGGTGACAAATGCTTGCAAATTACATCGGAGTTTTATTATAAATTGACAACCAAGACAAAGTTATTTGCAAGCTTTCTTTACCATAAAATGTGTGCTTGATCAGGTTTTCTTGGTGAAAAGTGTCCTTCATTAGATGCCAAAGTAGCATTTCATGTAAGCCATTTGACACCAAATAAAATTATGACGAAAATGAGCCATAGAGTGTATCCAGCTTCCCCCAGACCCCCTGAGGGGCAGCCGCCCCTTCGAACCCCATATCTCACTCCGACACTCGATGCACCCTTGGCAGCTCTGGCAGTGTAATATTCATATTTAAATATATAAATGCGAGGTAGTGGCTTCCCTCAGGAAGAGTTTCGTAACATACCTTGCTTGCATCTCCCTTTATAGTTTATATTAAAACCCGTTTAATGCGAACACATATTTTCCTTATTTTAACAATTTGTTTTCAATACATATACGTTTCTTATTTTGGTTAGGCAGCATTTTTAAACATGACACACATGATGTCTGAAACCAGTTAAAGTGTACACTCAAACCGGTGTTAGTGGTCACCTCTATTAAGCAGCCAGTTTCCCAATTTGTTATTTTATTATACATTTGCCCTCTATTTAACAGCCACCTGTGCTAATCAGCCACTTTATGTGATTCCCTTGGCTGGCTGCTTAAGATAGGTTTGACTGTATTCCTATGTATAGCCATGTATACCTACACATGAACTATGTTGATGTGACGTAAAACTATAAACATAACAAAAAATACAGATTGTGACTGGAATATATATACAGGGTGTGACTGGAATATATCTACATGGTGTGACTGGAATATATATACAGGGTGTGACTGGCATATATGTACAGGGTGCGACTGGAATATATATACAGGGTGTGACTGGGATATATCTACAGGGTGTGACTGGAATATATATACAGGGTATGACTGGAATATATATACAGGGTGTGACTGGAATATATATATACAGGGTGTGACTGGGATATATCTACATGGTGTGACTGGAATATATATACAGGGTGTGACTGGAATATATATACAGGGTGTGACTGGGATATATCTACAGGGTGTGACTGGAATATATATACAGGGTGCGACTGGAATATATATACAGGGTATGACTGGAATATATATATAAAGGGTGTGACTGGAATATATATACAGGGTATGACTGGAATATATCTACAGGGTGTGACTGGAATATATATACAGAGTGTGACTGGAATATATATACAGGGTGCGACTGGAATATATATATACAGGGTATGACTGGAATATATATATACAGGGTGTGACTGGAATATATATACAGGGTGTGACTGGAATATATATACAGGGTGTGACTGGAATATATATACAGGGTATGCCTGGAATATATCTACAGGGTATGACTGGAATATATATCTACATGGTATGACTGGAATATATATATACAGGGTGTGACTGGAATATATATACAGGGTGTGACTGGGATATATCTACAGGGTGTGACTGGAATATATATATACAGGGTATGACTGGAATATATATACAGGGTGTGACTGGAATATATATACAGGGTATGACTGGAATATATATACAGGGTGCTACTGGAATATATATACAGGGTGTGACTGGAATATATATACAGGGTATGACTGGAATATATATACAGGGTGTGACGCGACTGGGATATATATACAGGGTGTGACTGGAATATATATACAGGGTATGCCTGGAATATATATACAGGGTGCGACTGGAATATATATATACAGGGTGCGACTGGGATATATATACAGGGTGTGACTGGAATATATATACAGGGTGTGCCTGGAATATATATACAGGGTGCGACTGGAATATATATATATACAGGGTGTGACTGGAATATATATATACAGGGTGTGACTGGAATATATATACAGGGTGTGACTGGAATATATATACAGGGTGTGACTGGAATATATATATACAGGGTGTGACTGGAATATATATACAGGGTATGACTGGAATATATATACAGGGTGCGACTGGAATATATATACAGGGTGCGACTGGAATATATATGCAGGGTGTGACTGGAATATATATACAGGGTATGACTGGAATATATATACAGGGTGTGACTGGAATATATATACAGGGTGCGACTGGGATATATATACAGGGTGTGACTGGAATATATATACAGGGTATGCCTGGAATATATATACAGGGTGCGACTGGAATATATATACAGGGTGCGACTGGGATATATATACAGCGTGTGACTGGAATATATATACAAGGTATGACTGGAATATATATCTACATGGTATGACTGGAATATATATACAGGGTGTGCCTGGAATATATATACAGGGTGCGACTGGAATATATATACAGGGTGTGACTGGAATATATATATACAGGGTGTGACTGGAATATATATACAGGGTGTGACTGGAATATATATACAGGGTGTGACTGGAATAAATATATACAGGGTGTGACTGGAATATATATACAGGGTGTGACTGGAATATATCTACAGGGTATGACTGGAATATATATCTACATGGTATGCCTGGAATATATATACAGGGTGTGCCTGGAATATATATACAGGGTGCGACTGGAATATATATACAGGGTGTGACTGGAATATATATACAGGGTGCGACTGGAATATATATACATGGTGTGACTGGAATATATATACAGAGTGTGACTGGAATATAAATATACAGGGTGCGACTGGAATATATATACAGGGTGTGACTGGAATATATATACAGGGTATGACTGGAATATATATCTACATGGTATGACTGGAATATATATACAGGGTGTGCCTGGAATATATATACAGGGTGCGACTGGAATATATATATATACAGGGTGTGACTGGAATATATATATACAGGGTGTGACTGGGATATATATACAGGGTGTGACTGGAATATATATACAGGGTGTGACTGGAATATATATATACAGGGTGTGACTGGAATATATATACAGGGTGTGACTGGGATATATATACAGGGTGTGACTGGAATATATCTACAGGGTATGACTGGAATATATATACAGGGTATGCCTGGAATATATCTACAGGGTGTGACTGGAATATATATACAGGGTGTGACTGGAATATATATATATATACAGGTGTGCCTGGAATATATATACAGGGTGTGACTGGAATATATATACAGGGTGTGACTGGAATATATATACAGGGTATGCCTGGAATATATATACAGGGTATGACTGGAATATATATACAGGGTATGACTGGAATATATATACAGGGTGTGACTGGAATATATCTACATGGTGTGACTGGAATATTGCGACTGAAATATTAGTTACACAGTTTTCATATCAACTGGGGTGTTGATTCTTTCACCCAGAGGAAGCTAACCAGCTGGTGAGCAGTAGGTCGTGGTTCATCCGGATGCCTGAAATATTGCTCGGTAGTACACCCAGGATATCGATAGTTGTATGAGGCACTCTATACATGTATTATTGATGGAGAACAATGTATTGTATGGGGGTACTCTATACATGTATTGTATGGGGGCACTCTATACAGGTATTATTGGTGGAGAACAATGTATTGTATGGGGGGTACTCTATACATGTATTATTGGTGGAGAACAATGTATTGTATGGGGGTACTCTATACAGGTATTATTGATGGAGAACAATGTATTGTATGGGGCACTCTATACATGTATTATTGGTGGAGAACAATGTATTGTATGGGGCACTCTATACATGTATTATTGATGGAGAACAATGTATTGTATGTGGGTACTCTATACAGGTATTATTGGTGGAGAACAATGTATTGTATGGGGGTACTCTATACAGGTATTATTGATGGAGAACAATGTATTGTATGGGGGCACTCTATACATGTATTGTATGGGGGCACTCTATACAGGTATTATTGATGGAGAACAATGTATTGTATGGGGGGTACTCTATACATGTATTATTGGTGGAGAACAATGTATTGTATGGGGCACTCTATACATGTATTATTGGTGGAGAACAATGTATTGTATGGGGCACTCTATACATGTATTGTATGGGGCACTCTATACATGTATTATTGGTGGAGAACAATGTATTGTATGGGGCACTCTATACAGGTATTATTGGTGGAGAACAATGTATTGTATGGGGCACTCTATACATGTATTATTGGTGGAGAACAATGTATTGTATGGGGCACTCTATACATGTATTATTGGTGGAGAACAATGTATTGTATGGGGCACTCTATACATGTATTATTGGTGGAGAACAATGTATTGTATGGGGCACTCTATACATGTATTATTGATGGAGAACAATGTATTGTATGGGGGTACTCTATACAGGTATTATTGGTGGAGAACAATGTATTGTATGGGGTACTCTATACAGGTATTATTGATGGAGAACAATGTATTGTATGGGGGCACTCTATACATGTATTGTATGGGGGCACTCTATACAGGTATTATTGATGTAGAACAATGTATTGTATGGGGGGTACTCTATACATGTATTGTATGGGGGCACTCTATACAGGTATTATTTGTGGAGAACAATGTATTGTATGGGGGTACTCTATACATGTATTATTGGTGGAGAACAATGTATTGTATGGGGGCACTCTATACATGTATTGTATGGGGGCACTCTATACATGTATTGTATGGGGTACTCTATAAATGTATTATTGGTGGAGAACAATGTATTGTATGGGGCACTCTATACATGTATTATTGGTGGAGAACAATGTATTGTATGGGGCACTCTATACATGTATTGTATGGGGCACTCTATACATGTATTATTGATGGAGAACAATGTATTGTATGGGGCACTCTATACATGTATTATTGATGGAGAACAATGTATTGTATGGGGGCACTCTATACATGTATTGTATGGGGGCACTCTATACATGTATTATTGATGGAGAACAATGTATTGTATGGGGCACTCTATACATGTATTGTATGGGGCACTCTATACATGTATTATTGGTGGAGAACAATGTATTGTATGGGGCACTCTATACATGTATTGTATGGGGCACTCTATACATGTATTATTGATGGAGAACAATGTATTGTATGGGGGCACTCTATACATGTATTGTATGGGGGCACTCTATACATGTATAATTGGTGGAGAACAATGTATTGTATGGGGCACTCTATGCATGTATTATTGGTGAAGAACAATGTATTGTATGGGGGCACTCTATACATGTATTATTGATGGAGAACAATGTATTGTATGGGGCACTCTATATATGTATTATTGATAGAGAACAATGTATTGTATGGGGCACTCTATACATGCATTATTGGTGGAGAACAATGTATTGTATGGGGCACTCTATACATGTATTATTGGTGGAGAACAATGTATTGTATGGGGGCACTCAATACATGTATTGTATGGGGCACTCTATACATGTATTGTATGGGGCACTCTATACATGTATTGTATGGGGCACTCTATACATGTATTGTATGGGGCACTCTATACATGTATTGTATGGGGCACTCTATACATGTATTGTATGGGGCACTCTATACATGTATTATTGGTGGAGAACAATGTATTGTATGGGGGTACTCTATACAGGTATTATTGATGGAGAACAATGTATTGTATGGGGGTACTCTATACAGGTATTATTGATGGAAAACAATGTATTGTATGGGGCACTCTATACATGTATTATTGATAGAGAACAATGTATTGTATGGGGCACTCTATACATGTATTATTGATGGAGAACAATGTATTGTATGGGGCACTCTATACATGTATTGTATGGGGCACTCTATACATGTATTATTGATATAGAACAATGTATTGTATGGGGGCACTCTATACATGTATTGTATGGGGCACTCTATACATGTATTATTGATAGAGAACAATGTATTGTATGGGGCACTCTATACATGCATTAGTGATGGAGAACAATGTATTGTATGGGGCACTCTATACATGTATTGTATGGGGGCACTCTATACATGTATTATTGATGGAGAACAATGTATTGTATGGGGGCACTCTATACATGTATTGTATGGGGGCACTCTATACATGTATTATTGATGGAGAACAATGTATTGTATGGGTCACTCTATACATGTATTATTGATGGAGAACAATGTATTGTATGGGGCACTCTATACATGTATTATTGGTGGAGAACAATGTATTGTATGGGGCACTCTATACATGTATTATTGGTGGAGAACAATGTATTGTATGGGGGCACTCTATACATGTATTATTGGTGGAGAACAATGTATTGTATGGGGGCACTCTATACATGTATTATTGATGGAGAACAATGTATTGTATGGGGCACTCTATACATGTATTATTGGTGGAGAACAATGTATTGTATGGGCACTCTATACATGATTATTGTGAGAAAATGTATTGTATGGGGGCACTCTATACATGTATTATTGATGGAGAACAATGTATTGTATGGGGGCACTCTATACATGTATTATTGATGGAGAACAATGTATTGTATGGGGCACTCTATACATGTATTATTGATGGAGAACAATGTATTGTATGGTGCACTCTATACATGTATTATTGATGGAGAACAATGTATTGTATGGGGGCACTCTATACATGTATTATTGATGGAGAACAATGTATTTTATGGGGCACTCTATACATGTATTATTGATCGAGAACAATGTATTGTATGGGGCACTCTATAGATGTATTATTGATGGAGAACAATGTATTGTATGGGGGCACTCTATACATGTATTATTGATGGAGAACAATGTATTGTATGGGGCACTATATGCATGTATTATTGTTAGAGAACAATGTATTGTATGGGGGCACTCTATAAATGTATTATTGATGGAGAACAATGTATTGTATGGGTCACTCTATACATGTATTATTGATGGAGAACAATGTATTGTATGGGGCACTCTATACATGTGTTATTGATAGAGAACAATGTATTGTATGGGGCACTCTATACATGTATTATTGATGGAGAACAATGTATTGTATGGGGCACTCTATACATGTATTGTATGGGGCACTCTATACATGTATTATTGATAGAGAACAATGTGTTGTATGGGGCACTCTATACATGTATTGTATGGGGTACTCTATAAATGTATTATTGGTGGAGAACAATGTATTGTATGGGGCACTCTATACATGTATTATTGATGGAGAACAATGTATTGTATGGGGCACTCTATACAGGTATTGTATGGGGCACTCTATACATGTATTATTGGTGGAGAACAATGTATTGTATGGGGCACTCTATACATGTATTGTATGGGGCACTCTATACATGTATTATTGATGGAGAACAATGTATTGTATGGGGCACTCTATACATGTATTATTGATGGAGAACAATGTATTGTATGGGGGCACTCTATACATGTATTGTATGGGGGCACTCTATACATGTATTATTGATGGAGAACAATGTATTGTATGGGGGCACTCTATACATATATTGTATGGGGCACTCTATACATGTATTATTGGTGGAGAACAATGTATTGTATGGGGCACTCTATACATGTATTGTATGGGGCACTCTATACATGTATTATTGATGGAGAACAATGTATTGTATGGGGGCACTCTATACATGTATTGTATGGGGGCACTCTATACATGTATAATTGGTGGAGAACAATGTATTGTATGGGGCACTCTATGCATGTATTATTGGTGAAGAACAATGTATTGTATGGGGGCACTCTATACATGTATTATTGATGGAGAACAATGTATTGTATGGGGCACTCTATATATGTATTATTGATAGAGAACAATGTATTGTATGGGGCACTCTATACATGTATTATTGGTGGAGAACAATGTATTGTATGGGGCACTCTATACATGTATTATTGGTGGAGAACAATGTATTGTATGGGGGCACTCTATACATGTATTGTATGGGGGCACTCTATACATGTATTATTGTTAGAGAACAATGTATTGTATGGGGCACTCTATACATGTATTGTATGGGGCACTCTATACATGAATTATTGGTGGAGAACAATGTATTGTATGGGGGTACTCTATACAGGTATTATTGATGGAGAACAATGTATTGTATGGGGGTACTCTATACAGGTATTATTGATGGAAAACAATGTATTGTATGGGGGCACTCTATACATGTATTATTGATGGAGAACAATGTATTGTATGGGGCACTATATGCATGTATTATTGTTAGAGAACAATGTATTGTATGGGGGCACTCTATAAATGTATTATTGATGGAGAACAATGTATTGTATGGGTCACTCTATACATGTATTATTGATGGAGAACAATGTATTGTATGGGGCACTCTATACATGTGTTATTGATGGAGAACAATGTATTGTATGGGGCACTCTATACATGTATTGTATGCGGCACTCTATACATGTATTATTGATAGAGAACAATGTGTTGTATGGGGCACTCTATACATGTATTATTGATGGAGAACAATGTATTGTATGGGGCACTCTATACATGTATTGTATGGGGTACTCTATAAATGTATTATTGGTGGAGAACAATGTATTGTATGGGGCACTCTATACATGTATTATTGATGGAGAACAATGTATTGTATGGGGCACTCTATACAGGTATTGTATGGGGCACTCTATACATGTATTATTGGTGGAGAACAATGTATTGTATGGGGCACTCTATACATGTATTGTATGGGGCACTCTATACATGTATTATTGATGGAGAACAATGTATTGTATGGGGCACTCTATACATGTATTATTGATGGAGAACAATGTATTGTATGGGGGCACTCTATACATGTATTGTATGGGGGCACTCTATATATGTATTGTATGGGGGCACTCTATACATGTATTGTATGGGGCACTCTATACATGTATTGTATGGGGGCACTCTATACATGTATTGTATGGGGGTACTCTATACATGTATTGTATGGGGGCACTCTATACATGTATTGTATGGGGGCACTCTATACATGTATTGTATGGGGGCACTCTATACATGTATTGTATGGGGGCACTCTATACATGTATTGTATGGGGGCACTCTATACATGTATTATTGATGGAGAACACTGTATTGTATGGGGCACTCTATACATGTATTATTGATGGAGAACAATGTATTGTATGGGGGCACACTATACATGTATTATTGATGGAGAACAATGTATTGTATGGGGCACTCTATACATGTATTATTGATGGAGAACAATGTATTGTATGGGGCACTCTATACATGTATTATTGGTGGAGAACAATGTATTGTATGGGGCACTCTATACATGTATTGTATGGGGCACTCTATACATGTATTATTGATAGAGAACAATGTATTGTATGGGGGCACTCTATACATGTATTATTGATAGAGAACAATGTATTGTATGGGGCACTCTATACATGTATTATTGGTGGAGAACAATGTATTGTATGGGGCATTCTATACATGTATTATTGGTGGAGAACAATGTGTTGTATGGGGGCACTCTATACAGGTATTATTGGTGGAGAACAATGTATTGTATGGGGGCACTCTATACATGTATTATTGATGGAAAACAATGTATTGTATGGGGGCACTCTATACATGTATTATTGGTGGAGAACAATGTATTGTATGGGGGCACTCTATACATGTATTATTGATAGAGAACAATGTATTGTATGGGGCACTCTATACATGTAGTATTGATAGAGAACAATGTATTGTATGGGGCACTCTATACATGTATTATTAATAGAGAACAATGTATTGTATGGGGGCACTCTATACATGTATTATTGATGGAGATCAATGTATTGTATGGGGCACTCTATACATGTATTATTGATGGAGAACAATGTATTGTATGGGGCACTCTATACATGTATTATTGGTGGAGAACAATGTATTGTATGGGGCACTCTATACATGTATTATTGATGGAGAACAATGTATTGTATGGGGGCACTCTATACATGTATTATTGATAGAGAACAATGTATTGTATGGGGCACTCTATACATGTATTATTGGTGGAGAACAATGTATTGTATGGGGGCACTCTATACATGTATTATTGATAGAGAACAATGTATTGTATGGGGCACTCTATACATGTATTATTGGTGGAGAACAATGTATTGTATGGGGCACTCTATACATGTATTATTGATGGAGAACAATGTATTGTATGGGGGCACTCTATACATGTATTATTGATGGAGAACAATGTATTGTATGGGGCACTCTATACATGTATTATTGATAGAGAACAATGTATTGTATGGGGGCACTCTATACATGTATTATTGGTGGAGAACAATGTATTGTATGGGGGCACTCTATACATATATTATTGATAGAGAACAATGTATTGTATGGGGCACTCTATACATGTATTATTGATAGAGAACAATGTATTGTATGGGGGCACTCTATACATGTATTATTGATAGAGAACAATGTATTGTATGGGGGCACTCTATACATGTATTATCGATAGAGAACAATGTATTGTATGGGGCACTCTATACATGTATTATTGATGGAGAACAATGTATTGTATGGGGGCACTCTATACATGTATTGTATGGGGCACTCTATACATGTATTATTGATGGAGAACAATGTATTGTATGGGGGCACTCTATACATGTATTGTATGGGGGCACTCTATACATGTATTATTGATAGAGAACAATGTATTGTATGGGGCACTCTATACATGTATTTTGGTGAGAACAATGTATTGTATGGGGGCACTCTATACATGTATTATTGATAGAGAACAATGTATTGTATGGGGCACTCTATACATGTATTATTGATGGAGAACAATGTATTGTATGGGGGCACTCTATACATGTATTATTGATGGAGAACAATGTATTGTATGGGGCACTCTATACAGGTATTATTGATAGAGAACAATGTATTGTATGGGGGCACTCTATACATGTATTATTGATGGAGAACAATGTATTGTATGGGGCACTCTATACAGGTATTATTGATAGAGAACAATGTATTGTATGGGGCACTCTATACATGTATTATTGGTGGAGAACAATGTATTGTATGGGGCACTCTATACATGTATTATTGGTGGAGAACAATGTATTGTATGGGGGCACTCTATACATGTATTGTATGGTGCACTCTATACATGTATTATTGATGGAGAACAATATATTGTATGGGGGCACTCTATACATGTATTATTGATGGAGAACAATATATTGTATGGGGCACTCTATACATGTATTGTATGGGGCACTCTATACATGTATTATTGATGGAAAACAATGTATTGTATGGGGCACTCTATACATGTATTGTATGGTGCACTCTATACATGTATTATTGATGGAGAACAATGTATTGTATGGGGCACTCTATACATGTATTATTGATAGAGAACAATGTATTGTATGGGGCACTCTATACAGGTATTGTATGGGGGCACTCTATACAGGTATTATTGATAGAGAACAATGTATTGTATGGGGCACTCTATACAGGTATTGTATGGGGGCACTCTATACATGTATTATTGATGGAGAACAATGTATTGTATGGGGCACTCTATGCATGTATTGTATGGTGCACTCTATACATGTATTATTGATGGAGAACAATGTATTGTATGGGGGCACTCTATACATGTATTATTGATGGAGAACAATGTATTGTATGTGGGCACACTATACATGTATTATTATAGAGAACAATGTATTGTATGGGGCACTCTATACAGGTATTATTGATGGAGAACAATTTCAGATATCACAAACTTTTAATCACTTTCTGTGAAAAAACTGCAACAAAGAAATCACGAAAACGGTAACATTATAAATATATGTGTAAGTATTGTACACTACAGTGGAGTATACATGATATGTGGAGTATAAAAGATGTGGAGTATACAAGATGTGGAGTATACAAGATGTGGAGTATACAAGATGTGGAGTATACAAGATGTGGAGTAATTCAGATGTGGAGAATACAATATGTGGAGTATGCAATATGTGGAGTATACATGGTGTGGAGAATACAAGATGTGGAGTATGCATGATGTGGAGTATACATGATGTGGAGTATGCATGATGTGGAGTATACAAGATGTGGAGTATACATGATGTGGAGTATGCATGATGTGTAGTATACAAGATGTGGAGTATACATGATGTGGAGTATACATGTGGAGTATACAAGCTGTGGAGTATACATGATGTGGAATATGCAAGATGTGGAGTATACAAGATGTGGAGTATACAAGATGTGGAGTATGCATGATGTGGAGTATACACAATGTGGAACATGAAATATGTGGAGTATACACAATGTGGAGCATGACATATGTGGAGAATACACAATGTGGAGCATGACATATGTGGAGAATACACAATGTGGAGCATGAAATATGTGGAGAATACACAATGTGGAACATGAAATATGTGGAGTATACACAATGTGGAACATGAAATATGTGGAGAATACACAATGTGGAACATGAAATATGTGGAGTATACACAATGTGGAACATGAAATATGTGGAGTATACACAATGTGGAACATGAAATATGTGGAGTATACACAATGTGGAACATGAAATATGTGGAGAATACACAATGTGGAACATGAAATATGTGGAGTATACATGATGTGGAGAATACACAATGTGGAGAATACACAATGTGGAACATGAAGTATGTGGAGAATACACAATGTGGAGCATGACATATGTGGAGTATACACAATGTGGAGAATACACAATGTGGAACATGACATATGTGGAGAATACACAATGTGGAGCATGACATATGTGGAGTATACACGATGTGGAGAATACACAATGTGGAGCATGACATTTGTGGAGTATACACGATGTGGAGAATACACAATGTGGAGCATGACATATGTGGAGAATACACAATGTGGAGCATGACATATGTGGAGCATACACGATGTGGAGTATACACAATGTGGAGCATGACATATGTGGAGAATACACAATGTGGAGCATGACATATGTGGAGAATACACGATGTGGAGCATGACATATGTGGAGTATACACAATGTGGAGCATGAAATATGTGGAGTATACATGATGTGGAGTATACACAATGTGGAGCATGACATATGTGGAGAATACACAATGTGGAGCATGACATATGTGGAGTATACACAATGTGGAGCATGAAATATGTGAAGTATACACAATGTGGAACATGAAATATGTGGAGTATACACAATGTGGAGTATACACAATGTGGAGCATGACATATTATGTGGAGTATACACAATGTGGAGCATGACATATTATGTGGAGTATACACAATGTGGAGCATGAAATATGTGGAGTATACACAATGTGGAGCATGAAATATGTGGAGTATACACAATGTGGAGCATGAAATATGTGGAGTATACATGATGTGGAGTATACACAATGTGGAGCATGAAATATGTGGAGTATACACAATGTGGAGCATGAAATATGTGGAGAATACATGATGTGGAGTGTACACAATATGGAGCATTAATGATTCCACATCATGACGCATAACGTGTAACAGCAACAAACAAATCAGTCTTATATGATCGAAACTTTGGTTCACTTTTATTCAAAGGGACAAAACGTGTAAATGGCTCATTGGTGTGTTGCAATTATTGGAGTAAAAGATTTGTAGGTTCAAGGTCATAAATGGTTAAACATATGTTGCTTCTGCTCATATCTGTTAACGTTTTAAACCATCATCCTATTTTGAAATAACTTCATAAAGGGCCAAGGGATGTGCAGTAATCCTAATGGGGTCACCGAGTCAAGGTCAAGAGACTTCTTTTCAAGAACCAAGTAGGAAATATTGTCAAATTAGGTAAACTTACAACAAAATCTACCAGAGTTGATCAAATTGAGTCATCGCAGCTAGAACTAGGTCATTTGGTCAAATTAAAAGAAAACGTTAAAAGCAACATTCTCATGAACCAATAATTGGAATCTGTAGTATCCTAGCAACGTGGCTTAACCGGTAGTTTGGTGTTCAATAACTTATTCCCCAACTAAAAATACATTTAATGGTGTTACATCTAATATTAGAAACAATAACATTGACCCGTGTTGACCCTAAAAGAAATGTTGACGCCAACCCGCATCAAATGGAGAGCTTCAGTTTGCAAGATGCAATCCAGTTGTTGTGATTGCAGTGCCAATGCTTCCTTTAGTATGAAAAGAGAATGAATGCTTCTTCCAGGAATAGTTTGTTTGGTTTTTGGGGTCACACCAACAGCATATTACAACCCTCCGGCTATTATTGGTAGAGGAATACCATGGCTACCCTTCCTAGCAGTATTTCACGCACGGGTGGGCACCCAGGTAGAACCACTGACCTATCACATGCCAACTGGATAGCTTCCTCACTGGAAAGAATTTGACACCACAGTGAGATTCAAACGTAATGCAATGAGGGCAAGTGATTTGAAGCAAACGACTGTAACCACTTGGCCTCGTTCCAGGAATGGCCAAGCCAACAATTCTCTTTATTCCAAAGGACTCGGTGTAACATGTAACAGGCTAGAAAAGTATACAGACTAGTGTATTATAGAGCAACAGAAAAATGGAAATCAGAAATTTAAAAACAATCGCACTATTTTAGATAATAACAAATCTAGGAAAATGTTGACTTTATTATTTACTAAAACATAACAAGTCTAGGGGCTCCAAAATAACAAGTCTAGGGGCTCCAAAATAACAATTTTAGGGGCTCCAAAATAACAAGTCTAGGGGCTCCAAAATAACAATTCTAGGGGCTCCAAAATAACAATTCTAGGGGCTCCAAAATAACAATTCTAGGGGCTCCAAAATAACAAGTCTAGGGGCTCCAAAATAACAATTCTAGGGGCTCCAAAATAACAAGTCTAGGGGCTCCAAAATAACAATTCTAGGGGCTCCAAAATAACAAGTCTAGGGGCTCCAAAATAACAAGTCTAGGGGCTCCAAAATAACAATTCTAGGGGCTCCAAAATAACAATTCTAGGTAATCTACAAATGACATTAATATTAACCTCATTCAAATAAAAAAGACTGGATAAGACACAGTTGCAGTATGGCGTCCGTGGTCCAGTGGTAGAGCGTCGGATTTGGAATCGAACGGTCTCGGGTTCGATACTCGGTCAGGCCACGTATGTAGTGTCATTGAGCAAGGCACCTCACACACATTGCTTAGTACTGGTTAACCGCTTAGGGTCGGCTAAGCATGCCCAGGAAAACATGTCTAAGTCCCCGCAAGGGGTTTGACATTAACGGAACATACATACATACATACAGTATATTGTGGTACAAACTATAGTAAAACAGTGGAACAATATCAGCATAGGAATTCACAAGCATAGCTCTAGTGCCTATAGATCTAGATCTAGATCAAACTATGGAGAACTGGCCTCGAGGTTATAAAACTTTGCTCCTATCTCAAACTCAGTCTCAAGCTTCTGATTGGTTCAGCTGGCAGTAAAACTCAGAACTAATGTCGAACCCCTCGCGGGGATGTAGAAATGTCCCTAAAAGACTTAGCTAACAGAGGTATGAATCAACATATCAAGTAATTTAATTTAAAAAGACAACTTGGGACAAATGGGGACGATGCATTCCTAATGTAAAACAAGTGCTGACGATGCGTTCCGGTTGTAAACAAGTGCATGACCGATCGACTCGGAAAGTCCTACTTTCGGTTTCGAGTTTGTTTTATCGCAAAAAAACACTGTTTACCAAATGAACATAAGCATACAAAGTATAATGTTAGAATATGTAGCAGCATTGCTACCCATACGTAAAAATTGAATTTTTCAAATATCTTTTATTTCATACGATGTAATGCTGCTTTAACCCATTCAACACCAAGTAACTGACATGGACTGTTCCATGATATTTTTAGACCAATAAATTAATAACAAAATTACATTTGGATCAGTTCATTTATCAAAATGGGTAATTTTTTTCCTAAAAATAGTTATATTACTTGAAAAAAGTGCAGATCCTGACGAGACGGCTCGTCACGAGCCGGCTCATCTGAATCTACACTTTTTTGTAAGCCTATATAGAGGTCTGTGGTGTTGAAAGGGTTAAGCAAATAGATTTGCCTTGAACTATCGATCAGTACAGTACATTCGATACAATGTCTTTTCAAACCTTGTTAAGATGCCAAACTCAGACGGAAGACAAATTTATTACTTATTCCAAATAAACCATTTCAGCACCGGTAACACATTCTAAACATACATGAAAGTCGTGATAGCGCATTGGATGCGCGTTTGCTTCAGGTCCAGAGTTCGAGTCGCGCTGGAGCCGCTACGATTGTACCCTTAGGCAAGGCATTTAAATTTCACGATGCCTCTTCTCTCTCCCTCGTGGCGATGGATTCCATCAGGAATGAGGTCTCGAGAGTGATTAATATAAGTTGTACGAACTTGTTTCGCAATCGAGCTAAAATAAATTTGTATAAACTAAACATACATGAATGAATGAATATGCGCAGCTCCTTGTGAAGTAGTTGAACACATTATAAAAAGCAGATTATACAAAGATCTCTTTTTCAATAATAAAAACGTGTTATATACTTATATTATTAATTTTATTATGCTTGCTTTTAGTAGTCACAACGTTTTACGTTGAAAGTACTACTCAATAACTCGACAACCACATTACCATGCATCACCAACTGCATTACCATGCATCACCATGCATCACCAACCACATTACCATGCATTACCATGCATCACCAACCACATTACCATGCATCACCAACCGCATTACCATGCATTACCATGCATTACCATGCATTACCATGCATCATCAACCACATTACCATGCATCACCAACCACATTACCATGCATTACCATGCATTACCATGCATTACCATGCATTACCATGCATCACCAACCACATAACCATGCATCACCAACCACATTACCATGCATCATCAACCACATTACCATGCATCACCAACCACATAACCATGCATCACCAACCACATAACCATGCATCACCAACCACATTACCATGCATCATCAACCACATAACCATGCATCACCAACCACATAACCATGCATCACCAACACATAACCATGCATCACCAACCACATAACCATGCATCACCAACCACATTACCATGCATCACCAACCACATTACCATGCATCACCAACCCATCCATGCATCACCAACAGCATTACCATGCATCACCAACAGCATTACCATGCATCACCAACCACATTACCATGCATCACCAACCCATTACCATGCATCACCAACCGCATTACCATGCATCACCAACCACATTACCATGCATCACCAACCACATTACCATGCATCACCACCACATTACCATGCATCACCAACCACATTACCATGCATCACCAACCACATTACCATGCATCACCAACCACATTACCATGCATCACCAACCACATTACCATGCATCACCAACCACATTACCATGCATCACCAACCACATTACCATGCATCACCAACCACATTACCATGCATCACCAACCACATTACCATGCATCACCAACAGCATTACCATGCATCACCAACCGCATTACCATGCATCACCAACTGCATTACCATGCATCACCAACCACATTACCATGCATCACCAACCACATTACCATGCATCACCAACAGCATTACCATGCATCACCAACAGCATTACCATGCATCACCAACCACATTACCATGCATCACCAACCACATTACCATGCATCACCAACCGCATTACCATGCATCACCAACCACATTACCATGCATCACCAACCACATTACCATGCATCACCAACCACATTACCATGCATCACCAACAGCATTACCATGCATCACCAACAGCATTACCATGCATCACCAACACATTACCATGCATCACCAACCACATTACCATGCATCACCAACCGCATTACCATGCATCACCAACCACATTACCATGCATCACCAACCGCATTACCATGCATCACCAACCACATTACCATGCATCACCAACCGCATTACCAACCACATTACCATGCATCACCAACAGCATTACCAACCACATTACCATGCATCACCAACCGCATTACCATGCATCACCAACCGCATTACCATGCATCACCACCCATTACCATGCATCACCAACCGCATTACCATGCATCACCAACCACATTACCATGCATCACCAACTGCATCACCAACCACATTACCATGCATCACCAACAGCATTACCAACCGCATTACCATGCATCACCAACAGCATTACCATGCATCACCAACCACATTACCATGCATCACCAACCACATTACCATGCATCACCAACCACATTACCATGCATTACCAACAGCATCACCAACAGCATTACCATGCATTACCAACAGCATTACCATGCATCACCAACAGCATTACCATGCATCACCAACCACATTACCATGCATCACCAACCGCATTACCATGCATCACCAACCACATTACCATGCATCACCAACCACATTACCATGCATCACCAAGCATCACCAACAGCATTACCATGCATTACCAACAGCATTACCATGCATCACCAACAGCATTACCATGCATCACCAACCACATTACCATGCATCACCAAGCATCACCAACAGCATTACCATGCATCACCAACAGCATTACCATGCATCACCAACAGCATTACCAACCGCATCACCAACAGCATTACCATGCATCACCAACAGCATTACCATGCATCACCAACAGCATTACCATGCATTACCATGCATCACCAACAGCATTACCATGCATCACCAACAGCATCACCAACCACATTACCATGCATCACCAACAGCATTACCATGCATCACCAACAGCATTACCATGCATCACCAACCACATTACCATGCATCACCAACCGCATTACCATGCATCACCAACAGCATCACCAACAGCATTACCATGCATCACCAACAGCATTACCATGCATCACCAACCACATTACCAACAGCATTACCATGCATCACCAACCACATTACCATGCATCACCAACAGCATTACCATGCATCACCAACCACATTACCATGCATCACCAACAGCATTACCATGCATCACCAACCGCATTACCATGCATCACCAACAGCATTACCATGCATCACCAACACTACCAACGCATTACCATGCATCACCAACAGCATTACCATGCATCACCAACCACATTACCATGCATTACCAACAGCATTACCATGCATCACCAACAGCATTACCATGCATCACCAACCACATTACCATGCATCACCAACAGCATCACCAACCGCATTACCATGCATCACCAACAGCATTACCATGCATTACCAACAGCATTACCAACCGCATTACCATGCATCACCAACAGCATCACCAACCGCATTACCATGCATTACCAACAGCATTACCAACCGCATTACCATGCATTACCAACCGCATTACCATGCATCACCAACAGCATTACCAACAGCATTACCAACAGCATTACCATGCATCACCAACAGCATTACCATGCATCACCAACAGCATCACCAACAGCATTACCATGCATTACCAACAGCATACAGCATACCATGCATTACCAACCGCATTACCATGCATCACCAACAGCATTACCATGCATCACCAACAGCATTACCATGCATCACCAACAGCATTACCATGCATCATCAACCACATTACCATGCATCACCAACCACATTACCATGCATCACCAACCACATTACCATGCATCACCAACAGCATTACCATGCATCACCAACAGCATTACCATGCATCATCAACCACATTACCATGCATCACCAACAGCATTACCATGCATCACCAACAGCATTACCATGCATCACCAACCACATTACCATGCATCACCAACAGCATTACCATGCATCACCAACAGCATTACCATGCATCACCAACCGCATTACCATGCATCACCAACAGCATTACCATGCATCACCAACCACATTACCATGCATCACCAACAGCATTACCATGCATCACCAACAGCATTACCATGCATCACCAACCACATTACCATGCATCACCAACAGCATTACCATGCATCACCAACAGCATTACCATGCATCACCACAGCATTACCATGCATCACCAACCACATTACCATGCATCACCAACAGCATTACCAACCACATTACCATGCATCACCAACAGCATTACCATGCATCACCAACCACATTACCATGCTACCAACAGCATTACCAACAGCATTACCATGCATCACCAACAGCATTACCATGCATCACCAACAGCATTACCATGCATCATCAACCACATTACCATGCATCCCAACAGCATTACCATGCATCACCAACAGCATTACCATGCATCATCAACCACATTACCATGCATCACCAACAGCATTACCAACAGCATACCATGCATCACCAACAGCATTACCATGCATCACCAACCGCATTACCATGCATCACCAACAGCATTACCATGCATCATCAACCACATTACCATGCATTACCAACAGCATTACCATGCATCACCAACAGCATTACCATGCATCACCAACAGCATTACCATGCATCATCAACCACATTACCATGCATCACCAACAGCATTACCATGCATCACCAACAGCATTACCAACCACATTACCATGCATCACCAACAGCATTACCATGCATCACCAACAGCATTACCATGCATCACCAACAGCATTACCATGCATCACCAACAGCATTACCATGCATCATCAACCACATTACCATGCATCACCAACAGCATTACCAACCACATAACCACATTACCATGCATACCAACAGCATTACCAACAGCATTACCATGCATCACCAACAGCATTACCATGCATCACCAACAGCATTACCATGCATCACCAACCACATTACCATGCATCACCAACAGCATTACCATGCATCACCAACAGCATTACCATGCATCATCAACCACATTACCATGCATCACCAACAGCATTACCAACAGCATTACCATGCATCACCAACAGCATTACCATGCATCACCAACCGCATTACCATGCATCACCAACAGCATTACCATGCATCACCAACCACATTACCATGCATTACCAACAGCATTACCATGCATCACCAACAGCATTACCATGCATCACCAACAGCATTACCATGCATCACCAACCACATTACCATGCATTACCAACAGCATTACCATGCATCACCAACAGCATTACCAACCACATTACCATGCATCACCAACAGCATTACCATGCATCACCAACAGCATTACCATGCATCACCAACAGCATTACCATGCATCCAACCACATTACCATGCATCACCAACAGCATTACCATGCATCACCAACAGCATTACCATGCATCACCAACCGCATTACCATGCATCACCAACAGCATTACCATGCATCACCAACCACATTACCATGCATCACCAACCACATTACCATGCATCACCAACAGCATTACCATGCATCACCAACAGCATTACCATGCATCATCAACCACATTACCATGCATCACCAACCACATTACCATGCATCACCAACAGCATTACCATGCATCACCAACAGCATTACCATGCATCACCAACAGCATTACCATGCATCACCAACAGCATTACCATGCATCATCAACCACATTACCATGCATCACCAACAGCATTACCATGCATCATCAACCACATTACCATGCATCACCAACAGCATTACCATGCATCACCAACAGCATTACCATGCATCATCAACCACATTACCATGCATTACCAACAGCATTACCATGCATCACCAACAGCATTACCAACCACATTACCATGCATCACCAACAGCATTACCATGCATTACCAACAGCATTACCAACCACATTACCATGCATCACCAACAGCATTACC
>CM026400.1:25265374-25301368 GCA_014843695.1 Archivesica marissinica | reverse complement strand
GTAAAGGTCTAGGGCAGTATGGGATTGTGGTAGTAAAGGTCTAGGGCAGTATGGGATTGTGGCAGTAAAGGTCTAGGGCAGTATGGGATTGTGGCAGTAAAGGTCTAGGGCAGTATGGGATTGTGGTAGTAAAGGTCTAGGGCAGTATGGGATTGTGGCAGTAACGGTCTAGGGCAGTATGGGATTGTGGCAGTAAATGTCTAGGGCAGTATGGGATTGTGGTAGTAAAGGTCTAGGGCAGTATGGGATTGTGGTAGTAAAGGTCTAGGGCAGTATGGGATTGTGACAGTAAAGGTCTAGGGCAGTGTGGGATTGTGGCAGTAAAGGTCTAGGGCAGTACAGGATTGTGGTAGTAACGGTCTAGGGCAGTATGGGATTGTGGTAGTAAAGGTCTAGGGCAGTATGGGATTGTGGTAGTAAAGGTCTAGGGCACAGGGATTCGGCACGTTTGGGGGTACTAGTAATAGTAGTATATATATTTAAGTACAGGGATTCTACTCTGTGGGATGTCAGATTTCGCATCAATCAGTAAAATGGCCCTATCTGAAACAATTTTGTACAAATCTGTCCAAATATAACGCCTATCCTGAGTCTTTATATTGTTCTTCAAATAAAACACAACTTTAAGCTGCATGCATGTATACTTTGCAAACAATTGCCACAGACATTGGCCATAGCAGGTCACATTTCCGTACTAGGACACGGGTTCTGTCGGCAACAAAAAAAAATCTTCGACGGGAAAGTTTTAACTGTGAATAACATTATCAATAAAGCGTTCTGATTGGATTATGATTATTCTTCATATATAAAAAAACATCTTGTTACATTCTAATAATCCAATCAGAACGCTCGTTTCAACGCGAATTGCGCCGCTTTAGAAATTTTCAAAACAAATTGAAAATGCTACGAAATCTCTTTTTGACGTACATTTTTGTCGAATAAACCTACACGTTAGTGGAAACACATTTTATTGATAATGTTATTCACAGTTAAAACTCTCCCGTCGAAGATTTTTTGTTGTTGCTGACAGAACCCGTGTCCTAGTATGGAAATGTGACCTGCTATGGCCAATGTCTGGCAATTGTTTGCAAAGTATACATGCATGCAGCTTAAAGTTGTGTTTTATTTGAAGAACAATATAAAGACTCGGGATAGGCATTATATTTGGACAGATTTGTACAAAATTGTTTCAGATAGGGCCATTTTACTGATCGATGCAAAATCTGACATCCCACAGAGTAGAATCCCTGTACTTAAATATGTATACTAGTACCCCCAAACGTGCCGAATCCCTGTGGTCTAGGGCAGTGTGGGATTGTGGCAGTAAAGGTCTAGGGCAGTATGGGATTGTGGTAGTAAAGGTCTAGGGCAGTATGGGATTGTGGTAGTAAAGGTCTAGGGCAGTATGGGATTGTGGTAGTAAAGGTCTAGGGCAGTATGGGATTGTGGTAGTAAAGGTCTAGGGCAGTATGTGATTGTGGCAGTAAAGGTCTAGGGCAGTATGGGATTGTGGTAGTAAAGGTCTAGGGCAGTATGGGATTGTGGTAGTAAAGGTCTAGGGCAGTATGGGATTGTGGTAGTAAAGGTCTAGGGCAGTATGGGATTGTGGTAGTAAAGGTCTAGGGCAGTATGGGATTGTGGCAGTAAAGGTCTAGGGCAGTATGGGATTGTGGCAGTAAAGGTCTAGGGCAGTATGGGATTGTGGCAGTAAAGGTCTAGGGCAGTATGGGATTGTGGCAGTATGGGATTGTGGCAGTAAAGGTCTTGGGCTCTACAGGGTTATGGAAGTAAAGGGCTGGGGTAGTAAAAGTTTTTTATTCTTGTAATATAAAGACAAGACTAATAATCAAGCACAATGTGTTAAATACATGTATATGTATGTCATAATTATGAAACCACAATATATGTATAATGTTTTTAATTTGTTCTAACTGCACACTAAATTTCTTAAATTTAGCAAATAAAAGAAGAACTCTGAAGGTTAATACGATTGAAGCGTTCCAGAAAGAGAAGTCAAGTAAAGTGTGTTCTATACAATAACAAAATCTAGAAACAACATGAAGAACTCTGACGTTAGATACGATTGAAGTGTTCCAGAAAGGGAAGTCAAGTAAAGTGTGTTCTATACAATAACAATGGAATCTAGCGACAACATTATCGAGTACAATGCTAGTAGCATATTAATGGAGAGAATGGTGTAGTGTAATAGAAAATTATAAAATGTGCGACATTATACTGAAGTCATGCCGTTATTTAAAGAATTGCATTGACAGCGCAGGTTGAGCAGTGATTGCTTGTATACCTAAAGTCGGCCTATTAATGAACCCGTATAGTTCGTGATTACTACCTATTTTTTAATCACATCTGGAAAAGTACCAGTATGGAATTTGGTAAAATAGATGCTCAGTCTGGCAAATTGCTGAATTTGCCTCATTTCCTGAAGAGATCCATTTAAGGTCATGGAATTTGGTCGAGTGCAAGCCGTAAAGCACTGTTTCACCATCAACCATGCAAATATGGGTCCATGAATTTGGAAAATAGGTCTACGAGTGTCGTGGAACTCGGTCCTTTCAAAGAATGCAAACACTAGCTTTATCTCCATTTGAGGTATAATTTGCAACCTTGTATACATTTTAACCCTTTCAACACCACAGACCTCTAAATTGACTTACAAAAAAGTGTAGATCCAGAGCCGGCTCATGACGAGCCGTCTCATCAGGATCTGCACTGTTTTCAAGTAATATAACTATTTTTAGAGAGAAAAATACCCATTTTGATAAATGAACTGATCCAAATGTAATTTTGTTATTAATTTATTGGTCTAAAAATATCATGGACCAGTCCATGTCAGTTACTTGGTATTGAATGGGTTAAGCAAAGTTGAGTTACTATACATCGCTATGTCCTACATTTTGCGTAGTCCTTTGTGTGTAAATGTTTTATTTACATTTTTTATTTACGCGTCGTGTTATTTTCTTGATTACAAATATACATTTTAATATTTACTGATTAAACATTTTACAGTTTTTGGCATAGAAGTAGGCTCAAGTAGCAGATGTTTTACATGTGTAGAAAACAGTACGGGAATGTTTGGCTAGTTTTAACAGAAACAAATGTTAAGTTAAATGTAAGAAGCAGTTTTATATATGCATAGCAAGTAGCTTATTTGAAACAGCGTGTACTATATTAACCAATTATGTGAGGAACCCTGGTTAGCTCAGACGGTAGAGCAAGAGCCCGCAGGGATCATTCTAGAGGGCGATGTGGGCGAAATTGTCGCCCTAGGGACTTCATCCACTTCTCCCTAAAAAAATTTTTTTACAATTTTCAAACAAAATTTTGTCTAGTAAGATGCCCATTATAAAGCACTCCTTCTATTCAAATGTTGTATTTAATGGTTATACTTTGCATTTTAACCCTATTTTGCAGAAGTATATGAAAGAACACCATTTAAGGAAGCGATCACGCGCTTTCTCACTTCTCCCAAAAATTCTGACCTAGAATGAGCCCTGAGCCCTGTAAGCGAGAGGCCCCAGGTTCAAGTCCCTGACTGGCTGCATGTTTTCCTCATCTGAGTTACACTGTTCCCCTCTTTGAGAACATTACAGTATAAACTCCGTTACACTGTTCCCCTCTTTGAGAACGTTACAGTATAAACTCTGTTACACTGTTCCCCTCTTTGAGAACGTTACAGTATAAACTCCGTTACACTGTTCCCCTCTTTGAGAACGTTACAGTATAAACTCTGTTACACTGTTCCCCTCTTTGAGAACGTTGCAGTATAAACTCTGTTACACTGTTCCCCTCTTTGAGAACGTTACAGTATAAACTCCCGTTACATGTTCCCTCTTTGAGACATTACAGTATAACTCCGTTACTGTTCCCTCTTGAGAACATTACAGTATAAACTCCGTTACACTGTTCCCTCTTTGAGACGTTACAGTATAAACTCTGTTCACTGTTCCCCTCTTTGAGAACGTTACAGTATAACTCCGTTCCTGTTCCCTCTTTGAGACGTTCAGTTAATCTGTTAACTGTTCCCTCTTTGAGACGTTGCAGTATAACTCCTGTTACACTGTTCCCTTTTGGAACGTTCAGTATAAACTCTGTTACACTGTTCCCCTCTTTGAGAACGTTACAGTATAAACTCCGTTACACTGTTCCCCTCTTTGAGAACATTAACAGTATAAACTCCGTTACACTGTTCCCCTCTTTGAGAACGTTACAGTATAAACTCCCGTTACACTGTTCCCCCTCTTTGAGAACTTTACAGTATAAACTCTGTTACACTGTTCCCCTCTTTGAGAACTTTGCAGTATAAACTCCGTTACACTGTTCCCCTCTTTGAGAACTTTGCAGTATAAACTCCGTTACACTGTTCCCCTCTTTGAGAACTTTGCAGTATAAACTCCGTTACACTGTTCCCCTCTTTGAGAAAGTTGCAGTATAAACTCTGAGATATATTTCACAATGTATCTCTATCCTGGTTGAAGAATTCCATGTAATTACAAGCTACATTGACATAGGTATGCTTGTATATTTAGGCAGTTCTGAGTAGATAATATTTCCAGGAAATATAAAAAATTCCAGGAAATATAAAATATCTAATTATTACAATGGTGGGTGGCCATTTTGAATTGTGTATTATGGGAACAATTATTGTTTGTTAATGTTGATTTTTCCGCTGCGTTTGTATTGTTGTGCCAAATGTTACAGATATTTTAGTTAACTAATGCTCAAATACTAAACAAACATTGCCAATTGTTAAATATCAAAATATTTGCTGGTTGCTATTTTAACCAATTCACTGAAGTTGAACCTCTAATGTTGAGATGCAAAAGAACTAAGGGACATTGTTTAATCTTTACCTACATAGAAACCCCTCTTGACACCATTACCAACACCACATACATCGACAATATAGTAACCAAACCAATGTTCATAATAAACCCCAGAATCTCATGTAGTCCCAGTAATATCTAATAGAGTTGGCTGATGATAGCTATATAGTTTATACAAATTTATTTTAGATCGCTTGTGAAACAAGTTCTTACAACTTATATTAATCACTCTCGAGACCTCATTCCTGATGGAATCCATCGCCACGAGGGAGAGAGAAGAGGCAACGTGGAATTTAAATGCCATATGTACATGTATGCAGATATAGTAGTTTATTACGCTTTAATGCACTTTCTAGTATTTTGCTTGGATAAATACTAGCATATATATTGTGATAGCTCCGGGCAGGGCAGGGTATATAACCCTTAAAATACATACCTTTCGCGTGCCTCAGGGTAAATAACCCTTAAAATACACACCTGTCACGTGCCTCACAATTCATAAAATAAAACGAAAAGCTGTACATACTGTTCTATCTATCTATCTTCCTTTAATGTCGAGTTGGGACTAGGTGCAATGCATCTGTACAAGTCGCCGAAATAAATACGAGGTAATTAATTAATCTCTATTTTTCGCCATTTAAATATGTTGAATTTGTAAAGACACGATAAGACTAACAGCGAAATATGATATGAATATCTATACGGGATTCCAAATCTATACGGGATTCCAAATCTATACAGAATTCCAAATCTATACGGGATTCCAAATCTATACAGAATTCCAAAAATCTATACAGAATTCCAAATCTATACAGAATTCCAAATCTATACAGGATTCCAAATCTATACAGAATTCCAAATCTATACGGGATTCCAAATCTATACAGAATTCCAAATCTATACGGGATTCCAAATCTATACAGGATTCCAAATCTATACGGAATTCCAAATTATACGGGATTCCAATCTATAAGTTCCAATCTATACGGTCCAATTATACAGATTCCAAATCTATACGGGTCCAAATCTATACGGGATTCCAAATCTTGGACTTGCCTGGAATCAATGGTAAAAATCATCCATTTAGGGAATTACTCGACGGGGTAAAAATGATACAATAAAATCAATGAAAGTCCCAAAACAAAAACAGTGTCTGAAAACATTGTTTTTAAGTTGAAAACCATTTTTTCAACGTAGCGTAATAAAAGTGTTATTTGGTGTGTTGACAGGGTATACGAGTATATAGTGCCGGCCAGCGGTGATAACCCCCCCCCCCCCCCGAGCATGCTGTATCATCCCTGGCCAGCACTATATACTCGTATACCCGGTCAACAAACCAAATAACATTTAATGTTAAATCTAAATCTGTATATGGGCAAGGGTTAAGCTGCAAAGTTACATTACCCCCAAGTTACAAGTTTGGTGACTTTTACCTTAATTGCATGTGTAAAGACTACAGGACAACGAAAAGGGTATTATTACATTATTGTTTAACCCTTTCAACACCACAGACCTCTAAATTGGCTTACAAAAAAGTGTAGATCCAGATGAGCCGGCTCGTGACGAGCCGTCTCATCAGGATCTGCACTTTTTGCCAGTAATATTACTATTTTTAGACATAATTACCCATTTTGATAAATGAACTTGTCCAAATGTGATTTTCTGATTCATTTATTGGTTTATGAATATCATGGACCAGTCCATGTGAGTTACTTGGTGTTAGGGTTAAATGATGCTATGGTTCGTGAAATGCAAGTTTCTACATACGTAACGTACATACTCCCTTTATGGCAAAACAATATTTGTAAGTAGAAATTAAAATAAGAATAGACCTTGAGCTTGTTCCACATTTCCCAACCACAATCTTCATTGTTACACCCAGAATAATTGTCGATTTTCAAATGTTCTTTTTTTAAAACTAGATTTTGTGAAAACAGCTGTAGTACATGTCCATGTGTTTGGTAGTTTGTTGGGATGGCAACGAATAGTGATTTTGCTATTCGAATATTCGGTCGGATAAATATTTAAGATACATGGGGGTGGATGTTGTTGCACAGTATCTGTAACATTTCAAAGGAGCTTTCTCGTCTAAGCAGTTTTGACATCATAATTAAATACTACCTACCTTAGAACCTACTGATAATTAACCCGATTACATGGCACAGTGTCAATTAACACCTGCCATGGATGTCACCACAACATGGTTTATTCACACATCCTGGGGCGATTTCTTTTGTATTGGAAGGTTTTATGATGGTTTCAAAACAAAATAACGTATTTTGATTTTGTGACAGTTTAGTTTATTTCATTTTTGCAAATAAAATTTTTCCCGAATATTCGAATACTGGTATAGTGCTCGGACGTTCGAACGAATATTCAAATAGTCGTTGCTATCCCTAGTAATTTATTTGTTTATTCCGTCCTTATTTATTCTTTGCATTTTTAGTTGTGGTAGTATTGAATTATACATGCTTGTCTATATGTTGAGAAATAAAACTATTTATTGATCTTGTGATTTGTTGCTTTGAAAAAAAGAAGTAAATTTAATTTGTGTCTATATTCCCAGCCATCAGGGGAGATAATTCACCAGTACCACCTAGATACCGGAGTAGACGTGCTCTCTACAATCATTTAATAACATAAACAGGGGAGATAATTCACTAAGTACCATAGATACCGGAGTAGACGTGCTCTCTACAATCATTTAATGACATAAACAGGGGAGATAATTCACTAAGTACCATAGATACTGGAGTAGACATGCTCTCTACAATCATTTAATAATGTAAACAGGGGAGATCATTAACTAAGTACCACATAGATACTGGAGTAGACGTGCTCTCTACACTTCATTTAATAACATAAGCAGGGGAGATAATTCACTAAGTACCACATAGATACTGGAGTAGACGTGCTCTCTACACTTCATTTAATAACATAAGCAGGGGAGATAATTCACAAGTACCACATAGATACTGTAGTAGATGTGCAGTCGATCTCGCCCATAACTTGGCTGTCAAATTTTGACTTGAAAAACATTGATTTTAAGGTTGGACCTATAAGTCGAGGATACTTTGTGGAATTATGGCATTTGTTACGATAATTGTTTTCTTTCTCATTTTTGAATGAAACTGATCTCAATTTGAGATATCTTATTGACTTTATTCTAAAATCTTTTTTTTGGCTCGTTTTTCAGCCATAAGTCAACATATTACTTTCATCTGTATCTCATGCTGTTATGGCCAGGATTATACGGTATTTTGAGAAGCATCCCTGGTGTACATGACAGATACATGAGATCGTGGTTGTTAATATTATGGTCAGACGGAGGATCAAACCTGGGATCCCTGAACTCAACAGTCCTATGTGTTTACCACTGGATAACTGACCCATCTATTTAAGTATTTATTTCTACACAATTTATATACCATGTTTATATGGAAACCTACCCGAATACAAGTATTTGTGGGCCCCTAGCAATAGGTGTCATGTGTTTATATGGAAACCTACCCGAATACAAGTATTTGTGGGCCCCTAGCAATAGGTGTCCTGTGTTTATATGGAAACCTACCCGAATACAAGTATTTGTGGGCCCCTAGCAATAGGTGTCCTGTGTTTATATGGAAACCTACCCGAATACAAGTATTTGTGGGCCCCTAGCAATAGGTGTCCTGTGTTTATATGGAAACCTACCCGAATACAAGTATTTGTGGGCCCCTAGCAATAGGTGTCAGTGTTTATATGGAAACTTACCCGAATAAAAGTATTTGTGGGCCCCTAGCAATAGGTGTCATGTGTTCTTATGGAAACCTACCCGAATACAAGTATTTGGACAAGTCAACAATTCTGGACAAGTCAACAACACTGGACAAGTCAACAACTCTGGACAAGTCAAGACAGACGCTGGATAAGTCAAAGACTTGAATAAAGTACAACACAGAGTTATGGTTCTTGCACACTGCATTGTTTTTAATATAAATATCTGATTTCATATAAATCCCTCCGATGCACGAGAAAATGTGCTCCCGACAATCATGTAAAACTGTAGAAGGGAGATAATTTAGTAAGTCAAACACAAGAGTTATGGTGCACACTGCATTGCATTGCCTTCAATCCAAATATTAAGTTTCATATAAATTCCTTTGATATACTTAAGTAGACGTGCTCTCTACAATCATTTAATAACATAAACAGGGGAGATAATTCACTAAGTACCATAGATACCGGAGTAGACGTGCTCTCTACAATCATTTAATAACATAAACAAGGGGAGATAATTCACAAGTACCACATAGATACCGGAGTAGACGTGCTCTCTACAATCATTTAATAACATAAACAAGGGGAGATAATTCACAAGTACCACATAGATACCGGAGTAGACGTGCTCTCTACAATCATTTAAGAACGTAAACAGGGGAGATAATTCACTAAGTACCACATAGATACTGGAGTAGACGTGCTCTCTACAATCATTTAATAACATAAACAGGGGAGATAATTCACAAGTACCACATAGATACTGGAGTAGACGTGCTCTCTACAATCATTTAATAACGTAAACAAGGGGAGATAATTCACAAGTACCACATAGATACCGGAGTAGACGTGCTCTCTACAATCATTTAATAACGTAAACAGGGGAGATAATTCACTAAGTACCACATAGATACTGGAGTAGACGTGCTCTCTACAATCATTTAATAACATAAACAGGGGAGATAATTCACTAAGTACCACATAGATACCGGAGTAGACGTGCTCTCTACAATCATTTAATAACGTAAACAGGGGAGATAATTCACTAAGTACCACATAGATATTGGAGTAGACATGTTCTCTACAATCATTTAATAACATAAACAGGGGAGATAATTCACTAAGTACCACATAGATACCGGAGTAGACGTGCTCTCTACAATCATTTAATAACGTAAACAGGGGAGATAATTCACTAAGTACCACATAGATATTGGAGTAGACATGTTCTCTACAATCATTTAATAACATAAACAGGGGAGATAATTCACTAAGTACCACATAGATACTGGAGTAGACGTGCTCTCTACAATCATTTAATAACGTAAACAGGGGAGATAATTCACAAGTACCACATAGATACTGGAGTAGACATGCTCTCTACAATCATTTAATAACATAAACAGGGGAGATAATTCACAAGTACCACATAGATACTGGAGTAGACGTGCTCTCTACAATCATTTAATGACATAAACAGGGGAGATAATTCACTAAGTACCACATAGATACTGGAGTAGACGTGCTCTCTACAATCATTTAATAACGTAAACGGGGAGATAATTCACAAGTACAATAGATACTGGAGTAGACGTGCTCTCTACAATCATTTAATAACGTAAACAGGGGAGATAACTCACTACCACATTGATTTTCCATCTCAGTATAAAGTCTCATTTGATTCCCTTCAGTAGTCCTGGCCGAGATGCACAAAACTGCACATAAATTAGGTGCATCATTATTAATCATATTTAAGAAATATTAAGTATCAACCGTGGTATATCGCAGAAGAACCCGAGTTTGAAGTTCTTATGCGTAGAGGGTGATGACGTTATTTTTTATGGAAAATATCAATCTAGTGCATAAATGAACAAAAGTTGTAACTGATCAATAATTTTATTTATTTTGTCAAATAAAAATTTACATAATAGTAACTGAAACGTTACTTAACAGAAAAACAAAACGGACAAGAGATTATCTGATTATAAAAATAGCTCACTTCCGCGAATTCCCACAATTGTATTTACAAACATCACGTGACTTTCATTCATAAAACTTTACACGCATTGCATAAATGGAATAGCCAAAACACGGTGCGCGCACAGCATAGTTCAAGGTAGGTATATCGCAGAATAAACTGAGGTAGATTTTACTCTACAAGTATGTATGTTATTAGCTGGGTCGTGTTAGAATAACGGATAACCTTTATGTTGACTTTCTAAGCTATTTTTTTTACCTACCCCAGTCTGACCAAATTTGGCAACTTTTCTGACTATCCGTTAATGAGAAGATGTTGTTTAAAGTTTTCCCTTTAAGTGGAATTTGTAACATAGATTTTCACCCTATACATTGTTGTATTCCAAATAATTGTTTAAAAAATACCATCCCCTCACCAAATATTTTGATGTTCTCATAAAGAACAATTGCTGGTCTAACACCTGCGACTAATTCCGACTGTATGTTTTTGGAACGTACAGTCAAACCTGTGCTAGTGGTCACCTCCATTAAGCAGCCAACCTGTATTAAGCAGCCAGTTTCCAGATTCCCAATCGGTTGTTTTATTATATATTTGACCTCTATTAAGCAGCCACCTGTGCTAAGCAGCCACTTTCTCTGACTCCCTTGGCTGGCTGCTTAAGACAGGTTTGACTGTATACACATCAGTACAGACACACAGATCTCCACACACACCACAACTGTATGTCAGGAATATTCAATCTCTTGAAATCTGAAATATAAGAAAATTATGGAAATCTTTCAGTAATTGCGTCATGTAATTGCATTAGAATGTGAAACTATGTCACGTAATTGCATTAGAATGTGGAACTATGTCGCGGAATTGCATTAGAATGTGAAACTATGTCACGGAATTGCATTATAATGTGACACATTATGTCACGGAATTGCATTAGAATGTGGAACTATGTCACGGAATTGCATTAGAATGTGGAACTATGTCACGGAATTGCATTAGAATGTGGAACTATGTCACGGAATTGCATTAGAATGTGGCACTATGTCACGGAATTGCATTAGAATGTGAGCTATGCCACGAAATTGCATTAGAATGTGAACTATGTCACGGAATTGCATTAGAATGTGGAACTGTGTCACGGAATTGCATTAGAATGTGGAACTGTGTCACGGAATTGCATTAGAATGTGGAACTGTGTCATGGAATTGCATTAGAATGTGGAACTGTGTCATGGAATTGCATTAGAATGTGGAACTATGTCATGGAATTGCATTATAATGTGGAACTATGTCACGGAATTGCATTATAATGTGGAACTGTCATGGAATACATTAGAATGTGGAACTATGTCATGGAATTACATTAGAATGTGGAACTATGTCATGGAATTACATTAGAATGTGGAACTATGTCATGGAATTGCATTAGAATGTGGAACTATGTCACAGAATTGCATTAGAATGTGGAACTATGTCACGGAATTGCATTAGAATGTGGAACTATGTCACGGAATTGCATTATAATGTGGAACTGTATCACGGAATTGCATTAGAATGTGGAACTGTGTCCCAGAATTACATTAGAATGTGGCACTATGTCACGGAATTGCATTAGAATGTGGAACTGTCACGGAATTGCATTAGAATGTGGAACTGTGTCACATAATTGCATTAGAATGTGGAACTATGTCATGGAATTGCATTAGAATGTGGAACTATGTCATGGAATTGCATTAGAATGTGGAACTATGTCATGGAATTGCATTAGAATGTGGAACTATGTCATGGAATTGCATTAGAATGTGGAACTATGTCATGGAATTGCATTAGAATGTGGAACTATGTCATGGAATTGCATTATAATGTGGAACTGTCATGGAATTACATTAGAATGTGGAACTATGTCATGGAATTGCATTAGAATGTGGAACTATGTCACGGAATTGCATTATAATGTGGAACTGTCATGGAATTACATTAGAATGTGGAACTATGTCATGGAATTGCATTAGAATGTGGAACTATGTCATGGAATTGCATTATAATGTGGAACTATGTCATGGAATTGCATTATAATGTGGAACTGTCATGGAATTACATTAGAATGTGGAACTATGTCATGGAATTGCATTAGAATGGTGTCGTTATTACAAAATTCTAATGGAATTGCATGAGATATTCGACCGTTATTTTCACTGCTAGCGCGCAAAGAGTAAAACATGTTTACATAATTCAATGTTACACGCATGGCACATACACTTGTAGAAAAACAGTTGCTTTTGCAAACAGCTTAAAGCCAGATCAGATGGCACAGAATTTGCTGTCTGATCGAGCTGGGTTCTTTGCTCTTCTGATAGTGGAGCTAAAACAGTTGGCCTAATAACAAACAACATAGATCCTGATCAGATGCAGCGCTATGTCGTGGCTGATCTGGATCTATGTTGTTTGCACTTTCCTTCGAATTTATTTGGCATTTTAAGGGTTAAATTTGCATGACTTTGTGTGAATAGGAAATGACTAATTTCATAAGTAATATTCTAACAACTTTAAGAGAGATATTTTGTGCATACCTGCATTTGGGACAAGTAAAGAAGACGGTCTGTCCTTCATCAGCCGACCGTGTCTGTCTCGTCGTGTAGATCATTTCTTCATTACTACACTTAGCACACTTCCTGTCAATCTGTTAGAGAAATGTAACACCAAGGTATGTATCCCTTACATTCATTTAAATTATCAGTTGATAAAAATACAAAGCCAGGTTACGGCTCGACTATCTTAACCCTTTCAACACTACAAACCTCTAAATATACTTAAAAAAAGTGTAGATACAGATGAGCTGGCTCGGCTCATCACGAGCCATCTCCATCAGGATCTGCACTTTTTGCCAATAATATTACTACGTTTAGACAAAATTACTCATTTTGATAAATGAACTGGTCCAAATATAATTTTCTTATTCATTTATTAGTCTAAAAATATCATGCACCAGTCCATGTCAGTTACTTGGTGTTGAATGGGTTACAGCCACATTATGTATTATTCGGCAATGTGATATTCTTGAGACAGAATCTCCTCTGGTTCTTTTACGTGCACGGTGTAAAGCACCGACACGAGACCTTGGTTTAACATCCCATCTGAAAGACTGTTCGATCCCCCGTCTGACCCTAATAAAATTAACAGTCTTTCAGATGGGACTTTAAACCGAGGTCTCGTGTCGGTGCTGTACACCGTGCACGTAAAAGAACCAGAGGAGACTCTGGAATGGGTCTCTGTCTGTATCATTGCACTATCCTTCAAAATCTAAAATAACTAATCTCTTTACGAGGCGTCGCTCATAAGGGCAACCGGTAGCGACGATAAATAAACGTAAAACACACACACGAGGGGCAAGTGTTTGAAGTTCACAAGCGTAACACATAACCACTTGGCAACAGAGGTGCCCAATGAACTCGTGTACAATGTACCATTGGCCAAATGGTGTATGGGTGCCGCGGGTGCTGATAACACATATACAGTCAAACCTGTGTTAGTGGTCACCTCTATTAAGCAGTCAACCTGTACTAAGCAGCCAGTTTGCAGATTCCCAATATGTTGTTTTATTATACATTTGACCTCTATTAAGCAACCACCTGTGCTAAACAGCCACTTTCTGTAATGCCCTCAACTGGCTGCTTAAGACAGGTTTGACTGTATGCATAACTTACTGTAGGGCCCTTCAGTTCCGATTCTGCATCTTCAATTTTCCTCAGGAATGTCTCAGGTTTGTTAAACTCTGCTTTAGTGTGGATTTCTATACCATGAAAGTCTGAAATACAATGCATGACATACAGTCAAACCTGTCTTAAGCAGCCAGCCAAGGGAATCACAGAAAGTGGCTGCTTAGCGCAGGTGGCTTCTTAATAGAGGTCAAATGTATATTGAAACAACATATTGGGAATCTGGAAACTGGCTGCTTAATACAGGTTGGCTGCTTAATGGAGGTGACCACTAACACAGGTTTGACTGTAATATCAACTGAGGGGTTGTGAGTTTGAGTCACCAGAATCACAATCATGATGTACCTATACAAGTCACTTTAAATTCACTTGTCTCCCTGATGACTACGATGGATTCTGTCAGGAACGGGGTAAGTTTTAAAACATTCAAAGTTCCTCGCCAAACAAACTGATTTTGTTGGAATTAGTATTTTCAAATTACCTCCCTTTATGAATTAGTATTTACAATATCAATAATAAATTTGCAATTGGCTACAAAAATGCTGTGATGACCCCAAGTTATTCTTGAATCTTGCAGATCAGCTGACAGTTATATTTCGGGTTTTACGCCTGCATCAGCACCATTTTTGGACTATATCGCCGGCGGGCAGTTTACCATAACAACACCTTTCCTGGACTGTCTCCAGCGGTTAACCAGTACTTGGGTGCACCAACCTCCGTAAGAAACTGCCAACTTTTTCATATAAATGAGACACGGTCTGAGCGTGGGGCTCGAACCAGTGACCATCAGTGATGATAGGTTACAGTGGTATACAAGTCAGTGACCTTAACACTCAACCACGGAGGCGGTTCAGATCAGCGGACAAAGCACGTTTTATGACATTCCAATTTTTAAGATTGCAGTATTAAGAAGATTTTTCGGAAACAGCAGTTTTCATGTGTTTTAATATGAATGTTTTTTACATATATTCATATTGGCAGATAATGTCATATGACCTGTATATAGCGATTTTTCAGTGGTGGACGACGACCTAATGAGTCATATGTAACCCATGTGAGAAAAACATGCAGTCACCAATCCGGTATTCGAACACGTGACCTTTAGTCTACTATGCCAATCACGATAATCTCTATTGAATGCCTCAAGAGAACAGTCAAACCTGTCTTAAGCAGCCAGTCAAGGGAATCACAGAAAGTGGCTGCTTAGTGCAGGTGGCTGCTTAATAGAGGTCAAATGTATATTGAAACAACATATTGGGAATCTGGAAACTGGCTGCTTAATACAGGTTGGCTGCTTAATGGAGGTGACCACTATCACAGGTTTGACTGTATACTCGCAATATGAGATATGCGAATGCTCCATCAACTGTGCTAATCGAGCTGCCTACATATGATACCATCTCACATATTGGTTTATTATTAGTTATATTTCGGGTTTTATGCCTGCATCAGCACCATTTTGGGCTATATCACTGGCGGGCAGTTTACCTAACAGCACCTTTCCTGGGCAGGCTCCAGCAGTTAACCAGTACTTGGGTGCACCAACCTCCGTAAGAAACTGCCAACTTTTTCATATAAATGAAACACGGTCGGTCTGAGCGGGGCTCGAACCCGTGACTATCAGTGATGATAGGTTACAGTGGTATACAAGTCAGTGACCGTAACCACTCGACCACGGAGGCAGACTCATATTGGTTTAATATACACACCGTGACACATATTTCACCCAGGTAGAACCATCTAATCTCCACAAGCCTCATAACAATGAATACAGGATGAAATGCAACAAACCTTGAACATCAATCTTAAAGTGACATAATCTACAAGTGACGACATCCTCGGTTCCTGGTAAAGGCAGTACAGTACCGCACCTCGGACAGAAGTCTAGGTCTGTTATAAACATCTCATGCTTGGATACTGACGATGCCTGAGACATGCTGGTCATGTGTCAAGCTCTGTAAGATATACATTGACTCTATTTATACATCTATCTATCTATCTATCCACAGGGATTCGGCACGTTTGCGGGTACTAGTATATATATAAATACTTTAAATATATATAGTACCCCCAAACGTGCCGATCCCTGTGTATCTATCTACATGCTTACAATCCATAAATTTACATGTATCAATCATATTAGCAGTTTTAATAAATGGATGACTGATTTTCGAGAAATGACATTTAACCATGGTGATGTTGGCTAATGAATGTCACCACGTGACAATGACTGTCCTCACACGACAATGACCGTACCCAAGCAATAATGACCGTCCCCATGCGACAATGACCATTCACATGCGACAATGACCGTCCCCAAGCATCAATGACCGTCCCCACGTGACAATGACCATCCCCACGTGACAATGACCGTCCCCAAGCACCAATACAGTCCCCACGTGACAATGACCATCCCCACGTGACAATGACCGCCCCACGTGACAATGACCGTCCCCACGTGACAATGACCATCCCAGTGACAATGACTGTCCCCAAGCATCAATGACCGTCCCCACGTGACAATGACCATCCCCACGTGACAAGACCGTCCCCAGCACCAATAACAGTCCCCACGTGACAATGACCGTCCCCACGTGACAATGACCGTCCCCACCGTGACAATGACCGTCCCCACGTGACAATGACCATCCCCGTGACAATGACCGTCCCCACGTGACAATGACCATCCCCACGTGACAATGACCTCCCCACGTGACAATGACCATCCCCCGTGACAATGACCGTCCCCAGCACCATAACAGTCCCACGTGACAATGACCATCCCCACATGACATACCGTCCCCACGTACAATGACCATCCCCACGTGACAATGACCGTCCCCATACGACAATGGACCGTCCCCACGTGACAATGACCGTCCCCACGTGACAATGACGTCCCCATGTGACAATGACCGTCCCCACGTGACAATGACCGTCCCCATGTGACAATGACCGTCCCCACGTGACAATGACCATCCCACGTGACAATGACGTCCCCATGTGACAATGACCGTCCCCACGCGACAATGACCGTTCCCACGTGACAATGACCGTCCCCACGTGACAATGACCGTCCCCACGTGACAATGACCGTCCCCATACGACAATGACCGTCCATATGCAACAATGACCGTCACCATACGACAATGACCGTCCATATGCGACAATGACCGTCCTCACACGACAATGACCGTCCCCACGCGATTTTACTGGCAAACCCATGTCTCTAACAGCCTGATATGCATTTGTCAGTGCAATTGGTGAATAGAGATGCCAGGTTTGGTTTGAAAAAAATGGATGAAACTGAATTAGCATAAATAGTAAATATCTTGGACAATAGTATTTTTAAAGAAAATATGTTAAAAAGCTATAAGAGGAACACTATAAATTATTTGAATTGACCTGTAAAACAGTAAAATACGCATTATGACATTGTCGCATAACTATCACGTGACCTTCCTGAGTAGACGATGAAATTTCTCATTTTACAAAAACAAACACATATTTCTTTATATTTAGGCCTACCTCTGTTTAAGCGATTTTTAGACTACACATAAATGGGATTAATGAAAACATCAACATTTGCATTACATTACGCAGTTTGCTCTTTGATAAGTAATATGTGAATACCATAAGTACCAAGTTTTGATAGAAATTAAGTAATTCACGGTCCGAATGTAAACAAAATCCACGTGAATAAAGAAAGTCCAAAAACAGGTGGCGGCCGATATCAGGGATGTTGACGATACATACCACTCTATATATATTTTTCTGTTGCCTCCCCAACACCAAACTATCGTTAATGTGTCTTAGCCCTTGTGACCACTCAAAATAGATTTCAAGAACTGGCCACAACAAATATTGTATTGGTCAACCACGACAACACCTCATACGATCCGCTCACAGAGAACTGATACGATAATGGTGCGTAATAACTATCGGCCCAGTCGAGAGTGGTAAACGTGTAAATCCTAAACTGATAAATGGTCGGATTTGTAATCAACAGAACTTTGTGAACTTATAATGAAGGTGTCCTGCGTTCGATACTCTATCTTCCGCAAATGTCGAACCCCTCGCGGGGACGTAGACATGTTGCGCGTCAAAAACCGCAAAGAAGTTAAAAGTATAATTTAAGAAGGTAATGAAAATAAGTTGTGGTAAAAGTTTAAAAGCAGCTGCGCAGAACAACTAGGGACAGCATGTTCAATCTGGCAAACTGCCGTATTGAATTGCTCTATGGTAGGGAGATGGACACTGTCAGGAGGGAGGTGGTTCCAATGGTAGATTGTTCTTGGAAAAAAGGAAAACTTGTAGTAGTCTGTAGTTGCTGTGATCAACCTATAGCTTAAGGAATGGCAATGGCGAGCAGGACGGGAGAGGGGAACTAGGTAATTTTCAATGGGAATAGCAACAAGATCATTATGAATTTTATACACAAGGGATAACCTATTGTCAATACGCCGTTGATCTAGTCTGCGTAGATTTAGGGAATGTAGCATGTCTGTAACACTAGAGATACGATAGAAGTCAGCATTTATCCAATGGGCTGCTCTTCGCTGGACACCTTCAATTTGGTCTATCAATGTTTTGGTATGGGGCGACCAGATCTCGGAGCCATACCGGTATTCAAGCTGGGGTCTCAAGGGGTTCAGATTTGACCTGGAGGTTTCTACGTAGAAATCCTAATGTTTGGTTTGCTTTCTTTGTTGACCTTTTAATGTGAGTGTCCCACGACAGGTTATTTGAGATATCCACGACTAGGCTGAGCTGACCGACTCAAGTAGGACTCCATGGAGTTTATATTTGCTGGGAATAGGATGTTTCCTTCAAGTCATGGCACGTATATATATAGAGAGAGTGTCGTTGAGCAAGGCAACTCCATGTTTGAGCAAATAACAAGTAGTTACCACTTAATTGGTGGTGTAATCAGTTTTATTCAAAACACATGTTCATGGAAAAAGTACCCAATGATTAGTTTACCCAATCCATCATTCAATAAGGAAATGCATATAGAGTAAAATACGGTTATCCGTTTGTGAATGCGTAACCTCTAGCAAGCAATAAGACGAAATAAATTGAGAACACCGCAATACAGGTTAACAGTGTTTTGAGCTATGAATAAGGAAAGTGACATCACTGACTGTGAATGGGTGTGAGCTAATATGCACATACTACTCATAAGCCCAACTTTCTACCCTGGGGTTGGATACCCAATTTAAGGGCTCTTCCATATCACTATCTTATTTCAGAAATATAACAGAAATCCGACATTGATGAGCGACACCTGGGGCCTTACTATAGGAATGTGACACCACTGAATATGCATGGGTGAGGACCCACACGCAATACACACATAATACATACACCGATAGTTTTCTACATTGGGGATGGATACCCAAACTATGGGCTTCTCTAATGCCACTATCGGCAGTAAAAAATATATATGAAACAAATAGCAGACAGTTATTCACCGGTCCACTGGGCATTAAATAAGCCATATGACTCCACTGGCTATGCATGTATATGCGCCCGAATCCAACCGACACATACTACACATACGCCTAACTTTATACCAAGGGTTTGACTACTCAATTTCTATACCCAATGGCAGTTCATCAAGGTCGAATTTCGACGTTAATTTCTGAAATTACATAGTGATATGGAAGAGCCCATACATTGGGTATCAAATCCCAAGGTAGAAAGTTGGGCTTATATGTATTGTGTGCCTATTGGATCCGGGCTCATACTCATACATAATCAGTGTTGTCACATTCCTTATTTAAGGCTCAGTGGGCCGTTGAATAAATATCGGCTATTTGTTTCATATATATTTTAATGCAAATAGTGGCATTAGAGAAGCCCATATTTTGGGTATCCATCCCCAAGGTACAAACTTATCCTTGTATGTGTTATTTGTGTATTGGTTGTGGTCCATGTCTATACAAAGTCACTGGTGTCACTTTCCCTATTTAGGGCTCCAGGGGCCGTTCATCAAGGTCGAATTTCGACGATTATTTCTGAGGGATATGGAGATTACTGTGTACAGTAATCTGAACTACCCCTAGGTATAATACAATAATAGATCACTGTGTACAGTAATCTGAACTACCCCTAGGTATAATACAATAATAGATCACTGTGTACAGTAATCTGAACTACCCCTAGGTATAATACAATAATAGATCACGGTGTACAGTAATCTGAACTACCCCCAGGTATAATACAATAATAGATCACTGTGTACAGTAATCTGAACTACCCCTAGGTATAATACAATAATAGATCACTGTGTACAGTAATCTGAACTACCCCTAGGTATAATACAATAATAGATCACTGTGTACAGTAATCTGAACTACCCCTAGGTATAATACAATAATAGATCACTGTGTACAGTAATCTGAACTACCCCTAGGTATAATACAATAATAGATCACTGTGTACAGTAATCTGAACTACCCCTAGGTATAATACAATAATAGATCACTGTGTACAGTAATCTGAACTACCCCAGGTATATGTGTGTGTTTGAACTACCCCTATAATACAATAATAGATCACTGTGTACAGTATCTGAACTACCCCAGGTATAATACAATAATAGATCACTGTGTACAGTAATCTGAACTACCCCCAGGTATAATACAATAATAGATCACTGTGTACAGTAATCTGAACTACCCAGGTATAATACAATAATAGATCACTGTGTACAGTAATCTGAACTACCCCAGGTATAATACAATAATAGATCACTGTGTACAGTAATCTGAACTACCCCTAGGTATAATACAATAATAGATCACTGTGTACAGTAATCTGAACTACCCCCAGGTATAATACAATAATAGATCACTGTGTACAGTAATCTGAACTACCCCTAGGTATAATACAATAATAGATCACTGTGTACAGTAATCTGAACTACCCCTAGGTATAATACAATAATAGATCACTGTGTACAGTAATCTGAACTACCCCTAGGTATAATACAATAATAGATCACTGTGTACAGTAATCTGAACTACCCCTAGGTATAATACAATAATAGATCACTGTGTACAGTAATCTGAACTACCCCCAGGTATAATACAATAATAGATCACTGTGTACAGTAATCTGAACTACCCCCAGGTATAATACAATAATAGATCACTGTGTACAGTAATCTGAACTACCCCCAGGTATAATACAATAATAGATCACTGTGTACAGTAATCTGAACTACCCCCAGGTATAATACAATAATAGATCACTGTGTACAGTAATCTGAACTACCCCCAGGTATAATACAATAATAGATCACTGTGTACAGTAATCTGAACTACCCCTAGGTATAATACAATAATAGATCACTGTGTACAGTAATCTGAACTACCCCCAGGTATAATACAATAATAGATCACTGTGTACAGTAATCTGAACTACCCCTAGGTATAATACAATAATAGATCACTGTGTACAGTAATCTGAACTACCCCTAGGTATAATACAATAATAGATCACTGTGTACAGTAATCTGAACTACCCCTAGGTATAATACAATAATAGATCACTGTGTACAGTAATCTGAACTACCCCCAGGTATAATACAATAATAGATCACTGTGTACAGTAATCTGAACTACCCCTAGGTATAATACAATAATAGATCACTGTGTACAGTAATCTGAACTACCCCTAGGTATAATACAATAATAGATCACTGTGTACAGTAATCTGAACTACCCCTAGGTATAATACAATAATAGATCACTGTGTACAGTAATCTGAACTACCCCTAGGTATAATACAATAATAGATCACTGTATACAGTAATCTGAACTACCCCCAGGTATAATACAATAATAGATCACTGTGTACAGTAATCTGAACTACCCCTAGGTATAATACAATAATAGATCACTGTATACAGTAATCTGAACTACCCCTAGGTATAATACAATAATAGATCACTGTGTACAGTAATCTGAACTCCGCCCAGGTATAATACAATAATAGATCACTGTATACAGTAATCTGAACTACCCCTAGGTATAATACAATAATAGATCTCTGTGTACAGTAATCTGAACTACCCCTAGGTATAATACAATAATAGATCACTGTGTACAGTAATCTGAACTACCCCCAGGTATAATACAATAATAGATCACTGTATACAGTAATATGAACTACCCCAGGTATAATACAATAATAGATCACTGTGTACAGTAATCTGAACTACCCCTAGGTATAATATAATAATAGATCACTGCGTACAGTAATCTGAACTACCCCTAGGTATAATACAATAATAGATCTCTGTGTACAGTAATCTGAACTACCCCCAGGTATAATACAATAATAGATCACTGTGTACAGTAATCTGAACTACCCCTAGGTATAATACAATAATAGATCACTGTGTATAGCAATCTGAACTACCCCTAGGTATAATACAATAATAGATCACTGTGTACACTAGTCTGTAGTACACAATCATCGATCACTGTGTATGGTCATCTAACAAAGGAGTTACGAGACCTAAGGTCATCTATAAAATGATTTGCCAGACCGAAGTACATCTAAACAGACGGGTCTGTAGTCCAGTGGTTAACATGCTGGACTGGTAATCCAGGGATCGTAGGTTCGATCCCCCGTCTGGTCCTAAAAAATCTAAAATGACTAATCTCTTCAGGAGGCGTCGCTCATATGGGCAACCGGTAGCGACGATAAATAAACGTAAAACACAAACATATAAAGTCATCGCAATGAACATTCAGAATTGCAGAACCTGCATTTTTGCAATTTTTCAGAAGAGACAAAACACTGAATTTTGTTTTCTAAAAACCCACCAAGAGGATTTGCAGATGAAGAACGGACACGTTTTGTGTTATAAGAATGACCAAAGGGCATTAACTCCACAAAAAGTCATGCACATGAACGGACTTACACCACTAAACATAATACTGATACCTCCTACCAATTTTGACCTGCCTTCACTCGGATAATCTACATATACGGGGGTCATTATTCTATGGCATGGAAGAGTGACCTACCCTCAATCAGATAATCTACAATATGGGGGTCACATCCTACATGTATGCATGGAACCGTTTCTTGCACTGAATACATAGGGAGGCACATGTTATCAAATATACTGTTGTCTGTCCTTGCTCATACAATATTAAAATATTACTTATTATGAATGATATAAAACATGTAACCAGTGTATTGGGAACACAGGGATTTGGCACGTTTGGGGGTACTAATATATATATTTAAGTACAGGGATTCTACTCTGTGGGATGTCAGATTTCGCATCGATCAGTAAAATGGCCCTATCTGAAACAATGTTGTACAAATCTGTCCAAATATAATGCCTATCCCGAGTCTTTATATTGTTCTTCAAATAAAACACAACTTTAAGCTGCATGCATGTATACTTTGCAAACAATTGCCAGACATTGGCCATAGCAGGTCACATTTCCATACTAGGACACGGGTTCTGTCAGCAACAAAAAAAATCTTCGACGGGAGAGTTTTAACTGTGAATAACATTATCAATAAAATGTGTGTCCACTAACGTGTAGGTTTATTCGGCAAAAATGTACGTCAAAAAGAGATTTCGTAGCATTTTCAATTTGTTTTGAAAATTTCTAAAGCGGCGCAATTCGCGTTGAAACGAGCGTTCTGATTGGATTATGATTATTCTTCATATATAAAAAAGCATCTTGTTACATTCTAATCATGTCATTATTTTGAGGGGGGGTCACTATTCTATATGACAACAGACTCATACACATGCATAGTCAGTGGTGTCACATTCCTTATTTAATCCCAGTGGGCCGTTGAATAAATATCGGCTATTTTCCTCATATATATTTGAATGCAAATAGTGGCATTAGAGAAACACATATTTTGGGTATCCATCCCCAAGGTACAAACGTATCCGTGTATGCTGTATGTGTGTATTCGTTATGGGTCCACGTCTATGCATAGTAACTGGTGTCAAATTCCCTATTTAGGGCCCCAGGGGTCGTTCATCAAGGTCGATTTTTCGACGTGTAATTCTGAAATTAGTTTAAACATATTTTATTTCCCAATATAATACATATTGAACAATGCATACGTCACACATAATCAAAGTACAGAAAAAGGATTAGAATGAAAGACAGTCTTATATAATTCTTCTCCTCATTCTGAAATTACATAGTGATATGGAAGAGCCCATAAATTGAGTACCCTAGAGTAGAAAGTTAGGCTTATGTGTACTGTGCACCTATTGGACCCAGGCACCCACTATGCAACCTCAAGGTTAAAAAAATCTGTAGACAGGTAAAGACATCGTATATATGACCGACTCAATCTCTTGTCCGACCTCCGACCCCCGTTGGTACACAATAGTGTGCGAGCGGGGGTGGGAGATATGAAAACCGAACACACTCTGAGATTAATGCAACCCACTTAGCACTCTAAACATCATAGTATTGTAATTTTAATAGTTTATTAACTATTTTTAGACCTCTTTAATCACCTTAGATAATTTAGTCGCCCAAATGGCGACTTTAAATAAACTTATATAGCTACCTAGCTGTCCGACTGTTTATCTACAGAACTCGTGCTGATAACCATCGCTGTGAAATTTCTTTCACCAGAAAGCCTGGTGTAATGCATAAACCCCGAATATACAAAAAGTTCTGTAAAAAGGTCTAGGAATTATTACCGGTAAAGGGAGGTAAATCATTATGATTTTGTGTATGACAGTTACGCCCCTTATTAATTTCTCATAATGCAACCTATCGCTCAAGACATTGCTAGCTTGTTTTCAGTGTTCATGGGGGCTGACATATTGGTTATATAAAAATGTCCATTTTTGTAAACGGAATATTTAAATTACATGTGTGATTAGCTATAGTATTTTGCGTTTCTAAAGTAGTAACAATTATGTTTTCGAATTATTTTTACTCTGTTATCTATTAAAACAATATTTCTACTTAGAGGACGAAATTAAAAATGTCATTACAACTTGTATATTGTCGTCTGTCCTACATTATGTAGGTTGCAGAAGTAAAAACAATCTGACGTTTGTAACAAAACATTGGGAGGAAAATGAAGCTTTTAACACATAACATGCTCACATCAAACATACTCAAGGGGGTAACAAAGGGTTTTCCATTAGGAATTCAGGTATGCATGTTTCCCTGTCTACGTCCCCGCGAGGGGTTTGACATTAAAGGAACATACATACATACATGAACATATTAGAATCTCTAGTCTATAGTTTATATCATTTTGTACCCAAGTCAAATCGTACCAATTTTCAGAAAGAAGTTGCATTGAGTTGAAGTAACATTGTTGAAGTTATGACAACTGTCCAACATTGTTGTGCACATAACCAAAATTTTGTTCAATCCATAAATCACGGTAAGCCTTTTTCCTCAACCACCCAACTGAATAATGACATCAACCATGCATTTTGACCCTAACCTAACCCTGGGCGGAACAAGTGATGAAGGCGCGTTATGTGTGGTTGATACTATATTCTGATCGGCTGGTTGAGATAAAGATTTTACCATAAATAACGCAGCTGTATTATGTATGTTCCTTTAATGTCAAACCCCTCGCGGGGACTTAGACATGTTTTCCTGGGCAGGCTTAGCCGACCTAAGCGATTAACCAGTACTAAGCATTGTGTGTGAGGTGCCTTGCTCAATGGCACTACAAACGTGGCCTGACCAAGTATCGAACCCGGGACCGTTCAATTCCAAATCCGACGCTCTACCACTGGACCACGAAACCAACACATCACTAGATATAATTAGATCATAGATGAATATATGTTCCATTTATCAGTTGTTTACATTTGTATGTCAATCCTAGACATGGTTTTCCTGGGCTGGCTTAGACAACCTAAGCAGTTAACCAGTACTAAGCAATGTGTGTGAGGTGCCTTATTCAGAGTCACTACATATGTACTGAGACCTAGTTGCGAACCTAGAACCCCAGAATTTGCACCCCCTAACCCGATCTTACCTCCCTAGTCTCGGGAGTCGCATTGTGTTCCGGCAAATGACCCATGAAGTTGTTTGGTGAATGTATACAATATATATGTTTTTTTGTATAGTTTGCAATTGCCGTTAAGGTGCGATATTGATATTGATATATATTTGATACTTGTTTGCTCATACAGTGCGACACTGAATATTTGATTGTGTTTGCTCATACAGTGCGACACTGAATATTTGATTGTGTTTGCTCATACAGTGCGACACTGAATATTTGATTGTGTTTGCTCATACAGTGCGACACTGAATATTTGATTGTGTTTGCTCATACAGTGCGACACTGAATATTTGATTGTGTTTGCTCATACAGTGCGATACTGAATATTTGATTGTGTTTGCTCATACAGTGCGATACTGAATATTTGATTGTGTTTGCTCATACAGTGCGATACTGAATATTTGATTGTGTTTGCTCATACAGTGCGACACTGAATATTTGATTGTGTTTGCTCATACAGTGCGACACTGAATATTTGATTGTGTTTGCTCATACAGTGCGACACTGAATATTTGATTGTGTTTGCTCATACAGTGCGACACTGAATATTTGATTGTGTTTGCTCATACAGTGCGACAATTACAAGGGGATACTGAACTAGTTACCATCACCTTCATGAAGAAAACATGGTATTTTCAGTATTCAGCTGTCGATTATGACTATTACATGTAATTATTTTACAAGGGGATACTGCCTTAATGAACTAGTTACCGTCGCCTTCATGAAGAAAACATGGTATTTTCAGGCATCCAAGGTTGAAGTGAAGACCGTGGATTTCAATCCAGAATTTGTAGCCAGAATGATACCAAAGATAGACTGGTCAGCATTGAGACAAGCAGCTACAGATGTAAGTATACCTGTTGTGTATTTATACTTGTATATTTATATATGAATGACTTAAAGCAGCATTACATCGTAATAAAGGATGTTTTGGGTAAAATATAAATACTAATGTGTGTGTGTTTACAAAAATCGAAATAGTCGCTCAGAAACGATAAAATTCCAATAAATTTAAACCGTCGTATACGCGAATTTGTTTATCAACACACGAAATGTAAAAACACGCACAGCGCGCATGCGTGAAACAACAGAGGATGTAGAAAACAACGTATATATTTTGAACATGAAATACTATCTATCTATCTTCCTCTAATGTCGAACCCCTCGCGGGGATGTAGAAATGTCCCTAAAGACTTAGCTAACAGAGGTATGAATAACATATCAAGTAATTTAATTAAAAAAGATAACGTGGGACAAATGGGGATGATGCATTCCGAATGCAAATAAGTGCGGACGATGCGTTCCGGTTGTAAACAAGTGCGTGACTGATCGACTCGGAAAGTCCTACTTTCGGTTTCGAGTTTGTTTTATCGCAAAAAACACTGTTTACCAAATGAACATAAGCATACAAAGTATAATGTTAGAATGTGTAGCAGCATTGCTACCCATACGTAAAAATTGAATTTTTCAAATATCTTATTTCATACGATGTAATGCTGCGCAAAAGCAACTTTAGTTGTGATTAGCAGGTTACAGGTTTTATAGGTACCGGTATATAGTTTTATTTTCAAATTTTAAGAAAAATGCATTTAGTTTAAACAATATTTATTTCTTTAAATAAACATAGTCAAGTATATATAACATCATTAACATGTACTGTATGGTCATATAATGTAGAATTGAGGAGAAAGCGACTTGAGGGCTGTAAACAATTTGCTACACCATACAGGCTGTACTGCATGTATGGTTAGGTACATATGACTTTAGTTTATACACATTTATTTTAGCCTGATTGCGAAACAAGTTCTTTCAACTTATATTAATCACTCTCGAGACCTCATTCCTGATGGAATCCATCGCCACAAGGGAGAGAGAAGAGGCAACATGGAATTTAAATGTCTTGCCCTTAGCACAATCGTAATGGCTCCAACGGGACTCGAACTCCGGACCGTTCACACCTAAAGCGAACGCGCATCCACTGCACTATCACGACTTTCACATATGACTTTATTTACAGGTTGGTAGGTCGGAATGTCTTCCTCCAGACGTTGTCCCACAGTATGAAGAAAATGAAGACTTTTTAAAGAAAACTCACCACGTTCTACTGGAGGTAATAATTTGTCCTATAGATAGTCATGCATACCCGCTCACCAGGGCTCCTATATATAGTCATGCATACCCACTCACCAGGGCTCATTCTAGAGGGCGACAATGACATACATTGTAAAGCTCTCCTTCTATTCTAATGCTGTATGTAATGGTGATATTGTGTATTTTAACCCTATTTTGTTTTAAATTTATTCAATAATACTATTTAAAGGCACAATCACTTTCTCACTTCTCCCAACAATTCGGAGCTAGGATGAACCCTGCAGATTTCAGTTTCCAAGCATTCTCTATTTTGTATTTTAAAACTAGGAAATTGAGGAAAAAGCAGGGTTCCCTCTGTCTGAATGTTTGTCTGCGCCACTTCTGTCGCCAATTAAAAAACACTGGAGCCAATTTAAAAAACTTGGAGCCAACTAACAGCCATATACAAATGTAGTTCACAAATAAATATTTCAAGCCATGTATTTGACAAAACATGTGCCCAAAAAAAATTAATTAAAAAACAAGTTGCGCCAAATATTTTCGCCAATTCACAAAATATAGCGCCAATATTGTTTTTTGTCACAATTGGCGCCATTGGCAACCGACAGCGGGAACCCTGAAAGGGTATATTTGTACAGAATGCAAGTTCCTATTTACATTGTATTATTTTTCTACATATTCGGGACAGACAAAATAATTCATATACAGTCAAACCTGTGTTAGTGGTCACCTCCATTAAGCAGCCAACCTGTATTAAGCAACCAGTTTCCAGATTCACAATCAGTTGTTTTATTATATATTTGACCTCTATTAAGCAGCCACCTGTGCTAAGCAGCCACTTTCTCTGACTCCCTTGGCTGGCTGCTTAAGACAGGTTTGACTGTAATTAACAAACGTCCAATACAACATTTGTTATTGTACAGATATACCATTGCAGCTCACCCATTACACATGCTTTACACGTACAATAAACTACCCCGCTGTATAATCAATGCTCACTAGAAGTTTGGAAGTCGTGATATCGCAGTGGTAGTGTGTCCGCTTCAGGTGTGAAAGCCCAGAAGTGCGCGCCCAGTTATAATCATTACGAGTGTGCCCTTAGGGAAGGCACATAAACTCCACATTGCCCCTTCTCTCTCCCTCATGGCGATGGGTTCCATCAGGAATGACTTATCGAGAGCGTTTAATCTAATGTAAAAACCGGTTTCTCAATAGAGCTAAAATAAATTTGTATAAACAAAGTCAAATTTTGAAGAATTTAGCACAAAATTAATAAACTGCTTGAGGTAAAGCTCTGCGCCAATTCTGATCTGGCTCTACTTTAGTTATGATTAGCAGATATAAACTAAATTAGAAATTTTCGTACAAATTTACCGTTATATCTCACCCATTTCGCCGACACATTGTACTTATTTTCAGGCTAATCTGATTTAAATACGTGTAAACAGCAGTATCCCACGATTACTTGCATTGTATAATTGAAGAATAAACTTCCTGTCTCGATGCTACTATGAATGATCAGAAATTTCTACTTTCCATATTGAGTTTGTGTATCGTTTAGTGGTGAGAAATAGTTGTTCAAATTATTTCAAATGATATGTACATTGTAATACCAATGATATTTATAAACGAAAACATTTCTTTATTTGGTAACCCTCTCCACCTCCATGGTCGAGTGGTTACGGTCGCTGACTTGTATACCACTGTAACCTATCATCACTGATGGTCACAGGTTCGAGCCCTGCTCAGACCGTGTCTCATTTATATGAAAAAGTTGGCAGTTTCTTACGGAGGTTGGTGCACCCAAGTACTGGTTAACTGCTGGAGCCTGCCCAGGAAAGGTGTTGTTAGGTAAACTGCCCGCCGGCGATATAGCCCAAAATGGTGCTGATGCAGTAAAACCCGAAATATAACATTATTTGGTAACCAACAGTATACTATTTTTTTAAGTTTATTTAACGGTTGCCCATATGAGCGACGGTAAGTTTACCCAACAACAACCTGATCTGGCCAGGCTGATGCGGTTAACCAATACTTGGTGCACCAACCTCCGTAAGAAACTGCCAACTTTTTCATATAAATAGACACGGTCTGAGCATGGATCGATCCTGTCACGGTGATGATAGGTTACAGTGGTATACAAGTCAGTGACCGTAACCACTTGACCACAGAGGTGGATACAGTGTGTGTGTTTTATGTTTATTTATCGTCGCTACCTGTTGCCCTATGATCGACGACTCCTGAAGAGATTGTTATTTTGGAGGATAGTGCATGTACAGAAGAGACCCATTCCAGAATCTCCTCTGGTTCTTTTATGTGCACGGTGTAAAGCACCGACACGAGACCTCAGTTTAACGTCCCATCTGAAAGACTGTTATTTTTATTATGGTCAGCGGGGGATCGAACCTGCGATCCCTGGATTACCAGTCCAGCGTGTTACCACTAGACTACATATCCGTCTGTTATGGTGGATACAGTATCCTGACTTTATCTTTATATATCTTCAGGTTGAAATTATAGAAGGTGACATGGTGTGTCCAGAAAGCGGTAGAAGTTTCCCGTAACTAACGGTATCCCGAACATGCTGCTCAATGAAGATGAAGTATGAGGATGTAAATAAACGGTTTTGTGCGCTAATGGCAGGACATTCATAAACGTTTAGTGCACTAATGGCAGGACATTCAATGAACAGTTTAGTGAGCTAATGGCAGGACATTCAATGAACAGTTTAGTGCGCTAATGGTAGGACATTCAATGAACAGTTTAGTGAGCTAATGGCAGGACATTCAATAAACAGTTTAGTGCGCTAATGGTAGGACATTCAATGAACAGTTTGTGGTTGGGGTTTGGTTTGTGTTGGGGTTTGGTTTGTGTTGGGGTTTGGTTTGTGTTGGGGTTTGGTTTAGTGCGCTAATTGCAGGGCATTCAATGAACAGTTTAGTGCACTAATGGCAGGACATTCAATGAACAGTTTAGTGCACTAATGGCAGGACATTCAATAAACAGTTTAGAGCACTAATGGCAGGACATTCAATAAACAGTTTAGTGTACTAATGGCAGGACATTCAATAAACAGTTTAGTGTACTAATGACAGGACATTCAATAAACAGTTTAGTGTACTAATGACAGGACATTCAATAAACAGTTTAGTGTACTAATGACAGGACAGTCAATAAACAGTTTAGTGTACTAATGGCAGGACATTCAATAAACAGTTTAGTGTACTAATGACAGGAAATTCAATAAACAGTTTAGTGTATTAATGACAGGACGTCAATAAACGGTTTGTGTTTGGGGTTTGGGTTTAGTGCACTAATGGCAGGACATTCAATGAATGGTTTAGTGCACTAATGGCAGGACATTCAATGAACCAATTAGTGCACTAATGGCAGGACATTCAATGAATGGTTTAGTGCACTAATGGCAGGACATTCAATGAACCGATTAGTGCACTAATGGCAGGACATTCAATGAACCGATTAGTGCACTAATGGCAGGACATTCAATAGCTGTGAGGGCCATTCTAGATGTGGACAGAGTTTATGAAGCAGAACAGGGTTTAAATATAGTGTGTTGTAAATATAACGTGTAGCCAGCAGATGCTCTGTTGTCAGAATTGGCTGTCCGATTAGCGCAGTGGTTGTTAGTGCGCTCGCTTCTCACCAATGCAACCCGGGTTCGATCCTCGAAGTATGTGAGATGGTACAGTGGTCGCCAGATTGGACAAGTGGGTTTTCTCTGGGTACTCCGATTTCCTCCCACACGAATGACCACATATACGCTTTCATCCGCACCAATGAAAGTGATTAATATAAGTTGTTAGAACTTGCTTCGCAATCGTTGTAAAATAAATAAAGTGTAAACTTCATACAATACAGTGTATTATTTGTGAGTACTTCATCATTTTTCCGCTGATAAATAATCGGAAATTAATATTAAAGTCCCTAAGAATGGTTAGTTAGAATGTGCTGCCCACTAGATATTCTAATGAGTGAATGATTAGAAATCATCTTATATTTACATTTTTCATTTTATATGTTATATTTCAGGTTTTACGCCTGCATCAGCACCATTTTGGGCTATATCGCCGGCGGACAGTTTACCTAACAACACCTTTTCTGGGCAGGCTCCAGCGGTTAACCAGTACTTGGGTGCACCAACCTCCGTAAGAAACTGCCAACTTTTTCATATAAATGAGACACAGCCTGAGCGGGGCTCGAACCCGTGACCATCAGTGATGATAGGTTACAGTGGTATACAAGTCAGCGACCGTAACCACTCGACCACGGAGGCGGACTTATCGTATACATTTTTCAATACTAATTTACTCAGAATTATAAGCCAAGAAGAAATTTACCATGTTTAAATGATAAAATGTGCAATACAACATAGCTTGTAGTTTTGTGACGTCATTTAAGCACTCTAAAAAATAATACCAATTATTTTTGAGCTTTTTTGAATATTTTGGTCATGTTAGAATCGAAATAATATTTCAAGTTTGTGTGTTTTACGTTTATTTATCGTTGCTACCGGTTGCCCATATGAGCGACGCCTCATGAAGAGATTAGTCATTTTAGATTTTTGGAGAATAGTGCAATGATACAGGGAGAGACCCATTCCAGAGTCTCCTCTGGTTCTTTTACGTGCACGGTGTAAAGCACCGACATGAGACCTCGGTTTAACGTCCTATATTTCAATTTTGTATTTGTGGTATTTATAGCCCAACTGAAAAAGCCCAACTGAAAGGCAAATATTATATCTTAATTGAAGCAACATTTTGAAGATCTGCCAGCAAATGAAATCATTACTGTGAAGATATTAATTGCTAAAAATTAAGATTACCTCCCTTGATGAATATTGGGGATATGTTAAAGTTAACACTTTAACCCATTCAACACCAAGTAACTCACATGGACTGCTCCATGATATTCATAAACCAATAAATGAATCAGAAAATCACATTTGGACAAGTTCATTTATCAAAATGGGTAATTATGTCTAAAAATAGTCATATCACTGGCAAAAAGTGCAGATCCTGATGAGCCGGCTCATCTGGATCTACACTTTGTAAGCCTATTTAGAGGTCTGTGGTGTTGAAAGGGTTAAGGAATGATCTGGGGTGAGGATGGAGCACCTGTGGACCTCTGAAAATATTGTTAAGTTGGAGTATCTCCATTGGACGTTGAAGACAATAAATATATTTAAATGTTCTCTGCGTTCATGTCTGTATTGTCCATTAGATATATAATGTGATCTAATATTATTATTTTGTTGGTTCTTGGCGTTTAATGTTGCACCAACAGTTTATCATATGTTTGTTTGGGTTTTACGCTGTCATCAGCACCATTTACGCACCAACAGTTTATCATATATATATATTTGTTTGTTTGGGTTTTACACTGTCGTCAGCACCATTTACGCACCAACAGTTTATCATATATTTGTTTGTTTGGGTTTTACACTGTCATCAGCACCATTTACGCACCAACAGTTTATCATATATATATATTTGTTTGTTTGGGTTTTACGCTGTCATCAGCACCATTTTCGCACCAACAGTTTATCATATATATATATTTGTTTGTTTGGGTTTTACGCTATCATCAGCACCATTTTCGCACCAACAGTTTATCATATATTTGTTTGTTTGGGTTTTACGCTGTCATCAGCACCATTTTTAGCTATATCACAGTTTACCTAACAACACCGTTCCTGGGCAAGCTCCAGCAGTTAACCAGTACTTGGTGCACCAACCTCCGTAAGAAACTGCCAACGAATTGCTAATTACCGTACCCTTCAATCCATCATCATTTGAATCATTCGAGCATACTACATGTTTCTGTAGAGGATTTCACGACTGGTAATGTACCCTGGAAGAACACCATAATGAATCCTGGGTATCACCGATATTGTGTGTTCTCACAATCATCCAGACCTTGTTCTCACAGTCATCCAGACCTTGTTCTCACAGTCATCCAGACCTTGTTCTCACAATCATCCAGACCGTGTTCTCACAATCATCCAGACCTTGTTCTCACAGTCATCCAGACCTTGTTCTCACAATCATCCAGACCGTGTTCTCACAATCATCCAGACCTTGTTCTCACAATCCTCCAGATCTTGTTCTCACAATCCTCCAGATCTTGTTCTCACAGCCATCCAGACCTTGTTCTCACAATCATCCAGACCTTGTTCTCACAATCCTCCAGACCTTGTTCTCACAATCCTCCAGACCTTGTTCTCACAATACTCCAGACATTGTTCTCACAGTCATCCAGACCGTGTTCTCACAATCCTCCAGACCTTGTTCTCACAATCCTCCAGACCTTGTTCTCACAATCCTCCAGACCTTGTTCTCACAGCCATCCAGACATTGTTCTCACAATCCTCCAGACCGTGTTCTCACAATCCTCCAGATCTTGTTCTCACAGCCATCCAGACCTTGTTCTCACAGTCATCCAGACCTTGTTCTCACAATCATCCAGACCTTGTTCTCACAATCCTCCAGACCTTGTTCTCACAGCCATCCAGACCTTGTTCTCACAATCCTCCAGATCTTGTTCTCACAATCATCCAGACCGTGTTCTCAGTCATCCAGACCTTGTTCTCACAATCACCCAGACCTTGTTCTCACAATCCTCCAGATCTTGTTCTCACAGTCATCCAGACCTTGTTCTCACAATCCTCCAGATCTTGTTCTCACAATCACCCATACCTTGTTCTCACAATAACCCAGACCGTGTTCTCACAATCACCCAGACCTTGTTCTCACAATCACCCAGACCTTGTTCTCACAATCCTCCAGATCTTGTTCTCACAGTCATCCAGACCTTGTCCTCACAATCCTCCAGATCTTGTTCTCACAATCACCCAGACCTTGTTCTCACAATCACCCAGACCTTGTTCTCACAATCCTCCAGATCTTGTTCTCACAGTCATCCAGACCTTGTTCTCACAATCCTCCAGACCTTGTTCTCACAGCCATCCAGACCTTGTTCTCACAATCCTGCAGATCTTGTTCTCACAATCACCCAGACCTTGTTCTCACAGTCATCCAGACCTTGTTCTCACAATCCTCCAGACCTTGTTCTCACAATCCTCCAGACCTTGTTCTCACAATCCTCCAGACCAGGTTCTCACAGTCATCCAGACCTTGTTCTCACAGCCATCCAGATCTTGTTCTCACAATCCTCCAGACCTTGTTCTCACCATCCTCCAGATATTGTTCTCACAGTCATCCCGACCTTGTTCTCACAATCCTCCAGACCTTGTTCTCACAATCCTCCAGATCTTGTTCTCACACTCACCCAGACCTTGTTCTCACAGTCATCCAGACCTTGTTCTCACTATCCCACAATCACCCAGACCATGGTCTCACAATCATCCAGACCTTGTTCTCACAATCCTCCAGATCTTGTTCTCACAGTTATCCAGACCTTGTTTTCACAGTCATCCAGACCTTGTTCTCACAATCACCCAGACCTTGTTCTCACAGTCATCCAGACCTTGTTCTCACAATCACCCAGACCTTGTTCTCACAATCATCCAGACCTTGTTCTCA
>CM026400.1:25250297-25264374 GCA_014843695.1 Archivesica marissinica | reverse complement strand
CAGTGTTCCTCTATATACCACAGGTTAACAGTGTTCCTCTATATACCACAGGTTAACAGTGTTCCTCTATATATCACAGGTTGACAGTGTTCCTCTATATACCACAGGTTAACAGTGTCCCTCTATATACCACAGGTTGACAGTGTTCCTCTATATACCACAGGTTGACAGTGTTCCTCTATATACCACATGTTGACAGTGTTCCTCTATATACCACAGGTTGACAGTGTTCCTCTATATATCACAGGTTAACAGTGTCCCTCTATATACCACAGGTTAACAGTGTTCCTCTATATACCACAGGTTGACAGATGTCCTATATACCACAGGTTAACAGTGTTCCTCTATATATCACAGGTTGACTGTGTTCCTCTATATACCACAGGTTAAGTGTTCCTCTATATATCACAGGTTGACAGTGTTCCTCTATATACCACAGGTTAACAGTGTTCCTCTATATACCACAGGTTAACAGTGTTCCTCTATATACCACAGGTTGACAGTGTTCCTCTATATACACAGGTTGACAGTGTTCCTCTATATATCACAGGTTAAGTGTTCCTCTATATACCACAGGTTGACAGTGTTCCTCTATATACCACAGGTTAACAGTGTTCCTCTATATACCACAGGTTGACAGTGTCCCTCTATATACCACAGGTTGACAGTGTTCCTCTATATACCACAGGTTGACATGTCCCTCTATATACCACAGGTTACAGTGTTCCTCTATATACCACAGGTTGACAGTGTTCCTCTATATTACAGGTTGACAGTGTTCCTCTATATATCACAGGTTAACAGTGTTCCTCTATATACCACAGGTTGACAGTGTTCCTCTATATTACAGGTTGACAACAGTGTTCCTCTATATACCACAGGTTGACAGTGTTCCTCTATATACCACAGGTTGACAGTGTTCCTCTATATATCACAGGTTGACAGTGTTCCTCTATATACCACAGGTTAACAGTGTCCCTCTATATACCACAGGTTAACAGTGTTCCTCTATATACCACAGGTTGACAGTGTTCCTCTATATATCACAGGTTGACAGTGTTCCTCTATATACCACAGGTTGACTGTTCCTCTATATACCACAGGTTAACAGTGTTCCTCTATATACCACAGGTTGACAGTGTTCCTCTATATATCACAGGTTGACTGTGTTCCTCTATATACCACAGGTTGACAGTGTTCCTCTATATACCACAGGTTAACAGTGTTCCTCTATATACCACAGGTTGACAGTGTTCCTCTATATATCACAGGTTAACAGTGTTCCTCTATATACCACAGGTTGACAGTGTTCCTCTATATACCACAGGTTGACAGTGTTCCTCTATATATCACAGGTTGACAGTGTTCCTCTATATATAACAGGTTAACAGTGTCCCTCTATATACCACAGGTTAACAGTGTTCCTCTATATATCACAGGTTGACAGATGTCCTATATACCACAGGTTAACAGTGTTCCTCTATATACCACAGGTTGACAGTGTTCCTCTATATATCACAGGTTGACTGTGGTCCTCTATATACCACAGGTTAACAGTGTCCCTCTATATATCACAGGTTAACAGTGATCCTCTATATACCACAGGGTGACAGTGTTCCTCTATATACCACATGTTGACTGTGTTCCTCTATATATCACAGGTTGACTGTGTTCCTCTATATATCACAGGTTAAGTGTTCTTCTATATACCACAGGTTAACAGTGTTCCTCTATATACCACAGGTTGACAGTGTTCCTCTATATACCACAGGTTAACAGTGTTCCTCTATATACCACAGGTTAACAGTGTTCCTCTATATACCACAGGTTAACAGTGTTCCTCTATATATCACAGGTTGACAGTGTTCCTCTATATACCACAGGTTGACAGTGTTCCTCTATATACCACAGGTTAACAGTGTTCCTCTATATACCACAGGTTGACAGTGTTCCTCTATATACCACAGGTTGACAGTGTTCCTCTATATATCACAGGTTAAGTGTTCCTCTATATACCACAGGATAACAGTGTTCCTCCATATATCACAGGTTAACAGTGTTCCTCTATATACCACAGGTTAACAGTGTCCCTCTATATACCATAGGTTGACAGTGTTGCTCTATCCATTATAGGTTGACATATGTCCCTCTATATACCACAGGTTAACGGTGTCCCTCTATATACCACATGTTAACAGTGTTGCTCTATCCATTACAGGATGACAGATGTCCCTCTATATATCACAGGTTAACGGTGTCCCTCTATATACCACATGTTGACAGTGTTGGTCTATCCATTACAGGATGACAGATAACAGTGTTGCTCTATCCATTACAGGATGACATATGTCCCTCTATATATTCCAGTTTGACAGTATTGCTCAATCCATTACATGATGACAGATGTCCCTCTATATATTCCAGTTTGACAGTATTGCTCAATCCATTACAGGATAACAGATGTCCCTCTATATACCACAGGTTGACAGTATTGCTCTATCCATTACAGGATGACAGATGTCCCTCTATATACCACAGGTTGACAGTGTTCCTCTATATACCACAGGTTGACAGTGTTCCTCTATATATCACAGATTGACTGTGTTCCTCTATATACCACAGGTTAACAGTGTTCCTCTATATATCACAGGTTAACAGTGTTCCTCTGTATACCACAGGTTGACTGTGTTCCTCTATATATCACAGGTTAACAGTGTTCCTCTATATACCACAGGTTAACAGTGTTCCTCTATATACCACAGGTTGACAGTGTTCCTCTATATACCACAGGTTGACTGTGTTCCTCTATATACCACAGGTTAACAGTGTTCCTCTATATACCACAGATTGACAGTGTTCCTCTATATACCACAGGTTGACAGTGTTCCTCTATATACCACAGGTTAACAGTGTCCCTCTATATACCACATGTTGACAGTGTTGCTCTATCCATTACAGGTTGACAGATGACAGTGTTGCTCTATCCATTACAGGATGACATATGTCCCTCTATATATTCCAATTTGACAGTATTGCTCTATTCATTACAGGATGACAGATGTCCCTCTATATATTCCAGTTTGACAGTATTGCTCAATACATTACATGATGACAGATGTCCCTCTATATATTCCAGTTTGACAGTATTGCTCAATCCATTACAGGATAACAGATGTCCCTCTATACACCACAGGTTGACAGTATTGCTCTATCCATTACAGGTTGACATTGTTCCTCTGTATATCACAGCTTGACAGTGTTCCTCTATATATCACAGGTTGACTGTGTTCCTCTATATACCATAGGTTAACAGAGTTTCTCTATATATCACAGGTTGACAGTGTTCCTCTATATATCACAGGTTAACAGTGTCCCTCTATATACCACAGGTTGACAGTGTTCCTCTATATATCACAGGTTGACAGTGTTCCTCTATATATCACAGGTTAACAGTGTCCCTCTATATACCACAGGTTGACAGTGTTCCTCTATATATCACAGGTTGACAGTGTTCCTCTATATATCACAGGTTGACATATGTCCTATATACCACAGGTTAACAGTGTTCCTCTATATATCACAGGTTGACTGTGTTCCTCTATATATCACAGGTTAAGTGTTCCTCTATATACCACAGGTTAACAGTGTTCCTCTATATACCACAGGTTGACTGTGTTCCTCTATATACCACAGGTTAACAGTGTTCCTCTATATACCACAGGTTGACAGTGTTCCTCTATATATCACAGGGTGACTGTGTTCCTCTATATACCACAGGTTGACAGTGTTCCTCTATATACCACAGGTTAACAGTGTTCCTCTATATACCACAGGTTGACAGTGTTCCTATATATATCACAGGTTAAGTGTTCCTCTATATACCACAGGTTAACAGTGTTCCTCTATATACCACAGGTTGACAGTGTTCCTCTATATATCACAGGTTAAGTGTTCCTCTATATACCACAGGTTAACAGTGTTCCTCTATATACCACAGGTTGACAGTGTTCCTCTATATACCACAGTTTAGCAGTGTTCCTCTATATATCACAGGTTAACAGTGTTCCTCTATATACCACAGGTTAACAGTGTTCCTCTATATACCACAGATTGACAGTGTTCCTCTATATACCACAGGTTGACAGTGTTCCTCTATATACCACAGGTTAACAGTGTTCCTCTATATACCACAGATTGACAGTGTTCCTCTATATACCACAGGTTAACAATGTTCCTCTATATACCACAGGTTAACAGTGTTCCTCTATATACCACAGGATGACAGTGTTCCTCTATATATCACAGGGTGACTGTGTTCCTCTATATACCACAGGTTGACAGTGTTCCTCTATATACCACAGGTTAACAGTGTTCCTCTATATACCACAGGTTGACAGTGTTCCTCTATATATCACAGGTTAAGTGTTCCTCTATATACCACAGGATAACAGTGTTCCTCTATATATCACAGGTTAACAGTGTTCCTCTATATACCACAGTTTAACATGTGTCCCTCTATATACCATAGGTTGACAGTGTTGCTCTATCCATTACAGGTTGACATATGTCCCTCTATATACCACAGGTTAACTGTGTCCCTCTATATACCACATGTTAACAGTGTTCCTCTATATATCACAGGATGACAGTCCCTCTATATATCACAGGTTAACAGTGTCCCTCTATATACCACAGGTTGACAGTGTCCCTCTATATACCACAGGTTGACAGTGTTCCTCTATATACCACAGGTTGACAGTGTTCCTCTATATACCACAGGTTGACAGTGTTCCTCTATATATCACAGGTTGACAGTGTCCCTCTATATACCACAGGTTGACAGTGTTCCTCTATATACCACAGGTTGACAGTGTTCCTCTATATACCACAGGTTGACAGTGTTCCTCTATATACCACAGGTTAACAGTGTTCCTCTATATACCACAGGTTGACAGTGTTCCTCTATATATCACAGGTTGACAGTGTTCCTCTATATACCACAGGTTGACAGTGTTCCTCTATATACCACAGGTTAACAGTGTTCCTCTATATACCACAGGTTAACAGTGTTCCTCTATATACCACAGGGTGACAGTGTTCCTCTATATACCACAGGTTAACAGTGTTCCTCTATATACCACAGGTTGACAGTGTTCCTCTATATACCACAGGTTGACAGTCCCTCTATATATCACAGGTTAACAGTGTTCCTCTATATACCACAGGTTAACAGTGTTCCTCTATATATCACAGGTTGACAGTGTTCCTCTATATACCACAGGTTAACAGTTCCTCTATATACCACAGGTTGACAGTGTTCCTCTATATACCACAGGTTAACAGTATTCCTCTATATACCACAGGTTGACTGTGTTCCTCTATATACCACAGGTTAACAGTGTTCCTCTATATATCACAGGTTGACAGTGTTCCTCTATATACCACAGGTTAACAGTGTTCCTCTATATACCACAGGTTAACAGTGTTCCTCTATATACCACAGGTTGACAGTGTTCCTCTATATACCACAGGTTAACAGTGTTCCTCTATATACCACAGGTTGACAGTGTTCCTCTATATACACAGGTTGACAGTGTTCCTCTATATACCACAGGTTGACAGTGTTCCTCTATATACCACAGGTTGACAGTGTTCCTCTATATACCACAGGTTGACAGTGTTCCTCTATATACCACAGGTTGACAGTGTCCTCTATATACACAGGTTGACAGTGTTCCTCTATATACCACAGGTTGACAGTGTTCCTCTATATACCACAGGTTGACAGTGTTCCTCTATATATCACAGGTTGACAGTGTTCCTCTATATACCACAGGTTAACAGTGTCCCTCTATATATCACAGGTTAACAGTGTTCCTCTATATACCACAGGGTGACAGTGTTCCTCTATATACCACAGGTTGACTGTGTTCCTCTAAATATCACAGGTTGACAGTGTTCCTCTATATATCACAGGTTAACAGTGTCCCTCTATATACCACAGGTTAACAGTGTTCCTCTATATATCACAGGTTGACAGATGTCCTATATACCACAGGTTAACAGTGTTCCTCTATATATCACAGGTTGACTGTGTTCCTCTATATATCACAGGTTACAGTGTTCCTCTATATACCACAGGTTAACAGTGTTCCTCTATATATCACAGGTTGACAGTGTTCCTCTATATACCACAGGTTAACAGTGTTCCTCTATATACCACAGGTTAAGTGATCCTCTATATACCACAGGTTGACAGTGTTCCTCTATATACCACAGGTTAACAGTGTTCCTCTATATATCACAGGTTGACATTGTTCCTCTATATACCACAGGTTAACAGTGTTCCTCTATATACCACAGGTTGACAGTGTTCCTCTATATACCACAGGTTGACAGTGTTCCTCTATATACCACAGGTTAACAGTGTTCCTCTATATATCACAGGTTGACAGTGTTCCTTTATATACCACAGGTTAACAGTGTTCCTCTATATACCACAGGTTGACAGTGTTCCTCTATATACCACAGGTTGACTGTGTTCCTCTATATACCACAGGTTGACAGTGTTCCTCTATATACCACAGGTTGACAGTGTTCCTCTATATATCACAGGTTGACTGTGTTCCTCTATATACCACAGGTTAACAGTGTCCCTCTATATATCACAGGTTAACAGTGTTCCTCTATATACCACAGGGTGACAGTGTTCCTCTATATACCACAGGTTGACTGTGTTCCTCTAAATATCACAGGTTGACAGTGTTCCTCTATATATCACAGGTTAACAGTGTCCCTCTATATACCACAGGTTAACAGTGTTCCTCTATATATCACAGGTTGACAGATGTCCTATATACCACAGGTTAACAGTGTTCCTCTATATATCACAGGTTGACTGTGTTCCTCTATATATCACAGGTTAAGTGTTCCTCTCTATACCACAGGTTAACAGTGTTCCTCTATATACCACAGGTTAACAGAGTTCCTCTATATATCACAGGGTGACTGTGTTCCTCTATATATCACAGGTTAAGTGTTCCTCTATATACCACAGGTTAACAGTGTTCCTCTATATACCACAGGTTAACAGTGTTCCTCTATATACCACAGGTTGACAGTGTTCCTCTATATATCACAGGTTGACAGTCCCTCTATATAGCACAGGGTGACTGTGTTCCTCTATATACCACAGGTTGACAGTGTTCCTCTATATACCACAGGTTAACAGTGTTCCTCTATATATCACAGGTTAACAGTGTTCCTCTATATACCACAGGTTGACAGTGTTCCTCTATATACCACAGGTTGACAGTGTTCCTCTATATATCACAGGTTGACTGTGTTCCTCTATATACCACAGGTTAACAGTGTTCCTCTGTATATCACAGGTTGACTGTGTTCCTCTATATACCACAGGTTAACAGTGTCCCTCTATATATCACAGGTTAACAGTGTTCCTTTATATACCACAGGGTGACAGTGTTCCTCTATATACCACAGGTTGACTGTGTTCCTCTATATATCACAGGTTAACAGTGTCCCTCTATATACCACACGTTAACAGTGTTCCTCTATATATCACAGGTTGACAGATGTCCTATATACCACAGGTTAACAGTGTTCCTCTATATATCACAGGTTGACTGTGTTCCTCTATATATCACAGATTAAGTGTTCCTCTATATACCACAGGTTGACAGTGTTCCTCTATATACCACAGGTTAACAGTGTTCCTCTATATATCACAGGTTGACAGTGTTCCTCTATATACCACAGGTTGACAGTGTTCCTCTATATACCACAGGTTGACAGTTTTCCTCTATATACCACAGGTTGACAGTGTTCCTCTATATACCACAGGTTAACAGTGTTCCTCTATATACCACAGGTTAACAGTGTTCCTCTATATATCACAGGTTGACAGTGTTCCTCTATATACCACAGGTTAACAGTGTTCCTCTATATACCACAGGTTGACAGTGTTCCTCTATATATCACAGGTTGACTGTGTTCCTCTATATACCACAGGTTAACAGTGTCCCTCTATATATCACATGTTAACAGTGTTCCTCTATATACCACAGGGTGACAGTGTTCCTCTATATACCACAGGTTGACTTGTGTTCCTCTATATATCACAGGTTGACAGTGTTCCTCTATATATAACAGGTTAACAGTGTCCCTCTATATACCACAGGTTAACAGTGTTCCTCTATATATCACAGGTTGACAGATGTCCTATATACCACAGGTTGACAGTGTTCCTCTATATACCACAGGTTGACAGTGTTCCTCTATATATCACAGGTTGACTGTGTTCCTCTATATATCACAGGTTGACAGTGTTCCTCTATATACCACAGGTTAACAGTGTCCCTCTATATACCACAGGTTAACAGTGTTCCTCTATATACCACAGGTTGACAGTGTTCCTCTATATACCACATGTTGACTGTGTTCCTCTATATATCACAGGTTGACAGTGTTCCTCTATATATCACAGGTTAACAGTGTCCCTCTATATACCACAGGTTAACAGTGTTCCTCTATATATCACAGTTTGACAGATGTCATATATACCACAGGTTAACAGTGTTCCTCTATATATCACAGGTTGACTGTGTTCCTCTATATATCAAAGGTTAAGTGTTCCTCTATATACCACATGTTAACAGTGTTCCTCTATATATCACAGGTTGACGTGTTCCTCTATATATCACAGATTAAGTGTTCCTCTATATACCACAGGTTGACAGTGTTCCTCTATATACCACAGGTTAACAGTGTTCCTCTATATATCACAGGTTGACAGTGTTCCTCTATATACCACAGGTTGACAGTGTTCCTCTATATACCACAGGTTGACAGTGTTCCTCTATATACCACAGGTTGACAGTGTTCCTCTATATACCACAGGTTAACAGTGTTCCTCTATATACCACAGGTTAACAGTGTTCCTCTATATATCACAGGTTGACAGTGTTCCTCTATATACCACAGGTTAACAGTGTTCCTCTATATACCACAGGTTGACAGTGTTCCTCTATATATCACAGGTTGACTGTGTTCCTCTATATACCACAGGTTAACAGTGTCCCTCTATATATCACATGTTAACAGTGTTCCTCTATATACCACAGGGTGACAGTGTTCCTCTATATACCACAGGTTGACTTGTGTTCCTCTATATATCACAGGTTGACAGTGTTCCTCTATATATAACAGGTTAACAGTGTCCCTCTATATACCACAGGTTAACAGTGTTCCTCTATATATCACAGGTTGACAGATGTCCTATATACCACAGGTTAACAGTGTTCCTCTATATACCACAGGTTGACAGTGTTCCTCTATATATCACAGGTTGACTGTGGTCCTCTATATACCACAGGTTAACAGTGTCCCTCTATATATCACAGGTTAACAGTGATCCTCTATATACCACAGGGTGACAGTGTTCCTCTATATACCACATGTTGACTGTGTTCCTCTATATATCACAGGTTGACTGTGTTCCTCTATATATCACAGGTTAAGTGTTCTTCTATATACCACAGGTTAACAGTGTTCCTCTATATACCACAGGTTGACAGTGTTCCTCTATATACCACAGGTTAACAGTGTTCCTCTATATACCACAGGTTAACAGTGTTCCTCTATATACCACAGGTTAACAGTGTTCCTCTATATATCACAGGTTGACAGTGTTCCTCTATATACCACAGGTTAACAGTGTTCCTCTATATACCACAGGTTGACAGTGTTCCTCTATATACCACAGGTTGACTGTGTTCCTCTATATACCACAGGTTGACAGTGTTCCTCTATATACCACAGGTTGATAGTGTTCCTCTATATATCACAGGTTGACTGTGTTCCTCTATATACCACAGGTTAACAGTGTTCCTCTATATATCACAGGTTGACAGATGTCCTATATACCACAGGTTAACAGTGTTCCTCTATATATCACAGGTTGACTGTGTTCCTCTATATATCACAGGTTAAGTGTTCCTCTATATACCACAGGTTAACAGTGTTCCTCTATATACCACAGGTTAACAGTGTTCCTCTATATACCACAGGTTAACAGAGTTCCTCTATATATCACAGGGTGACTGTGTTCCTCTATATATCACAGGTTAAGTGTTCCTCTATATACCACAGGTTGACAGTGTTCCTCTATATATCACAGGTTAAGTGTTCCTCTATATACCACAGGTTGACAGTGTTCCTCTATATATCACAGGTTGACAGTCCTTCTATATAGCACAGGGTGACTGTGTTCCTCTATATAGCACAATGTGACAGTGTTCCTCTATATACCACAGGTTGACTGTGTTCCTCTATATACCACAGGTTGACAGTGTTCCTCTATATACCACAGGTTGACAGTGTTCCTCTATATATCACAGGGTGACTGTGTTCCTCTATATACCACAGGTTGACAGTGTTCCTCTATATACCACAGGTTAACAGTGTTCCTCTATATATCACAGGTTAACAGTGTTCCTCTATATACCACATGTTGACAGTGTTCCTCTATATACCACAGGTTGACAGTGTTCCTCTATATATCACAGGTTGACTGTGTTCCTCTATATACCACAGGTTAACAGTGTCCCTCTATATATCACAGGTTAACAGTGTTCCTCTATATACCACAGGTTAACAGTGTTCCTCTATATACCACAGGTTAACAGTGTTCCTCTATATACCACAGGTTAACAGTGTTCCTCTATATATCACAGGTTGACAGTCCCTCTATATAGCACAGGGTGACAGTGTTCCTCTATATACCACAGGTTGACTGTGTTCCTCTATATACCACAGGTTAACAGTGTTCCTCTATATACCACAGGTTGACAGTGTTCCTCTATATATCACAGGGTGACTGTGTTCCTCTATATACTACAGGTTGACAGTGTTGCTCTATCCATTACAGGTTAACAACATTCCTTGTTCAACAGATGAGACCGATGCATCCAGATCAGATGATGCTTTCTCCTCACTGCAGTCTCAAGTCAGCAATCTTGTGCAGAACTTTAGTAGTATAGCCAGACAAGATTGTGTAATCCAGGTGAGATTGTGTAAACCAGGTGAGATTGTGTAAACCATGTGAGATTGTGGTAAATCAGGTGATATTGTGTAATCCAGATGAAATTATGTAAACCAGGTGAGATGGTGTAAATCAGGTGAGATTTTGTAATCCAGGTGAAATTGTGTAATCCAGGTGAGATTGTGTAAACCAGGTGAAATTATGTAAACCAGGTGAGATGGTGTAAACCAGGTGAGATGGTGTAAACCAGGTGATATTTTTTAATCCAGGTGAAATTGTGTAATCCATGTGAGATTGTGTAATCCAGGTGAGATTGTGCAATCCAGGTGAAATTGTGTAATCCAGGTGAGATTGTGTAAACCATGTGAGATTGTGTAATCCAGGTGAAATTATGTAAACCAGGTGAGATTGTGTAATCCAGGTGAGATTGTGTAATCCAGGTGAAATTATGTAAACCAGGTGAGATGGTGTAAACCAGGTGAGATTTTGTAATCCAGGTGAGATTGTGTAAACCATGTGAGATTGTGGTAAATCAGGTGATATTGTGTAATCCAGGTGAGATTGTGTAATCCAGGTGAAATTATGTAAACCAGGTGAGATGGTGTAAACCATGTGAGATTGTGGTAAATCAGGTGATATTGTGTAATCCAGGTGAGATTGTGGTAAATCAGGTGATATTGTGTAAACCAGATGAGATTGTGTAAACCATGTGAGATTGTGGTAAATCAGGTGATATTGTGTAAACCATGTGAGATTGTGTAAACCATGTGAGATTGTGGTAAATCAGGTGATATTGTGTAAACCAGGTGAGATTGTGGTAAACCAGATGAGATTGTGTAAACCAGGTGAGATTTTGTAATCCAGGTGAGATTGTGTAAACCAGGTGAGATTGTGTAAACCATGTGAGATTGTGGTAAATCAGGTGATATTGTGTAATCCAGGTGAAATTGTGTAATCCAGGTGAAATTGTGTAATCCAGGTGAGATTGTTGTAAATCAGGTGATATTGTGTAAACCAGGTGAGATTGTGGTAAATCAGGTGATATTGTGTAATCCATGTGAGATTGTGGTAAATCATGTGATATTGTGTAAACCAGATGAGATTGTGTAAACCATGTGAGATTGTGGTAAATCATGTGATATTGTGTAAACCAGATGAGATTGTGTAAACCAGGCGAGATTGTGTAAACCATGTGAGATTGTGGTAAATCAGGTGATATTGTGTAATCCAGGTGAGATTGTGGTAAATCATGTGATATTGTGTAAACCAGATGAGATTGTGTAAACCATGTGAGATTGTGGTAAATCAGGTGATATTGTGTAAACCAGGTGAGATTGTGTAAACCATGTGAGATTGTGGTAAATCAGGTGATATTGTGTAAACCAGGTGAGATTGTGGTAAATCAGGTGAGATGGTTTAAACCAGGTGAGATTTTGTAATCCAGGTGAGATTGTGTAAACCATGTGAGATTCTGGTAAATCAGGTGATATTGTGTAAACCAGGTGAGATTGTGTAAACCAGGTGAGATTGTGGTAAATCAGGTGAGATGGTGTAAACCAGGTGAGATTTTGTAATCCAGGTGAGATTGTGTAAACCATATGAAATTGTGTAAACCATGTGAGATTGTGGTAAATCAGGTGAGATGGTGTAAACCAGGTGATATTGTGTAATCCATGTGAGATTGTGGTAAATCAGGTGAGATGGTGTAAACCAGGTGATATTTTGTAATCCAGGTGAGATTGTGTGAACCAGGTGAGATTGTGGTAAATCAGGTGACATTGTGTAAACCAGATGAGATTGTGTAAACCAGGCGATATTGTGTAAACCATGTGAGATTGTGGTAAATCAAGTGATATTGTGTAATCCAGGTGAGATTGTGGTAAACCAGGTGAGATTTTGTAATCCAGGTGAGATTGTGTAAACCATGTGAGATTCTGGTAAATCAGGTGATATTGTGTAAACCAGGTGAGATTGTGTAAACCAGGTGAGATTGTGGTAAATCAGGTGATATTGTGTAAACCAGATGAGATTGTGTAAACCATGTAAGATTGTGGTAAATCAGGTGATATTGTGTAAACCAGGTGAGATTGTGTAAACCATGTGAGATTGTGGTAAATCAGGTGATATTGTGTAATCCATGTGAGATTGTGGTAAATCAGGTGAGATGGTGTAATCCATGTGAGATTGTGGTAAACCAGATGAGATTGTGTAAACCAGGTGAGATTTTGTAATCCAGGTGAGATTGTGTAAACCAGGTGAGATTGTGTAAACCATGTGAGATTGTGGTAACTCAGGTGATATTGTGTAATCCAGGTGAAATTGTGTAATCCAGGTGAAATTGTGTAATCCAGGTGAGATTGTGTAAACCATGTGAGATTGTGGTAAATCAGGTGATATTGTGTAAACCAGGTGAGATTGTGGTAAATCAGGTGAGATGGTTTAAACCAGGTGATATTTTGTAATCCAGGTGAGATTGTGTGAACCAGGTGAGATTGTGGTAAATCAGGTGATATTGTGTAAACCATATGAGATTGTGTAAACCAGGCGAGATTGTGTAAACCATGTGTGATTGTGGTAAATCAGGTGATATTGTGTAATCCAGGTGAGATTGTGGTAAATCAGGTGATATTGTGTAAACCAGATGAGATTGTGTAAACCATTAGAGATTGTGGTAAATCAGGTGATATTGTGTAATCCAGGTGAGATTGTGTAAACCATGTGAGATTGTGGTAAATCAGGTGATATTGTGTAATCCAGGTGAGATTGTGTAATCCAGGTGAAATTATGTAAACCAGGTGAGATGGTGTAAACCATGTGAGATTGTGGTAAATCAGGTGATATTGTGTAATCCAGGTGAGATTGTGGTAAATCAGGTGATATTGTGTAAACCAGATGAGATTGTGTAAACCATGTGAGATTGTGGTAAATCAGGTGATATTGTGTAAACCATGTGAGATTGTGTAAACCATGTGAGATTGTGGTAAATCAGGTGATATTGTGTAAACCAGGTGAGAT
>CM026400.1:25210675-25249297 GCA_014843695.1 Archivesica marissinica | reverse complement strand
GCATTTTCAATTTGTTTTGAAAATTTCTAAAGCGGCGCAATTCGCGTTGAAACGAGCGTTCTGATTGGATTATTAAGATGAAATAAAGTAATTCACTTTAACGACAGCGAAGTAGATGATACAGGACATGTTCTGCAGACTTGAACAAGAGAGCCTGGAACTCATGGTCACCTTATGTCCGGGCCTAGTCCATGTTTAAGCCTCTATAGAACGAGAGATATCAAAAGCATTCGTTACACAATAATTTACGAATCCGGTGTCGTCGTATGGACAAATCTCTCTTCTAGATTCAATCTAATAACGTTGGTCTAGGTTTTTTGCTAACTCGTTTATGTTAAGGATGAGTTTTGATTCACTGGAGCGCCTATTCCTAAAACAGTGCTGGTAGTTGCAGATGATGTTGTGCTGTTCAATGTGTTTATGATGCCGCTGTAAATGATAAGATAAGATACATTTTATTTTGAAGCGGTAATATATCAACAGTACAAATAATACTTTACATGTTGTAGAGGAGGGCCAGGGAGATTTGTAGGCAATTAATAGGTAAATATCGATTTCCTTTCTTAAGGAAGGCTTAATTATAAGTACTGATTTCAAATCATTTGAGGTTCATGAAGAGTTTCTAACGGCAGTTAACTGTGCCAATAACGGAGTTCATGCTCTGCACCATGTCGTTCTTGGTATATATATATGATGTATATGGAGACAGTGATTTAGTTTAATCATATTTTATTGCTTATTTATATACAATACATTTACAAATATAAACATGGTAAATATATAAGCAAACTGATACAACTGCACTGCTATGCTTATACTTGCACAGTGCACGAATAAAATCTAGAAGCAAATGGGTTGGGCAACAAGTTTTACCAACATTAGCTAGTGCCCTCCCCAATGAACCAGATTAATGTTAACCAAATGACCGTAGCGATGTGTACTGTAATAACTATATTATTTTAAATGAAAATAAATGTTCAGGATTAGAAAGGACAAAAAAACAAAATAGAAAAAAGTAAATAACTAGAGAAGCATTCTGTAACAGCTCTCTGCTTCTGCGCCATACGCACCATACCCCCAGCCAGCCAACCAGACCCAACCCCCAAATAGAGAATCGGCTCGGAGAGAACAGCAGATATGTACTTGACAGTGATTGTTATGAAACAATTACACATTTATTTTTGGTTACGTTTATTTATCGTCGCTACTGTATGTATGCCCATTTGGAGCGATTTGTCATTTTAGATTTTTGGAAGATAGTGCAATGATACAGAACGTCACTTAAGACAAGAATACAAATCACAAGAAATACATGTTAAATATTGTATTCGAGTTTATTCATACACCAAGAGACTGCAAGTATTTGACCATATGATAGTCTAAACGCTGAAATATGTATGCAGTACAACAAGTACGGTGACTAGTTTTTATCGTTGACGATGTCACAGTGTAAACTTGTGTAAGTTTCCGCTGTACTCACATTTTTATTCCAACACTTTTGTTTGTAATATGTAATCATTGTACGTAATTACGAATTATTTAACGTCTTTCAATGCATATCAGTAACCTTGGTGAATGTTCCTCGTCTCATTTTGATGAATATTGAGAGCTACCCGGTAATAATATCAACGGGGAAAGCCAGTTTCGGTTTGTACCAAGGCGCATGTCAATTCGTACACTGGACGTTTCATGTCTTGCATGTTCGAAAAATCTTTATCTCAACCAGCCGATCAGAATATAGTATCAAACCAAGGTTAGGGTTAGGGTCAAAACCCGTGGCACTGTATAATCCTATATATAAGACCTCTACATAAATTTGTTTGTTATTTCGAGGTCTTGTCGTTAAAGCTCATTTTAGCATAGCATATTCAATGATGTTACTATATCAAAATAAGCTATTCAACAAGTTCAGGTGTATCCCGGCGTGAAGAGTTTTCGCCCAGAACAGGTTTTCGCCTAACTGGGAATAGCAAGTCACGAGAGATCACGCAATATTTCACGCTCCAGTTACCGGAATTATAAATAAACATACCTTGTGCACTTCCAATCTATTTCTAACTGATCATAATAGATCAGACAAGGTAAATTAGCGGTGAAAACTTTAAACCTACCCCAGTGTTCACTAATTTCACTATATCCGTTTTATGTCGCCATATAAATATCATTTTTTAAAGAAATTGGCAATTTTTTCTCCAAAATGACACATGCATCGTCTGCCACGCCAATATATTTACGAATAAAAATGTCATTATAGTCTCACTGCTCCGTGTTTATGCGTTCCGTCCGTTATTACACACACGGGGTCCTTATGCATAATATCGATTTTCACCGTTTTTTGCCTTCAGGTCCATGTGTTGTCACAGAGGTTCTCCAACTGATATACATGGTTGTGTAAACCTAGTTATTCTCTGTTAAGCACCGTGTGATGTGTTCGATGGATGGGTCCAGTTACGGTTCTGCACCCAGAGTAATTAGGAGGGGTGACGACTTCTTATGCCCCCATGTGTTTGTCTAAGTGAAACTAAATTAGTGTTTTAGATAGAGTATATAGACAATATGCTCTCCAACAAATGAATTTTGAGTGAAAATGATAAATTAAGCCTATTATTAAAGTAAGTTTTCCTTATTTATATTGTTTTGTTAAAAAAACACTTGCTTACATACTAATGCTCGCGCTGTAGGCAATTTCCACAGGGATATAAATAACAAGTACTAGTGATGTATCACAAATGGTATCCACCCTCAATTGGAAAACTTTAGAACATAGACACAATCAAGACTCAATAATCATGTTTTTCAATTTTAGAAATTAACTTATTTTTTAAACTTTAATTTTTTATACAAATTTATTTTAGCTTGATTGCGAAACAAGTTATTTCAACTTATATAAATCACTCTCAAGACCTCATTCCTGATGGAATCCATCGCCACGAGGGAGAGAGAAGAGGAAACGTGGAATTTAAATGCCTTGCCTAAGGGCACAATCGTAACGACTCTAGTGGGGCTCGGACTCCTTTCGCACCTGAAGCGAACGCGCATCCACTGCACTATCACGACTTCCACATAAACTTGATTTTACAACGATTGCGAAGCAAGTTTTAACAACATATATTAATCGCTCTTGTTGGTGCGGATGAAAGCTTAAATGTGGTCATTAGTGTGGGAGGAAACCAGAGCACTCAGTCCGGGTTCGATCCTGGGACCGGGAAGTATATGAGATGGTATGGTGGTCGCCAGATCGGATAGGTGTTTTTTCCCCGAGTATTCCGGTTTACGCTTCCATCTGCGCCAATGAGAGTGATTAATATAAGTTGTTAAAACTTGCTTCGTTGTCATTGTAAAATGAATAAAGTTTGTAAAATGAAGTTTACAGTTAAATAAAACTTATTCACATAAATAAATTTATACACACTCTGCCATAGTTTAAGAAAATTATGTATCAGTATGTCATGGAGAAAATTGAAATTAGTTTTTACCTTCCGATTTAAGGACAAGTTGAAGCCTGAACTATACACAATGCAGGGATCATTCTAGAGGGCGATGTGGGCCAAAATTGTCGCCCTAGGGACCCTGACTTCGCCCTCTGGGGGCCCCACTTCTCCAAAAAAAAAAAAAAAAAAAAAAAAAAAATGTTTTTGGTTTTTACAATTTTCAAACAAAATTGTGTCTAGTAAGATACACTGGCCCATTATAAATCACTTCTATTCAAATGTTGTATTTAATGGTGGTACTGTGCATTTTAACCCTATTTTGCAGAAGTATATTAAAGAACACCATTTAAGGAAGCGATCACGCGCTTTCTCACAAACATTCTGACATGGAGAAAATCCTTGATTTTACAACGTTCAAAACATCACACAAGTGAATAACAATAAGTTTCAATGTTCTAACTCCTGTATCTGCAAAGTTAATGAAGATACATCGCCATCTGTTATGCAACAAACTGAACACGGTTCGTCTACACCCGCACTCAAACCTTTTTTTTTAGGAAGAAGTGGGGCCCCAGAGGGCGAAGTTAGGGTCCCTAGGGCGATAAATTCGCCCTACATCGCCCTCTAGAATGATCCCTGCTAGCTTCCGATTTAATCCATCTGTTCTTGTATATTAATGTTACAACATGATGTAAATATTGATAAATAAATTATCTTTACATCATATATCATAACTAACTTCTATTTTCACTTTCGTTTGCACAGATAAAAGGGTATATTTGTGTTGAGGAAACCAGATTATCCAGAATTTACCACCACCTGTCCGATTTGTAGGCCACCGTACCATGTCACATAGTTCCCGTTTCGAGGATCAAACCCGTGTTACATTTGTGAGAAGCAAGCTTGCTAACGGTTAATCACTGCGCTAATCAGACAGCCATATTTTGCCAATGGAATCATTGATGATATGCTTGGTAGTTTCAGAGTTGGCAATCTACGGCATTTTCTCTCTAAGTGAGCCTTGCATTGTTCATATTGTACTATGTGAAGACCAAACAAGATGTCGGACAACATTGAGAGCTCCTCCTACTTCCATAGGGTCATTTCATTGGTCATTGATGTGGGAACGCAGACTTTGCGAGACAAATTCTACTCCATAGTGCCAAAAGCATATGTTCAAACATATTTCTCAGAAACGAGGATTAAGTCAGAATTTAAAAAGCTTAAGGCTAAGAAACGACTTACAAATGTACAGTTTGATAAGGTAACTGATTCCCCGGATCCAGATTCTTACGATATATCTCTGCTCATCACCTTACTATCCAATCAGCAAGTGTGTCGAATACCTGCACCTCTGAATGGATGGGCACATATTCCACCCGACCCGAATGACCACACTGTAGGAGCTGACCTACTGCGCCTGCGTGATGTAAGGAACGAGATCATAGGTCATCCGGCTAATGCTCAATTAAATGAAGCAGACTTTCAGAGGTTATGGGTAGATATTGAGACTGTACTGCTCAGAATCGCCGGCAGTATTAATGTGATGGAGGAAGCAAAGATTAAAGAGATGGTGCAAGATGCCAGGATCCGGATGCTGGAGCCGTTGCATGACCGAGAGAAGAAGCTGCTGCAGTGGCACAAAGAAGATACTGAGAAATACCAAGAACAGTTGACAGAAGTGCAGAACTCCTTAGATATGCTTCACATAAAGGTATGGTTTAAATTCTCTTCATGTTGTGTAAATCCATACCAGGCACAGAATGACATAATTCTCAAGAAAAGCTGCATATTATGCCGTGTTACTCTCTTTTTTGTATGTATACATACATGTACATATGTTAAACTATATAAAACAAAATTACCGAGGAAACGTAAGTTAAAGGAGGGACACTGTTAACCTGTGATATATAGAGGAACACTGTTAACCTGTATATATCACAGGTTGACAGTGTTCCTCTATATACCACAGGTTGACAGTGTTCCTCTATATACCACAGGGTGACAGTCCCTCTATATAGCACAGGGTGACAGTCCCTCTATATAGCACAGGGTGACAATGTTCCACTATATATCACAGGTTGACTGTGTTCCTCTATATATCACAGGTTGACAGTCCCTCTATATAGCACAGGGTGACAATGTTCCACTATATATCACAGGTTGACTGTGTTCCTCTATATACCACAGGTTGACAGTGTTCCTCTATATACCACAGGGTGACAGTGTTCCTCTATATACCACAGGTTGACCGTGTTCCTCTATATACCACAGGTTGACAGTGTTCCTCTATATACCACAGGTTGACAGTGTTCCTCTATATACCACAGGTTAACAGTGTTCCTCTATACATCACAGGTTAACAGTGTTCCTCTATATACCACAGGTTAACAGTGTCCCTCTATATACCACAGGTTGACAGTGTTCCTCTATATACCACAGGTTGACAGTGTCCCTCTATATACCACATATTGACAGTGTTCCTCTATATACCACAGGTTAACAGTGTTCCTCTATATACCACAGGTTGACAGTGTTCCTCTATATACCACAGGGTGACAGTTCCTCTATATACCACAGGTTAACAGTGTTCCTCTATATATCACAGGTTAACAGTGTTCCTCTATATATCACAGGTTAACAGTGTTCCTCTATATACCACAGGTTAACAGTGTCCCTCTATATACCACAGGTTGACAGTGTTCCTCTATATACCACAGGTTAACAGTGTTCCTCTATATACCACAGGTTGACAGTGTTCCTCTATATACCACAGGTTGACAGTGTTCCTCTATATACCACAGGTTAACAGTGTTCCTCTATATATCACAGGTTGACAGTGTCCCTCTATATACCACAGGTTGACAGTGTTCCTCTATATACCACAGGTTGACAGTGTTCCTCTATATATCACAGGTTGACAGTCCCTCTATATACCACAGGTTAACAGTGTTCCTCTATATATCACAGGTTGACAGTGTTCCTCTATATATCACAGGTTAAGTGTTCCTCTATATACCACAGGTTAACAGTGTCCCTCTATATATCACAGGTTAACAGTGTTCCTCTATATACCACAGGTTAACAGTGTTCCTCTATATATCACAGGGTGACTGTGTTCCTCTATATATCACAGGTTAAGTGTTCCTCTATATACCACAGGTTGACAGTGTTCCTCTATATACCACAGGTTAAGTGTTCCTCTATATACCACAGGTTGACAGTGTTCCTCTATATATCACAGGTTAACAGTCCCTCTATATACCACAGGTTGACAGTGTCCCTCTATATACCACAGGTTGACAGTGTTCCTCTATATACCACAGGTTGACAGTGTCCCTCTATATACCACAGGTTGACAGTGTTCCTCTATATACCACAGGTTGACAGTGTTCCTCTATATACCACAGGTTGACAGTGTTCCTCTATATACCACAGGGTGACAGTGTTCCTCTATATACCACAGGTTAACAGTGTTCCTCTATATACCACAGGTTAACAGTGTTCCTCTATATACCACAGGTTGACAGTGTTCCTCTATATACCACAGGTTGACAGTGTTCCTCTATATATCACAGGTTGACAGTGTTCCTCTATATACCACAGGTTAACAGTGTCCCTCTATATATCACAGGTTAACAGTGTTCCTCTATATACCACAGGTTGACAGTGTTCCTCTATATACCACAGGTTAACAGTGTTCCTCTATATACCACAGGTTGACAGTGTTCCTCTATATATCACAGGTTGACAGTCCCTCTATATACCACAGGTTGACAGTGTTCCTCTATATACCACAGGTTGACTGTGTTCCTCTATATACCACAGGTTAACAGTGTTCCTCTATATACCACAGGTTGACAGTGTTCCTCTATATATCACAGGTTGACAGTGTTCCTCTATATATCACAGGTTAAGTGTTCCTCTATATACCACAGGTTGACAGTGTCCTCTATATACACAGGTTAACAGTGTTCCTCTATATATCACAGGTTGACAGTGTTCCTCTATATACCACAGGTTGACAGTGTTCCTCTATATACCACAGGTTGACAGTGTTCCTCTATATACCACAGGTTGACAGTGTTCCTCTATATACCACAGGTTAACAGTGTTCCTCTATATACCACAGGTTAACAGTGTTCCTCTATATATCACAGGTTGACAGTGTTCCTCTATATACCACAGGTTAACAGTGTTCCTCTATATACCACAGGTTGACAGTGTTCCTCTATATATCACAGGTTGACAGTGTTCCTCTATATACCACAGGTTAACAGTGTCCCTCTATATATCACAGGTTAACAGTGTTCCTCTATATACCACAGGTTGACAGTGTTCCTCTATATACCACAGGTTGACAGTGTTCCTCTATATATCACAGGTTGACAGTGTTCCTCTATATATCACAGGTTAACAGTGTTCCTCTATATACCACAGGTTAACAGTGTTCCTCTATATATCACAGGTTGACAGTGTCCTATATACCACAGGTTAACAGTGTTCCTCTATATACCACAGGTTGACAGTGTTCCTCTATATATCACAGGTTGACAGTGTCCTCTATATACCACAGGTTAACAGTGTTCCTCTATATATCACAGGTTGACAGTGTTCCTCTATATATCACAGGTTAACAGTGTCCCTCTATATACCACAGGTTGACAGTGTCCCTCTATATACCACAGATTGACAGTGTTCCTCTATATACCACAGGTTAACAGTGTTCCTCTATATACCACAGGTTGACAGTGTTCCTCTATATACCACAGGGTGACAGTGTTCCTCTATATACCACAGGTTAACAGTGTTCCTCTATCCATTACAGGTTTGACAGTCCCTCTATATATCACAGGTTAACAGTGTCCCTCTATATATCACAGGTTGACAGTGTCCCTCTATATACCACAGATTGACAGTGTTCCTCTATATACCACAGGTTAACAGTGTTCCTCTATATACCACAGGTTGACAGTGTTCCTCTATATACCACAGGGTGACAGTGTTCCTCTATATACCACAGGTTAACAGTGTTCCTCTATCCATTACAGGTTTGACAGTCCCTCTATATATCACAGGTTAACAGTGTCCCTCTATATATCACAGGTTGACAGTGTCCCCCTATATACCACAGGTTGACAGTATCCCTCTATATACCACAGGTTGACAGTGTCCCTCTATATACCACAGGTTGACAGTGTTCCTCTTTATACCACAGGTTGACAGTGTTCCTCTTTATACCACAGGTTGACAGTGTTCCTCTATATAGCACAGGTTGACAGTCCCTCTATATACCACAGGTTCACTGTGTTCCTCTATATACCACAGGTTGACAGTGTTCCTCTATATATCACAGGTTGACTGTGTTCCTCTATATACCACAGGTTAATAGTGTCCCTCTATATATCACAGGTTAACAGTGTTCCTCTATATATCACAGGGTGACTGTGTTCCTCTATATACCACAGGTTGACTGTTCCTCTGTATATCACAGGTTGACAGTGTTCCTCTATATACCATAGGTTAACAGAGTTCCTCTATATATCACAGGTTGACAGTGTTCCTCTATATATCACAGGTTAACAGTGTCCCTCTATATACCACAGGTTGACAGTGTTCCTCTATATACCATAGGTTAACAGTGTTCCTCTATATACCACAGGTTGACATTGTTCCTCTATATATCACAGGGTGACTGTGTTCCTCTATATACCACAGGGTGACAGTGTTCCTCTATATACCACAGGTTAACAGAGTTCCTCTAGATATCACAGGTTGACAGTGTTCCTCTATATATCACAGGTTAACAGTGTCCCTCTATATACCACAGGTTGACAGTGTTCCTCTATATATCACAGGTTGACAGTGTTCCTCTATATATCACAGGTTGACAGTGTCCCTCTATATACACAGGTTACAGTGTTCCTCTATATACACAGGTACATGTCCTATATACCACAGGTTAACAGTGTTCCTCTATATATCACAGGTTGACAGTGTTCCTCTATATATCACAGGTTGACAGTGTTCCTCTATATACCACAGGTTGACAGTGTTCCTCTATATACCACAGGTTGACAGTGTTCCTCTATATATCACAGGTTGACAGTGTTCCTCTATATATCACAGGTTGACAGTGTTCCTCTATATATCACAGGTTGACAGTGTTCCTCTATATACCACAGGTTGACAGTGTTCCTCTATATACCACAGGTTGACTGTGTTCCTCTATATATCACAGGTTGACTGTGTTCCTCTATATATCACAGGTTGACAGTGTTCCTCTATATACCACAGGTTGACAGTGTTCCTCTATATATCACAGGTTGACTGTGTTCCTCTATATATCACAGGTTAAGTGTTCCTCTATATACCACAGGTTGACTGTGTTCCTCTATATATCACAGGTTAAGTGTTCCTCTATATACCACAGGTTGACTGTGTTCCTCTATATATCACAGGTTGACAGTGTTCCTCTATATACCACAGGTTAACAGAGTTCCTCTATATATCACAGGTTGACAGTGTTCCTCTATATATCACAGGTTAACAGTGTCCCTCTATATACCACAGGTTGACAGTGTTCCTCTATATATCACAGGTTAACATTGTCCCTCTATATACCACAGGTTGACAGTGTTCCTCTATATACCATAGGTTAACAGTGTTGCTCTATATATCACAGGTTGACAGTGTTCCTCTATATATCACAGGTTAACAGTGTTCCTCTATATACCACAGGTTGACAGTGTTCCTCTATATATCACAGATTGACAGATGTCCTATATACCATAGGTTGACAGTGTTCCTCTATATACCACAGGTTAACAATGTTCCTCTATATACCACAGGTTAACAGTGTTCTTCTATATACCACAGGATAACAGTGTTCCTCTATATATCTCAGGTTAACAGTGTTCCTCTATATACCACAGGTTAACAGTGTTCCTCTATATACCACAGGATAACAGTGTTCCTCTATATACCATAGGTTGACAGTGTTCCTCTATATACCACAGGTTAACAGTGTTCCTCTATATACCACAGGTTAACAGTGTTCCTCTATATACCACAGGATAACAGTGTTCCTCTATATATCACATGTTAACAGTGTTCCTCTATATACCACAGGTTAACAGTGTTCCTCTATATACCACAGGTTAACAGTGTTCCTCTATATACCACATGTTGACAGTGTTCCTCTATATACCACAGGTTAACAGTGTTCCTCTATATACCACAGGATAACAGTGTTCCTCTATATACCATAGGTTGACAGTGTTCCTCTATATACCACAGGTTAACAGTGTTCCTCTATATATCACAGGTTAACAGTGTTCCTCTATATACCACAGGTTGACAGTGTTCCTCTATATACCACAGGTTAACAGTGTTCCTCTATATACCACAGGTTGACAGTGTTCCTCTATATATCACAGGTTAAGTGTTCCTCTATATACCACAGGATAACAGTGTTCCTCCATATATCACAGGTTAACAGTGTTCCTCTATATACCACAGGTTAACAGTGTCCCTCTATATACCATAGGTTGACAGTGTTGCTCTATCCATTATAGGTTGACATATGTCCCTCTATATACCACAGGTTAACGGTGTCCCTCTATATACCACATGTTAACAGTGTTGCTCTATCCATTACAGGATGACAGATGTCCCTCTATATATCACAGGTTAACGGTGTCCCTCTATATACCACATGTTGACAGTGTTGGTCTATCCATTACAGGATGACAGATAACAGTGTTGCTCTATCCATTACAGGATGACATATGTCCCTCTATATATTCCAGTTTGACAGTATTGCTCAATCCATTACATGATGACAGATGTCCCTCTATATATTCCAGTTTGACAGTATTGCTCAATCCATTACAGGATAACAGATGTCCCTCTATATACCACAGGTTGACAGTATTGCTCTATCCATTACAGGATGACAGATGTCCCTCTATATACCACAGGTTGACAGTGTTCCTCTATATACCACAGGTTGACAGTGTTCCTCTATATATCACAGATTGACTGTGTTCCTCTATATACCACAGGTTAACAGTGTTCCTCTATATATCACAGGTTAACAGTGTTCCTCTGTATACCACAGGTTGACTGTGTTCCTCTATATATCACAGGTTAACAGTGTTCCTCTATATACCACAGGTTAACAGTGTTCCTCTATATACCACAGGTTGACAGTGTTCCTCTATATACCACAGGTTGACTGTGTTCCTCTATATACCACAGGTTAACAGTGTTCCTCTATATACCACAGATTGACAGTGTTCCTCTATATACCACAGGTTGACAGTGTTCCTCTATATACCACAGGTTAACAGTGTCCCTCTATATACCACATGTTGACAGTGTTGCTCTATCCATTACAGGTTGACAGATGACAGTGTTGCTCTATCCATTACAGGATGACATATGTCCCTCTATATATTCCAATTTGACAGTATTGCTCTATTCATTACAGGATGACAGATGTCCCTCTATATATTCCAGTTTGACAGTATTGCTCAATACATTACATGATGACAGATGTCCCTCTATATATTCCAGTTTGACAGTATTGCTCAATCCATTACAGGATAACAGATGTCCCTCTATACACCACAGGTTGACAGTATTGCTCTATCCATTACAGGTTGACATTGTTCCTCTGTATATCACAGCTTGACAGTGTTCCTCTATATATCACAGGTTGACTGTGTTCCTCTATATACCATAGGTTAACAGAGTTTCTCTATATATCACAGGTTGACAGTGTTCCTCTATATATCACAGGTTAACAGTGTCCCTCTATATACCACAGGTTGACAGTGTTCCTCTATATATCACAGGTTGACAGTGTTCCTCTATATATCACAGGTTAACAGTGTCCCTCTATATACCACAGGTTGACAGTGTTCCTCTATATATCACAGGTTGACAGTGTTCCTCTATATATCACAGGTTGACATATGTCCTATATACCACAGGTTAACAGTGTTCCTCTATATATCACAGGTTGACTGTGTTCCTCTATATATCACAGGTTAAGTGTTCCTCTATATACCACAGGTTAACAGTGTTCCTCTATATACCACAGGTTGACTGTGTTCCTCTATATACCACAGGTTAACAGTGTTCCTCTATATACCACAGGTTGACAGTGTTCCTCTATATATCACAGGGTGACTGTGTTCCTCTATATACCACAGGTTGACAGTGTTCCTCTATATACCACAGGTTAACAGTGTTCCTCTATATACCACAGGTTGACAGTGTTCCTATATATATCACAGGTTAAGTGTTCCTCTATATACCACAGGTTAACAGTGTTCCTCTATATACCACAGGTTGACAGTGTTCCTCTATATATCACAGGTTAAGTGTTCCTCTATATACCACAGGTTAACAGTGTTCCTCTATATACCACAGGTTGACAGTGTTCCTCTATATACCACAGTTTAGCAGTGTTCCTCTATATATCACAGGTTAACAGTGTTCCTCTATATACCACAGGTTAACAGTGTTCCTCTATATACCACAGATTGACAGTGTTCCTCTATATACCACAGGTTGACAGTGTTCCTCTATATACCACAGGTTAACAGTGTTCCTCTATATACCACAGATTGACAGTGTTCCTCTATATACCACAGGTTAACAATGTTCCTCTATATACCACAGGTTAACAGTGTTCCTCTATATACCACAGGATGACAGTGTTCCTCTATATATCACAGGGTGACTGTGTTCCTCTATATACCACAGGTTGACAGTGTTCCTCTATATACCACAGGTTAACAGTGTTCCTCTATATACCACAGGTTGACAGTGTTCCTCTATATATCACAGGTTAAGTGTTCCTCTATATACCACAGGATAACAGTGTTCCTCTATATATCACAGGTTAACAGTGTTCCTCTATATACCACAGTTTAACATGTGTCCCTCTATATACCATAGGTTGACAGTGTTGCTCTATCCATTACAGGTTGACATATGTCCCTCTATATACCACAGGTTAACTGTGTCCCTCTATATACCACATGTTAACAGTGTTGCTCTATCAATTACAGGATGACAGATGTCCCTCTATATATCACAGGTTAACGGTGTCCCTCTATATACCACAGGTTGACAGTGTCCCTCTATATACCACAGGTTGACAGTGTTCCTCTTTATATCACATGTTGACAGTGTTCCTCTATATACCACAGGTTGACAGTGTTCCTCTATATAGCACAGGTTGACAGTGTCCCTCTATATACCACAGGTTGACAGTGTTCCTCTATATACCACAGGTTGACAGTGTCCCTCTATATACCACAGGTTGACAGTGTTCCTCTATATAGCACAGGTTGACAGTGTTCCTCTATATACCACAGGTTGACAGTGTTCCTCTATATATCACAGGTTGACAGTGTCCCTCTATATACCACAGATTGACAGTGTTCCTCTATATACCACAGGTTAACAGTGTTCCTCTATATACCACAGGTTGACAGTGTTCCTCTATATACCACAGGGTGACAGTGTTCCTCTATATACCACAGGTTAACAGTGTTCCTCTATCCATTACAGGTTTGACAGTCCCTCTATATAGCACAGGTTAACAGTGTCCCTCTATATATATCACAGCTTGACAGTGTCCCCCTATATTCCACAGGTTGACAGTGTCCCTCTATATACCACAGGTTGACAGTGTCCCTCTATATACCACAGGTTGACAGTGTTCCTCTATATACCACAGGTTGACAGTGTTCCTCTATATACCACAGGTTAACAGTGTTCCTCTATATATCACAGGTTGACAGTGTTCCTCTATATACCACAGGTTAACAGTGTTCCTCTATATACCACAGGTTGACAGTGATCCTCTATATACCACAGGTTGACAGTGTTCCTCTATATACCACAGGTTAACAGTGTTCCTCTATATATCACAGGTTGACATTGTTCCTCTATATACCACAGGTTAACAGTGTTCCTCTATATACCACAGGTTGACAGTGTTCCTCTATATACCACAGGTTGACAGTGTTCCTCTATATACCACAGGTTAACAGTGTTCCTCTATATATCACAGGTTGACAGTGTTCCTTTATATACCACAGGTTAACAGTGTTCCTCTATATACCACAGGTTGACAGTGTTCCTCTATATACCACAGGTTGACTGTGTTCCTCTATATACCACAGGTTGACAGTGTTCCTCTATATACCACAGGTTGACAGTGTTCCTCTATATATCACAGGTTGACTGTGTTCCTCTATATACCACAGGTTAACAGTGTCCCTCTATATATCACAGGTTAACAGTGTTCCTCTATATACCACAGGGTGACAGTGTTCCTCTATATACCACAGGTTGACTGTGTTCCTCTAAATATCACAGGTTGACAGTGTTCCTCTATATATCACAGGTTAACAGTGTCCCTCTATATACCACAGGTTAACAGTGTTCCTCTATATATCACAGGTTGACAGATGTCCTATATACCACAGGTTAACAGTGTTCCTCTATATATCACAGGTTGACTGTGTTCCTCTATATATCACAGGTTAAGTGTTCCTCTCTATACCACAGGTTAACAGTGTTCCTCTATATACCACAGGTTAACAGAGTTCCTCTATATATCACAGGGTGACTGTGTTCCTCTATATATCACAGGTTAAGTGTTCCTCTATATACCACAGGTTAACAGTGTTCCTCTATATACCACAGGTTAACAGTGTTCCTCTATATACCACAGGTTGACAGTGTTCCTCTATATATCACAGGTTGACAGTCCCTCTATATAGCACAGGGTGACTGTGTTCCTCTATATACCACAGGTTGACAGTGTTCCTCTATATACCACAGGTTAACAGTGTTCCTCTATATATCACAGGTTAACAGTGTTCCTCTATATACCACAGGTTGACAGTGTTCCTCTATATACCACAGGTTGACAGTGTTCCTCTATATATCACAGGTTGACTGTGTTCCTCTATATACCACAGGTTAACAGTGTTCCTCTGTATATCACAGGTTGACTGTGTTCCTCTATATACCACAGGTTAACAGTGTCCCTCTATATATCACAGGTTAACAGTGTTCCTTTATATACCACAGGGTGACAGTGTTCCTCTATATACCACAGGTTGACTGTGTTCCTCTATATATCACAGGTTAACAGTGTCCCTCTATATACCACACGTTAACAGTGTTCCTCTATATATCACAGGTTGACAGATGTCCTATATACCACAGGTTAACAGTGTTCCTCTATATATCACAGGTTGACTGTGTTCCTCTATATATCACAGATTAAGTGTTCCTCTATATACCACAGGTTGACAGTGTTCCTCTATATACCACAGGTTAACAGTGTTCCTCTATATATCACAGGTTGACAGTGTTCCTCTATATACCACAGGTTGACAGTGTTCCTCTATATACCACAGGTTGACAGTTTTCCTCTATATACCACAGGTTGACAGTGTTCCTCTATATACCACAGGTTAACAGTGTTCCTCTATATACCACAGGTTAACAGTGTTCCTCTATATATCACAGGTTGACAGTGTTCCTCTATATACCACAGGTTAACAGTGTTCCTCTATATACCACAGGTTGACAGTGTTCCTCTATATATCACAGGTTGACTGTGTTCCTCTATATACCACAGGTTAACAGTGTCCCTCTATATATCACATGTTAACAGTGTTCCTCTATATACCACAGGGTGACAGTGTTCCTCTATATACCACAGGTTGACTTGTGTTCCTCTATATATCACAGGTTGACAGTGTTCCTCTATATATAACAGGTTAACAGTGTCCCTCTATATACCACAGGTTAACAGTGTTCCTCTATATATCACAGGTTGACAGATGTCCTATATACCACAGGTTAACAGTGTTCCTCTATATACCACAGGTTGACAGTGTTCCTCTATATACACAGGTTGACGTCCTCTATATATCACAGGTTGACTGTGGTCCTCTATATACCACAGGTTAACAGTGTCCCTCTATATATCACAGGTTAACAGTGTTCCTCTATATACCACAGGGTGACAGTGTTCCTCTATATACCACATGTTGACTGTGTTCCTCTATATATCACAGGTTGACAGTGTTCCTCTATATATCACAGGTTAACAGTGTCCCTCTATATACCACAGGTTAACAGTGTTCCTCTATATATCACAGTTTGACAGATGTCATATATACCACAGGTTAACAGTGTTCCTCTATATATCACAGGTTGACTGTGTTCCTCTATATATCAAAGGTTAAGTGTTCCTCTATATACCACATGTTAACAGTGTTCCTCTATATATCACAGGTTGACTGTGTTCCTCTATATATCACAGATTAAGTGTTCCTCTATATACCACAGGTTGACAGTGTTCCTCTATATACCACAGGTTAACAGTGTTCCTCTATATATCACAGGTTGACAGTGTTCCTCTATATACCACAGGTTGACAGTGTTCCTCTATATACCACAGGTTGACAGTGTTCCTCTATATACCACAGGTTGACAGTGTTCCTCTATATACCACAGGTTAACAGTGTTCCTCTATATACCACAGGTTAACAGTGTTCCTCTATATATCACAGGTTGACAGTGTTCCTCTATATACCACAGGTTAACAGTGTTCCTCTATATACCACAGGTTGACAGTGTTCCTCTATATATCACAGGTTGACTGTGTTCCTCTATATACCACAGGTTAACAGTGTCCCTCTATATATCACATGTTAACAGTGTTCCTCTATATACCACAGGGTGACAGTGTTCCTCTATATACCACAGGTTGACTTGTGTTCCTCTATATATCACAGGTTGACAGTGTTCCTCTATATATAACAGGTTAACAGTGTCCCTCTATATACCACAGGTTAACAGTGTTCCTCTATATATCACAGGTTGACAGATGTCCTATATACCACAGGTTAACAGTGTTCCTCTATATACCACAGGTTGACAGTGTTCCTCTATATATCACAGGTTGACTGTGGTCCTCTATATACCACAGGTTAACAGTGTCCCTCTATATATCACAGGTTAACAGTGATCCTCTATATACCACAGGGTGACAGTGTTCCTCTATATACCACATGTTGACTGTGTTCCTCTATATATCACAGGTTGACTGTGTTCCTCTATATATCACAGGTTAAGTGTTCTTCTATATACCACAGGTTAACAGTGTTCCTCTATATACCACAGGTTGACAGTGTTCCTCTATATACCACAGGTTAACAGTGTTCCTCTATATACCACAGGTTAACAGTGTTCCTCTATATACCACAGGTTAACAGTGTTCCTCTATATATCACAGGTTGACAGTGTTCCTCTATATACCACAGGTTAACAGTGTTCCTCTATATACCACAGGTTGACAGTGTTCCTCTATATACCACAGGTTGACTGTGTTCCTCTATATACCACAGGTTGACAGTGTTCCTCTATATACCACAGGTTGATAGTGTTCCTCTATATATCACAGGTTGACTGTGTTCCTCTATATACCACAGGTTAACAGTGTTCCTCTATATATCACAGGTTGACAGATGTCCTATATACCACAGGTTAACAGTGTTCCTCTATATATCACAGGTTGACTGTGTTCCTCTATATATCACAGGTTAAGTGTTCCTCTATATACCACAGGTTAACAGTGTTCCTCTATATACCACAGGTTAACAGTGTTCCTCTATATACCACAGGTTAACAGAGTTCCTCTATATATCACAGGGTGACTGTGTTCCTCTATATATCACAGGTTAAGTGTTCCTCTATATACCACAGGTTGACAGTGTTCCTCTATATATCACAGGTTAAGTGTTCCTCTATATACCACAGGTTGACAGTGTTCCTCTATATATCACAGGTTGACAGTCCTTCTATATAGCACAGGGTGACTGTGTTCCTCTATATAGCACAATGTGACAGTGTTCCTCTATATACCACAGGTTGACTGTGTTCCTCTATATACCACAGGTTGACAGTGTTCCTCTATATACCACAGGTTGACAGTGTTCCTCTATATATCACAGGGTGACTGTGTTCCTCTATATACCACAGGTTGACAGTGTTCCTCTATATACCACAGGTTAACAGTGTTCCTCTATATATCACAGGTTAACAGTGTTCCTCTATATACCACATGTTGACAGTGTTCCTCTATATACCACAGGTTGACAGTGTTCCTCTATATATCACAGGTTGACTGTGTTCCTCTATATACCACAGGTTAACAGTGTCCCTCTATATATCACAGGTTAACAGTGTTCCTCTATATACCACAGGTTAACAGTGTTCCTCTATATACCACAGGTTAACAGTGTTCCTCTATATACCACAGGTTAACAGTGTTCCTCTATATATCACAGGTTGACAGTCCCTCTATATAGCACAGGGTGACAGTGTTCCTCTATATACCACAGGTTGACTGTGTTCCTCTATATACCACAGGTTAACAGTGTTCCTCTATATACCACAGGTTGACAGTGTTCCTCTATATATCACAGGGTGACTGTGTTCCTCTATATACTACAGGTTGACAGTGTTGCTCTATCCATTACAGGTTAACAACATTCCTTGTTCAACAGATGAGACCGATGCATCCAGATCAGATGATGCTTTCTCCTCACTGCAGTCTCAAGTCAGCAATCTTGTGCAGAACTTTAGTAGTATAGCCAGACAAGATTGTGTAATCCAGGTGAGATTGTGTAAACCAGGTGAGATTGTGTAAACCATGTGAGATTGTGGTAAATCAGGTGATATTGTGTAATCCAGATGAAATTATGTAAACCAGGTGAGATGGTGTAAATCAGGTGAGATTTTGTAATCCAGGTGAAATTGTGTAATCCAGGTGAGATTGTGTAAACCAGGTGAAATTATGTAAACCAGGTGAGATGGTGTAAACCAGGTGAGATGGTGTAAACCAGGTGATATTTTTTAATCCAGGTGAAATTGTGTAATCCATGTGAGATTGTGTAATCCAGGTGAGATTGTGCAATCCAGGTGAAATTGTGTAATCCAGGTGAGATTGTGTAAACCATGTGAGATTGTGTAATCCAGGTGAAATTATGTAAACCAGGTGAGATTGTGTAATCCAGGTGAGATTGTGTAATCCAGGTGAAATTATGTAAACCAGGTGAGATGGTGTAAACCAGGTGAGATTTTGTAATCCAGGTGAGATTGTGTAAACCATGTGAGATTGTGGTAAATCAGGTGATATTGTGTAATCCAGGTGAGATTGTGTAATCCAGGTGAAATTATGTAAACCAGGTGAGATGGTGTAAACCATGTGAGATTGTGGTAAATCAGGTGATATTGTGTAATCCAGGTGAGATTGTGGTAAATCAGGTGATATTGTGTAAACCAGATGAGATTGTGTAAACCATGTGAGATTGTGGTAAATCAGGTGATATTGTGTAAACCATGTGAGATTGTGTAAACCATGTGAGATTGTGGTAAATCAGGTGATATTGTGTAAACCAGGTGAGATTGTGGTAAACCAGATGAGATTGTGTAAACCAGGTGAGATTTTGTAATCCAGGTGAGATTGTGTAAACCAGGTGAGATTGTGTAAACCATGTGAGATTGTGGTAAATCAGGTGATATTGTGTAATCCAGGTGAAATTGTGTAATCCAGGTGAAATTGTGTAATCCAGGTGAGATTGTTGTAAATCAGGTGATATTGTGTAAACCAGGTGAGATTGTGGTAAATCAGGTGATATTGTGTAATCCATGTGAGATTGTGGTAAATCATGTGATATTGTGTAAACCAGATGAGATTGTGTAAACCATGTGAGATTGTGGTAAATCATGTGATATTGTGTAAACCAGATGAGATTGTGTAAACCAGGCGAGATTGTGTAAACCATGTGAGATTGTGGTAAATCAGGTGATATTGTGTAATCCAGGTGAGATTGTGGTAAATCATGTGATATTGTGTAAACCAGATGAGATTGTGTAAACCATGTGAGATTGTGGTAAATCAGGTGATATTGTGTAAACCAGGTGAGATTGTGTAAACCATGTGAGATTGTGGTAAATCAGGTGATATTGTGTAAACCAGGTGAGATTGTGGTAAATCAGGTGAGATGGTTTAAACCAGGTGAGATTTTGTAATCCAGGTGAGATTGTGTAAACCATGTGAGATTCTGGTAAATCAGGTGATATTGTGTATTGTGTAAACCAGGTGAGATTGTGGTAAATCAGGTGAGATGGTGTAAACCAGGTGAGATTTTGTAATCCAGGTGAGATTGTGTAAACCATATGAAATTGTGTAAACCATGTGAGATTGTGGTAAATCAGGTGAGATGGTGTAAACCAGGTGATATTGTGTAATCCATGTGAGATTGTGGTAAATCAGGTGAGATGGTGTAAACCAGGTGATATTTTGTAATCCAGGTGAGATTGTGTGAACCAGGTGAGATTGTGGTAAATCAGGTGACATTGTGTAAACCAGATGAGATTGTGTAAACCAGGCGATATTGTGTAAACCATGTGAGATTGTGGTAAATCAAGTGATATTGTGTAATCCAGGTGAGATTGTGGTAAACCAGGTGAGATTTTGTAATCCAGGTGAGATTGTGTAAACCATGTGAGATTCTGGTAAATCAGGTGATATTGTGTAAACCAGGTGAGATTGTGTAAACCAGGTGAGATTGTGGTAAATCAGGTGATATTGTGTAAACCAGATGAGATTGTGTAAACCATGTAAGATTGTGGTAAATCAGGTGATATTGTGTAAACCAGGTGAGATTGTGTAAACCATGTGAGATTGTGGTAAATCAGGTGATATTGTGTAATCCATGTGAGATTGTGGTAAATCAGGTGAGATGGTGTAATCCATGTGAGATTGTGGTAAACCAGATGAGATTGTGTAAACCAGGTGAGATTTTGTAATCCAGGTGAGATTGTGTAAACCAGGTGAGATTGTGTAAACCATGTGAGATTGTGGTAACTCAGGTGATATTGTGTAATCCAGGTGAAATTGTGTAATCCAGGTGAAATTGTGTAATCCAGGTGAGATTGTGTAAACCATGTGAGATTGTGGTAAATCAGGTGATATTGTGTAAACCAGGTGAGATTGTGGTAAATCAGGTGAGATGGTTTAAACCAGGTGATATTTTGTAATCCAGGTGAGATTGTGTGAACCAGGTGAGATTGTGGTAAATCAGGTGATATTGTGTAAACCATATGAGATTGTGTAAACCAGGCGAGATTGTGTAAACCATGTGTGATTGTGGTAAATCAGGTGATATTGTGTAATCCAGGTGAGATTGTGGTAAATCAGGTGATATTGTGTAAACCAGATGAGATTGTGTAAACCATTAGAGATTGTGGTAAATCAGGTGATATTGTGTAATCCAGGTGAGATTGTGTAAACCATGTGAGATTGTGGTAAATCAGGTGATATTGTGTAATCCAGGTGAGATTGTGTAATCCAGGTGAAATTATGTAAACCAGGTGAGATGGTGTAAACCATGTGAGATTGTGGTAAATCAGGTGATATTGTGTAATCCAGGTGAGATTGTGGTAAATCAGGTGATATTGTGTAAACCAGATGAGATTGTGTAAACCATGTGAGATTGTGGTAAATCAGGTGATATTGTGTAAACCATGTGAGATTGTGTAAACCATGTGAGATTGTGGTAAATCAGGTGATATTGTGTAAACCAGGTGAGATTGTGGTAAACCAGATGAGATTGTGTAAACCAGGTGAGATTTTGTAATCCAGGTGAGATTGTGTAAACCAGGTGAGATTGTGTAAACCATGTGAGATTGTGGTAAATCAGGTGATATTGTGTAATCCAGGTGAAATTGTGTAATCCAGGTTAAATTGTGTAATCCAGGTGAGATTGTTGTAAATCAGGTGATATTGTGTAAACCAGGTGAGATTGTGGTAAATCAGGTGATATTGTGTAATCCATGTGAGATTGTGGTAAATCATGTGATATTGTGTAAACCAGATGAGATTGTGTAAACCATGTGAGATTGTGGTAAATCATGTGATATTGTGTAAACCAGATGAGATTGTGTAAACCAGGCGAGATTGTGTAAACCATGTGAGATTGTGGTAAATCAGGTGATATTGTGTAATCCAGGTGAGATTGTGGTAAATCATGTGATATTGTGTAAACCAGATGAGATTGTGTAAACCATGTGAGATTGTGGTAAATCAGGTGATATTGTGTAAACCAGGTGAGATTGTGTAAACCATGTGAGATTGTGGTAAATCAGGTGATATTGTGTAAACCAGGTGAGATTGTGGTAAATCAGGTGAGATGGTTTAAACCAGGTGAGATTTTGTAATCCAGGTGAGATTGTGTAAACCATGTGAGATTCTGGTAAATCAGGTGATATTGTGTAAACCAGGTGAGATTGTGTAAACCAGGTGAGATTGTGGTAAATCAGGTGAGATGGTGTAAACCAGGTGAGATTTTGTAATCCAGGTGAGATTGTGTAAACCATATGAAATTGTGTAAACCATGTGAGATTGTGGTAAATCAGGTGAGATGGTGTAAACCAGGTGATATTGTGTAATCCATGTGAGATTGTGGTAAATCAGGTGAGATGGTGTAAACCAGGTGATATTTTGTAATCCAGGTGAGATTGTGTAACAATGTGAGATTGTGGTAAATCAGGTGAGATGGTGTAAACCAGGTGAGATTTTGTAATCCAGGTGAGATTGTGTGAACCAGGTGAGATTGTGGTAAATCAGGTGACATTGTGTAAACCAGATGAGATTGTGTAAACCAGGCGATATTGTGTAAACCATGTGAGATTGTGGTAAATCAAGTGATATTGTGTAATCCAGGTGAGATTGTGGTAAACCAGGTGAGATTTTGTAATCCAGGTGAGATTGTGTAAACCATGTGAGATTCTGGTAAATCAGGTGATATTGTGTAAACCAGGTGAGATTGTGTAAACCAGGTGAGATTGTGGTAAATCAGGTGATATTGTGTAAACCAGATGAGATTGTGTAAACCATGTAAGATTGTGGTACATCAGGTGATATTGTGTAATCCATGTGAGATTGTGGTAAATCAGGTGAGATGGTGTAATCCATGTGAGATTGTGGTAACTCAGGTGATATTGTGTAAACCAGGTGAGATTTTGTAATCCAGGTGAGATTGTGTAAACCAGGTGAGATTGTGTAAACCATGTGAGATTGTGGTAAATCAGGTGATATTGTGTAAACCAGGTGAGATTGTGGTAAATCAGGTGAGATGGTTTAAACCAGGTGAGATTTTGTAATCCAGGTGAGATTGTGTATACCATGTGAGATTCTGGTAAATCAGGTGATATTGTGTAAACCAGGTGAGATTGTGTAAACCAGGTGAGATTGTGGTTAATCAGGTGAGATGGTGTAAACCAGGTGAGATTGTGGTTAATCAGGTGAGATGGTGTAAACCAGGTGAGATTTTGTAATCCAGGTGAGATTGTGTAAACCATGTGAGATTGTGGTAAATCAGGTGAGATGGTGTAAACCAGGTGAGATTTTGTAATCCAGGTGAGATTGTGTAAACCAGGTGAGATTGTGGTAAATCAGGTGATATTGTGTAAACCAGATGAGATTGTGTAAACTAGGCGAGATTGTGTAAACCATGTGAGATTGTGGTAAATCAGGTGATATTGTGTAATCCAGGTGAAATTGTGTAATCCGGGTGAAATTGTGTAATCCAGGTGAGATTTTGTAATCCAGGTGAGATTGTGTAAACCAGGTGAGATTGTGTAAACCAGGCGAGATTGTGTAAACCATGTGAGATTGTGGTAAATCAGGTGATATTGTGTAATCCAGGTGAAATTGTGTAATCCACATGAAATTGTGTAATCCAGGTGAGATTTTGTAATCCAGGTGAGATTGTGTAAACCATGTGAGATTGTGGTAAATCAGGTGATATTGTGTAATCCAGGTGAGATTGTGTAAACCAGATGAGATTGTGTAAACCATGTGAGATTGTGGTAAATCAGGTGATATTGGGTAAACCAGATGAGATTGTGTAAACCAGGTGAGATTGTGTAAACCATGTGGGATTGTGGTAAATCAGGTGATATTGTGTAAACCAGGTGAGATTGTGTAAACCGTGTGAGATTGTGGTAAATCAGATGAGATTGTGTAAACCATGTGAGATTGTGGTAAATCAGGTGATATTGTGTAATCCAGGTGAGATTTTGTAATCCAGGTGAAATTGTGTAATCCAGGTGAGATTTTGTAATCCAGGTGAGATTGTGTAAACCAGGTGAGATTGTGTAATCCAGGTGAGATTTTGTATAATACAGTGAAATCCCTCTAAACTTAACAGTTTTCGGAGGAGGGGGGTGGATAATGTTTTGAACAAATTTCAAGAAAATATATTGACGAAAAAATAAACTCATATTTGTTTGTATGTAATGACTCGTTGGTTTCGTATTTGACCCGTAATTATCAAGATTAATTGCTGTAAGTCCGCCTCCGTGGTCGAGTGGTTACAGTCGCTGACTTGTTTACCACTGTAACCTATCATTGATGGTCACGGGTTCGAGCCCCGCTCAGGCCGTGTCTCATTTATATGAAAAAATGGGCAGTTCCTTACGGAGGTTGGTGCACCCAAGTACTGGTTAACCGCTGGAGCCTGCCCAGGAAAGGTGTTGTTTGGTAAACTGTCCGCCGGCGATATAGCCCGAAATGGTGCTGATGCAGGCGTAAAACCCGAACTATAAATAAAATATAAATAATTGCTGTAACGCCGAAAATAGTCGATCAATGTTATGCCTTAAATAATGATGGTTACCTTTTGTGAAATCCCATTCACATCTAATTAGATCGTATTGAAACTAATTATTCAAACATGAAAACAGATTAACAAACCTCCGATTCCTTACAAAGGTGATAATTAAATAATGTCCAGTGGTAATCCATTTGAAAATAACGTAATTAAAACAAATTTGCAACATCTATTTGTTTTTATCACGCCTATTTGTTCTAACAATACGGGTAGACCACCAATATGCCGTTGTTATTGTAGTTAATATTCCAAAGAATATGAAAATATACAAAGCAAGTAAACCGTTACAATAAACCGTTACAATAAACTGCTACAATAAACCGTTAAAATATACTGCTACAATAAACCGTTACAATAAACCGTTACAATAAACAGCTACAATAAACTGTTACAATAAACCGTTACAATATGGACTCGAAGCCACATGGGACATAACAACAATTCAAACAGCGAATTCTGGATATATGAACAAGCACTATCATTAATTGGTTTGTATATAAACAAGTACAATGTATATCATTAATTGGGTTGTATATATATTAGGGATGGCAATGAATGTTCGAATATTCGAATATTAAAACCATATTCGAATATTAAAAATAAAAATTCAAATCAAATTTTAATAAATTGCAGTTAAATCATAACTTAAAAGGATATATATGTTTGTTTAAATTTCAATCAATTAAGTTTCGAAAACAAAGAATGACCCAATGCGTGCCCGAAGGTGCGAAATGTCATCGCGATTTGGCTCCAAATAACAAAGGAGGGTGATGACATGTTGTTCACACCTTACAGGGGCCACTAATTGATTAATGCAGTCTATTGGACGGGACACAAACTGAAGCATTTGTTTTACAGGTACTAACTGTAGCCCTTGAAAACATACAAAGAGTTTAATGATTCACACTAAAACATGACTGTCCCTGGTCGGAATGTTTGATGGCAACACATGTGCATGTAATTAATGTTTATTAAACCTATTACTGTCGGCAAGCTTCAAACGACGTTACCCGACATCAATTTCAGTTTGTAAAGACACAGGTATCTGCTCAATATTGAGTGCAATAATTGAGCAATAAGACTTCTATTTAACTTCTGATTGTAATGTATTGGTCACGAATGCTTCCAATATTTTAATACCGTTGTACTACTATTCAGTTAATTCAAAATGCCGCCTATGCCATCCCATGTTATCAACCAACACAAGCCGCATATTTAAAATGCCGACAGTAGACTTCACGTTTACATAATTCTAACATGCCACCACTTTCAATAAAACGGTGTTACCTGTCAGCGATGCAAGAGTAAAGTGGAACTCGAAAGTTGGAGAAATTTGCGAATATTCGAATATTCGTTCGGAAGATCATCCGAATATTCGAATATCATAATCACCATTCGTTGCCATCCCTAATATATATATATATATATATATAAACAAGTACAATGTATATCATTAATTGGTTTGTATATATATATATATACAAGTACAATGTATATCATTAATTGGTTTGTATATATATATAAACAAGTACAATGTATATCATTAATTGGTTTGTATATATATAAACAAGTACAATGTATATCATTAATTGGTTTGTATATATATATATAAACAAGTACAATGTATGTCATTACTTGGTTTGTATATATATATATATATAAACAAGTACAATGTATATCATTAATTGGTTTGTATATATATATATAAACAAGTACAATGTATATCATTAATTGGTTTGTATATATATAAACAAGTACAATGTATATCATTAATTGGTTTGTATATATATATAAACAAGTACAATGTATATCATTAATTGGTTTGTATATATATAAACAAGTACAATGTATATCATTAATTGGTATATATATAAACAAGTACAATGTATATCATTAATTGGTATATATATAAACAAGTACAATGTATATCATTAATTGGTTTGTATATATATATATAAACAAGTACAATGTATATCATTAATTGGTTTGTATATATATAAACAAGTACAATGTATATCATTAATTGGTTTGTATATATATAAACAAGTACAATGTATACCATTAATTGGTATATATATAAACAAGTATAATGTATATCATTAATTGGTTTGTATATATATAAACAAGTACAATGTATACCATTAATTGGTATATATATAAACAAGTATAATGTATATCATTAATTGGTATATATATAAACAAGTACAATGTATACCATTAATTGGTATATATATAAACAAGTATAATGTATATCATTAATTGGTATATATATAAACAAGTATAATGTATATCATTAATTGGTATATATATAAACAAGTATAATGTATATCATTAATTGGTATATATATAAACAAGTATAATGTATACCATTAATTGGTATATATATAAACAAGTATAATGTATATCATTAATTGGTATATATATAAACAAGTATAATGTATATCATTAATTGGTATATATATAAACAAGTATAATGTATATCATTAATTGGTATATATATAAACAAGTATAATGTATACCATTAATTGGTATATATATAAACAAGTATAATGTATATCATTAATTGGTATATATATAAACAAGTATAATGTATATCATTAATTGGTATATATATAAACAAGTATAATGTATATCATTAATTGGTATATATATAAACAAGTATAATGTATACCATTAATTGGTATATATATAAACAAGTATAATGTATATCATTAATTGGTATATATATAAACAAGTATAATGTATATCATTAATTGGTATATATATAAACAAGTATAATGTATATCATTAATTGGTATATATATAAACAAGTATAATGTATATCATTAATTGGTTTGTATATATATAGTTTTGTTTTATTTTTTTTATTTTTATTAAATTCCAGTAGGCTTTCAAGCCCATGAGGACATACATACATATTATATTCAGTTAGCGAACAGTGCAAACATAATGCATACATTTTATACAAATGAGCTCCCACAGCCATTTATATTTATATCTATGTGTAAATACATGTAATATTTTTCTGATATGTGTGTTATAATTAAAGCAAAACAGTTCTTTATTTCTAACAAGGAGAAGGTCAAAAGACGCAACAAAACACAAAACCAAACATACAAAATTGAAGTTGTTGCAAAGTTGTATAACATGACCGATCAGTAAACCCTTCATAACCATATTCATTGCTAAATGTTAAGTATTATAAATTTAATTTTACATGTGGTCATATTTGTAAAAACATAGAACGCATCCGTTTATTTAATTTAGAGCGGCAATGTAGATTAATACTACATGACATATACATAGATTCATTAACTAAATTCCATTCAACTTTCCAATCACATGAGAACACACATAATATAACATATAATTGTGCTAACAGTGCACAAATAGTATGCATGCTAGCACAAACATATAGAAAGTATGTATATATAAACAAGTACAATGTATATCATTAATTGGTTTGTATATATATATAAACAAGTACAATGCATATCATTAATTGGTTCGGAATACTGCTTAGTGACCCGATATGTAACTCACTTTGATAACAATCTGCATTGAATATTCTCTATTCGGAAATTTGCTAAATGTAACTTCACACTATATTACTGAATATTGTCTAAGATAATTATCATATGTACTTTCTGTGCTCCATATTGTTTTGTACTTGCTATAGGCTCTTCAGAAATTTGTTAATTGTAACTTCACACTATATTACTGAATATTGTCTAAGATAATTATTATATGTACTCTCTGTGCTCCATATTGTTTTGTACTTGCTATAGGCATTGTATTTATGCTTTATGCAATAAACTTTTGAATTTGAATATATAAACAAGTACAACGCATATCATTAATTGGTTTGTATATATATATAAACAAGTACAATGCATATCATTAATTGGTTTGTATATATATAAACAAGTACAATGCATATCATTAATTGGTTTGTGTATATATAAACAAGTACAATGTATATCATTAATTGGTATATATATATAAACAAGTACAATGCATATCATTAATTGGTTTGTGTATATATAAACAAGTACAATGTATATCATTAATTGGTTTGTATATATATATAAACAAGTACAACTTATATCATTACTTGGTTTGTATATATATATAAACAAGTACAACGCATATCATTAATTGGTTTGTATATATATAAACAAGCACACTGTATATCATTCATTGGTTTGTATTAGGGATGGCAACGAATGGTGATTATGATATTCGAATATTCGGATGATCTTCTGAACGAATATTCGAATATTTGCAAATTTCTCCAACTTTCGATTTCCACTTTACTCTTGCATCGCTGGTAACACCGTTGGTAAGCCTTTTTCTCAACCACCCAACTGAATAATGACATCAACCACGCGTTTTGACAGAGCAAGTGATGAAGGCGCGTAAAGGCGGGATCTTTATGCGTGGTTGATACTATATTCTGATCGGCTGGTTGAGATAAAGATTTTACCAACACCGTTCTATTGAAAGTGGTGGCATGTTAGAATTATGTAAACGTGAAGTCTACTGTCGGCGTTTTAAATATGCGGCTTGTGTTGATTGATAAACAATTCCGCTTGTTGACTTGGTGGGTTTGTGAAAATAAAATTTGGCTCTCTGAATGGGGATAAGTTTGAAGAAATAAACTAATTTAAATTACAACAATTTTAATTAGTGAACACAATCTCTTTATATTAGATTGGAACAAACAAATAGAACACATTTACATTATATTATGAGTCCCGTAGAGCTGGCCAATCTATTTAACAACACTAGTTAGTGTCACCTACATGCATGTCACACCCCTTAGGCAGCTTGTTTTTGTTCAACAATATGATGCTGTCCACTTTTGGGAATGTGTGTTCGTTCCGTCGCCACCATTCTAGGGGTTTACAGTGGGGATCCATTTTTTCTGGCAAGTACGATTTTAGTTCGTCCGATTGTTCTTTCTCGGGGGTGTCATACACTAGGAAGCTTAATTTCCTTCTTTTACTCGGTGGTTTGCTGGTTGTAATTTCACTTTCATTCGACGGTAATCGTAATGGCAGTTCTTCAACATAACTTTCTAGCGTTTCCCCAACTCTCCCACGTTGCTCTGAGGTTAAAAACGGCGTGTGTTTTTACGTTTATTTATCGTCGCTACCGGTTGCCCATATGAGCGACGCCTCCTGAAGAGATTAGTCATTTTAGATTTTTGGAGGATAGTGCAATGATACAGACAGAAACCCATTCCAGAGTCTCCTCTGGTTCTTTTACGTGCACGGTGTAAAGCACCGACACGAGACCTCGGTTTAACGTCCCATCTGAAAGACTGTTAATTTTATTAGGGTCAGACGGGGAATCGAACCTGCGATCCCTGGATTACCAGTCCAGCGTGTTACCACTGGACTACAGATCCGTCTGTAAAAACGGCAGTCGTTTGTACCTAGGATCTAAGAGACTAGCCAGCATTGGTGTGAACAACATGTCATCACCCTCCTTTGTTATTTGGAGCAAAATCGCGATGACATTTCGAACCTTCGGGCACGCATTGGGTCATTCTTTGTTTTCGAAACTTAATTGATTGAAATTTAAACAAACATATACGTATATCCTTTTAAGTTATGATTTAACTGCAATTTATTAAAATTTGATTTGAATTGTTTTTTAATATTCGAATATGGTTTTAATATTCGAATATTCGGATATTCGAACATTCGTTGCCATCCCTAGTTTGTATATATATAAACAAGTACAACATATATCATTAATTGGTTTGTATGTTTATATAAACAAGTACAATGTATATCATTAATTGGTTTGTATATATATAAACAAGTACAATGCATATCATTAATTGGTTTGTATATATATAAACAAGTACAATGTATATCATTACTTGGTTTGTATATATATATATAAACAAGTACAATGCATATCATTAATTGGTTTGTATATATATAAACAAGTACAATGTATATCATTAATTGGTTTGTATATATATAAACAAGTACAATGTATATCATTAATTGGTTTGTATATATATATATAAACACGTACAATGTATATCTTTAATTGGTTTGTATATATATAAACAAGTACAATGTATATCATTAATTGGTTTGTATATATATAAACAAGTACAATGTATATCATTAATTGGTTTGTATATATATATAAACAAGTACAATGTATATCATTAATTGGTTTGTATATATATATAAACAAGTACAATGTATATCATTAATTGGTTTGTATATATATATAAACAAGTACAATGTATATCATTAATTGGTTTGTATATATATATAAACAAGTAATTATATCATAATATATATATATAAACAAGTACAATGTATATCATTAATTGTTTGTATATAATAAAACAAGACAATGTATATCATTAATTGGTTGTATATATATATATATATGAACATTACAACGTATATCATTAATTGGTTTGTATATAATATAAACAAGTACAATGTATATCATTAATTGGTTTGTATATATATATAAACAAGTACAATGTATATCATTAATTGGTTTGTATATATATAAACAAGTACAATGTATATCATTAATTGGTTTGTATATATATAAACAAGTACAACGTATATCATTAATTGGTTTGTATATATAAACAAGTACAATGTATATCATTAATTGGTTTGTATATATAAACAAGTACAACGTATATCATTACTTGGTTTGTATATATATATATAAGCAAGTACAATGTATATCATTAATTGGTATATATATATATAAACAAGTACAACGTATATCATTAATTGGTTTGTATATATAAACAAGTACAATGTATATCATTAATTGGTTTGTATATATATAAACAAGTACAATGTATATCATTAATTGGTTTGTATATATATAAACAAGTACAACGTATATCATTAATTGGTTTGTATATATAAACAAGTACAATGTATATCATTAATTGGTTTGTATATATAAACAAGTACAACGTATATCATTACTTGGTTTGTATATATATATATAAGCAAGTACAATGTATATCATTAATTGGTATATATATATATAAACAAGTACAACGTATATCATTAATTGGTTTGTATATATAAACAAGTACAATGTATATCATTAATTGGTTTGTATATATATAAACAAGTACAATGTATATCATTAATTGGTTTGTATATATAAACAAGTACAACGTATATCATTAATTGGTTTGTATATATATAAACAAGTACAATGTATATCATTAATTGGTTTGAATATATATAAACAAGTACAACGTATATCATTAATTGGTTGTTATATATATATAAACAAGTACAATGTATATCATTAATTGGTGTATATATATATAAACAAGACAGTATATCATTAATTGGTTTATATATAAACAAGTACAATGTATATCATTAATTGGTGTATATATATAAAAAGTACACTGTATATCATTAATTGGTTTGTATATATAAAAACAAAATATCATTAATTGGTTTGAAAAAAAACAATATCATTAATTGGTTTGTATATATATATATGAACATTACAACGTATATCATTAATTGGTTTATATATATATATATATATATATGAACATTACAACGTATATCATTAATTGGTTTGTATATATATAAAAACAAGTACAATGTATATCATTAATTGGTTTGTATATATATATAAACAAGTACAATGTATATCATTAATTGGTTTGTATATATATATATGAACATTACAACGTATATCATTAATTGGTTTGTATATATATAAACATACAAGTAACAATGTATAACTAAGAATGTTGTTATATTTCTGCTTGCTGATGGATGCAGGAGAAGCTGAATGGAATGCATGTTGAGGTACAGAACATCTGTCAAACACAACAAATGATGAAAAAACAGTATGACGACATTAAACTCTGCCTCGAGACAATGTCTAACCAAACACAGTATACGGGTAACTCATTATAAACAGTTGTTTCAGGTCACCCATTATAAACAGTAGTTGTTTGAGGTCACCCATTATAAACAGTAGTTGTTTGAGGTAATCCATTATAAACAGTAGTTGTTTGAGGTCACCCATTATAAACAATAGTTGTTTGAGGTCACCCATTATAAACAATAGTTGTTTGAGGACACCCATTATAAACAGTAGTTATTTGAGGTCACCCATTATAAACAGTAGTTGTTTGAGGTCACCCATTATAAACAGTAGTTGTTTGAGGTCACCCATTATAAACAGTAGTTGTTTTGTTTGAAGTCACTCATTATAAACAATAGTTCTTTGAGGTAATCCATTATAAACAATAGTTGTTTGAGGTCACCCATTATAAACAGTAGTTGTTTGAGGTCACCCATTATAAACAATAGTTGTTTGAGGTCACCCATTATAAACAGTAGTTGTTTGAGGTCACCCATTATAAACAGTAGTTGTTTGAGGTCACCCATTATAAACAGTAGTTGTTTGAGGTCACCCATTATAAACAGTAGTTGTTTGAGGTCACCCATTATAAACAGTAGTTGTTTGAGGTCACCCATTATAAACAGTAGTTGTTTGAGGTCACCCATTATAAACAGTAGTTGTTTGAGGTAATCCATTATAAACAGTAGTTGTTTGAGGTCACCCATTATAAACAATAGTTGTTTGAGGTCACCCATTATAAACAGTAGTTGTTTGAGGTCACCCATTATAAACAGTAGTTATTTGAGGTCACCCATTATAAACAGTAGTTGTTTGAGGTCACCCATTATAAACAGTAGTTGTTTGAGGTCACCCATTATAAACAGTAGTTGTTTTGTTTGAAGTCACTCATTATAAACAATAGTTCTTTGAGGTAACCCATTATAAACAATAGTTGTTTGAGGTCACCCATTATAAACAGTAGTTGTTTAAGGTCACCCATTATAAACAATAGTTGTTTGAGGTCACCCATTATAAACAGTAGTTGTTTGAGGTCACCCATTATAAACAGTAGTTGTTTGAGGTCACCCATTATAAACAGTAGTTGTTTGAGGTCACCCATTATAAACAGTAGTTGTTTGAGGTCACCCATTATAAACAGTAGTTGTTTGAGGTCACCCATTATAAACAGTAGTTGTTTGAGGTCACCCATTATAAACAGTAGTTGTTTGAGATCACCCATTATAAACAGTAGTTGTTTGAGGTCACCCATTATAAACAGTAGTTGTTTGAGGTCACTAATTATAAACAGTAGTTGTTTGAGGTCACCCATTATAAACAGTAGTTGTTTGAGGCCGGCTTCCACATACACTTTAAACAACACAAATATATTACAGTCAACCCTATGTTAGTGGTCACTTGTATTAAGCAGCCAACCTGCATTAAGCAACCAGTTTATATATATAAACAAGCACAATGTATATCATTAATTGGCGTATACAAAATTGACCACTCTGTCTACATGAACACAACCCAAAAAACCCAACCACCCGTCCATAGCTTCTTCATCTGTTGTGGTGTGTATACAGTCAAACCTCTGTTAGTGGTCACCTCAAACACCAACCTATTAAGCAGCCAGTTTACATATTCCCAATATGTTGTTTTATTATACATTTGACCTCTATTAAGCAGCCACCTGTGCTAAGCAGCCACATTCTGTGATTCCCTTGGCTGGCTGCATAAGACAGGTTTAACTGTATATTTTTAGTCAATCCGATGACGTCATTGCTGTACCGGCAGAATGCAGATTGGGCACAAGCTAGGCCAACAGATGCCAAACCAAAGGCCAAAGTATCAAATCCAAATGCTATGTCTGAGAAATTAATATTGGATATTAGTAAACAAATTGGTAAATACTATTATATATAATGTGTGTGTTTTACGTTTATTTATCGTCTGCCTCCGTGGTCGAGTGGTTACGGTCGCTGACTTGTATACCACTGTAACCTATCATCACTGATGGTCACGGGTTCGAGCCCCGCTCAGGCCGTGTCTCATTTATATGAAAAAGTTGGCAGTTTCTTACAGAGGTTGGTCCACCCAAATACTGGTTAACCTCTGGAGCCTGCCCAGGAAAGGTGTTGTTAAGTAAACTGCTCGCCGGCGATATAGCCCGAAATGGTGCTGATGCAGGCGTAAAACCCGAAATATAACATATAACGTTTATTTATCGTCGCTACCGGTTGCCCATATGAGCGACGCCTCCTGAAGATTTGTGGAGGATAGTGCAATAATACAGACATAGACCCATTCCAGAGTCTCCTCTGGTTCGTTTACGTGCACGGTGTAAAGCACCGACACGAGACCTCGGTTTAAAGTCCCATTTGAAAGACTGTTAATTTTATTAGGGTCAGACGGGGGATCAAACCTGCGATCCCTGGATTGTAATTTGTAGACAAATTGGTAAATAGATTATATATATGTAATTGGTTTTGCTCTTATTTTCACAGGTCATGATGAATAGTTATACTTTTATTTTGTCAGGATATGAATGGTTTTACTCTTGTTTTGACAGCATATGAATAGATTTACTCTTGTTTTGACAGCATATGAATAGTTTTACTCGTGTTTTGACAGTGTAATAAACATTTTACTCATATTTTGACAGCATCTGAATAGTTTTACTGTGTGTTTTGACAGGATATGAATAGATTTACTCGTGTTTTGACAGCATATGAATTTTTTTACTCGTGTTTTGACAGCATATGAATGGTTTTACTCTTGTTTTGACAGCATATGAATGGTTTTACTCTTGTTTTGACAGCATATGAATGGTTTTACTCATGTTTTGACAGCATATGAATGGTTTTACTCTTGTTTTGACAGCATATGAATGGTTTTACTCTTGTTTTGACAGCATATGAATTGTTTTACTCTTGTTTTGACAGCATATGAATTGTTTTACTCGTGTTTTGACAGCATATGAATTGTTTTACTCATGTTTTGACAGCATATGAATGGTTTTACTCATGTTTTGACAGCATATGAATGGTTTTACTCTTGTTTTGACAGCATATGAATGGTTTTACTCTTGTTTTGACAGCATATGAATTGTTTTACTCTTGTTTTGACAGCATATGAATTGTTTTACTCGTGTTTTGACAGCATATGAATTGTTTTACTCATGTTTTGACAGCATATGAATGGTTTTACTCATGTTTTGACAGCATATGAATGGTTTTACTCATGTTTTGACAGCATATGAATGGTTTTACTCGTGTTTTGACAGCATATGAATTGTTTTACTCATGTTTTGACAGCATATGAATTGTTTTACTCTTGTTTTGACAGCATATGAATAGTTTTACTCGTGTTTTGACAGCATAATAAATATTTTACTCGTGTTTTGACAGCATATGAATAGTTTTACGTGTGTTTTGACAGCATATGAATGGTTTTACTCGTGTTTTGACAGCATATGAATTGTTTTACTCATGTTTTGACAGCATATGAATGGTTTTACTCATGTTTTGACAGCATATGAATTGTTTTACTCGTGTTTTGACAGCATATGAATTGTTTTACTCTTGTTTTGACAGCATATGAATGGTTTTACTCATGTTTTGACAGCATATGAATGGTTTTACTCGTGTTTTGACAGCATATGAATTGTTTTACTCGTGTTTTGACAGCATATGAATGGTTTTACTCGTGTTTTGACAGCATATGAATGGTTTTACTCATGTTTTGACAGCATATGAATGGTTTTACTCTTGTTTTGACAGCATATGAATGGTTTTACTCATGTTTTGACAGCATATGAATGGTTTTACTCTTGTTTTGACAGCATATGAATGGTTTTACTCGTGTTTTGACAGCATATGAATTGTTTTACTCATGTTTTGACAGCATATGAATGGTTTTACTCGTGTTTTGACAGCATATGAAATGTTTTACTCATGTTTTGACAGCATATGAATGGTTTTACTCGTGTTTTGACAGCATATGAATGGTTTTACTCGTGTTTTGACAGCATATGAATTGTTTTACTCGTGTTTTGACAGCATATGAATGGTTTTACTCATGTTTTGACAGCATATGAATGGTTTTACTCATGTTTTGACAGCATATGAATGGTTTTACTCTGTTTTGACAGCATATGAATGGTTTTACTCGTGTTTTGACAGCATATGAATGGTTTTACTCGTGTTTTGACAGCATATGAATGTTTTTACTCATGTTTTGACAGAATTAAAACAACAAAAAAATTTTACTCGTGTTTTGACAGCATATGAATGGTTTTACTCGTGTTTGACAGCATATGAATTGTTTTACTCGTGTTTTGACAGCATATGAATGGTTTTACTCATGTTTTGACAGCATATGAATGGTTTTACTCGTGTTTTGACAGCATATGAATGGTTTTACTCATGTTTTGACAGCATATGAATGGTTTTACTCGTGTTTTGACAGCATATGAATTGTTTTACTCATGTTTTGACAGCATATGAATGGTTTTACTCGTGTTTTGACAGCATATGAATGGTTTTACTCGTGTTTTGACAGCATATGAATGGTTTTACTCGTGTTTTGACAGCATATGAATGGTTTTACTCGTGTTTTGACAGCATATGAATGGTTTTACTCGTGTTTTGACAGCGTAATAAACATTTTACTCATATTTTGACAGCATATGAATGGTTTTACTCGTGTTTTGACAGCATATGAATAGTTTTACTCGTGTTTTGACAGCATATGAATTTTTTTACTCGTGTTTTGACAGCATATGAATGGTTTTACTCTTGTTTTGACAGCATATGAATTGTTTTACTCGTGTTTTGACAGCATATGAATGGTTTTACTCGTGTTTTGACAGCATATGAATGGTTTTACTCATGTTTTGACAGCATATGAATGGTTTTACTCGTGTTTTGACAGCATATGAATGGTTTTACTCGTGTTTTGACAGCATATGAATGGTTTTACTCGTGTTTTGACAGCATATGAATGGTTTTACTCGTGTTTTGACAGCATATGAATGGTTTTACTCGTGTTTTGACAGCATATGAATGGTTTTACTCATGTTTTGACAGCATATGAATGGTTTTACTCTTGTTTTGACAGCATATGAATGGTTTTACTCTTGTTTTGACAGCATATGAATTGTTTTACTCTTGTTTTGACAGCATAAGAATTGTTTTACTCGTGTTTTGACAGCATATGAATTGTTTTACTCATGTTTTGACAGCATATGAATGGTTTTACTCATGTTTTGACAGCATATGAATTGTTTTACTCGTGTTTTGACAGCATATGAATGGTTTTACTCTTGTTTTGACAGCATATGAATGGTTTTACTCTTGTTTTGACAGCATATGAATTGTTTTACTCTTGTTTTGACAGCATATGAATGGTTTTACTCGTGTTTTGACAGCATATGAATTGTTTTACTCATGTTTTGACAGCATATGAATGGTTTTACTCATGTTTTGACAGCATATGAATGGTTTTAC
>CM026400.1:25161036-25208667 GCA_014843695.1 Archivesica marissinica | reverse complement strand
AAGTAGCGGACGTGTAGGTAGGTAAGTAGCGGACATGTATGTATGTAAGTAGCGAACGTGTAGGTAGGTAAATAGCGGACATGTAGGTAGGTAAGTAGCGATACATGTAGGTAGGTAAGTAGCGGACATGTAGGTAGGTAAGTAGCGAACATGTATGTAGGTAAGTAAGCGAATATGTAGGTAGGTAAGTAGCGAACATGTAGGTAGGTAAGTAGCGGACATGTAGGTAGGTAAGTAGCGAACATGTATGTAGGTAAGTAGCGAACATGTAGGTAGATAAGTAGCGGATATGTAGGTAGGTAAGTAGCGGACATGTAGGTAGGTAAGTAAGCGGATATGTAGGTAGGTAAGTAGCGAACATGTAGGTAGGTAAGTAGCGGACGTGTAGGTAGGTAAGTAGCGAACATGTATGTAGGTAAGTAGCGAATATGTAGGTAGGTAAGTAGCGGATATGTAGGTAGGTAAGTAGCGGACATGTAGGTAGGTAAGTAAGCGGATATGTAGGTAGGTAAGTAGCGAACATGTAGGTAGGTAAGTAGCGGACGTGTAGGTAGGTAAGTAGCGAACATGTATGTAGGTAAGTAGCGAATATGTAGGTAGGTAAGTAGCGGATATGTAGGTAGGTAAGTAGCGGACATGTAGGTAGGTAATTAGCGGACATGTAGGTAGTAAGTAGCGAACAGTATGTAGGTAAGTAGCGAACATGTAGTAGGTAATTAGCAACATGTATGTAGGTAAGTAGCGAACATGTATTTAGGTAAGTAGACCAGATAACACAAATGTAGGTAGTAAGTAGCGGACATGTAGGTAGGTAAATACCGGAAATGTAGGTAGTAAGCAGCGAACATGTAGGTAGTAAGTAGCGGACATGTAGGTAGGAAGTACGAACATGTAGGTAGGTAAGTAACGACATGTAGGTAGGTAATAAGCGAACATGTAGGTATGTAAGTAGCGACGTGAGGTAGGTAACTACGAACATTTATGTAGTTAATTAGCGAAAAATAAACAAAAATTTAGGTAGGTAAGAAGCGGACATTAGGTAGGTAAGTAGCGAACATGTAGGTAGGTAAGTAGCGAACATATAGGTAGGTAAGTAGCGGACATGTAGGTAGGTAAGTAGCGAACATGTAGGTAGGTAAGTAGCGGACATGCAGGTAGGTAAGTAGCGAACATGTATGTATGTAAGTAGCGAACATGTAGGTATGTAAATACCGGACATGTAGGTACGTAAGTACGAACATGTAGGTATGTAAGTAGCGGACTGTAGTAGGTAAGTATCGAACATAGGTAGTTAATTAGCGGACATGTAGGTAGGTAAGTAGCGGACGTGTAGGTAGGTAAGTAAGCAGATAGTAGGTATGTAAGTAGCGGACATGTATGTATGTAAGTAGCGAACGTGTAGGTAGGTAAGTAGCGGACATGTAGGTAGGTAAGTAGCGGACATGTAGGTAGGTAAGTAGCGGACATGTAGGTAGGTAAGTAGCGGACATGTAGGTAGGTAAGTAGCGGATATGTAGGTAGGTAAGTAGCGGACGTGTAGGTAGGTAAGTAGCGGATATGTAGGTATGTAAGTAGCGGACATGTAGGTAGGTAAGTAGTGGACGTGTAGGTAGGTAAGTAGGTCATACATAGGCAGATAGTAAATAGACAGACATGTAGGTAGGTAAGTAGCGGACATGTAGATAGGTAAGTAGCGGACGTGTAGGTAGGTAAGTAGCGGACATGTAGGTAGGTAAGTAGCGAACGTATAGGTAGGTAAGTAGCGGAAATGTAGGTAGGTAAGTAGCGAACATGTAGGTAGGTAAGTAGCGGATATGTAGGTAGGTAAGTAGCGAACATGTAGGTAGGTAAGTAGCGGACATGTAGGTAGGTAAGTAGCGAACGTGTAGGTAGGTAAGTAGCGAACATGTAGGTAGGTAAGTAGCGGACGTGTAGGTAGGTAAGTAGCGAACATGTAGGTAGGTAAGTAGCGAACGTGTAGGTAGGTAAGTAGCGGAAATGTAGGTAGGTAAGTAGCGAACATGTAGGTAGGTAAGTAGCGGATATGTAGGTAGGTAAGTAGCGAACATGTAGGTAGGTAAGTAGCGGACATGTAGGTAGGTAAGTAGCGAACGTGTAGGTAGGTAAGTAGCGAACATGTAGGTAGGTAAGTAGCGGACATGTAGGTATGTAAGTAGCGAACGTGTAGGTAGGTAAATAGCGGACATGTAGGTAGGTAAGTAGCGATACATGTAGGTAGGTAAGTAAGCGGATATGTAGGTAGGTAAGTAGCGGACATGTAGGTAGGTAAGTAGCGGATATGTAGGTAGGTAAGTAGCGAACATGTAGGTAGGTAAGTAGCGGACGTGTAGGTAGGTAAGTAGCGAACATGTATGTAGGTAAGTAGCGAATATGTAGGTAGGTAAGTAGCGGATATGTAGGTAGGTAAGTAGCGGACATGTAGGTAGGTAAGTAGCGGATATGTAGGTAGGTAAGTAGCGGACGTGTAGGTAGGTAAGTAGCGGATATGTAGGTATGTAAGTAGCGGACATGTAGGTAGGTAAGTAGTGGACGTGTAGGTAGGTAAGTAGGTCATACATAGGCAGATAGTAAATAGACAGACATGTAGGTAGGTAAGTAGCGGACATGTAGGTAGGTAAGTAGCGGACATGTAGATAGGTAAGTAGCGGACGTGTAGATAGGTAAGTAGCGGACGTGTAGATAGGTAAGTAGCGGACATGTAGATAGGTAAGTAGCGGACATGTAGATAGGTAAGTAGCGGACATGTAGGTAGGTAAGTAGCGGACATGTAGATAGGTAAGTAGCGGACGTGTAGGTAGGTAAGTAGCGGGCGTGTAGGTAGGTAAGTAGTAGACATGTAGGTAGGTAAGTAACGGACGTGTAGGTAGGTAAGTAGCGGACATGTAGGTAGGTAAGTAGCGAACGTATAGGTAGTTAAGTAGCGGACATGTAGGTAGGTAAGTAGCGAACATGTAGGTAGGTAAGTAGCGGATATGTAGGTAGGTAAGTAGCGAACATGTAGGTAGGTAAGTAGCGGACATGTAGGTAGGTAAGTAGCGAACGTGTAGGTAGGTAAGTAGCGAACATGTAGGTAGGTAAGTAGCGGACATGTAGGTATGTAAGTAGCGAACGTGTAGGTAGGTAAATAGCGGACATGTAGGTAGGTAAGTAGCGATACATGTAGGTAGGTAAGTAGCGGACATGTAGGTAGGTAAGTAGCGAACATGTAGGTAGGTAAGTAGCGAACATGTATGTAGGTAAGTAGCGAATATGTAGGTAGGTAAGTAGCGGACATGTAGGTAGGTAAGTAGCGGACATGTAGGTAGGTAAGTAGCGAACATGTAGGTAGGTAAGTAGCGGACATGTAGGTAGGTAAGTAGCGGTTATGTAGGTAGGTAAGTAGCGGATATGTAGGTAGGTAAGTAGCGGACGTGTAGGTAGGTAAGTAGCGGACATGTATGTATGTAAGTAGCGAACGTGTAGGTAGGTAAATAGCGGACATGTAGGTAGGTAAGTAGCGATACATGTAGGTAGGTAAGTAGCGGATATGTAGGTAGGTAAGTAGCGGACATGTAGGTAGGTAAGTAAGCGGATATGTAGGTAGGTAAGTAGCGAACATGTAGGTAGGTAAGTAGCGGACGTGTAGGTAGGTAAGTAGCGAACATGTATGTAGGTAAGTAGCGAATATGTAGGTAGGTAAGTAGCGGATATGTAGGTAGGTAAGTAGCGGACGTAGGTAGGTAAGTAGCAACATGTAGGTAGGTAAATAGCGGACATGTAGGTAGGTAAGTAGCGATACATGTAGGTAGGTAAGTAGCGGATATGTAGGTAGGTAAGTAGCGAACATGTAGGTAGGTAAGTAGCGGACATGTAGGTAGGTAAGTAGCGAACGTGTAGGTAGGTAAGTAGCGGACATGTAGGTAGGTAAGTAGCGAACATGTATGTAGGTAAGTAGCGAATATGTAGGTAGGTAAGTAGCGGATATGTAGGTAGGTAAGTAGCGGACATGTAGGTAGGTAAGTAGCGAACATGTAGGTAGGTAAGTAGCGGACATGTAGGTAGGTAAGTAGCGGTTATGTAGGTAGGTAAGTAGCGGATATGTAGGTAGGTAAGTAGCGGACGTGCAGGTAGGTAAGTAGCGGATATGTATGTATGTAAGTAGCGAACGTGTAGGTAGGTAAATAGCGGACATGTAGGTAGGTAAGTAGCGATACATGTAGGTAGGTAAGTAGCGGATATGTAGGTAGGTAAGTAGCGGACATGTAGGTAGGTAAGTAGCGGATATGTAGGTAGGTAAGTAGCGGACGTGTAGGTAGGTAAGTAGCGGATATGTAGGTATGTAAGTAGCGGACATGTAGGTAGGTAAGTAGTGGACGTGTAGGTAGGTAAGTAGGTCATACATAGTCAGATAGTAAATAGAGAGACATGTAGGTAGGTAAGTAGCGGACATGTAGGTAGGTAAGTAGCGGACATGTAGATAGGTAAGTAGCGGACGTGTAGATAGGTAAGTAGCGGACGTGTAGATAGGTAAGTAGCGGACATGTATATAGGTAAGTAGCGGACATGTAGATAGGTAAGTAGCGGACATGTAGGTAGGTAAGTAGCGGACATGTAGATAGGTAAGTAGCGGACGTGTAGGTAGGTAAGTAGCGGGCGTGTAGGTAGGTAAGTAGTAGACATGTAGGTAGGTAAGTAACGGACGTATAGGTAGGTAAGTAGCGGACATGTAGGTAGGTAAGTAGCGAACGTATAGCTAGTTAAGTAGCGGACATGTAGGTAGGTAAGTAGCGAACATGTAGGTAGGTAAGTAGCGGATATGTAGGTAGGTAAGTAGCGAACATGTAGGTAGGTAAGTAGCGGACATGTAGGTAGGTAAGTAGCGAACGTGTAGGTAGGTAAGTAGCGAACATGTAGGTAGGTAAGTAGCGGACATGTAGGTATGTAAGTAGCGAACGTGTAGGTAGGTAAATAGCGGACATGTAGGTAGATAAGTAGCGATACATGTAGGTAGGTAAGTAAGCGGATATGTAGGTAGGTAAGTAGCGAACATGTAGGTAGGTAAGTAGCGGACGTGTAGGTAGGTAAGTAGCGAACATGTATGTAGGTAAGTAGCGAATATGTAGGTAGGTAAGTAGCGGATATGTAGGTAGGTAAGTAGCGGACATGTAGGTAGGTAAGTAGCGAACATGTAGGTAGGTAAGTAGCGGACATGTAGGTAGGTAAGTAGCGGTTATGTAGGTAGGTAAGTAGCGGATATGTAGGTAGGTAAGTAGCGGACGTGTAGGTAGGTAAGTAGCGGATATGTAGGTATGTAAGTAGCGGACATGTAGGTAGGTAAGTAGCGGACATGTAGGTAGGTAAGTAGGTCATACATAGGCAGATGTAAATAGCAGACATGTAGGTAGGTAAGTAGCGGACATGTAGATAGGTAAGTAGCGGACGTGTAGGTAGGTAAGTAAGCGGATATGTAGGTAGGTAAGTAGCGAACATGTAGGTAGGTAAGTAGCGGACGTGTAGGTAGGTAAGTAGCGAACATGTATGTAGGTAAGTAGCGAATATGTAGGTAGGTAAGTAGCGGATATGTAGGTAGGTAAGTAGCGGACATGTAGGTAGGTAAGTAAGCGGATATGTAGGTAGGTAAGTAGCGAACATGTAGGTAGGTAAGTAGCGGACGTGTAGGTAGGTAAGTAGCGAACATGTATGTAGGTAAGTAGCGAATATGTAGGTAGGTAAGTAGCGGATATGTAGGTAGGTAAGTAGCGGACATGTAGGTAGGTAAGTAAGCGGATATGTAGGTAGGTAAGTAGCGAACATGTAGGTAGGTAAGTAGCGGACGTGTAGGTAGGTAAGTAGCGAACATGTATGTAGGTAAGTAGCGAATATGTAGGTAGGTAAGTAGCGGATATGTAGGTAGGTAAGTAGCGGACATGTAGGTAGGTAAATAGCGGACATGTAGGTAGGTAAGTAGCGATACATGTAGGTAGGTAAGTAAGCGGATATGTAGGTAGGTAAGTAGCGAACATGTAGGTAGGTAAGTAAGCGGATATGTAGGTAGGTAAGTAGCGAACATGTAGGTAGGTAAGTAGCGGACGTGTAGGTAGGTAAGTAGCGAACATGTATGTAGGTAAGTAGCGAATATGTAGGTAGGTAAGTAGCGGATATGTAGGTAGGTAAGTAGCGGACATGTAGGTAGGTAAGTAGCGAACATGTAGGTAGGTAAGTAGCGGACATGTAGGTAGGTAAGTAGCGGTTATGTAGGTAGGTAAGTAGCGGATATGTAGGTAGGTAAGTAGCGGACGTGCAGGTAGGTAAGTAGCGGATATGTATGTATGTAAGTAGCGAACGTGTAGGTAGGTAAATAGCGGACATGTAGGTAGGTAAGTAGCGAACATGTAGGTAGGTAAGTAGCGGACATGTAGGTAGGTAAGTAGCGGACATGTAGGTAGGTAAGTAGCGGATATGTAGGTAGGTAAGTAGCGGACGTGTAGGTAGGTAAGTAGCGGATATGTAGGTATGTAAGTAGTGGACGTGTAGGTAGGTAAGTAGGTCATACATAGTCAGATAGTAAATAGACAGACATGTAGGTAGGTAAGTAGCGGACATGTAGGTAGGTAAGTAGCGGACATGTAGATAGGTAAGTAGCGGACGTGTAGATAGGTAAGTAGCGGACGTGTAGATAGGTAAGTAGCGGACATGTAGATAGGTAAGTAGCGGACATGTAGATAGGTAAGTAGCGGACATGTAGGTAGGTAAGTAGCGGACATGTAGATAGGTAAGTAGCGGACGTGTAGGTAGGTAAGTAGCGGGCGTGTAGGTAGGTAAGTAGTAGACATGTAGGTAGGTAAGTAACGGACGTATAGGTAGGTAAGTAGCGGACATGTAGGTAGGTAAGTAGCGAACGTATAGGTAGGTAAGTAGCGGACATGTAGGTAGGTAAGTAGCGAACATGTAGGTAGGTAAGTAGCGGATATGTAGGTAGGTAAGTAGCGAACATGTAGGTAGGTAAGTAGCGGACATGTAGGTAGGTAAGTAGCGAACGTGTAGGTAGGTAAGTAGCGAACATGTAGGTAGGTAAGTAGCGGACATGTAGGTATGTAAGTAGCGAACGTGTAGGTAGGTAAATAGCGGACATGTAGGTAGATAAGTAGCGATACATGTAGGTAGGTAAGTAAGCGGATATGTAGGTAGGTAAGTAGCGAACATGTAGGTAGGTAAGTAGCGGACGTGTAGGTAGGTAAGTAGCGAACATGTATGTAGGTAAGTAGCGAATATGTAGGTAGGTAAGTAGCGGATATGTAGGTAGGTAAGTAGCGGACATGTAGGTAGGTAAGTAGCGAACATGTAGGTAGGTAAGTAGCGGACATGTAGGTAGATAAGTAGCGGTTATGTAGGTAGGTAAGTAGCGGATATGTAGGTAGGTAAGTAGCGGACGTGTAGGTAGGTAAGTAGCGGATATGTAGGTATGTAAGTAGCGGACATGTAGGTAGGTAAGTAGTGGACGTGTAGGTAGGTAAGTAGGTCATACATAGGCAGATAGTAAATAGACAGACATGTAGGTAGGTAAGTAGCGGACATGTAGATAGGTAAGTAGCGGGCGTGTAGGTAGGTAAGTAAGCGGATATGTAGGTAGGTAAGTAGCGAACATGTAGGTAGGTAAGTAGCGGACGTGTAGGTAGGTAAGTAGCGAACATGTATGTAGGTAAGTAGCGAATATGTAGGTAGGTAAGTAGCGGATATGTAGGTAGGTAAGTAGCGGACATGTAGGTAGGTAAGTAAGCGGATATGTAGGTAGGTAAGTAGCGAACATGTAGGTAGGTAAGTAGCGGACGTGTAGGTAGGTAAGTAGCGAACATGTATGTAGGTAAGTAGCGAATATGTAGGTAGGTAAGTAGCGGATATGTAGGTAGGTAAGTAGCGGACATGTAGGTAGGTAAGTAAGCGGATATGTAGGTAGGTAAGTAGCGAACATGTAGGTAGGTAAGTAGCGGACGTGTAGGTAGGTAAGTAGCGAACATGTATGTAGGTAAGTAGCGAATATGTAGGTAGGTAAGTAGCGGATATGTAGGTAGGTAAGTAGCGGACATGTAGGTAGGTAAATAGCGGACATGTAGGTAGGTAAGTAGCGATACATGTAGGTAGGTAAGTAAGCGGATATGTAGGTAGGTAAGTAGCGATACATGTAGGTAGGTAAGTAAGCGGATATGTAGGTAGGTAAGTAGCGAACATGTAGGTAGGTAAGTAGCGGACGTGTAGGTAGGTAAGTAGCGAACAGGTATGTAGGTAAGTAGCGAATATGTAGGTAGGTAAGTAGCGGATATGTAGGTAGGTAAGTAGCGGACATGTAGGTAGGTAAGTAGCGAACATGTAGGTAGGTAAGTAGCGGACATGTAGGTAGGTAAGTAGCGGTTATGTAGGTAGGTAAGTAGCGGATATGTAGGTAGGTAAGTAGCGGACGTGCAGGTAGGTAAGTAGCGGATATGTATGTATGTAAGTAGCGAACGTGTAGGTAGGTAAATAGCGGACATGTAGGTAGGTAAGTAGCGATACATGTAGGTAGGTAAGTAGCGGACGTGTAGGTAGGTAAGTAGCGAACATGTAGGTAGGTAAGTAGCGGATATGTAGGTAGGTAAGTAGCGGACGTGTAGGTAGGTAAGTAGCGGATATGTAGGTATGTAAGTAGCGGACATGTAGGTAGGTAAGTAGTGGACGTGTAGGTAGGTAAGTAGGTCATACATAGTCAGATAGTAAATAGAGAGACATGTAGGTAGGTAAGTAGCGGACATGTAGGTAGGTAAGTAGCGGACATGTAGATAGGTAAGTAGCGGACGTGTAGATAGGTAAGTAGCGGACGTGTAGATAGGTAAGTAGCGGACATGTATATAGGTAAGTAGCGGACATGTAGATAGGTAAGTAGCGGACATGTAGGTAGGTAAGTAGCGGACATGTAGATAGGTAAGTAGCGGACGTGTAGGTAGGTAAGTAGCGGGCGTGTAGGTAGGTAAGTAGTAGACATGTAGGTAGGTAAGTAACGGACGTATAGGTAGGTAAGTAGCGGACATGTAGGTAGGTAAGTAGCGAACGTATAGCTAGTTAAGTAGCGGACATGTAGGTAGGTAAGTAGCGAACATGTAGGTAGGTAAGTAGCGGATATGTAGGTAGGTAAGTAGCGAACATGTAGGTAGGTAAGTAGCGGACATGTAGGTAGGTAAGTAGCGAACGTGTAGGTAGGTAAGTAGCGAACATGTAGGTAGGTAAGTAGCGGACATGTAGGTATGTAAGTAGCGAAGGTGTAGGTAGGTAAATAGCGGACATGTAGGTAGATAAGTAGCGATACATGTAGGTAGGTAAGTAAGCGGATATGTAGGTAGGTAAGTAGCGAACATGTAGGTAGGTAAGTAGCGGACGTGTAGGTAGGTAAGTAGCGAACATGTATGTAGGTAAGTAGCGAATATGTAGGTAGGTAAGTAGCGGATATGTAGGTAGGTAAGTAGCGGACATGTAGGTAGGTAAGTAGCGAACATGTAGGTAGGTAAGTAGCGGACATGTAGGTAGATAAGTAGCGGTTATGTAGGTAGGTAAGTAGCGGATATGTAGGTAGGTAAGTAGCGGACGTGTAGGTAGGTAAGTAGCGGATATGTAGGTATGTAAGTAGCGGACATGTAGGTAGGTAAGTAGTGGACGTGTAGGTAGGTAAGTAGGTCATACATAGGCAGATAGTAAATAGACAGACATGTAGGTAGGTAAGTAGCGGACATGTAGATAGGTAAGTAGCGGGCGTGTAGGTAGGTAAGTAGCGGACATGTAGGTAGGTAAGTAGCGAACGTATAGGTAGGTAAGTAGCGGAAATGTAGGTAGGTAAGTAGCGAACATGTAGGTAGGTAAGTAGCGGATATGTAGGTAGGTAAGTAGCGAACATGTAGGTAGGTAAGTAGCGGACATGTAGGTAGGTAAGTAGCGAACGTGTAGGTAGGTAAGTAGCGAACATGTAGGTAGGTAAGTAGCGGACGTGTAGGTAGGTAAGTAGCGGACATGTAGGTAGGTAAGTAGCGAACGTATAGGTAGGTAAGTAGCGGAAATGTAGGTAGGTAAGTAGCGAACATGTAGGTAGGTAAGTAGCGGATATGTAGGTAGGTAAGTAGCGAACATGTAGGTAGGTAAGTAGCGGACATGTAGGTAGGTAAGTAGCGAACGTGTAGGTAGGTAAGTAACGAACATGTAGGTAGGTAAGTAGCGGACATGTAGGTATGTAAGTAGCGAACGTGTAGGTAGGTAAATAGCGGACATGTAGGTAGATAAGTAGCGATACATGTAGGTAGGTAAGAAGCGGATATGTAGGTAGGTAAGTAGCGGACATGTAGGTAGGTAAGTAAGCGGATATGTAGGTAGGTAAGTAGCGAACATGTAAGTAGGTAAGTAGCGGACGTGTAGGTAGGTAAGTAGCGAACATGTATGTAGGTAAGTAGCGAATATGTAGGTAGGTAAGTAGCGGATATGTAGGTAGGTAAGTAGCGGACATGTAGGTAGGTAAGTAGCGGTTATGTAGGTAGGTAAGTAGCGGACGTGTAGGTAGGTAAGTAGCGGATATGTAGGTATTTAAGTTGCGGACATGTAGGTAGGTAAGTAGTGGACGTGTAGGTAGGTAAGTAGGTCATACATAGGCAGATAGTAAATAGACAGACATGTAGGTAGGTAAGTAGCGGACATGTAGGTAGGTAAGTAGCGGACATGTAGATAGGTAAGTAGCGGACGTGTAGATAGGTAAGTAGCGGACGTGTAGATAGGTAAGTAGCGGACATGTAGATAGGTAAGTAGCGGACATGTAGATAGGTAAGTAGCGGACATGTAGATAGGTAAGTAGCGGACATGTAGGTAGGTAAGTAGCGGACATGTAGGTAGGTAAGTAGCGGACATGTAGGTAGGTAAGTAGCGGACATGTAGGTAGGTAAGTAGCGGACGTGTAGGTAGGTAAGTAGCGGACATGTAGGTAGGTAAGTAGCGAACGTATAGGTAGGTAAGTAGCGGACATGTAGGTAGGTAAGTAGCGAACATGTAGGTAGGTAAGTAGCGGATATGTAGGTAGGTAAGTAGCGAACATGTAGGTAGGTAAGTAGCGGACATGTAGGTAGGTAAGTAGCGAACGTGTAGGTAGGTAAGTAGCGAACATGTAGGTAGGTAAGTAGCGGACATGTAGGTATGTAAGTAGCGAACGTGTAGGTAGGTAAATAGCGGACATGTAGGTAGATAAGTAGCGATACATGTAGGTAGGTAAGTAAGCGGATATGTAGGTAGGTAAGTAGCGAACATGTAGGTTGGTAAGTAGCGAACATGTATGTAGGTAAGTAGCGAATATGTAGGTAGGTAAGTAGCGGATATGTAGGTAGGTAAGTAGCGGACATGTAGGTAGGTAAGTAGCGAACATGTAGGTAGGTAAGTAGCGGACATGTAGGTAGGTAAGTAGCGGTTATGTAGGTAGGTAAGTAGCGGATATGTAGGTAGGTAAGTAGCGGACGTGTAGGTAGGTAAGTAGCGGACATGTATGTATGTAAGTAGCGAACGTGTAGGTAGGTAAATAACGGACATGTAGGTAGGTAAGTAGCGATACATGTAGGTAGGTAAGTAGCGGATATGTAGGTAGGTAAGTAGCGGACATGTAGGTAGGTAAGTAAGCGGATATGTAGGTATGTAAGTAGCGAACATGTAGGTAGGTAAGTAGCGGACGTGTAGGTAGGTAAGTAGCGAACATGTATGTAGGTAAGTAGCGAATATGTAGGTAGGTAAGTAGCGGATATGTAGGTAGGTAAGTAGCGGACGTGCAGGTAGGTAAGTAGCGGATATGTATGTATGTAAGTAGCGAACGTGTAGGTAGGTAAATAGCGGACATGTAGGTAGGTAAGTAGCGATACATGTAGGTAGGTAAGTAGCGGACGTGTAGGTAGGTAAGTAGCGAACATGTAGGTAGGTAAGTAGCGGATATGTAGGTAGGTAAGTAGCGGACGTGTAGGTAGGTAAGTAGCGGATATGTAGGTATGTAAGTAGCGGACATGTAGGTAGGTAAGTAGCGAACGTGTAGGTAGGTAAGTAGCGAACATGTAGGTAGGTAAGTAGCGGACATGTAGGTATGTAAGTAGCGAACGTGTAGGTAGGTAAGTAGCGGACGTGTAGGTAGGTAAGTAGCGAACATGTATGTAGGTAAGTAGCGAATATGTAGGTAGGTAAGTAGCGGATATGTAGGTAGGTAAGTAGCGGACATGTAGGTAGGTAAGTAGCGGTATGTAGGTAGGTAAGTAGCGGACGTGTAGGTAGGTAAGTAGCGGATATGTAGGTATGTAAGTAGCGGACATGTAGGTAGGTAAGTAGTGGACGTGTAGGTAGGTAAGTAGGTCATACATAGGCAGATAGTATAGACAGACATGTAGGTAGGTAAGTAGCGGACATGTAGGTAGGTAAGTAGCGGACATGTAGATAGGTAAGTAGCGGACGTGTAGATAGGTAAGTAGCGGACGTGTAGATAGGTAAGTAGCGGACATGTAGATAGGTAAGTAGCGGACATGTAGATAGGTAAGTAGCGGACATGTAGGTAGGTAAGTAGCGGACATGTAGATAGGTAAGTAGCGGACGTGTAGGTAGGTAAGTAGCAGGCGTGTAGGTAGGTAAGTAGTAGACATGTAGGTAGGTAAGTAACGGACGTGTAGGTAGGTAAGTAGCGGACATGTAGGTAGGTAAGTAGCGAACTATAGGTAGGTAAGTAGCGGACATGTAGGTAGGTAAGTAGCGAACATGTAGGTAGGTAAGTAGCGGATATGTAGGTAGGTAAGTAGCGAACATGTAGGTAGGTAAGTAGCGGACATGTAGGTAGGTAAGTAGCGAACGTGTAGGTAGGTAAGTAGCGAACATGTAGGTAGGTAAGTAGCGGACATGTAGGTATGTAAGTAGCGAACGTGTAGGTAGGTAAATAGCGGACATGTAGGTAGGTAAGTAGCGATACATGTAGGTAGGTAAGTAAGCGGATATGTAGGTAGGTAAGTAGCGAACATGTAGGTAGGTAAGTAGCGGACGTGTAGGTAGGTAAGTAGCGAACATGTATGTAGGTAAGTAGCGAATATGTAGGTAGGTAAGTAGCGGATATGTAGGTAGGTAAGTAGCGGACATGTAGTTAGGTAAGTAGCGAACATGTAGGTAGGTAAGTAGCGGACATGTAGGTAGGTAAGTAGCGGTTATGTAGGTAGGTAAGTAGCGGATATGTAGGTAGGTAAGTAGCGGACGTGTAGGTAGGTAAGTAGCGGACATATATGTATGTAAGTAGCGAACGTGTAGGTAGGTAAATAGCGGACATATAGGTAGGTAAGTAGCGATACATGTAGGTAGGTAAGTAGTGGATATGTAGGTAGGTAAGTAGCGGACATGTAGGTAGGTAAGTAAGCGGATATGTAGGTAGGTAAGTAGCGAACATGTAGGTAAGTAAGTAGCGGACGTGTAGGTAGGTAAGTAGCTAACATGTATGTAGGTAAGTAGCGAATATGTAGGTAGGTAAGTAGCGGATATGTAGGTAGGTAAGTAGCGGACATGTAGGTAGGTAAGTAGCGGATATGTAGGTAGGTAAGTAGCGGACGTGTAGGTAGGTAAGTAGCGGATATGTACGTATGTAAGTAGCGGACATGTAGGTAGGTAAGTAGTGGACGTGTAGGTAGGTAAGTAGGTCATACATAGGCAGATAGTAAATAGACAGACATGTAGGTAGGTAAGTAGCGGACATGTAGGTAGGTAAGTAGCGGACATGTAGATAGGTAAGTAGCGGACGTGTAGATAGGTAAGTAGCGGACGTGTAGATAGGTAAATAGCGGACATGTATATAGGTAAGTAGCGGACATGTAGATAGGTAAGTAGCGGACATGTAGGTAGGTAAGTAGCGGACATGTAGATAGGTAAGTAGCGGACGTGTAGGTAGGTAAGTAGCAGGCGTGTAGGTAGGTAAGTAGTAGACATGTAGGTAGGTAAGTAACGGACGTGTAGGTAGGTAAGTAGCGGACATGTAGGTAGGTAAGTAGCGAACCTATAGGTAGGTAAGTAGCGGACATGTAGGTAGGTAAGTAGCGAACATGTAGGTAGGTAAGTAGCGGATATGTAGGTAGGTAAGTAGCGAACATGTAGGTAGGTAAGTAGCGGACATGTAGGTAGGTAAGTAGCGAACGTGTAGGTAGGTAAGTAGCGAACATGTAGGTAGGTAAGTAGCGGACATGTAGGTATGTAAGTAGCGAACGTGTAGGTAGGTAAATAGCGGACATGTAGGTAGATAAGTAGCGATACATGTAGGTAGGTAAGTAAGCGGATATGTAGGTAGGTAAGTAGCGAACATGTAGGTAGGTAAGTAGCGGACGTGTAGGTAGGTAAGTAGCGAACATGTATGTAGGTAAGTAGCGAATATGTAGGTAGGTAAGTAGCGGATATGTAGGTAGGTAAGTAGCGGACATGTAGGTAGGTAAGTAGCGAACATGTAGGTAGGTAAGTAGCGGACATGTAGGTAGGTAAGTAGCGGTTATGTAGGTAGGTAAGTAGCGGATATGTAGGTAGGTAAGTAGCGGACGTGTAGGTAGGTAAGTAGCGGACATGTATGTATGTAAGTAGCGAACGTGTAGGTAGGTAAATAGCGGACATGTAGGTAGGTAAGTAGCGATACATGTAGGTAGGTAAGTAGCGGATATGTAGGTAGGTAAGTAGCGGACATGTAGGTAGGTAAGTAAGCGGATATGTAGGTAGGTAAGTAGCGAACATGTAGGTAGGTAAGTAGCGGACGTGTAGGTAGGTAAGTAGCGAACATGTATGTAGGTAAGTAGCGAATATGTAGGTAGGTAAGTAGCGGATATGTAGGTAGGTAAGTAGCGGACTGTAGGTAGGTAAGTAGCGGATATGTAGGTAGGTAAGTAGCGGACGTGTAGGTAGGTAAGTAGCGGACATGTAGGTAGGTAAGTAGTGGACGTGTAGGTAGGTAAGTAGGTCATACATAGGCAGATAGTAAATAGACAGACATGTAGGTAGGTAAGTAGCGGACATGTAGGTAGGTAAGTAGTGGACATGTAGATAGGTAAGTAGCGGACGTGTAGATAGGTAAGTAGCGGACGTGTAGATAGGTAAGTAGCGGACATGATAGGTAAGTAGCGGACATGTAGATAGGTAAGTAGCGGACATGTAGGTAGGTAAGTAGCGGACATGTAGATAGGTAAGTAGCGGACGTGTAGGTAGGTAAGTAGCGGGCGTGTAGGTAGGTAAGTAGTAGACATGTAGGTAGGTAAGTAACGGACGTGTAGGTAGGTAAGTAGCGGACATGTAGGTAGGTAAGTAGCGAACGTATAGGTAGGTAAGTAGCGGACATGTAGGTAGGTAAGTAGCGAACATGTAGGTAGGTAAGTAGCGGATATGTAGGTAGGTAAGTAGCGAACATGTAGGTAGGTAAGTAGCGGACATGTAGGTAGGTAAGTAGCGAACGTGTAGGTAGGTAAGTAGCGAACATGTAGGTAGGTAAGTAGCGGACATGTAGGTATGTAAGTAGCGAACGTGTAGGTAGGTAAATAGCGGACATGTAGGTAGGTAAGTAGCGATACATGTAGGTAGGTAAGTAAGCGGATATGTAGGTAGGTAAGTAGCGAACATGTAGGTAGGTAAGTAGCGGACGTGTATGTAGGTAAGTAGCGAACATGTATGTAGGTAAGTAGCGAATATGTAGGTAGTTAAGTAGCGGATATGTAGATAGGTAAGTAGCGGACATGTAGGTAGGTAAGTAGCGAACATGTAGGTAGGTAAGTAGTGGACATGTAGGTAGGTAAGTAGCGGTTATGTAGGTAGGTAAGTAGCGGATATGTAGGTAGGTAAGTAGCGGACGTGTAGGTAGGTAAGTAGCGGACATGTATGTATGTAAGTAGCGAACGTGTAGGTAGGTAAATAGCGGACATGTAGGTAGGTAAGTAGCGATACATGTAGGTAGGTAAGTAGCGGATATGTAGGTAGGTAAGTAGCGGACACATAGGTAGGTAAGTAAGCGGATATGTAGGTAGGTAAGTAGCGGATATGTAGGTAGGTAAATAGCGGACATGTAGGTAGGTAAGTAGCGGATATGTAGGTAGGTAAGTAGCGGACGTGTAGGTAGGTAAGTAGCGGATATGTAGGTATGTAGGTATGTAAGTAGCGAACGTGTAGGTAGGTAAATAGCGGACATGTAGGTAGGTAAGTAGCGATACATGTAGGTAGGTAAGTAAGCGGATATGTAGGTAGGTAAGTAGCGAACATGTAGATAGGTAAGTAGCGGACGTGTAGGTAGGTAAGTAGCAAACATGTATGTAGGTAAGTAGCGAATATGTAGGTAGGTAAGTAGCGGATATGTAGGTAGGTAAGTAGCGGACATGTAGGTAGGTAAGTAGCGAACATGTAGGTAGGTAAGTAGCGGACGTGTAGGTAGGTAAGTAGCGAACATGTAGGTAGGTAAGTAGCGAACATGTATGTAGGTAAGTAGCGAATATGTAGGTAGGTAAGTAGCGGATATGTAGGTAGGTAAGTAGCGGACATGTAGGTAGGTAAGTAGCGAACATGTAGGTAGGTAAGTAGCGGACGTGTAGGTAGGTAAGTAGCGAACATGTATGTAGGTAAGTAGCGGATATGTAGGTAGGTAAGTAGCGGACGTGTAGGTAGGTAAGTAGCGGACATGTATGTATGTAAGTAGCGAACGTGTAGGTAGGTAAATAGCGGACATGTAGGTAGGTAAGTAGCGATACATGTAGGTAGGTAAGTAGCGGATATGTAGGTAGGTAAGTAGCGGACATGTAGGTAGGTAAGTAAGCGGATATGTAGGTAGGTAAGTAGCGAACATGTAGGTAGGTAAGTAGCGGACGTGTAGGTAGGTAAGTAGCGAACATGTATGTAGGTAAGTAGCGAATATGTAGGTAGGTAAGTAGCGGATATGTAGGTAGGTAAGTAGCGGACATGTAGGTAGGTAAGTAGCGGATATGTAGGTAGGTAAGTAGCGGACGTGTAGGTAGGTAAGTAGCGGATATGTAGGTATGTAAGTAGTGGACGTGTAGGTAGGTAAGTAGGTCATACATAGGCAGATAGTAAATAGACAGACATGTAGGTAGGTAAGTAGCGGACATGTAGGTAGGTAAGTAGTGGACATGTAGATAGGTAAGTAGCGGACGTGTAGATAGGTAAGTAGCGGACGTGTAGATAGGTAAGTAGCGGACATGTAGATAGGTAAGTAGCGGACATGTAGATAGGTAAGTAGCGGACATGTAGGTAGGTAAGTAGCGGACATGTAGATAGGTAAGTAGCGGACGTGTAGGTAGGTAAGTAGCGGACGTGTAGGTAGGTAAGTAGTAGACATGTAGGTAGGTAAGTAACGGACGTGTAGGTAGGTAAATAGCGGACATGTAGGTAGGTAAGTGGCGAACGTATAGGTAGGTAAGTAGCGGACATGTAGGTAGGTAAGTAGCGAACATGTAGGTAGGTAAGTAGCGGATATGTAGGTAGGTAAGTAGCGAACATGTAGGTAGGTAAGTAGCGGATATGTAGGTAGGTAAGTAGCGGACGTGTAGGTAGGTAAGTAGCGGATATGTAGGTATGTAGGTATGTAGGTATGTAAGTAGCGAACGTGTAGGTAGGTAAATAGCGGACATGTAGGTAGGTAAGTAGCGATACATGTAGGTAGGTAAGTAAGCGGATATGTAGGTAGGTAAGTAGCGAACATGTAGGTAGGTAAGTAGCGGACGTGTAGGTAGGTAAGTAGCGAACATGTATGTAGGTAAGTAGCGAATATGTAGGTAGGTAAGTAGCGGATATGTAGGTAGGTAAGTAGCGGACATGTAGGTAGGTAAGTAAGCGGATATGTAGGTAGGTAAGTAGCGAACATGTAGGTAGGTAAGTAGCGGATATGTAGGTAGGTAAGAAGCGGACATGTAGGTAGGTAAGTAGCGGATATGTAGGTAGGTAAGTAGCGGACGTGTAGGTAGGTAAGTAGCGGATATGTAGGTATGTAAGTAGCGGACATGTAGGTAGGTAAGTAGTGGACGTGTAGGTAGGTAAGTAGTTCATACATAGGCAGATAGTAAATAGACAGACATGTAGGTATGTAAGTAGCGGACATGTAGGTAGGTAAGTAGTGGATATGTAGGTAGGTAAGTAGCGGATATGTAGGTAGGTAAGTAGCGGACGTGTAGGTAGGTAAGTAGCGGACATGTAGGTATGTAAGTAGCGAACGTGTAGGTAGGTAAATAGCGGACATGTAGGTAGGTAAGTAGCGATACATGTAGGTAGGTAAGTAAGCGGATATGTAGGTAGGTAAGTAGCGAACATGTAGGTAGGTAAGTAGCGGACATGTAGGTAGGTAAGTAGCGAACATGTATGTAGGTAAGTAGCGAATATGTAGGTAGGTAAGTAGCGGATATGTAGGTAGGTAAGTAGCGGACATGTAGGTAGGTAAGTAGCGAACATGTAGGTAGGTAAGTAGCGGACATGTAGGTAGGTAAGTAGCGGATGTGTAGGTAGGTAAGTAGCGGATATGTAGGTAGGTAAGTAGCGGACGTGTAGGTAGGTAAGTAGCGGACATGTAGGTATGTAAGTAGCGAACGTGTAGGTAGGTAAATAGCGGACATGTAGGTAGGTAAGTAGCGATACATGTAGGTAGGTAAGTAAGCGGATATGTAGGTAGGTAAGTAGCGAACATGTAGGTAGGTAAGTAGCGAACGTGTAGGTATGTAAGTAGCGAACATGTATGTAGGTAAGTAGCGAATATGTAGGTTGGTAAGTAGCGGATATGTAGGTAGGTAAGTAGAGGACATGTAGGTAGGTAAGTAAGCGGATATGTAGGTAGGTAAGTAGCGAACATGTAGGTAGGTAAGTAGCGGATATGTAGATATGTAAGTTACGGACATGTAGGTAGGTAAGTATTGGATTTGTAGGTAGGTAAGTAGGTCATACATAGGCAGATAGTAAATAGACAGACATGTAGGTAGGTAAGTAGCGGACATGTAGGTAGGTAAGTAGCGGATATGTAGGTAGGTAAGTAGCGGATATGTAGGTAGGTAAGTAGCGGACGTGTAGGTAGGTAAGTAGCGGACATGTAGGTAGGTAAGTAGCGGACATGTAGGTAGGTAAGTAGCGGATATGTAAGTAGGTATATACCGTAAGTAGCGGACATGTAGGTAGGTAAGTAGCGATACATGTAGGTTTTTATCGTTGTTTCCTTTGCACAATATGTTAGCAATTTTATTCTACTATCGCTTCTTATGATTATTGAATTACTATATCTCGACAGATCTCCTACAGTATATGTAATGCGGAACTTATTTGTAAAAGAATGTTATCAGTTAATTAACACGATTTTGATAAAATCACACTTATCATACAGCAACATCTGGTTAGGGAACAACAGTAAAACAAAGGATTCTAACTTAAATTATCTATTCACATTTTGGAATAAATCGGACTTTATCTGCCAAGGGAGGTAATAGAAAATTACAGATGTCTCTCATTTGTACTTTTGGTTACACTGTAGACGAAATTTAAATGTGAGAAATATCTAGAAAATTTAATTTTGATTCATGTTTAATATATTTTCTAAATGTTAAAACATGGAAACATGGTTGTTTGGCTACAACTAAAACTAATATTGAAGTTAAAGAGTGTGCTTTTCGTTTATTTATCGTCGCTACCGGTTGCCCATATGAGTGAAGCCTCCTGAAGATATTAGTCATTTTTATTTTGGAGGATAGTGCAATGATACAGACAGAGCCCCATTCCAGAGTCTCCTCTGGTTCTTTTACGTGCACGGTGTAAATGACCGACACGAGACCTCGGTTTAACGCCCCATCTGAAATACTGTTAATTTTATTAGGGTCAGACGGGGGATCGAACCTGCGGTCCCTGGACTACAGATCCGTCTGTTAAATAGGTTCAGATGGTACATTAAGTAAGGATGGCAACACAACAGTCGGATTTAGAAGCACTGTAAATTTCAGTCATTAGAGACAGGTGTTTAATGGGTGGTCATTATTCGCATGTGGTCTTTAAAGCGACACTACATCGGTGAAAACGCAAATGTCTGCAGAATGTAATTTGCTATTATTATTATTTTTCCAAATATTTGCCTCAAAAACTGAGTATTTCAACAAATAAACAAAGTCGTATGCGCGGTTTGTTGAGATAACAAAATAATGTAAATAGGGTCGACATGCATGCGTAATATTGCTTTACACGCACCTGTCACACGTTCAGGACATGATGTTGGATTCGGATCCAGGTTCATTAATGTTGGAACAAGGCAGCCATTAACAGATCGTTCTTCAATCCCAAGGACTGTTCTGGCGATGAAATAATGTGTGTTGTCCATGCCTTCACGTGGTACTGAGCATGTTTAACATGGAAATGAAGTGCGTCTTCACTAGGTGGTATGGCCTCTCGGGCCTTCTTTGTACGAACAAACAGTAGTTGTCTTGGCATAACAGCCATACATCTTACATATGTATGTTTCTATTTCTGCACTCCGCACCGTCTTCTTCATTAATCGTGTCTGAAGAGATGCAGGTCAGAAGATTTGAGAACATAGTAGATATATTACATGTAGACTGTTCACGAATACTCATAAAGCAGGACGTAGAGTATCACAACATGTTAAAGCATGAACGTTTATGATAATTTCCGGGGGGGGGGGGTATTGTCCTACCCGTGAATTCCAATGGGGGATATTGTCCTACCCGTGAATTCCAATGGAGGATATTGTCCTACCCGTGAATTCCAATGGAGGATATTGTCCTACCCGTGAATTCCAATGGGGGATATTGTCCTACCCGTGAATTCCAATGGAGGATATTGTCCTACCCGTGAATTCCAATGGGGGATATTGTCCTACCCGTGAATTTCAATGGGGGATATTGTCCTACCCGTGAATTCCAATGGGGGATATTGTCCTACCCGTGAATTCCAATGGGGGATATTGTCCACCCTATGATTTTCTACGGGGGGATATTGTCCGCCTGTGTCAAAATATATGGGGGATATTGTCCGGGGGGATATTGTCCGTTCCCCAAATAAACGTTCCCAATTGTTACACTATACTAGTACATCCGGGCGTTCTCACGGTGTGCACGTCGCGGCCTTGGCAAATGGATCTTCAGCATGTCCCACTCTCTACCGGTCTGCCGGCGCATCGTCTTGTCGACTGGACCGTCTTGGAGTTTCCCACTCTCTACCGGACTGTCGGCGCATCGTCTTGTCGACTGGACCGTCTTGGGGTTTCGAGTACTCGCATGATCCAGCCGCTACGAAGAAGAACGCGTGCAGACCGGGAAGCGACATGCAACGGGCTGGTGTCTAGCTCAATGATCGGGTCATATGCTGCTGCGGACGCCCAACAGTGAGGAGTGTGACCCTAAAAAGAACCCCTTTGAAAGAAGCACCATCTGTAGTCCAGTGGTAACACGCTGGACTGGTAATCCAGGGATTACAGGTTCGACCCCCCGTCTGACCCTAATAAAATTAACAGTCTTTCAGATGGGACGTTAAACCGAGGTCTCGTGTCGGTGCTTTACACCGTGCACGTAAAAGAACCAGAGGTGACTCTGGAATGGGTCTCTGTATCATTGCACTATCCTTCAACAAATCTAAACTGACTAATCTCTTCATATGGACAACCGGTAGCGACGATAAATAAATGTAAACACCACAAGCACCATCACATGAGTTGTCACCCTGGATATAGAGAAGATGCCTCCGCCGGATGTCTACAGAACCGACAAAGAAATATAATTATCTTAGAAAAATGCACTCGCCCATATATCTCGGCGGAAGCGACTACAATAGGTAAAACTACTTGTGTGTGTTTACGTTTATTTAGTAAAACTACATCGTATGTTCGTACACTAAATACACCTGCCATAACAATAGTATGACAAGTCTCAGCTACAGTTATTCAATTCTTCCTACTACTGACATATATGTCAATTGATGACAGCTATTCTAGACAACTGACATGCACTAATAAGTCACATTGATCATCATAGCACATTAGCTATTATAACCTGGGTTCCAGTATGTCGATTTTTCACTTTTTAACTTCTGGCAAAATGTTGATATGATCAGAAACTCAATACGGCCTAATTTAATAGTCTCGGTGTTAAAATATATTTATTTGACTGCCCTGGCAAACTATATCGACGCCTGTTTCCCGGCTACAGCTATTATACAAGGAATGTAAAATAACAACGGGCTTAGTTTCATAAATAGTAACAATAGTAGCGCAACAATAATTTTTACTGAATAAAGAACATCTCAACAATCTCGTTATTGCTGCATTATTCTTTGGTACTCCTTCTTTTTATAACTAGTGTAACAATAATGGGTTTTGCTATTACTTTTATCGGTTGCATAGCAACTGTATTTTTAAACAAAGTTTTTGAAGATGTGGATTGTTTCTAACATATTTCGGGAGGTTTATCTCGGCTGCTTCAGAAAGTCACATGGTTATCACGTGACAATTATATTTCAGTATGGTAGAGGGTGTTTATAAAAAAAGTCACACAATATATGTTTTTACTAAAATCAAGAGAACTTGTCAAGAATGTTACCTTCTTTGGACATGTATGGGTTATTATTAGTATTAACATTACAGGCCAGACCAACGTCATGTGTCCCTAAGTACAGTATGCGCTCACCTAGTACCATGACAATAACTACCAGGCAATTAGGGAGCTCAATGAAATTGCTGGTCTGTGGCGGCTGGTTGTGTTTAGTTGACTATAATTTGTTGTTTTGATGGTCATTATTTTTTAATAACGAAATGGATAAAGGTAATATATGTTATGAATTACTTTCCATGCAGTAGCTTGTATGTATTTTATGTTCTGTGTATGTATAACAATCTTAAAGAACATGAATAAGCCGGGATTTTGTTTGCAACTTTGCTTGAAAAAGGCTTTTGAAGCCGAACATTCAGATGTAGAGAGGACCACATAATTATATATATTCATTTATATATATTTATATTCGTTCTGCGTAAGTTTTAAATAAACCAGTTTTGTCGGATTAAGATGACCAGCGCATTTACGCATGGTCAATCGCACGTGGTATATATAAGGTTAATCAGGCGTTGTAAGGCATACAGACGGATATGTAGTCCAGTGGTAACACACTGGACTGGTAATCCAGGGATCCGCGGCAGGTTCGATCCCCCGTCTGACCCTAATACAATTAACAGTCTTTCAGATGGGACGTTAAACCGAGGTCTCGTGTCGGTGCTTTACGCCGTGCACGTAAAAGAACCAGAGGAGACTCTGGAATGGGTCTCTGTCTGTATCATTGCACTATCCTCCAAAATCTAAAATGACTAATCTCTTCAGGAGGCGTCGCTCATATGGGCAACAGGTAGCGACGATAAATAAACGTAAAAACACACTGCAAGGCATTCGAGATTAGCACTGGTTACGTGACACATAGATACCCGACCCATGGACAGTTTCTGATATGTGTATTACTTATTTGTGTTCTTTATAATTCCAGACAATCGGTTTTCTGTCGTTTTTGTGTGTGAATGTATGAAGTTAACAAATGTGTCAAATTGTCCAGAATGTACGGCACAGAGAGGATGCGAATGTGGTTTCGGACTATATACAACACGGAGAGCCTCCGTCGTGTAATATCCATTTACGTGTTAAGTGCTTGGACACAACGCTACATGTCGTAGCAGTTTATTCACGGAGCCACCAGACCAGCTGTGGGATTGAATGTATACTGTATTTAATAAACGTAACCTGTATGACCACTCCTATGAGGTGTTGATTATCATTGGTATTTAACCATACGCATAGTTACTGGGTTAAACTGTTCTGTTCTGTTCTGTTAAATACTTACACGTAGATATTATAAATAATTTATGTTCGGCTAAATGAAATGAAAGAAAACATAAATATATAAATATAGTGAACATGTCATTTAGATAGTATAACATTATCGAGTTTAGCAGAGTCACGCATGAACGTACAATTATTATCCTGAATACTAGCCACCACGAGGTCGGTGTAGTGTGTAAGAACAAACTATTCTATCGTTATAATATATTGGGATTGACAAATCAGGCAAGTGGCTTTAAGTGCATTTCCGAAATGTGCGAGTACTTTGTACAACGCAATATGATATGTATATTATGTATATTATAAAGTGCATGTTTTCGCAAGCGTTTTATATTAATAAGCAGTTCATTAGCAGTGTGTGTGGTGGGGGGGGGGTCCAATATGGCATGGTGGGATTCTAACCTAAAGCGTGGAAGTCGTGATAGCGCAGTGGATGCGCGTTCGCTTCAGGTCCGGAGTTCGAGCCCCACTGGAGCCGTTACGAGTGTGCCCTTAGGCAAGGCATTTAAATTCACGAAAACACGAAAAACACGTTGCCTCTTCTCTCTCCCTCGTGGCGATGGATTCCATCAGGAATGAGGTCTCGAGAGTGATTTATATAAGTTGAAATAACTTGTTTCGCAAACGAGCTAAAATAAATTTGTATAACCTAACCTAAAGCGGTCAGGGTAAGAGTGATTTGAAGTCAACGACATTAACCACTTGAGTGCAGTGTGAAGTGCAGTGCATAAATAGCCAGTATTATCCTGGTTGGCAAGCGACAAGTGCAACAATGGGCCATAAATAAATCATAAATACATTAGGCCTTGGCTTTAGGAATATATCTACACAATTTGGCGGCGATAGCACAAACGAATCGAGAGTCGAGGCCCTTAGGGATATTGTGAGGTCGTTTGTTTCAGATTATTCCAAAAGCACCAAATTTGGCAGAGATGTTGCCCGTGCTATACTCTTTCGATGTTTGACGGGCGCCGGGACGAACGCCCCATGGGGGCAGCCATATTGCCGAAATACAAAATGGCCGCCAGTCACATTACAGGAAAAGCAGTTAAATAACCAATAGTCATGGCGGAACCGCGTATGGTACCATTTTACCTGGGTGTTCGAGGTCGATGAATCCAATGATGGTGTGACTTTGATCATTTACGGTCAAGGTCAATCCGTATAGTAATACAAGTAGTTTTGTCAAGATTTACAGGCAGTACATCATTTATTCTGCATCCGGATATCTGGGGTAATCTAACATGCCCTTGATATGATGTTTCAAGATCCTACTACTTGCTAGGGTTATTCATTATATAGATGTCAGGGGTCTTAACTTTAAGTAGCATTACATCGTATGAAATATAAGATATTTGTAAAATTCAATTTTTACGCATGGGTAGCAATGCTGCTACACATTCTAACATTATACTTTGTATGCTTATGTTCATTTGGTAAACAGTGTTTTTTTGCGATAAAACAAACTCGAAACCGAAAGTAGGACTTTCCGAGTCGATCGGTCACGCACTTGTTTACAACCGGAACGCATCGTCCGCACTTGTTTGTATTCGGAATGCATCGTGCCCATTTGTCCCACGTTGTCTTTTTTAATTAAATTACTTGATATGTTGATTCATACCTCTGTTAGCTTAGTCTTTTTGGGACATTTCTACATCCCCGCGAGGGGTTCGACATTAGAGGAAGATAGATAGATAGATAGATAGATAGATAGTCTTTCATGTTCAAAATATATACGTTGTTTCACGCATGCGCGCTGTGGGTGTTTACAGTTCGTGTGTTGATAAACAAATTCGCGTATACGACGGTTTAAATTTATGGGAATGTTATCGTTTCTGAGCGACTATTTCGATTTTTGTAAACACACACACATTAGTATTTATATTTACCCAAAACATCCTTTATTACGATGTAATGCTGCTTTAAGCAGATGTGGTTATACTCAATACTAAATTAAAAACGCCACGAGTATTAATCACAACTGGTACAACTTTCATGTGATTTACGGAGAATCCTATTCTAAATTTATCACGGTGGTTATAGGCCATATTTTGGGCAGCAGTTTTCACAATATAACACGGACATGGAACAATTATATCAAACTACTTCAGAAATAACATCTGAGGACAAAATAATGTTAACTACAAGTATGCAGCACTGCATGACAGTTTAGCAACAATGATTGTCAGTGTTTGATATTGCTTTATATCAGTATCTCTGGCGTATCAGTTTATACACATTTATTTTACTTCGATTGCGAAACAAGTCCTCACAACTTATATTAATCACTCTCGAGACCTCATTCCTGATGGAATCCATCGCAACGAGGGAGAATGAAGAAGAAATGAGATATTAGGGAAACCTGATGGACGTACCTTGTACTTGAACATTTACGGATATATAACGGGAACCTGATGGGCGTACCTTGTACTTGAACAGGTACAGAGGTTTGACGGGAACCTGATGGGCGTACCTTGTACTTGAACAGGTACAGAGGTGTGACGGGAACCTGATGGGCGTACCTTGTACTTGAGCAGGTACAGATATATGATGGGAACCTGGTGGATGTACCTTGTACTTGAACATATACAGATGTTTGATGGGAACCTGATGGGCGTACCTTGTACTTGAGCATTTACGGATATATGACGGGAACCTGATGGACGTACCTTGTACTTGAACAGGTACATAGGTGTGATGGGAACCTGATGGGCGTACCTTGTACTTGAACAGGTACAGAGGTGTGATGGGAACCTGATGGGCGTACCTTGTACTTGAGCAGGTACATATATATGATGGGAACCTGATGGGCGTACCTTGTACTTGAACAGGTACAGATGTATGACGGGAACCTGATGGGCGTACCTTGTACTTGAGCAGGTACAGATGTATGACGGGAACCTGATGGGCGTACCTTGTACTTGAGCAGGTACAGATGTATGACGGGAACCTGATGGGCGTACCTTGTACTTGAACAGGTACAGAGGTTTGATGGGAACCTGATGGGCGTACCTTGTACTTGAACATGTACAGATATATGACGGGAACCTAATGGGCGTACCATGTATGTACTTGAACAGGTACATATGTATGGTGGGAACCTGATGGGCGTACCTTGTACTTGAGCAAGTACAGAGGTGTGATGGGAACCTGATGGGCATACCTTGTACTTGAACAGATACAGAGGTATGATGGGAACCTGATGGGCGTACCATGTACTTGAACAGATACAGAGGTTTGACGGGAACCTGATGGGCATACCTTGTACTTGAACAGATACAGAGGTATGATGGGAACCTGATGGGCGTACCTTGTACTGGAACAGATACAGAGGTTTGGCGGGAACCTGATGGGCATCCTTGTACTTGAACAGATACAGAGGTATGATGGGAACCTGATGGGCGTATCTTGTACTTGAACAGATACAGAGGTTTGGTGGGAACCTGATGAAGGTATGTTGTTCTTGAACAGGTACATAGATACGTGAAAAGCCCGATGGGTGTACATAGTGAGCTCGATCTGATGTCAATCATTGAGAACAAATTGTGCACGACCAGATGCCAGAATCTCTGACGGAGAAATGACTGCGACTAACCAGTAGTCACACATTGTTGAACAGGCACTGACAATAATTTAATACAACTATAATCTTGCCCGAACTACGAATTGGCGTCCGTGGGCCAGCGTCGCATTTGGAATCGAACGACTCCGGGTTCGATACTCTGTAAGGCATGTATGTAGTGTCATTGAGCAAGGTACCTTGCACACATTGCTAAGTACTGGTTAACCGCTCAAGTCGGCTACGTCTGCCCAGGACAATATGTCTATGTCTACGTTTGACATTAATAGAACATACATACACACATACAAATTGATTTGTTTTGGAAAATGTCTCTCTTGCCCTGGGTTCATAACATCAGGGCCCCGTTTTATCAACAATGTCAGTCGCAAGTCGGTCTTATCTTAAGACCGCTACTTGCGACGTTTCCTGCGACAATCGTACGACCGTTTTATCAACACGGTCGTAAGTCTTCGGTCGCAGCTAAGATTTTCTTTCGTCGTACGACCTTAAAAACAGTGACACAGTCCGAAATGTAAACTTCCGGTGCACACATCTTCGCGCGCAAATGTCAACATCGGACATGTTTAAAACACGACGCCCCTGCATATATTATTCATAACTTCTTTATATCTTGGAATATGTTAATATTTCTTATATTGAATTAAACCTTGCGCACAGGCCTCTCCAGACATGCAATATATATTAAATCCAATACGACGTAGTTGGTCAAATCCGTAGAAGAGATGTTTTAACACGCCGGTATTGGAAAGGAAAACACGGCCCCACTAAATCTTCCTTGGTACTGTGCATGTATAATCTATTTCAGTATAACTGGTATGATTCCATCGTGCAACAATATTTTAAATCTGATACGTTGTTTTCATATATTGAATTGTTAAACATTTCAGACTTTTTATTATACTTTAAATAACTTATACATCGTTTTTGCGTAAATGCAAAACAGTGCTCCCACCCCAAAACTTCTTTGCTAATAGGATTATGTTGTTAAATATTATTTCATTTTCAAGGGTATGTTCCAGATTTGTGTCTGTAAATAATGTTGAGGCAATTGAATAGGGCCTACGGTATTTACATGTTACCACAACATCTAGTGATGTAAATACTGAATAGACTCCATTCATTAATACACACTTTTGTATCAGCATGTCTTTTTATAACGGCGATTCTAGCATATATAATATACAAATGTACAAGCTGTCATAGACTGGTCATACATTAGTCGTATATATCTGTGTGATGAGATTAATGGATCAAATACAGACGGGTCAATAGTTCAGTGGTGAACACATTGGTCTGTAGATCCAAGGTTCGATCATCAGTCTTTAAGTCCGTGAATAACACCGTTCACGTAAAAAAAACCAGATAATACTCTGGCATGGGTCTGTTTGTTTTTGGGGTTTAATGTATCACCAACAGCTCAAGAAATATGGTGACTTTCCAACTATTATTGGTGGAGGAAGATCCTGGGCGCCCCTCCATACAGTATGTCAAGTGTGAAAGGTCACCTGCCTGGGTAGAACCACAAACATTCCGAATAGTTTCCTTGCACGAAATAATCCGACACCCCTGGTGAGAGTGTAAACATCAGCTGTGAGAGGCAAGTGATTCGAAGTCAACAACATTAACCAATCAACCACATACTCCGTCTCTGTCTCTATCACTGCAATATCCTCAAACATCTAAAATGACTGATCTCTTCAAGAGGCGTCGCTCATATGGGCAACCGGTAGCGACGATAATTAAGCTCAAAAAACACAATAGATCAAAGATGATGATAAATGGTCGCTTTAACTACCAAATTGTTGTCAAGTTAACTTGGTCGGTAAGTTATATTGAAACTAATTATAACCAGCACAATCATGGATGTTAGGAAGTAGAAATAAAACAATGGAACTATTCTAAATTTCATTATTTATAATGTCACTGCAAATATACCCCAATATAATTTTATAATACATATAGAGATACATATTGACACTTGTAACATTACTGATAATATGGGTAATGCAGTTTTTAATCCTCGCATATATGGAATAGAATTATCATAGAATTGCCAAGATGAATTGGTTTAAACAATATGTATTGCAAACCATAAAACACATATAACATACAACAACATACATAATGAAAAGGATTAAGTAGGAAGCTAAAAGTAACAATGCTTTGAATTTGTGGTACAAAGAATGTGTTTGTTGAAATGTTGGCAGCACGTACGTTTAAGGACTCGAGCAGTCATTTATTACGTCACATATTGTTGTCTAAGTACGATTTAGCCCATGGCACATTTGCATCATTTTCTATCATAAAAACACGTCAGCCAAAATAAAAAGAAAATTTGTTTGTTAAGTGAATGATCGAATAATACTTTACTCAAAAACATAGAAAGCTATTAATACCACTCGTGACTAGCTTCACACTTGGTAATAATGCTTTCAATGTTCATTTGGTGAAATATTATTCGATCATACACTGAAACAAACACATATCCTCTTATAATTATATCGTAGGAACAAGAAAGAAAAAACAATAAAAAACTAGATCACATGGGCTTTTTACCCCGTTCGAGACCCCACTATACCATACTAAAATCATAAGTCTTTCAGATGAGAATTTAAACAGAGGTCTTGTGCCGGTGCTTTACACAATGCAAATAAAAGAACTGGAGGAGACATCATTGCACTATCCTCCAAATCTAATATAACTAATCTCTTCAGTAGGTGTCGCTAAAATGGGCAACTGGTAACTATGATAAATAAACGTAAAACACTCACAGGTATTCATGTATTATGTATATCAACATATATATTGTATCGGATTGCTTTGTGTAATGTTACAGCTTCTGTTACAGTGTAGTGGGAAGTATATTGAAGCAGTTACATTTTCACACCAAAGTCTGTCTGTCACACCCTATGCAATCTGATACAACAAATTATATTTACTGTGAATCTATTTTCGTGTTTTGTTGCATCATCATTTCTGATTTCATAGTTGCACAAGATATAGATTGAAGATCTATAGTGAACACAGTATGATAGACAATCTTGTTTGTACACAGGCTTCAATACCATATAATTACCAGGGTGTTTTCATGCACATCTAATTTTGCTTGTTTGGCATACATATATATATATATATATCTATTGTTTGCTTTATTTGTGGAAACCTTAAATTTCTTTCATAATTTTTAAAACTGTGCCGCTTGTCAAAATGAAATCTTAATAGTCTATAAAAGAAAAGTACCAAACAGTATGCATTTGTATCACCGGATAGTTGCTCAGTTTTCATCAGTTTTCAAGATTTCTAAACTGTAAATATGACAGCTAAGATTAGTGTCCTTAAATCAAGTGGTGTTGATAGAGGCATGAACTGATCTGTTGAAATAGTGTTGTCCACTCTTGATTTTCTTGGCCATGCTATCACACAATCATAGATCAATAGACCATCAACTGAGCCAACTGTATTCTGTATAATATGGCACTTCCGATAAAAATCCTGCTGTACATCAATTAAAGCCATATCATCAGGGAATCTGCAAGAAATAACATATAAAAACTCTATTAACATCAAAGTTCTACATTTCTATCTGATAAATTTGAACACTGGAATGATTGTGAACAAATTTGGACATGCATTTGTGAGGGTGGACCTGACAGATATTAATTTTTTTAAAAACAATGTATAAGTGATTAGTACAGTGTATGTACATTAATAAGATGGAAACTATTCCATAAATCTGGGTTGCTGTGACGAAACTAAATATATTTGGAGTTCGGCCTAATTCTGTTTTTGAAAAAACTATGGTTAACTTTTGTGTTTTTACATCGTTCTTCATTGTTAATGTTAGAATAATCAACTGTATAAATATTATTTACTTTACAACATTTTCGAAAACAAGATTATAATATTAAGCACTCTCATTGAAAGCGTATAATTATGTAGTAATTTGTGTTGGACATAACCGGAGAAAACTCACATGTCCAATTTGGGGACCACCGTACCATCTCACACACTTCTCAGTCATTGTAAGGAACCCGGAATGCATTGACTAGAAGCGAGCGTGCTAATCACTACGCTAATCAGACAGATAATCGAATAAACTTAGCAATTAATGATCACGTCGAACAGAGTTCACCTACCTGTTGATGCCATGAAAATCTGCGACTTTGGACAATACATCACCCTTTGATAGGTATCTAAATCAATAAGCATCTGAAATGAACAAAACGTTTCAACTATTATTGATACATAAAACAGTCAGTGTTTTCAACACACTATTATTATATTACAATGCAACTTTGTGCTCATTTGTTGTGGTAGTAGTTCATAACCCAATATACATGTAAACACAGAGTTCGATATATTCCGATTGATTTCAAACTGGACAGTGTATCTATATATAATTATGGTCATCCCGACTCATCGTGTCTATCATCGCATTAAGATCAATCATGACAACTTGTAATATGGATTACACTTCTTTTGGCTGTCCAATTCGCGCAGTAGTTAGCCATGCTCGCTTCTCACCAATTCAACCCTGGTTCGATGGACAGTATGTGATATGGTACGGTGACAGATTGAACAGGACGATTTCCTCCTGGCGTCCGTGGCATGGTGTCGGATTTGGAATCAAACTGTCCCATGTTCGATACTCGGTCAGTCCACGTATGTAGTGTCATTGAGCAAGTCACCTCACATACATAGTTTAGTACTGGTTAACCGCTTAGGTCGGCTAAGCCTGTCCAGAAAAACATTTGGACACGTGGGGACGTTTAATTATGTGTACGAATACTGTATCAATACACGAGCATTTAAAAAGAAACAGACAACATTATAAACACAAGCATTTAATTCCCTACCTGCACAATGTATCAATTTACTTAGTTAATGCGTTGCAGAAACAGAATACGTATCGTCATTCAGTTCCAAAATCATAATAACACTTGTGTGTAGTATCGATATAAATAGCAATAGATTCTTATGGAAGTAGCCTCCCTTGTAATCTTAAAATAGAAATAAGGGCCTACTGTACAGAAATGTGTACGCAAATAACACTGATATGCACCTTAATAATGCAAGATATAGAAATATATCAATTTCACTTTACCTAGGTCAAACCGGGTATCGAATGAGAGTGGTTGGTCCCCTTATCCAAGTCATTCCACCCACCATATCATCAAGCAAGACAATCCATAGCCTCGTCCTGCGATATCGGGACAGGATATTGGTGTCACACGTCTCCAATGTCTCTACCGGCCCTGAATATTCTTGCATCACGTCTCTGAGATTCTGCTGATTCGGCCGCCATTTTTAAGACTTTTTCCGACGTTGCGACTGCATCGAACCAGTCGTAAAGTTAAGACTTTATTTACGATATCTTAGCTGCGACTTTGTTGATAAAACGGACCGTGGTCTTAACTTAGACGTTACGACGGCATAACTCGGTCTTAAGCAATAATCTTAACTAAGACTGACTTACGACCGTTGATAAAACGGGGCCCAGCCTTTGGATTACCATTGTAATATTACGGAGGCGACCACTGGTGAGAACTGTTTGCTACCCGGTACCGAGTCGACCACAGATGGCGCAAGCGAGAACTGTTTGCTACCAGGTACTGAGTCGACCACAGCTGGCGCAAGCGAGAACTGTTTGCTACCAGGTACCGAGTCAACCACAGCTGGCACAGGCGAGAACTGCTTGCTACCCGGTACCGAGTCGACCACAGATGGCGCAAGCGAGACCTGTTTGCTACCAGGTACTGAGTCTACCACAGTTGGCGCAAGCGAGAACTGTTTGCCACCCGGTACCGAGTCGACCACAGATGGCACAAGCGAGAACTGCTTGCTACCAGGTACTGAGTCGACCACAGATGGCGCAAGCGAGAACAGCTTGCTACCCGGTACTGAGTCGACCACAGATGGCGCAAGCGAGAACTGTTTGCTACCCGGCACTGAGTCTACCACAGATGGCGCACGAGAGATCTGTTTGCTACCCGGCACTGAGTCTACCACAGATGGCGCACGCGAGAACTGTTTGCTACCCGGCACTGAGTCTACCACAGATGGCGCAAGCGAGAACTGTTTGCTACCCGGCACTGAGTCGACCACAGATGGCGCACGCGAGAACTGTTTGCTACCTGGTACCGAGTCGACCACAGATGGCGCAAGTGAGAACAGCTTGCTACCCGGTACTGAGTCGACCACAGATGGCGCAAGCGAGAACAGCTTGCTACCAGGTACCGAGTCGACCACAGATGGCGCAAGCGAGAACAGCTTGCTACCAGGTACCGAGTCGACCACATATGGCGCAAGCGAGAACAGCTTGCTACCCGGTACTGAGTCGACCACAGATGGCGCAAGCGAGAACAGCTTGCTACCATGTACCGAGTCGACCACAGATGGCGCAAGCAAGAACAGCTTGCTACCAGGTACCGAGTCGACCACAGATGGCGCAAGCGAGAACAGCTTGCTACCCGGTACTGAGTCGACTACAGATGGCGCAAGCGAGAACAGCTTGCTACCAGGTACCGAGTCGACCACAGATGGCGCAAGCGAGAACAGCTTGCTACCAGGTACCGAGTCGACCACAGCTGGCACAAGCGAGAACAGCTTGCTACCAGGTACCGAGTCGACCACAGATGGCACAAGCGATAACTGATTGCTACCAAGTACCGAGTCGACCACAGCTGGCGCAAGCGAGAACTGTTTGCTACCAAGTACCGAGTCGACCACAGATGGCGCAAGCGAGAACTGTTTGCTACCCGGCACCGAGTCGACCACAGATGGCACAAGCGAGAACTGCTTGCTACCAGGTACTGAGTCGACCACAGATGGCGCAAGCGAGAACAGCTTGCTACCCGGTACTGAGTCGACCACAGATGGCGCAAGCGAGAACTGTTTGCTACCCGGCACTGAGTCTACCACAGATGGCGCACGAGAGATCTGTTTGCTACCCGGCACTGAGTCTACCACAGATGGCGCACGCGAGAACTGTTTGCTACCCGGCACTGAGTCTACCACAGATGGCGCAAGCGAGAACTGTTTGCTACCCGGCACTGAGTCGACCACAGATGGCGCACGCGAGAACTGTTTGCTACCTGGTACCGAGTCGACCACAGATGGCGCAAGCGAGAACAGCTTGCTACCCGGTACTGAGTCGACCACAGATGGCGCAAGCGAGAACAGCTTGCTACCAGGTACCGAGTCGACCACAGATGGCGCAAGCGAGAACAGCTTGCTACCAGGTACCGAGTCGACCACATATGGCGCAAGCGAGAACAGCTTGCTACCCGGTACTGAGTCGACCACAGATGGCGCAAGCGAGAACAGCTTGCTACCATGTACCGAGTCGACCACAGATGGCGCAAGCAAGAACAGCTTGCTACCAGGTACCGAGTCGACCACAGATGGCGCAAGCGAGAACAGCTTGCTACCCGGTACTGAGTCGACTACAGATGGCGCAAGCGAGAACAGCTTGCTACCAGGTACCGAGTCGACCACAGATGGCGCAAGCGAGAACAGCTTGCTACCAGGTACCGAGTCGACCACAGCTGGCACAAGCGAGAACAGCTTGCTACCAGGTACCGAGTCGACCACAGATGGCACAAGCGATAACTGATTGCTACCAAGTACCGAGTCGACCACAGCTGGCGCAAGCGAGAACTGTTTGCTACCAAGTACCGAGTCGACCACAGATGGCGCAAGCGAGAACTGTTTGCTACCCGGCACTGAGTCGACCACAGATGGCGCAAGCGAGAACTGTTTGCTACCCGGTACTGAGTCGACCACAGATGGCGCAAGCGAGAACTGTTTGCTACCAAGTACCGAGTCGACCACAGATGGCGCACGCGAGAACTGTTTGCTACCAGGTACTGAGTCTACCACAGATGGCGCAAGCCAGAACTGTTTGCTACCCGGCACTGAGTCGACCACAGATGGCGCAAGCGAGAACTGTTTGCTACCCGGCACTGAGTCTACCACAGATGGCGCACGCGAGAACTGTTTGCTACCCGGCACTGAGTCTACCACAGATGGCGCAAGCGAGAACTGTTTGCTACCCGGCACTGAGTCGACCACAGATGGCGCACGCGAGAACTGTTTGCTACCTGGTACCGAGTCGACCACAGATGGCGCAAGTGAGAACAGCTTGCTACCCGGTACTGAGTCGACCACAGATGGCGCAAGCGAGAACAGCTTGCTACCAGGTACCGAGTCGACCACAGATGGCGCAAGCGAGAACAGCTTGCTACCAGGTACCGAGTCGACCACATATGGCGCAAGCGAGAACAGCTTGCTACCCGGTACTGAGTCGACCACAGATGGCGCAAGCGAGAACAGCTTGCTACCATGTACCGAGTCGACCACAGATGGCGCAAGCAAGAACAGCTTGCTACCAGGTACCGAGTCGACCACAGATGGCGCAAGCGAGAACAGCTTGCTACCCGGTACTGAGTCGACTACAGATGGCGCAAGCGAGAACAGCTTGCTACCAGGTACCGAGTCGACCACAGATGGCGCAAGCGAGAACAGCTTGCTACCAGGTACCGAGTCGACCACAGCTGGCACAAGCGAGAACAGCTTGCTACCAGGTACCGAGTCGACCACAGATGGCACAAGCGATAACTGATTGCTACCAAGTACCGAGTCGACCACAGCTGGCGCAAGCGAGAACTGTTTGCTACCAAGTACCGAGTCGACCACAGATGGCGCAAGCGAGAACTGTTTGCTACCCGGCACCGAGTCGACCACAGATGGCACAAGCGAGAACTGCTTGCTACCAGGTACTGAGTCGACCACAGATGGCGCAAGCGAGAACAGCTTGCTACCCGGTACTGAGTCGACCACAGATGGCGCAAGCGAGAACTGTTTGCTACCCGGCACTGAGTCTACCACAGATGGCGCACGAGAGATCTGTTTGCTACCCGGCACTGAGTCTACCACAGATGGCGCACGCGAGAACTGTTTGCTACCCGGCACTGAGTCTACCACAGATGGCGCAAGCGAGAACTGTTTGCTACCCGGCACTGAGTCGACCACAGATGGCGCACGCGAGAACTGTTTGCTACCTGGTACCGAGTCGACCACAGATGGCGCAAGCGAGAACAGCTTGCTACCCGGTACTGAGTCGACCACAGATGGCGCAAGCGAGAACAGCTTGCTACCAGGTACCGAGTCGACCACAGATGGCGCAAGCGAGAACAGCTTGCTACCAGGTACCGAGTCGACCACATATGGCGCAAGCGAGAACAGCTTGCTACCCGGTACTGAGTCGACCACAGATGGCGCAAGCGAGAACAGCTTGCTACCATGTACCGAGTCGACCACAGATGGCGCAAGCAAGAACAGCTTGCTACCAGGTACCGAGTCGACCACAGATGGCGCAAGCGAGAACAGCTTGCTACCCGGTACTGAGTCGACTACAGATGGCGCAAGCGAGAACAGCTTGCTACCAGGTACCGAGTCGACCACAGATGGCGCAAGCGAGAACAGCTTGCTACCAGGTACCGAGTCGACCACAGCTGGCACAAGCGAGAACAGCTTGCTACCAGGTACCGAGTCGACCACAGATGGCACAAGCGATAACTGATTGCTACCAAGTACCGAGTCGACCACAGCTGGCGCAAGCGAGAACTGTTTGCTACCAAGTACCGAGTCGACCACAGATGGCGCAAGCGAGAACTGTTTGCTACCCGGCACTGAGTCGACCACAGATGGCGCAAGCGAGAACTGTTTGCTACCCGGTACTGAGTCGACCACAGATGGCGCAAGCGAGAACTGTTTGCTACCAAGTACCGAGTCGACCACAGATGGCGCACGCGAGAACTGTTTGCTACCAGGTACTGAGTCTACCACAGATGGCGCAAGCCAGAACTGTTTGCTACCCGGCACTGAGTCGACCACAGATGGCGCAAGCGAGAACTGTTTGCTACCAGGTACTGAGTCGACCACAGATGGCGCAAGCGAGAACTGTTTGCTACCCGGTACTGAGTCGACCACAGATGGCGCAAGCGAGAACTGTTTGCTACCAGGTACCGAGTCGACCACAGCTGGCGCAAGCGAGAACTGTGTGCTACCCGGTACTGAGTCGACCACAGATGGCGCAAGCGAGAACTGTTTGCTACCAGGTACTGAGTCGACCACAGCTGGCGCAAGCGAGAACTGTGTGCTACCAGGTACTGAGTCGACCACAGATGGCGCAAGCGAGAACTGTTTGTTACCAGGTACTGAGTCGACCACAGATGGCGCAAGCGAGAACTGTTTGCTACCAGGTACCGAGTCGACCACAGCTGGCGCAAGCGAGAACTGTTTGCTACCCGGTACTGAGTCGACCACAGATGGCGCAAGCGAGAACTGTTTGCTACCAAGTACCGAGTCAACCACAGATGGCGCACGCGAGAACTGTTTGCTACCAGGTACTGAGTCTACCACAGATGGCGCAAGCGAGAACTGTTTGCTACCCGGCACTGAGTCGACCACAGATGGCGCAAGCGAGAACTGTTTGCTACCAAGTACCGAGTCGACCACAGATGGCGCACGCGAGAACTGTTTGCTACCAGGTACTGAGTCTACCACAGATGGCGCAAGCGACAACTGTTTGCTACCCGGCACTGAGTCGACCACAGATGGCGCAAGCGAGAACTGTTTGCTACCAGGTACTGAGTCGACCACAGATGGCACAAGCGAGAACTGTTTGCTACCAGGTACCGAGTCGACCACAGATGGCGCACGCGAGAACTGTTTGCTACCCGGTACTGAGTCGACCACAGATGGCGCAAGCGAGAACTGTTTGCTACCAGGTACTGAGTCGACCACAGATGGCGCACGCGAGAACTGTTTGCTACCAGGTACTGAGTCTACCACAGATGGCGCAAGCGAGAACTGTTTGCTACCCGGCACTGAGTCGACCACAGATGGCGCAAGCGAGAACTGTTTGCTACCAGGTACTGAGTCGACCACAGATGGCGCAAGCGAGAACTGTTTGCTACCCGGTACTGAGTCGACCACAGATGGCGCAAGCGAGAACTGTTTGCTACCAGGTACTGAGTCGACCACAGCTGGCGCAAGCGAGAACTGTGTGCTACCAGGTACCGAGTCGACCACAGCTGGCGCAAGCGAGAACTGTGTGCTACCAGGTACTGAGTCGACCACAGATGGCACAAGCGAGAACTGTTTGCTACCCGGTACTGAGTCGACCACAGATGGCGCAAGCGAGAACTGTGTGCTACTAGGTACTGAGTCGACCACAGATGGCACAAGCGAGAACTGTTTGCTACCCGGTACTGAGTCGACCACAGATGGCGCAAGCGAGAACTGTTTGCTACCAAGTACCGAGTCGACCACAGATAGCGCACGCGAGAACTGTTTGCTACCAGGTACTGAGTCTACCACAGATGGCGCAAGCGAGAACTGTTTGCTACCCGGCACTGAGTCGACCACAGATGGCGCAAGCGAGAACTGTTTGCTACCAGGTACTGAGTCGACCACAGCTGGCACAAGCGAGAACTGTTTGCTACCTGGTACTGAGTCGACCACAGCTGGCGCAAGCGACAACTGTTTGCTACCAGGTACTGAGTCGACCACAGATGGCACAAGCGAGAACTGTTTGCTACCAGGTACCGAGTCGACCACAGATGGCGCAAGCGAGAACTGTTTGCTACCAAGTACCGAGTCGACCACAGCTGGCGCACGTGAGAACTGTTCGCTACCAAGTACCGAGTCGACCACAGCTGGCGCACGCGAGAACTGTTTGCTACCAAGTACCGAGTCGACCACAGATGGCGCAAGCGAGAACAGCTTGCTACCAGGTACCGAGTCGACCACAGCTGGCGCAAGCGAGAACAGCTTGCTACCAGGTACCGAGTCGACCACAGCTGGCGCACGCGAGAACTGTTTGCTACCCGGTACTGAGTCGACCACAGATGGCGCAAGCGAGAACTGTTTACTACCAGGTACCGAGTCGACCACAGTTGGCACAAGCGAGAACTGTTTGCTACCCGGTACTGAGTCGACCACAGATGGCGCAAGCGAGAACAGCTTGCTACCAGGTACTGAGTCTACCACAGATGGCGCAAGCGAGAACTGTTTGCTACCCGGCACTGAGTCGACCACAGATGGCGCAAGCGAGAACTGTTTGCTACCAGGTACTGAGTCGACCACAGATGGCGCAAGCGAGAACTGTTTGCTACCCGGTACTGAGTCGACCACAGATGGCGCAAGCGAGAACTGTTTGCTACCAGGTACTGAGTCGACCACAGCTGGCGCAAGCGAGAACTGTGTGCTACCAGGTACTGAGTCGACCACAGATGGCGCAAGCGAGAACTGTTTGCTACCAGGTACTGAGTCGACCACAGATGGCGCAAGCGAGAACTGTTTGCTACCAGGTACCGAGTCGACCACAGCTGGCGCAAGCGAGAACTGTTTGCTACCCGGTACTGAGTCGACCACAGATGGCGCAAGCGAGAACTGTTTGCTACCAAGTACCGAGTCGACCACAGATGGCGCACGCGAGAACTGTTTGCTACCAGGTACTGAGTCTACCACAGATGGCGCAAGCGAGAACTGTTTGCTACCCGGCACTGAGTCGAACACAGATGGCGCAAGCGAGAACTGTTTGCTACCAAGTACCGAGTCGACCACAGATGGCGCACGCGAGAACTGTTTGCTACCAGGTACTGAGTCTACCACAGATGGCGCAAGCGACAACTGTTTGCTACCCGGCACTGAGTCGACCACAGATGGCGCAAGCGAGAACTGTTTGCTACCAGGTACTGAGTCGACCACAGATGGCACAAGCGAGAACTGTTTGCTACCAGGTACCGAGTCGACCACAGATGGCGCACGCGAGAACTGTTTGCTACCCGGTACTGAGTCGACCACAGATGGCGCAAGCGAGAACTGTTTGCTACCAGGTACTGAGTCGACCACAGATGGCGCACGCGAGAACTGTTTGCTACCAGGTACTGAGTCTACCACAGATGGCGCAAGCGAGAACTGTTTGCTACCCGGTACTGAGTCGACCACAGATGGCGCAAGCGAGAACTGTTTGCTACCAGGTACTGAGTCGACCACAGATGGCGCAAGCGAGAACTGTTTGCTACCCGGTACTGAGTCGACCATAGATGGCGCAAGCGAGAACTGTTTGCTACCAGGTACTGAGTCGACCGCAGCTGGCGCAAGCGAGAACTGTGTGCTACCAGGTACTGAGTCGACCACAGATGGCGCAAGCGAGAACTGTTTGCTACCAGGTACCGAGTCGACCACAGCTGGCGCAAGCGAGAACTGTGTGCTACCAGGTACTGAGTCGACCACAGATGGCACAAGCGAGAACTGTTTGCTACCTGGTACTGAGTCGACCACAGCTGGCGCAAGCGACAACTGTTTGCTACCAGGTACTGAGTCGACCACAGATGGCACAAGCGAGAACTGTTTGCTACCAGGTACCGAGTCGACCACAGATGGCGCAAGCGAGAACTGTTTGCTACCAAGTACCGAGTCGACCACAGCTGGCGCACGTGAGAACTGTTTGCTACCAAGTACCGAGTCGACCACAGCTGGCGCACGCGAGAACTGTTTGCTACCAAGTACCGAGTCGACCACAGATGGCGCAAGCGAGAACAGCTTGCTACCAGGTACCGAGTCGACCACAGCTGGCGCAAGCGAGAACAGCTTGCTACCAGGTACCGAGTCGACCACAGCTGGCGCAAGCGACAACTGTTTGCTACCCGGTACTGAGTCGACCACAGATGGCGCAAGCGAGAACAGCTTGCTACCAGGTACCGAGTCGACCACAGCTGACACAAGCGAGAACTGTTTTACTACCAGGTACCGAGTCGACCACAGATGGCGCACGCGAGAACTGTTTGCTACCAGGTACTGAGTCTACCACAGATGGCGCAAGCGAGAACTGTTTGCTACCCGGCACTGAGTCGACCACAGATGGCGCAAGCGAGAACTGTTTGCTACCAGGTACTGAGTCGACCACAGATGGCGCAAGCGAGAACTGTTTGCTACCCGGTACTGAGTCGACCACAGATGGCGCAAGCGAGAACTGTTTGCTACCAGGTACTGAGTCGACCACAGCTGGCGCAAGCGAGAACTGTGTGCTACCCGGTACTGAGTCGACCACAGATGGCGCAAGCGAGAACTGTTTGCTACCAGGTACCGAGTCGACCACAGCTGGCGCAAGCGAGAACTGTTTGCTACCCGGTACTGAGTCGACCACAGATGGCGCAAGCGAGAACTGTTTGCTACCCGGCACTGAGTCGACCACAGATGGCGCAAGCGAGAACTGTTTGCTACCAGGTACTGAGTCGACCACAGATGGCACAAGCGAGAACTGTTTGCTACCAGGTACCGAGTCGACCACAGATGGTGCACGCGAGAACTGTTTGCTACCCGGTACTGAGTCGACCACAGATGGCGCAAGCGAGAACTGTTTGCTACCAGGTACTGAGTCGACCACAGATGGCGCACGCGAGAACTGTTTGCTACCAGGTACTGAGTCTACCACAGATGGCGCAAGCGAGAACTGTTTGCTACCCGGCACTGAGTCTACCACAGATGGCGCAAGCGAGAACTGTTTGCTACCAGGTACTGAGTCGACCACAGATGGCGCAAGCGAGAACTGTTTGCTACCCGGTACTGAGTCGACCACAGATGGCGCAAGCGAGAACTGTTTGCTACCAGGTACTGAGTCGACCACAGCTGGCGCAAGCGAGAACTGTGTGCTACCAGGTACTGAGTCGACCACAGATGGCGCAAGCGAGAACTGTTTGCTACCAGGTACTGAGTCGACCACAGATGGCGCAAGCGAGAACTGTTTGCTACCAGGTACCGAGTCGACCACAGATGGCGCAAGCGAGAACTGTGTGCTACCAGGTACTGAGTCGACCACAGATGGCACAAGCGAGAACTGTTTGCTACCCGGTACTGAGTCGACCACACATGGCGCAAGCGAGAACTGTTTGCTACCAAGTACCGAGTCGACCACAGATGGCGCACGCGAGAACTGTTTGCTACCAGGTACTGAGTCTACCACAGATGGCGCAAGCGAGAACTGTCTGCTACCCGGCACTGAGTCGACCACAGATGGCGCAAGCGAGAACTGTTTGCTACCAGGTACTGAGTCGACCACAGCTGGCACAAGCGAGAACTGTTTGCTACCCGGTACTGAGTCGACCACAGCTGGCGCAAGCGAGAACTGTTTGCTACCAGGTACTGAGTCGACCACAGATGGCACAAGCGAGAACTGGTTGCTACCAGGTACCGAGTCGACCACAGATGGCGCACGCGAGAACTGTTTGCTACCCGGTACTGAGTCGACCACAGATGGCGCAAGCGAGAACTGTTTGCTACCAGGTACTGAGTCTACCACAGATGGCGCAAGCGAGAACTGTTTGCTACCAGGTACCGAGTCGACCACAGATGGCGCAAGCGAGAACTGTTTGCTACCCGGTACTGAGTCGACCACAGCTGGCGCAAGCGAGAACTGTTTGCTACCAGGTACTGAGTCGACCACAGATGGCGCAAGCGAGAACTGTTTGCTACCAAGTACCGAGTCGACCACAGATGGCGCAAGCGAGAACTGTTTGCTACCAGGTACCGAGTCGACCACAGATGGCGCACGCGAGAACTGTTTGCTACCCGGTACTGAGTCGACCACAGATGGCGCAAGCGAGAACTGTTTGCTACCAGGTACTGAGTCGACCACAGCTGGCGCAAGCGAGAACTGTGTGCTACCAGGTACTGAGTCGACCACAGATGGCGCAAGCGAGAACTGTTTGCTACCAGGTACTGAGTCGACCACAGATGGCGCAAGCGAGAACTGTTTGCTACCAGGTACCGAGTCGACCACAGATGGCGCAAGCGAGAACTGTGTGCTACCAGGTACTGAGTCGACCACAGATGGCACAAGCGAGAACTGTTTGCTACCCGGTACTGAGTCGACCACACATGGCGCAAGCGAGAACTGTTTGCTACCAAGTACCGAGTCGACCACAGATGGCGCACGCGAGAACTGTTTGCTACCAGGTACTGAGTCTACCACAGATGGCGCAAGCGAGAACTGTCTGCTACCCGGCACTGAGTCGACCACAGATGGCGCAAGCGAGAACTGTTTGCTACCAGGTACTGAGTCGACCACAGCTGGCACAAGCGAGAACTGTTTGCTACCCGGTACTGAGTCGACCACAGCTGGCGCAAGCGAGAACTGTTTGCTACCAGGTACTGAGTCGACCACAGATGGCACAAGCGAGAACTGTTTGCTACCAGGTACCGAGTCGACCACAGATGGCGCACGCGAGAACTGTTTGCTACCCGGTACTGAGTCGACCACAGATGGCGCAAGCGAGAACTGTTTGCTACCAGGTACTGAGTCTACCACAGATGGCGCAAGCGAGAACTGTTTGCTACCAGGTACCGAGTCGACCACAGATGGCGCAAGCGAGAACTGTTTGCTACCCGGTACTGAGTCGACCACAGCTGGCGCAAGCGAGAACTGTTTGCTACCAGGTACTGAGTCGACCACAGATGGCGCAAGCGAGAACTGTTTGCTACCAAGTACCGAGTCGACCACAGATGGCGCAAGCGAGAACTGTTTGCTACCAGGTACTGAGTCTACCACAGATGGCGCAAGCGAGAACTGTTTGCTACCAGGTACCGAGTCGACCACAGATGGCGCACGCGAGAACTGTTTGCTACCCGGTACTGAGTCGACCACAGATGGCGCAAGCGAGAACTGTTTGCTACTAGGTACTGAGTCTACCACAGATGGCGCAAGCGAGAACTGCTTGGTACATTGAATATATACGACGTAGTCTATAAACGTGTAAAATATGAATGCTTAAATTTCAAAGGAAGAATTAGAAAGAACAGAATTGCAATACATGTAATTCAGTGGCAATCAATGCTGATTTTCTGCCACCCACTTTAATTCAATACATGTACATGCAAATTGTACAAATGTACAAGACTTAGTATATACATATATTACATGTCGTCTATTGTTGCAACCCTACATAATAATGTACATGTATTATTTACTTTTCACAGCCATTATACTGAATTGACGGGGACGAGGAGGTGAAAGTGCAGATGGGTCGTGGACTGGTAGGGGTGGAAGAGAGGAAGTTCTAGGAATAAAAGTATATGAAGAGGTAATTATGAATGTTCCATTTATGTCGAAGAAAAACCTTGCGGGACCTAGGCTAGACATGTTTTCCTTGGCAAGCTTGGTCGACATATGCGGTTGACCAGTACTAAGCAATGTGTATGAGGAGTCTTGCTCAATGACTCATATGTTCTGTGACCGAGTATCGAACCTGGTACCATTCAGGCCTTCTATTCCAAAGCTGGCGCTCTACCACAGATGCCACACACTTAAATACACATTCCTTCTTTATGTCTTATAGCTAACATATCTTGAAATATACACCATCAGAGCATCAGTAGCAACATAGCTTGTTGTGGCTTTTGTTTGCTGTGTATGTATGACCATTATAATACAGTATTGCGCGATGTAGTCCTCTATGACAGTGCGTTAGCTCGTTCGGCTGCGTATCAATGGTATAACGTGTTCACCACAGAATCATGGACGGGACATACGGATCTGTAGTCCAGTGGTAACACGCTGGACTGGTAATCCAGGGATCGCAGGTTCGATCCCCCGTCTGACACTAATAATATTAACAGTCTTTCAGATGGGACGCTAAACCGAGGTATCGTGTCGGTGCTTTACACCGTGCACGCAAAAGAACCAAATGAGACTCTGGAATGGGTCTCTGTTTGTATCATTGCACTATCCTCCAAAATCTAAAATGACTAATCTCTTCAGGAGGCGTCGCTAATATGGGAAACCGGTAGCGACGATAAATAAACGTAAAACACACATCATGGACGTCACACAGGGCTACGTCGCACATACAGTGAAACCATCACAATGAAGTCACATTGGAAAAAAGAGATGGATGAATTTGTTTAAAATGGTTTAATAAAACACTGTATTGAAAGTTTATAGTCATATATTTGTTATCATATTTTTCTTAATGGGATTATGGCTGTTTATTTATGTATCTCATAGAATGTTCAATACATTTACAGATTGTCATTGAACACATGGGTGTTGAAAAGTTGCTGGTCCTCAATCTCCACCACCACAACCAGGACATCTACAACAAGCTGTTAGTACACAATCCTGGTGCATGTGTGGATATTGCAATGAGATGGGGGCAGACTTGACGAAATGCTGTGGATGTCTACCCAGCAATTACATTCCAATGCACGACGTAAGAATATACTCCAGTCATATATAGCGTATCAGTCAAATACGAATGTGCCAGTGCAAGGCACAAATGTTTGAGCACGTGTTACACATGGAAGTTGATTATGTGTGTGTGTGTTTTACGGATATTTAACGTCCCTACTGGTTGCCCACATGAGTTACGCCTCCTGAAGAGATTAGTGATTTTAGTGCAATGATACATACAGAGACGCATTCCAGGGTCTCCTCTGTCTCTTTTACGTGCACGGTTTAGAATTTATTCGAAAGACTATGATGCAAGTCATTTTAGTATGGACCGCTACATAATTGAAGTTGATTCTGATCACAAATTATTATTCACTGAAAGTAATATTACAGAACGGTATTACTTAGAACACTGTCTTTACTAAATCTATTGTTTATATGTAACCTCACCCACCTAGTTGTGGCTGTCCGTTTAGCGCAGTGGTTGATGCGCTCGCTTATCACTAATGCAACCCGGGTTCAATCCTCAGCCTTTGAAGTATGTGAGATGGTACGGTGATAGCCAAATCGGACAGGTGGGTTTTCTCCGGTTTCCTCCCACACGAATGACCATGCCAACTAGAGTGATTAATATAAGTTGTTACAGCTTGTTTCCCAATCGTTGTAAAATACATAAAGTTTAAGCTGAACTTCACACATACAGTTGTCACAGGTGAGCGATTCCATTGACATGTTGGATATACCTCACCCCACCCCTCCCGTATGTCATAATGTTAATTGCCGGAACTTCAACATTTAAAAATCATCTTATCAGAAACCATAATTCTCAGATATTTGACTAGTAGATATGTATACTAGCTGTGTTGCAACTATAATCATTCATTGGGCGACCTGCTAAAATAGCATTAAATAGAATAATACGTTTATTTTAGTCTCACTCGTATTGAAAGAGCCAGTCATTTCTGACTTATGAGAGACCTTATGGACATCAGTACTTCCCGAATCCGTCAAAGCCAGGCGCCTGGCTGATAGGCAATCGGTAGCCATTATTTATAACTAGCTGGCGGCTCACCAACTGGCAATATCAGAATGAACCCCTGACGAGGTCGGTACCTTCGACCTCCCCGCTCCGTAGGTGGACGCCTTAACAACTAGGCCACGGAGAAATATGCAAACGTCCCATACAGTGTTTGTAGAACCCTTTGAACTCTGGTGAGCAGACTAAGGCCTTCAAACGTTCATTGCTCTCTTGTTTACATTAACTTGCATCCCAGAAATTGCCACTGATACATTCAGACTTTTATGATAATTTACTTTTGTTTCAGGAGATTGGATGGTTGGTCCTAGACACACAGGTTCTGGTCCTTTCTCTTCGGTACTACATGGAAATGTTGGGACACATTGGAACATACATGTACATGTTAGGACGTAATGGAACAAACTAATAACCAAATAATGTCAATATTTGATAGTATGGATCTTAATGCAATGAATTGTTGTATAATCATTTGGAATAAAAGTGCATTAAATGACAATTGTTCTCTTTCATGTCTTTGTTTCAAATAAAGTTATAGTTCAGTCAGTCAGTCAGTCAGTCAGTCAGTCAGTCAGTCAGTCAGTCAGTCAGTCAGTCAGTCAGTCAGTCAGTCAGTCAGTCAGTCAGTCAGTCAGTCAGTCAGTCAGTCAGTCGTCAGTCAGTCACAAGTCAGTCAGTCAGTCAGTCAGTCAGTCAGTCAGTCAGTCAGTCAGTCAGTCAGTCAGTCAGTCAGTCAGTCAGTCAGTCAGTCAGTCAGTCAGTCAGTCAGTCAGTCAGTCAGTCAGTCAGTCAGTCTTCAGTCAGTCAGTCAGTCAGTCGTCAGTCAGTCAGTCAGTCAGTCAGTCAGTCACACAGTCAGTCACACAGTCAGTCAGTCAGTCAGTCAGTCAGT
>CM026400.1:25121026-25160036 GCA_014843695.1 Archivesica marissinica | reverse complement strand
CTTTCTACACAACAGACTGTACTACAGTTTATCTCCCTTTCTACACAACAGACTGTACTACAGTTTATCTCCCTTTCTACACAACAGACTGTACTACAGTTTATCTCCCTTTCTACACAACAGACTGTACTACAGTTTATCTACCTTTCTACACAACAGACTGTACTACACTTTTTCTCCCTTTCAACACAACAGACTGTACTACAGTTTATCTCCCTTTCTACACAACAGACTGTACTACAGTTTATCTCCCTTTCTACACAACATACTATATCACAGTTTATCTCCCTTTCCACACAACATACTGTACCACAATTTATCTCCCTTTCTACACAACAGACTGTACTACAGTTTATCTCCCTTTCTACACAACAGACTGTACTACAGTTTATCTACCTTTCTACACAACAGACTGTACTACAGTTTATCTCCCTGTCTACACAACAGACTGCACTACAGTTTATCTACCTTTCTACACAACAGACTGTACTACACTTTATCTCCCTTTCTACACAACAGACTGTACTACAGTTTATCTCCCTTTCTACACAACAGACTGTACTACAGTTTATCTCCCTTTATACACAACAGACTGTACTACAGTTTATCTCCCATTCTACACAACATACTGTACTACAGTTTATCTCCCTTTCTACACAACATACTGTACTACAGTTTATCTCCCTTTCTACACAACAGACTGTAATACAGTTTATCTCCCTTTATACACAACAGACTGTACTACAGTTTATCTCCCTTTCTACACAACAGACTGTACTACAGTTTATCTCCCTTTCTACACAACAGACTGTACTACAGTTTATCTCCCTTTCTACACAACAGACTGTACTACAGTTTATCTCCCTTTCAACACAACAGACTGTACCACAATTTATCTCCCTTTCTACACAACAGACTGTACTACAGTTTATCTCCCTTTCAACACAACATACTGTACCACAATTTATCTCCCTTTCTACACAACAGACTGTACTACAGTTTATCTCCCTTTCAACACAACAGACTGTACCACAATTTATCTCCCTTTCTACACAACAGACTGTACTACAGTTTATCTCCCTTTCTACACAACAGACTGTACTACAGTTTATCTACCTTTCTACACAACAGACTGTACTACAGTTTATCTCCCTTTCTACACAACAGACTGTACTACAGTTTATCTCCCTTTCTACACAACAGACTGTACTACAGTTTATCTCCCTTTCTACACAACAGACTGTACTACAGTTTACCTACCTTTCTACACAACAGACTGTACTACACTTTATCTCCCTTTCTACACAACAGACTGTACTACAGTTTATCTCCCTTTCTACACAACAGACTGTACTACAGTTTATCTCCCTTTCTACACAACAGACTGTACTACAGTTTGTCTCCCTTTCTACACAACATACTATACCACAGTTTATCTCCCTTTCCACACAACATACTGTACCACAATTTATCTCCCTTTCTACACAACAGACTGTACTACAGTTTATCTCCCTTTCTACACAACAGACTGTACTACAGTTTATCTACCTTTCTACACAACAGACTGTACTACAGTTTATCTCCCTTTCTACACAACAGACTGTACTACAGTTTATCTCCCTTTCTACACAACAGACTGTACTACAGTTTATCTCCCTTTCTACACAACAGACTGTACTACAGTTTATCTCCCATTCTACACAACAGACTGTACTACAGTTTATCTCCCTTTCTACACAACAGACTGTACTACAGTTTATCTCCCTTTCTACACAACAGACTGTACTACAGTTTATCTCCCTTTCTACACAACAGACTGTACTACAGTTTATCTCCCATTCTACACAACAGACTGTACTACAGTTTATCTCCCTTTCTACACAACATACTGTACTACAGTTTATCTCCCTTTCTACACAACAGACTGTACTACAGTTTATCTCCCTTTCTACACAACAGACTGTACTACAGTTATCTCCCTTTCTACACAACAGACTGTACTACAGTTTATCTCCCTTTCTACACAACAGACTGTACTACAGTTTATCTCCCTTTCTACACAACAGACTGTACTACAGTTTATCTCCCTTTCTACACAACATACTGTACTACAGTTTATCTCCCTTTCTACACAACAGACTGTACTACAGTTTATCTCCCTTTCTACACAACAGACTGTACTACAGTTTATCTCCCTTTCTACACAACAGACTGTACTACAGTTTATCTCCCTTTCTACACAACAGACTGTACCACAGTTTATCTCCCTTTCTACACAACAGACTGTACTACAGTTTATCTCCCTTTCAACACAACATACTGTACCACAATTTATCTCCCTTTCTACACAACAGACTGTACTACAGTTTATCTCCCTTTCTACACAACAGACTGTACCACAGTTTATCTCCCTTTCTACACAACAGACTGTACTACAGTTTATCTCCCTTTCTACACAACAGACTGTACTACAGTTTATCTCCCTTTCTACACAACAGACTGTACTACAGTTTATCTCCCTTTCTACACAACAGACTGTACTACAGTTTATCTCCCTTTCTACACAACAGACTGTACTACAGTTTATCTCCCTTTCTACACAACATACTGTACTACAGTTTATCTCCCTTTCTACACAACAGACTGTACTACAGTTTATCTCCCTTTCTACACAACAGACTGTACTACAGTTTATCTCCCTTTCTACACAACAGACTGTACTACAGTTTATCTCCTTTCTACACACAGACTGTACTACAGTTTATCTCCCTTTCTACACAACATACTGTACTACAGTTTATCTCCCTTTCTACACAACATACTGTACCACATTATCTCCCTTTCTACACAACAGACTGTACTACAGTTTATCTCCCTTTCTACACAACAGACTGTACTACAGTTTATCTCCCTTTCTACACAACAGACTGTACTACAGTTTATCTCCCTTTCTACACAACAGACTGTACTACAGTTTATCTCCCTTTCTACACAACAGACTGTACTACAGTTTATCTCCCTTTCTACACAACATACTGTACTACAGTTTATCTCCCTTTCTACACAACAGACTGTACTACAGTTTATCTCCCTTTCTACACAACAGACTGTACTACAGTTTATCTCCCTTTCTACACAACAGACTGTACTACAGTTTATCTCCCTTTCTACACAACAGACTGTACTACAGTTTATCTACCTTTCTACACAACAGACTGTACTACACTTTATCTCCCTTTCTACACAACAGACTGTACTACAGTTTATCTCCCTTTCTACACAACAGACTGTACTACAGTTTATCTCCCTTTCTACACAACATACTGTACTACAGTTTATCTCCCTTTCTACACATCTACAAACATACTGTACTACAGTTTATCTCCCTTTCTACACAACAGACTGTACTACAGTTTATCTCCCTTTCTACACAACAGACTGTACTACAGTTTATCTCCCTTTCTACACAACAGACTGTACTACAGTTTATCTCCCTTTCTACACAACAGACTGTACTACAGTTTATCTCCCTTTCTACACAACAGACTGTACTACAGTTTATCTCCCTTTCTACACAACAGACTGTACTACAGTTTATCTCCCTTTCTACACAACAGACTGTACTACAGTTTATCTCCCTTTCTACACAACAGACTGTACTACAGTTTATCTCCCTTTCTACACAACATACTGTATTACAGTTTATCTCCCTTTCTACTCAACAGACTGTACCACAGTTTATCTCCCTTTCTACATAACATACTGTACTACAGTTTATCTCCCTTTCTACACAACATACTGTACTACAGTTTATCTCCCTTTCTACACAACAGACTGTATTACAGTTTATCTCCCTTTCTACTCAACAGACTGTACCACAGTTTATCTCCCTTTCTACATAACATACTGTACTACAGTTTATCTCCCTTTCTACACAACATACTGTATTACAGTTTATCTCCCTTTCTACTCAACAGACTGTACCACAGTTTATCTCCCTTTCTACATAACATACTGTACTACAGTTTATCTCCCTTTCTACACAACAGACTGTACTACAGTTTATCTCCCTTTCTACACAACATACTGTATTACAGTTTATCTCCCTTTCTACTCAACAGACTGTACCACAGTTTATCTCCCTTTCTACATAACATACTGTACTACAGTTTATCTCCCTTTCTACACAACAGACTGTATTACAGTTTATCTCCCTTTCTACTCAACAGACTGTACCACAGTTTATCTCCCTTTCTACATAACATACCGTACTACAGTTTATCTCCCTTTCTACACAACAGACTGTACTACAGTTTATCTCCCTTTCTACACAACAGAGGGTACCACAGTTTATCTCCATTTCTACACAACAGAGGGTACCACAGTTTATCTCCCTTTTTACACAACAGACTGTACCACAGTTTATCTCCCTTTCTACACAACATACTGTACCACAGTTTATCTCCCATTCTGCATTAAAGACCTACTAATATTACCTCCCATCACCATGAGGGGATAGCAAAGGCAATGTGGATCTGGGTGTCTGGGATGATAACATCACCGCGAGTTGGCCGGGGTCGAACTTTCAACCACTTGGTGACAATTTGGACAAGGTATACATTACCACGGATTCCGATTACACGCGGATTCACATTACAGGTCAGACGATGTAATTGGAATAGTGGTCTGGGATTGGTTGAAAAAGTGTAGGGAAGCCCTTAAGAGTTATTGATACATGAACTGATTGGCTGAGTAGGTATTGTCAGCAATAGTGAAAATGCCTTCTAAATATTAAAATACAATATATGAGCTGCATTTTGGAATATTTTAGAATAGTTGCATACTGTTTGGTGACAAATAAACACCATATTATAAATGCAGGTGTCAGTGTAACATTCACCACCAAATTACCTTCAGAGTAGGGGGTGGGGTGCCTTTAGTGGGAAATTAAAAAAACTCAATCGGTAAACCCCATTGAAATTTGACATTTTCCAGTGGCTCAAAGGCCATTCTGTTGAAAACTATAGTCTTTTCTGCCAAACTATTATTGGGGGAAATTTAATGGCACTGTGAGCTATAATGGTGGCCTATGGAAATTGCAATAGCGGTGTCTGACCTACAGGCAGAGCAAACTGTATACACGTACATCAAAACACGAAAAGTGTTGTATTGGTTTCATAGGGGTGTTAGATAGCCAAATACTGTATCCCGACTCCGGTTTCAATTCCGTGTTTTAATGTATCAACATTTTACAATACATGTATACAGATGTGTTGTATCGGATTGTGTATAATATTATATAAGCACATGCCATATATTCTTATTTCCATCCCTTACTAAGTTAATTAATGATGCAACGACAACTACTCACCGTAATGAATAGCCGATTTAGGGTCGTGGGTTCGGGCGGTTCTCGTTCGCCAATAACAGTTTTCATCTAAATATGGGTGATACTAGAATTGGCACTAATAAACGCCATGAAAATTGCATCAAATGCAATTCTCTCCTAATTATTGTTCTTAGAGAATATGCTCCCACTCCCCACGCCCAAAATCATATCACCCCCATAGCGCCAAATCATGTACCCGCCCCTGGTAATACATGCAATGCACAGTTCTCCCTAATAGTATATTAACCCTTTCCTTCATAGAGATTTAGGTTAATATACTGCTATATATCCATAACGGCAGCCATTTTGCTATCATGCAATGGATAAGTAGTCGCCATATCTAACCCACCTCCATAGATATTACTGGGACTACATAGAGATTTAGGTTAATATACTATTATATATCCATACAAACGGCAGCCATTTAGTTATCCTGCAGTGGATAGGTAGTCGACATACCTCTCCCACCTCCATATATATTACTGGGACTATGTGAGATTTAAGTTAATATACTATTATCTCTCCATACAAACGGCAGCCATTTAGCTATCATGCAGTGGATAAGTAGTCACCATATCTATCCCACCTCCATAGATATTACTGGGACTACATAGAGAGTTAGGTTAATATACTATTATCTCTCCATACAAACGACAGCCATTTAGCTATCATGCAGTGGATAAGTAGTCACCATATCTATCCCACCTCCATAGATATTACTGGGACTATGTGAGATTTAAGTTAATATACTATTATCTCTCCATACAAACGGCAGCCATTTAGTTATCATGCAGTGGATAAGTAGTCGCTATATATAACCCACCTTTTACTGGGACTACATGAGATAACCCACCTATTACTGGGACTACATGAGATTCTGGCCTTTATTATGAACATTGCTTTGGCAACTACATTGTCAATGTGTGTTGTATTGGTAATGGCGTCAAGAGGTGCTTCTATGAGGGAAAGGGTTAAGGCAATTAAGGAGAAAATGAAAAGTACACATCGCATAATTAACAATTTATAATGTAAAATAGGCAAATGCGCGTGTTTGACTAGATACAGTTTAATTACAGTTATATTCCTGATGATAATTGTCATAATTTCTAAAACTATTGATATCATATAATATATATTTAATTCAACTCAATCTTTATGTATTATATGCGTTTTTGCAAATCATTATTACCCAAATGTTTCAGTAGAGTAATCCACCGTTTAACTTTTAACATATAATGATAATGTAAGAAAAACGCTGGAAAACTGTATCCAATGTACCTCAGGAAAATTCAACTTCGGGCGTTGCTACATTCGGCCATGCAGCGCAGGGGGCATGTGTGTCACGGAACAAGTCTACACGGAGCGGCAGTTTGTTTTTTTTACGTTTATTTATCGTCGCTACCGGTTGCCCATATGAGCGACACCTCCTAAAGAGATTAGTCATTTTAGATTTTGGAGGATAGTGCAATGATACAGACAGATAAACATTCCAGAGTCTCCTCTGGTTTTTTTACGTGTACGATGTAAAGCACCGACACGATGCCTCGGTTTAACGTTCCATCCAGGGATCGCAGGTTCGATCCCCCGTCTGACCCTAATAAAATTAACAGTCTTTCAGATGGGACGTTAAACCGAGGTCTCGTGTCGGTGCTTTACACCGTGCACGTAAAAGAACCAGAGGAGATTCTGGAATGGGTCTCTGTCTGTATCATTGCACTATCCTCCAAACTCTAAACTGACTAATCTCTTCAATAGGCGTCGCTCATATGGGCAACCGGTAGCGACGATAAATAAAAGTAAAACACACACCAACCAGCCATATATGCACCGTGTGCACCGCAAATGGATACACTTTCAGTTGAGAACACATAAACAAATAACATTCATGGGTGTTGAATCGAAAAAAGGACGTTGTTTACTTACTTACGAATGTAGGGGAATGTGGTACGTTTACGCGAAAAAAAAGAAAAAATAGCATTTGAATAAATGTTATCAATAATGGAATTATTATTATTATTTAACATCTACTGTAACAATTTACTTGAATCGCTAGTGAATGACACACTAGCAAATGGCACACTGTCCAAATATTATAAAACACCAATGACAGATTAGGAATTTTGCTGAGTGTACATAACGTACAATATCAAGTATACATTCTAGTCGCCCACATGCATTTATGCGGTGGCCAGTTTAACCCTTTCAACCCCAAGTAACTGACATGGACTAGTCCATGATATTTTTAGACCAATAAATTAATAACAAAATTACATTTGGATCAGTTCATTTATCAAAATGGGTAATTTTATCTAAAAATAGTAATAATTATTACTGGCAATAAAGTGCAGATCCTGATGAGACGGCTCGTTACGAGCCGGCTCATCTGGATCTACACTTTTCATAAGTCTATTTAGAGGCCTGTGGGGTTGAAAGGGTTAAATAAATGTATCTACTGGCTAAAATACATTTCGAGCAATAGTTGAAATAGATTGCACATAACCCGTAAACTTGGAAGTGAGCACAGTTACATTACATTACATCGCTATTATATTTACTGTGTGGCTGCATTTACATATAATGTTAACCGTGATTATAATGTTAACCGTGATGTTCTGGTCAAACAATGATTTACATCGCCGATGTGTCTATTTGGCAGATAAAGTCTGATTTATCCCGAGATATCTTTTTGTCAATTTTGTTTTAACTGTTGTTTTCTAACCAGATGTTTCGGTAAATGTGATTTTATCAAAATGTTAATTAATTGATAACAATGTTTACAGTAGTAAAGTATCCATTGTTTATACAGTTGTATATTTATCGAGATTTAATAATGTAATAACCATACAAGCAGATTGTTGTATCCTCAATCCTACATGTATGTACATATAACCATACAAGCAGATTGCTGTATCCTCAATCCTACAGGTATGTACAAGCAGGCTGCTTTCTCCTCAATCCTACATGTATGTACAAGCAGATTGCTTTCTCCTCAATCCTACATGTATGTACATATAACCATACAAGCAGGTTGCTTTCTCCTCAATCCTACATGTATGTACATATAACCATACAAGCAGGTTGCTTTCTCCTCCTCAATCCTACATGTATGTACATATAACCATACAAGCAGATTGCTTTATCCTCAATCCTACATGTATGTACATATAACCATACAAGCAGGTTGCTTTCTCCTCAATCCTACATGTATGTACATATAACCATACAAGCAGATTGCTTTATCCTCAATCCTACATGTATGTACATATAACCATACAAGCAGGTTGCTTTATCCTCAATCCTACATGTATGTACATATAACCATACAAGCAGGTTGCTTTCTCCTCAATCCTACATGTATGTGCATAATATTTATACTTGACTATGTTTATTCAAAGAAATAAATATTGTTTAAACTAATCATAAGGTGAGAAAACGGATGGACATTAGTTTATACAAATTTAGTTGAGCTCGATTGCGAAACAAGTTCTTACAACTTATATTAATCACTCGTGAAACCTCATTCCTGATGGAATACATCGCCACGAGGGAGAGAGAAGAAGCACTGTGGAATTTAAATGCCTTGCATAAAGGCACAATCGCAACGGCTCCAGCGAGGCTCGAACTCGGATGGACATAATAGCATGTGGTGCAAAGGAAATCACGATGGAAACAGGGGAAACTAATTCAACAGAACTATATCCGGTAAGAGTATCCAGGTGGATGTGACTGGCCATTGTCTCTCAGTATCAGATCCAAATAGTTATCCATTAGCCGCAGTAATCCTTAAACATAAGTGTCGCACTGTATGTGGAACTAAGAGGCAACTAACCACTAACTGTTGACATTGGTAGTCAGTTGTAGTCAACGTTACACACATAACAACTAACTGTTGATATTGGTAGTCAGTTGTAGTCAACATTACACACACAACAACTAACTGTTGACATTGGTAGTCAGTTGTAGTCAACATTACACACATAACAACTAACTGTTGACATTGGTAGTCAGTTGTAGTCAACGTTACACACATAACAACTAACTGTTGACATTGGTAGTCAGTTGTAGTCAACGTTACACACATAACAACTAACAGTTGACATTGGTAGTCAGTTGTAGTCAACGTTACGCACATAACAACTAACTGTTGACATTGGTAGTCAGTTGTAGTCAACATTACACACACAACAACTAACTATTGACATTGGTAGTCAGTTGTAGTCAACGTTACACACATAACAACTAACTGTTGACATTGGTAGTCAGTTGTAGTCAACATTACACACATAACAACTAACTGTTGACATTGGTAGTCAGTTGTAGTCAACATTACACACACAACGACTAACTGTTGACATTGGTAGTCAGTTGTAGTCAACGTTACACACATAACAACTAACTGTTGACATTGGTAGTCAGTTGTAGTCAACGTTACACACATAACAACTAACTGTTGACATTGGTAGTCAGTTATAGTCAACGTTACACACACAACAACTAACTGTTGACATTGGTAGTCAGTTGTAGTCAACATTACACACACAACAACTAACTGTTGACATTGGTAGTCAGTTGTAGTCAACATTACACACATAACAACTAACTGTTGACATTGGTAGTCAGTTGTAGTCAACTTTACACACACAACAACTAACTGTTGACATTGGTAGTCAGTTGTAGTCAACTTTACACACACAACAACTAACTGTTGACATTGGTAGTCAGTTGTAGTCAACTTTACACAAACAGCAACTAACTGTTGACATTGGTAGTCAGTTGGTAGTCAGTTGTAGTCAACTTTACACACATAACAACTAACTGTTGACACTGGTAGTCAGTTGTAGTCAACTTTACACTAAAGTTGTAGTCAATTGTAGTCAACTTTACACACACAACAACTAACTGTTGACATTGGTAGTCAGTTGTAGTCAACATTACACACACAACAACTAACTGTTGACATTGGTAGTCAGTTGTAGTCAACATTACACACATAACAACTAACTGTTGACATTGGTAGTCAGTTGTAGTCAACTTTACACACACAACAACTAACTGTTGACATTGGTAGTCAGTTGTAGTCAACTTTACACACATAACAACTAACTGTTGACATTGGTAGTCAGTTGTAGTCAACTTTACACACATAACAACTAAATGTTGACATTGGTAGTCAGTTGTAGTCAACTTTACACACACAACAACTAACTGTTGACATTGGTAGTCAGTTGTAGTCAACTTTACACACATAACAACTAACTGTTGACATTGGTAGTCAGTTGTAGTCAACATTACACACATAACAACTAACTGTTGATATTGGTAGTCAGTTGTAGTCAACTTTACACACATAACAACTAACTGTTGACATTGGTAGTCAGTTGTAGTCAACTTTACACACACAACAACTAACTGTTGACATTGGTAGTCAGTTGGTAGTCAGTTGTAGTCAACTTTACACACACAACAACTAACTGTTGACATTGGTAGTCAGTTGTAGTCAACTTTACACACACAACAACTAACTGTTGACATTGGTAGTCAGTTGTAGTCAACTTTACACACACAGCAACTAACTGTTGACATTGGTAGTCAGTTGGTAGTCAGTTGTAGTCAACTTTACACACATAACAACTAACTGTTGACACTGGTAGTCAGTTGTAGTCAACTTTACACTAAAGTTGTAGTCAATTGTAGTCAACTTTACACACACACAACAACTAACTGTTGACATTGGTAGTCAACTTTACACACACAACAACTAACTGTTGACATTGGTAGTCGGTTGTAGTCAACGTTACACACACAACAACTAACTGTTAACATTGGTAGTCGGTTGTAGTCAACGTTACACACACAACAACTAACTGTTGACATTGGTAGTCAGTTGTAGTCAACGTTACACACACAACAACTAACTGTTGACATTGGTAGTCAGTTGTAGTCAACGTTACACACACACACATACATTATTGTGTCGGAAGACGGTTCGAAATGCGGCAATTATGGGAAAGATTCAACTTTGTCAAATGCCGAAGTGGAACCTCCTAGGCTGATTGATGACGTCACTGATGACGACACTGGAGACAAATCACGTGATGAAATGTAAGGCGATATCCTCTCATGATTTCCTCTCAGTTCATTCATTTCATGCGGTACCGGAAGTACTGGAAATCGCATCAACATTTGTCTCGACGTCTGCAGAAAGCTCATTCTTTGTTGACGGCGCCATTTTGCTCGCCTGTTGGAGAACCATACCTTGAAATAAACAATTTAATTATCAGGACTTTGGGTGATGTGGGTGCGTGCGTGCGTGCGTGCGTGCGTGCGTGCGTGCGTGCGTGCGTGCGTATAGTCCAAATAAAAAGGACTCAATCCATATAGAACAATGTTCGATATTATATATGCGTCCATATCCGTAGCTTAATGTTGCGCGGTATCCATGACTGACCACTACCTCACCTGTACGCAACAGATGACCAATATGTGGCATTTTGGTATTTTACATTAAATTTCATAGTGTTGCAAATATGGGTAACACACGTATTAATAAACGCAACAGACGGATATGTAGTCCAGTGGTAACACGTTGGACTGGTAATCCAGGGATCGCAGGTTCGATCCCCCGTCTGACCCTAATAAAATTAACAGTCTTTCAGATGGGACGTTAAACCGAGGTCTTGTGTCGGTGCTTTACACCGTGTACGTAAAGGAACCAGAGGGGACTCTGGAGTGGGTCTCTGTCTGTGTCATGCACTATCCTCCAACATCTAAAATAACTAATCTCTTCAGGAGGCGTCGCTCATTTGGGCAACCGGTAGCGACGATAAATAAACGTAAAAACACACAGCTTTGAATACAATACAATTACCCTCGACAACCGCGATATATGTGATAAACAAAGATACATTTTAGCGTAAAAGTGGGTGCAAACTGACGCGTAACGACTAACCATTACTACTGTCCTGGAAAGATAAAGAAAATCGCGGGGAAATATTAGACAAGTCCACATAAGATAATTTAGATGGATCGTTTATCATGTCGAGTTATCTAGATCGTTTAATCGTATATGTAGCATAAAATGGAAGTGTTTGGGCTATATAAACTTACCTATCCAGGTAAATAATATGGTCGAATGCATATGTTTACAAATATTAAATTGTCATTCGACACTATTACTGATAATCAAGATAATATCTACTAAGGGGATTAACTCAATTGTGGATTGATTGACTTTTCAGTATTTGACAGAGTAACTCCGCTTGGCAAATGACGCTAATAGTTGGGTATGTTCAATCGAACTCAGTAACATAATTAAATAAGCATATACCAATAGTTATAAAGAGAACACTGTGTCCACATGTACCTGCACTCTAGCCTCGGATAGATTTGTTTTAGTTGCCAGGTCTTCTCTCGTGTTGACCCCTGGGTAGTGACTTCGTTCAAACTCCCGTTCAAGCACATCCAACTGGTCCTGTGTGAATGTTGTTCGGTTTCTGCGCAACTTGGGCAATGTCATGTCGTCTGCTTTAGATGATTCATAGCTTTCATCGTCAACTGAAAACGATTATATGAGGCATGATGTGTTTTGTTTTGTTTTTGGATATGGTTAGTCGTGGCGATGCCGCCACAATTATCTTAGTCATTGTTCGGATGATAGTGCACGATAGTGTACAGAAAACGTTCCGAATAATCCCTTAGTAGCTTAACATGCCCGGTGTATAGCACGGATACACCATACCTCGGTTTGTTGTCCTATCTGAAACACTGTTAACATTCCCGGTGTATAGCACGGATACATCATACCTCGGTTTATTGTCTATCTGAAACACTGCTAACATTCCCGGTGTATAGCACGGATACACCATACCTCGGTTTATTGTCTATCTGAAACACTGTTAACATTCCCGGTGTATAGCATGGATACACCATACCTCGGTTTATTGTCCTATCTGAAACACTGTTAACATGCCCGGCGTATAGTACGGATACACCATACCTCGGTTTATTGTCCTATCTGAAACACTGTTAACATGCCCGGTGTATATATTATGCCCCCATATATTCCACGTAGTCATCAGGAAATATTAATATATATTGAAACCATAATAGGAATATAATCTATTTCATTTTTCAAAGTTGCAGAATTTACATTTGTTCAGAAGATTAGGTTATCAACTTCTGCATTTCTAAGCACATTGTCATTGTTTGTTTGTTTTTTACGTTTATTTATCGTCGCTACCGGTTGCCCATATGAGCGACGCCTCCTGAAGAGATTAGTCATTTTAGGTTTTTGCAGGATAGTGCAATGATACAGACAGAGACCCATTCCAGAGTCTCCTCTGGTTCTTTTACGTGCATGGTGTAAAGCACCGACACGAGATCCCGGTGCAACGTCCCATCTGAAAGGCTGTTCATTTTATTAGGGTCAGACGGGGGATCGAATATCCCTGGATTACCAGTCAATTTGTTTAGCTGTGTTTATACTTTATATAGCATAACATGCTTATAGCCATAGGTTAATCGTTCACGTGGCGTTCTGTGCATGTTTTACCTGGTTTCAAACTCACAACCACTCGAGCGTCCGATTTATTGCCTTCGATCCTCGCTTTATACTAATTTTGTTTATACAAATTTATTTTAGCTCGATTGCGAAACAAGTTATTTCAACTTATATTAATCACTCTCGATACCTTATTCCTGATGGAATCCATCGCCATGAAGGAGAGAGAAGAGGCAATGTGGAATTTAAATGCCTTGCCTAAGGGCACACTCGTAACGGCTCCAGCGGGGCTCGAACTCCGGACTTATCGCACCTGAAGCGAACGCGCATCCACAACGCTATCACGACTTCCACGCTTTATACTATTTTAAACACAAGCTGCCATGATGTGTCTTGTCATGCGGAGGCTAACATCATGTATCTGTGCAGTTAAAAAGCAATGTTGATTGTATAAAGAAATATGTTACATTTTGTAAATTGCTTGTCAAAATCGTACCTCAAAAATGGATATAAGTGAAGCTTCACATACAAATATTTTGTATTATTTTATGTTATTTTTTGTAACTGGTATTGAATTATGGCGGTATCACGGTATATCTATTAATATGTATCGCCTCATTAGTAGCAGGTTGTTTTATTCAAAGGGAAACGGGTGGTTTATCTGCAGTCTATTATGTTAGTAAAATGACAGTAATCGAATGAATTTCCGGTTTAGGACGCAATAATCGGATCATCTCGGCGATTACCATAACAATCGCTAAGAATAGCGGATATGGGCGAATGTTCACAAATTGGAATTTTTAACCAGCTGTCAACATAACTTGGGAGAACATGATCTCAACTAAGTTATATACAGTATCATATGTAGGACTTTGTGTTTTTAAAAACGAACAAATAAATTGTGTTGACACTTGATGCAGTTACATTTTTTGGGCTAAATACTTTAGTAAATATGTCACATATCCAACAACCAGTGGCTTACATGTAGCACGTGTCTATCACCACCAGTCATTGAGATTTATATCAGAGGTTCGAACTTCGTTTTCCAATCGCCGCCCCTCGCAAACCAAATTGTGACCATTTTAGAAAAGCGTAAATATATAATGCGTATAAAAATGTGTGATCATTCGTGATATTTTGACATAAACCTGGTCTTATTACTGGAGTTCTGGTGTCATTTGGGACTGAAATAGGTGGTCTTATTATTTAATAACGGGGTGGTCCTATTGTAGGGGTTTTGCGACCATTGAACTATATGATCAATAATTCCGTTCTGAGAAAAGATGGTCTTAATAGCGGGGTGGTCTTAATATAGGGGTAGTCTTAATACAGGGGTGGTCTTAATATAGGGGTGGTCTTAATACAGGGGTGGTATTAATATAGGGGTGGTCTTAATATAGGGGTAGTCTTAATAGCGGGATGGTCTCAATATAGTGTGGTCTTAATATAGGGGTGGTCTTAACATAAGGGTGGTCTTAATATAGGGGTGGTCTTAAAATAGGGGTAGTCTTAATAGCGGGATGGTCTCAATATAGTGTGGTCTTAATATAGGGGTGGTCTTAACATAAGGGTGGTCTTAATATAGGGGTGGTCTTAATATAGGGGTAGTCTTAATAGCGGGATGGTCTCAATATAGTGTGGTCTTAATATAGGGGTGGTCTTAACATAAGGGTGGTCTTAATATAGGGGTGGTCTTAATATAGGGGTAGTCTTAATAGCGGGATGGTCTCAATATAGTGTGGTCTTAATATAGGGGTGGTCTTAACATAAGGGTGGTCTTAATATAGGGGTGGTCTTAATAGCGGGGTGGTCTTAGTATTAATTATTGTATTTCATGCACCATTTCCCGTGTCTGTACGACCGTTATAACCTATGTTGATGTCCTATACAAGCATTAGTTCTTGTATTTCATGCGCCATTTCCCGTGTCTGTACGACCGTTATAACGTTATAACCTATGTTGATGTCCTATACAAGCATTAGTTCTTGTATTTCATGCGCCATTTCCCGTGTCTGTACGACCGTTATAACGTTATAACCTATGTTGATGTCCTATACAAGCATTAGTTCTTGTATTTCATGCGCCATTTCCCGTGTCTGTACGACCGTTATAACGTTATAACCTATGTTGATGTCCTATACAAGCATTAGTTCTTGTATTTCATGCGCCATTTCCCGTGTCTGTACGACCGTTATAACGTTATAACCTATGTTGATGTCCTATACAAGCATTAGTTCTTGTATTTCATGCGCCATTTCCCGTGTCTGTACGACCGTTATAACGTTATAACCTATGTTGATGTCCTATACAAGCATTAGTTCTTGTATTTCATGCGCCATTTCCCGTGTCTGTACGACCGTTATAACCTATGTTGATGTCCTATACAAGCATTAGTTCTTGTATTTCATGCGCCATTTCCCGTGTCTGTACGACCGTTATAACCTATGTTGATGTCCTATACAAGCATTAGTTCTTGTATTTCATACGCCATTTCCCGTGTCTGTACGACCGTTATAACCTATGTTGATATCCTATACAAGCATTAGTTCTTGTATTTCATGCGCCATTTCCCGTGTCTGTACGACCGTTATAACCTATGTTGATGTCCTATACAAGCATTAGTTCTTGTATTTCATGCGCCATTTCCCGTGTCTGTACGACCGTTATAACCTATGTTGATCCTATACAAGCATTAGTTCTTGTATTTCATGCGCCATTTCCCGTGTCTGTACGACCGTTATAACCTATGTTGATGTCCTATACAAGCATTAGTTCTTGTATTTCATGCGCCATTTCCCGTGTCCGTACGACCGTTATAACCTATGTTGATATCCTATACAAGCATTAGTCTTGTATTTCATGCGCCATTTCCCGTGTCTGTACGACCGTTATAACGTTATAACTGTTGATATCTTACAAGCATTAGTTCGTGAGGGGGGGGGGGGTCCTCCGTGACCGAGTGGTTAATGGTTAATCTAGTCTAGATCTAATCAATTTTTAAAAAAAAATTTAATCCGAACTAGCAGAAAAGTACTGATCAATATGTATACTTAAAAGAAATATGGTCTAGTACAGAATCTTACTTGATATGTCAGTTTCATCTTCTGATTTGGAGTGTTCACCTCTATTTCCGGATGAATCTGGCATCCGTACTGCGCATGTGTAATCACGTGACGCCGGTACCGACCACAACTGCGGGTAGAGGTGCATAAAGGACCTGGAAGCTATCTTCGTATACTCGACCGCCGCGCGTTCCGCAGCTCTGTTACGCAATATCCGGTTGATCGAGCTAACGCTGGGAACATTGGTGGACGTGCATACGACTGGAAAACAAACCAAAGAGAGGTGCTACATTTAAACACGATATTACATAATTGTATGCGAGCGTCCCGTTTTTTATGCAAGCAATATTATATACCATTACATAACATAGTTTATTGGATCATCAACTAATTCTGTTTGGGGACTGATTTATAAGTTAACGTACCATCTGTGAGCAGTTTATCTCGAATTTCCCATGCGAATATGGTCGGATTTTCCCGCTTATACTGCTCAATTTTCTCCACCACACCAGGTGTCGCCACTTTAGGCTTACTCCCTCCAATGGCGCTTCTGCGTAACTGCATTACTGGATCATAATATCGTCCTAAATATATACAAAATAATTACAAAATTTTAGATTCCTTTCAAAGACAAACGTGACATATGCACAGTAATTAGATAAAAAATACATCATGTAAGGTGAACATAATTTATTACGCGTCCCCATAGTTCGTTTACATATACTTAGAATCGAAGCATATGCTGTGCATTGAGATCGCGTACAGCAGGTTTGGCGTGATTGGTTTTATATTCAGACTACTGCTATGCATTTCAATTTCTCAATTGCAAATTACTGAGATATTAAATAAAATGTACTTAACATATTTTTACTATTACTTCTAGATTTAGATATTAACGGATTATCTCCTTTTATACATTTATGTTGATAGTGGTAGCAATCGCTTCAGATGTGAAATTCCTAGAGTTTGTGCCCAGCTGTAGCCGTTACGATTGTGTCATTATGCAAGACACTTTCCACCAATTCCACATTGCCTCTTCCCCATCCCTCACTGCGACGTATCCATCAGGAATGAGGTCTCGAAAGCGAGTACCCTAATCTTGTTTCGCAATCGAACTAAAATAAAATGTGTATAACCTAACTGAGATAACGATATTTAACCCAACCAGATGTTATACTAATGTAAGCTGCATACCCATAAATCTGTCAATATAGGTCCCGGCCGGGGCTCCATTGCCGAGAGACGAATATGGATTGCTGAAGTACGAACTGGGAACATATGACGTCATCTGTGACGTGGGCAATGGTAGACGAGGAATGTCACAACAGATACCTGGCATCTTGCCAATGTCCGGAAACAGGTGACTATTCATGCTGGAATCTTGAATGTGTACTGAAAAATAGGATATCATATTTCGTGCTTAGCTATCGTATTCAAGCTTCATCAATCATCTGAACAGTCGGTCACCTAGTACAGATATATCATTTTATTAGAGCGGTGGACACTATGCTCGGCGTATTCCTATGCTCGGCGTATTTGTCCATTTGCATCTGTAATTAAAATATTTATATAGTTCTAGGCTAATTTCGCTGACAGAGCTGAAGCATGGTTCAATAGCATTCCGTTGCGTGTATCGGTAGCCTGATGCAAATGTCACGTGACTAGTCCAGCAGACGAATATTAACAAACAAATCATTGGGAGAATATGTTTGCACCGAAGCTGATACGCTATATGAGCAATTCAGGTAGCTATCCGAATTTAAAAAATCTACAACTAACCAGAATCATAGTTTCGCTACCATTTCTGATTAATACCAATAAGTAGTTTTATTCATAGATGTTACTATATCAAAATAAGTTATTCAACAAGTACATGTACATAAATAAAAAATAACAAGTACGCCGTGCATAGGTGCTCTGAAGTCTCGAGTTCATCATATAAACGAGTGTCGCTGCGATAGTTGAATTGAGCAGCAAGGTCACGTGGTGAAGCTAAAACGGTCAACAAAAGTTTTTTGAAAGTTGTCACGACTTAAAGCAGCATTACATCGTATGAAATAAAAGATATTTGAAAAATTCAATATTTACGTATAGGTAGCAATGCTGCTACACATTCTAACATTATACTTTGTATGCTTATGTTCATTTGGTAAACAGTGTTTTTTTGCGATAAAACAAACTCGAAACCGAAAGTAGGACTTTCCGAGTCGATCGGTCACGCACTTGTTTACAACCGGAACGCATCGTCCGCACTTGTTTACATTCGGAATGCATCGTCCCCATTTGTCCCACGTTTTCTTTTTTAATTAAATTACTTGATATGTTGATTCATACCTCTGTTAGCTAAGTCTTTTAGGGACATTTCTACATCCCCGCGAGGGGTTCGACATTAGAGGAAGAAAGATAGTATTTCATGTTCAAAATATATACGTTGTTTTCTACATCCTCTGTTGTTTCACGCATGCGCGCTGTGCGTGTTTATATTTCGTGTGTTGATAAAACAAATTCGCGTATACGACGGTTTAAATTTATTGGAATTTTATCGTTTCTGAGCGACTATTTCGATTTTTGTTAACACACACAATAGTATTTATATTTTACCCAAAACATCCTTTTTTACGATCTAATGCTGCTTTAAGAAAATAATAATATACGGCATGTGCAATTAACATGTCTTACTGGCCATTATATGTGGGATTTACATAGGTTTACATAGCATAGGTTCCACAACTCTACATAACTGTGCTTGTATTCAGTTATTGCTAGATGAATTAATTTTCTCCATCAAGAAGTGAACGATCTCTGTTTTACATCGTATAGCTAAGAACGAATATCTTACAGTCGTGCTTATTAAAAGGTATACACACATACAGGGCGGATTAGTCCAGTATTTCGTACAGAAATGTGTTCATACATTTATTTCCAACAAACAAATCAGCTGCGGGGTTCAGAAAGTCCGGCCTATGCTTCATATGTGGCAAGGCGGGTCGTTGTATAAATGAATGCTCACATATGGTCTATACACAGTCAGGCTTATGCTTCATATGTGGCAAGGCGGGTCATTGTATAAATGAATGCTCACAGATGGTCTATACACAGTCAGGCCTATGCTTCATATGTGGCAAGGCGGGTCGTTGTATAAATGAATGCTCACAGATGGTCTATACACAGTCAGGCTTATGCTTCATATGTGGCAAGGCGGGTCGTTGTATAAATGAATGCTCACAGATGGTCTATACACAGTCAGGCCTATGCTTCATGTGTGGCAAGGCGGCTCATTGTATAAATGAATGCTCACAGATGGTCTATACACAGTTCTTTAATAATTAGCTAAGTACATGTATTGTAAATTGTGCAGTCATATAATCCATGCACATTGGATTGCCCAGTATATTGGTGTATGTGCGTGCGTGCGTGCGTGTGCGCGTGCGCGCTAGCGGTTCCAATACTTGACACGCATACCATAAGTACTAGCGGGTCCTCTACTTGACACGCATACCATACGTACTAGCGAGTCTACTACTTGACACGCATACCATAAGTACTAGCGGGTCCTCTACTTGACGTGCATACCATAAGTACTAGCGGTTCCACTACTTGACACACATACCATAAGTACTAGCGGTTCTACTACTTGACACACATACCATAAGTACTAGCGGTTCTACTACTTGACACACATACCATAAGTACTAGCGGTTCTACTACTTGACACACATACCATAAGTACTAGCGGTTCTACTACTTGACACACATACCATAAGTACTAGCGGTTCTACTACTTGACACACATACCATAAGTACTAGCGGTTGTTGGGGTCCTCTACTTGACACGCATACCATAAGTACTAGCGGGTCTACTACTTGACACGCATACCATAAGTACTAGCGGGTCCTCTACTTGACACGCATACCATAAGTACTAGCGGGTCTACTACTTGACACACATACCATAAGTACTAGCGGGTCCTCTACTTGACACGCATACCATAAGTACTAGCGGGTCTACTACTTGACACGCATACCATAAATACTAGCGGGTCCTCTACTTGACACGCATACCATAAGTACTAGCAGGTCTACTACTTGACACGCATACCATAAGTACTAGCGGGTCTACTACTTGACACGCATACCATAAGTACTAGCGGGTCCTCTACTTGACACGCATACCATCAGTTATAGCGGGTCCTCTACTTGACACGCATACCATAAGTACTAGCGAGTCCTCTACTTGACACGCATACCATAAGTTCTAGCGGGTCCTCTATTTGACACGCATACCATAAGTACTAGCGGTGCTACTACTACACTATTATTAATTACCAAGAAACTTAAGATATAGTTATAATTATACTAACAAGCAATGTTGTGAATTTGAATAGTTGTGGCATGCTGCTATCATGTGTAGATCTATGTTGTACCTAGCCCTGGCAACAGTTGTTGTGTTGTATGTTGTGACTGGTGATGTTATGACGTGTACGTTCTCTACGTTACATATTATAGCCTAGAACGAATGTCTTAACAAGGCACACAAAATAAACCGCAATCTTGTATTGAAGAAACATTTGGATACGGGAGTAAAAGGTAATCTGTTTAATGCTTTAACATCCTTGTATCAGTCAATGTCAATTAGTGTTAGAATGAATGGTTTATACACAGACTGGTTTGACACTATCTGTGGTCTACATCATGGTTGTTCATTAACCCCCTTGCTGTTTAATTTAATCATAATTGACCTTTTTGAAGATGAAAGCCATTGACAGGGATGTTACAATAGATAATGGAATAGTATGTATACTACTTTACTAACAGTAATGTTAGAGTTACTGTCACATTGATACTTAGACGGATCTGTAGTCCAGTGGTAACACGCTGGACTGGTAATCCAGGGATCGCAGGTTCGATCCCCCGTCTGACCATAATACAATTAACAGTCTTTCAGATGGGACTTTAAACCGAGGTATCGTGTCGGTGCTGTACACCGTGCACGTAAAAGAACCAGAGGAGACTCTGGAATGGGTCTCTGTCTGTATCATTGCACTATCCTCCAACAATCTAAAATGACTAATCTCTCCAGGAGGTGTCGCTCATATGGGCAACCGGTAGCGACGATAAATAAACGTAAAATACACACAATTCTAAGCTTTATACAAAAGGGAGACAACTCTGATAGCATTGGTTAGTGAGTAAAGGAGGTTATTTAACATGATCCTGAATTAAACAAACATGAAGCATGAAGCATTATCGTCGGAGAGGAATTGAGGATAAGCACCATATAAACTGTCATCTTGTGATAACAACTGCTACAGCAACTCACTTAATGGTTCATATTTCAGTGTGCACGTTCACAGACGCCATTAAACCCCACTGGCGTGTTGAATTCTTTCGGTTGAGGACGCTATCCAACGTGCTTGGGGAAGGTCGGTGGTTCTACCTGGGTAACCGTCCATGCCTGAAATATTGCTCAAATGGGCAGACTGTGTCTTCCTCCACCAACTATAGATGGAGAGTCACCATATGAGCTAAGCTACTGGTGCGACTTTATACCCCAACAACAAATTTGTTAACCCCTTGTTATATGCACTATTACATTATACAGTGATACAGTTGGTAGTTGCATTATACATTGATACAGTTGGTAGTTGCATTATACACTGATACTGTTGGTATTTACATTATACACGGATACTGTTGGTATTTACATTATACACTGATACAGTTGGTATTTACATTATACACTGATACTGTTGGTAGTTGCATTATACACTGATACTGTTGGTATTTACATTATACACTGATACTGTTGGTATTTACATTATACACTGATACTGTTGGTATTTACATTATACACGGATACAGTTGGTATTTACATTATACACCGATACTGTTGGTATTTACATTATACACGGATACTGTTGGTATTTACATTATACACGGATACAGTTGGTATTTACATCATACACTGATACAGTTGGTAGTTGCATTATACACGGATACAGTTGGTATTTACATCATACACTGATACAGTTGGTAGTTACATTATACACTGATACTGTTGGTATTTACATTATACACGGATACAGTTGGTATTTACATCATACACTGATACAGTTGGTAGTTACATTATACACGGATACAGTTGGTATTTACATTATACACGGATACAGTTGGTATTTACATTATACACGGATACAGTTGGTATTTACATTATACACGGATACAGTTGGTAGTTATATTATACACTGATACAGCTGGTATTTACATTATACACGGATACAGTTGGTAGTTGCATTATACACTGATACAGTTGGTAGTTACATTATACACGGATACTGTTGGTATTTACATTATACACGGATACAGTTGGTAGTTGCATTATACACTGATACAGTTGGTAGTTGCACTATACACTGATACAGCTGGTAGTTGCATTATACACTGATACAGTTGGTATTTACATTATACACGGATACAGTTGGTATTTACATCATACACTGATACAGTTGGTAGTTGCATTATACACGGATACAGTTGGTATTTACATCATACACTGATACAGTTGATAGTTGCATTATACACGGATACAGTTGGTATTTACATCATACACTGATACAGTTGGTATTTACATGTATTTACATTATACACTGATACAGTTGGTATTTACATTATACACTGATACAGTTTGTAGTTGCAAACTTTTATTTAAACTGTAAGTTGCATTCGGGTATTTTGCTACACGATGGATACATTTTAAATTTGGTTTAATTAAATATGTGATGGCGTTATCTGCTTTCAAGTATTAAATATGTTTTATTTCATTCTGCTGATAAATGTGTTTATTATTCATATAATTATTAATTTGCTTGCTTTTAATATGTTGCTATGTTCTGATGTTGTTTTGTTCACAACTGACCCAGATGCTCTACAATCGCAACTTAACAATGTTATAATTATTCACGTGAAATAGGGCTTAAAATTAATGTTAACTCTTTCACCGCCAATGTCGCATAAAAGCGACTATGTAAAAAAAGTAGAGAACCCGATCGGACAGAACAGAACATGCCGTCTGATCAGGCTATTTGCTGATTGCTTTTCAGACAGTGGAGCTGAAGCACCTGTCCGAATAGCAAACAACATAGATCCTGATCAGACGCGGCGTTACGCACATGCTCTGAATTTATTCGGCGCTGAAAGAGTTAATAAAACTAAGATATGCATTTTTGAAAAAGGCGTAGACATGTCCAATGCTCAAGCTATCGAAAGTGTAGATAAGTTTTGCTATCTTGGTGTAAATTACTAGCTAAGTTTTCTGACCAAGCACTGAGAGCTAAGTTATCTGACCAAGCACTGAGAGCTAAGTTATCTGACAAAGCACTGAGAGCTAAGTTATCTGACCAAGCACTGAGAGCTAAGTTATCTGACCAAGCACTGAGAGCTAAGTTATCTGACCAAGCACTGAGAGCTAAGTTATCTGACCAAGCACTGAGAGCTAAGTTATCTGACCAAACACTGAGAGCTAATTTATCTGACCAAGCACTGAGAGCTAAGTTATCTGACCAAGCACTGAGCGCTAAGTTATCTGACCAAGCACTGAGAGCTACGTTATCTGACCAAGCACTGAGAGCTAAGCTATCTGACCAAGCACTGAGAGCTAAGTTATCTGACCAAGCACTGAGAGCTAAGTTATCTGACCAAGCACTGAGAGCTAAGCTATCTGACCAAGCACTGAGAGCTAATTTTTCTGTCCAAGCACTGAGAGCTAAGCTATCTGACCAAGCACTGAGAGCTACGTTATCTGACCAAGTACTGAGAGCTATGTCAAACCTGTTATTTATTGTTCAAAGACTACATTTTGATATTAAAGGGAAACTTGATTTGTTCGATAAAATGGTTCAGCCAATTATCAGCTACTGTGCAAATATGCGGGGTGTATATAGTTTTAAGGAAATAGATAAGTTACACCTTAAATTTTGTAAACTTGTACTTGGTGTCAAAAAACAAACGCCGAATATGGCTGTGTTAGATGAATTCGGTCGAATATCATTTGATACGATATGTAAAGAACGTGCAATATCATATTACTTGAAAATAAAAATAAATCCCGACTCTATTATGAATAAACTCTTAGAAAAACAAATTTCTTCAATCACAGATACAAGTTTAACTAAGAATAATTGGGCTCTTAGTGTGAAAAAAATATTAGATGGACGCGGTTTTATATATTGACTGATTTTAACACTACTGTTAATTATTTACCTATACTTAAATCGAGAGTACGTGATCAGTTTATCCAGAGATGGCTGGAGTCTATTGAAAATATGCTCAAACTTAGCACTATGTACGTTTTAAATCTGATTTTGAATTAGAACACTAATTAAATAAAGTTAAAAACAACTCGCATCAGGTTATGCTGTCTAGAATGAGGCTGAGTAGTCATGATTTGACCATTGAAACTGGCCGCTACAATGGTATTGATCGTGTTAATAGACTATGTAAATGTTGCAATAATAACGCCATTGAATCAGAATAGCATTTTATCTTGATATGTCCAATGTACAATGAAATAAGATTAAATTGTTTAGGCAGAACAAGTTGGCCTACCTTAAATAAATATGTTACTCTTATGAAAAGTAAGAATAGTAAACTATTAATAAATACTGCTAAATATATTAAGAATGCCTTTAAACTAAGAACAAATCATATGAAAACATTACGTGACTAACATTAATGAATGTATATGTATGCTATCATATTAATATGTAGTATCACAAAAAGACAAATTGGTTTCGCTCTTTGCCAATATAGCTTCTTAGCTGGTTTATCGTTGCTTTAAGTAACACGATGTCAACCTATTATTAATGTAATTTGTGTATATTACATTTTTGTTTCTCATGCCATGTATACTATTATGTATGTATATTACATTTTGTTTCTCATACCATGTATACTATTATGTATGTATATTGTATTGCCAAAGGCAAGGTTATTGTCGATTTTGCAATAAAACATAGTGTTGTTGTAATTAATAACGACTGTATTTACCAAACTATTAGTTCTTGTTATTTTATTTGTCTATTTCATTATTTGCTGCTACGAACAAGAGCAGAACAGACAGAGCAGAGCAGAGCAGAGAGAGCAGACAGAGTAGAGCAGAGCAGAGCAGAGCAGACAGAGCAGAGCAGAGCAGAGCAGACAGAGCAGAACAGAGCAGACAGAGCAGAGCAGACAGAGCAGAGCAGAGCAAAGCAAAGCAGAACAGAGCAGCGCAGAGCATAGCAGAGCAGAGCAGACAAAGCAGAGCAGACAGAACAGAGCAGAGCAGCGCAGACAGAGCAGAGCAGAGCAGCAGAGCAGAGCAGACATAGCAGAGCAGAGCAGACAGGCAGAGCAGACAGAGCAGAGCAGGCAGAGCAGGCAGAGCAGGCAGAGCAGGCAGAGCAGGCAGAGCAGACAGACAGAGCAGAGCAGCGCAGACAGAGCAGAGCAGACAGAGCAGAGCAGACATGCAGAGCAGAGCAGACAGAGCGAGCAGACAGAGCAGAGCAGGCAGAGCAGACAGAGCAGAGCAGAGCAGACAGAGCAGAGCATAGCAGAGCAGACAAAGCAAAGCAGAGCAGACAAAGCAGAGCAGAGCAGAACAGAGCAGACAGAGCAGAGCAGACAGAGAAGAGCAGACAGAGCAGAGCAGACAAAGCAGAGCAGACAAAGCAAGGCAGAGCAGAGCAGAGCATAGCAGAGCAGAGCAGACAAAGCAGACAAAGCAGACGCAGAGCAGAGCAGACAGAGCAGAGCAGACAGAGCAGAGCAGAGGCAGAGCAGAGCAGAGCAGAGCAGAGCAGAGCAGAGCAGACAAAGCAGAGCAGAGCAGAGCAGAGCAGAGCATAGCAGACAGAGCAGAGCAGACAAAGTAGGACAGAGCAGAGCAGAGCATAGCAGAGCAGAGCAGACAAAGCAGAGCAGAGCATACAGAGCAGAGCAGAGCAGAGCAGACAGAGCAGAGCAGAGCAGACAGAGCGGAGCAGACATAGCAGAGCAGACAAAGTAGAGCAGAGCAGAGCAGACAGAGCAGAGCAGACATAGCAGAGCAGAGCAGAGCAGGCAGAGCAGAGCAGAGCTGAGCAGAGCAGAGCAGAGTAGTGCAGAACAGAACAGAACTGAACAGAAGTTTATTTTGAAATGCCTGCACATGACACATCGTCTTAACAAAACTAGTAATAACATATACAATTAATGATCACGTAACTATTGCAATTTAAATTCCTCTGTTTCCTCCCACACGAACGACAACATGTACGCTTTCATCTGCACTAACGAGAGTGATGTAATGTAAAATAAATACAGTTTATACTTTAGTGTGATTATGTATATCTAAAATAGTCTCAGCTTCAGTTGGGCCATAATATGTTTAGTGTATTCCTGCTAGAACAAATGGAAATTGGTTAACATTTCGTAGCAACAGAACAAACAGAACAGAACTTTTATTTCGAAAGACTTGTACATTATACATCGTCTTAACAAAACTAGTAATTTCATAATACAATTTATGATTATGTGATAATTGAAATTTAAATGGGAGTAATATATAATATTGACAATTACACATTTATAGTATTATAAATTTCTAAATTATGTATGGTATTATTATTATTATTATTATTATCGAAACTCATAAGACTGTTAAATTTGTATACAGACGGTCTATTGCAATATTGTGTATCAATCAATTGTTTACGTAGGTTGTTATAACATGGACATGTACAACTAAAATGATAAATATCTTCAATATATATCGATCCACAATATAAACACTATCTCTCGTGTCTTGGAATGTGGTTCCTGCCATATCGACCTGTTTGGATACGAAGAGAATTACCAGCTATTTTAAATTTGGTAAAAACATAACGTAGTTCATAAGGTAAATAATCTAGATAGTTCATAAGGTAAATAATCTAGATAGTTCATAAGGTAGATAATCTAGATAGTTCATAAGGTAGATAATCTAGATAGTTCATAAGGTAGATAATCTAGATAGTTCATAAGGTAGATAATCTAGATAGTTCATAAGGTAGATAATCTAGATAGTTCATAAGGTAGATAATCTAGATAGTTCATAAGGTAAATAATCTAGATAGTTCATAAGGTAAATAATCTAGATAGTTCATAAGGTAAATAATCTAGATAGTTCATAAGGTAGATAATCTAGATAGTTCATAAGGTAAATAATCTAGATAGTTCATAAGGTAGATAATCTAGATAGTTCATAAGGTAAATAATCTAGATAGTTCATAAGGTAAATAATCTAGATAGTTCATAAGGTAGATAATCTAGATAGTTCATAAGGTAGATAATCTAGATAGTTCATAAGGTAAATAATCTAGATAGTTCATAAGGTAGATAATCTAGATAGTTCATAAGGTAAATAATCTAGATAGTTCATAAGGTAGATAATCTAGATAGTTCATAAGGTAAATAATCTAGATAGTTCATAAGGTAAATAATCTAGATAGTTCATAAGGTAAATAATCTAGATAGTTCATAAGGTAGATAATCTAGATAGTTCATAAGGTAAATAATCTAGATAGTTCATAAGGTAGATAATCTAGATAGTTCATAAGGTAAATAATCTAGATAGTTCATAAGGTAAATAATCTAGATAGTTCATAAGGTAGATAATCTAGATAGTTCATAAGGTAGATAATCTAGATAGTTCATAAGGTAGATAATCTAGATAGTTCATAAGGTAATAATCTAGATAGTTCATAAGGTAGATAATCTAGATAGTTCATAAGGTAAATAATCTAGATAGTTAAGGTAAATAATCTAGATAGTTCATAAGGTAGATAATCTAGATAGTTCATAAGGTAGATAATCTAGATAGTTCATAAGGTAATAATCTAGATAGTTCATAAGGTAGATAATCTAGATAGTTCATAAGGTAAATAATCTAGATAGTTCATAAGGTAGATAATCTAGATAGTTCATAAGGTAAATACTCTAGATAACGCTCGTAAGAAAAACAATTTTTAAAATATTTATATTCTATAAGTGCAGGACTACGTTTGACCATCATACCATTCTTGTGAATAAACATCGACAACACGTTGTTTGTAAATAAAATAAAATGACTTTAATCCTTTCCTTCATGGAGGTTAATATACTATCATATCTCCATACTAACGACAGTCATTTAGCTATCATGCAGTGGATAAGTAGTCGCCATATCTATCCCACCTCAATAGATATTACTGGGACTACATGAGATTCTGGACTTTATTATGAACATTGGTTCGGCTACTACATTGTCAATGTATGTCCTATTGGTTATGGTGTCAAGAGGTGCTTCTATGAGGGAAAGGGTTAACTTAATGAGACACTATTTGGATCAATACATACATGTGAGACAGAACAGAACATAACCGTATCTTAAAATTTTGTATAATGTCGCCTTACACAAGAACGAATACCATTATCAAAATAGGTTAATTAAAGCAGCATTACATCGTAATAAAGGATGTTTTGTGTAAAATATAAATACTAATGTGTGTGTGTTTACAAAAATCGAAATAGTCGCTCAGAAACGATAAAATTCCAATAAATTTAAACCGTTGTATACGCGAAGTTGTTTATCAACACACGAACTGTAAACACGCACAGCGCGCATGCTTGAAACAACAGAGGATGTAGAAATAACGTATATATTTTGAATATGAAATACTATCTATCTATCTATCTATATATCTATCTATCTTCCTCTAATTTCGAACCCCTCTCGGGGATATAGAAATGTCCCTAAAAGACGCTAGCAGAGGTATGAATCAACATATCAAGTAATTTAATTAAAAAAGACAACGTGGGACAAATGGGGTCGATGCATTCGTAATGTAAACAAGTGCGGACGATGCGTTCCGGTTGTAAACAAGTGCGTGACCGATCGACTCGGAAAGTCCTACTTTCGGTTTCGAGTTTGTTTTGTCGCAAACAAACACTGTTTACCAAATGAACATAAGCATACAAAGTATAATGTTAGAATGTGTAGCAGCATTGCTACCCATACGTAAAAATTGAATTTTTCAAATATATTTTATTTCATAAGATGTAATGCTGCTTTAAAAGAAAGAAGACACACGGAAGAGCATACTGGCGGTGCTCGCGAGACACTTCAATCCACAGTGTCTCTTGGGGATGCATTAGTAGGTGACCTTAAATGTTTTGGTCATGTGTTATGTAAACTCCCTTGTATAATAAAATCTATTATTATTCTTATATTATTATTACTATTATTATTCCATCAGGAATGAAGTATTGAGGGAGATGAAACTACTGTTAAATTAGAGCAAAAATAAATTTGTTTGACACAAATCAGTTTCCATTATATTATATACAGCGTAGATTGGACCCCGGTATTATAGTTTATAATTAGTGCATGGTGCCCTTGTCGGTGTACCCGCTATATTATATACAGCGTAGATTGGACACCGGTATTATAGTTTATAATTAGTGCACGGTGCCCTTGTCGGTGTACCCGTTATATTATATACAGCGTAGATTGGACACCGGTATTATAGTTTATAATTAGTGCATGGTGCCCTTGTCGGTGTACCCGCTATATTATATACAGCGTAGATTGGACCCCGGTATTATAGTTTATAATTAGTGCATGGTGCCCTTGTCGGTGTACGCGTTATATTATATACAGCGTATATTGGACCCCGGTATTATAGTTTATAATTAGTGCATGGTGCCCTTGTCGGTGTACCCGTTATATTATATACAGCATAGATTGGACCCCGATATTATAGTTTATAATTATTCCATCGTGCCCTTGTCGGTGTACCACTGACGTTTTAGTGCTAAATCAAAAATGATTATTAAAGATTGTTCAGCCTCATTATGCCATAGCCTAATCACTACAGCTTGTCCTACAACGCCGATTGAAACGTTTCTGTATGAATTTCGTTAACCAAGACTGTCCCCTTTGTTAATAATATTAATGTAAATCAGATAATCACCAAATGTGACAAATGCATCGCCATCTGAACTGATATACCATATAGATTATATTCTTCTGAATTAAAATAAACATGATACAGTGTCCGGGTGCTCATTTAATAAACATTTGGTGAAGATAACAGTTTTTTTTATATATCGTGTGAATCTTTTCGTAACTTTTTAAAATGTGTAAATCTTTAAAACGATTTTAATTGAAAATTAAAAAATGTTATATTGCGGCTATCTTCAATACATTTTATCGTCTCGTTTAACATGGTTACCCATAATTACAGCAGTAAAATAAAACTAAAATACAAGCATCTCTATCCACACGCGTTTGCAGTCTCAAAAATAAAAAGATAAAAATAGTTTACCTTATCCCAAACAAATGTTTTTTTAATTATATAAAACTCTACAGTAATCAAATGTTATAAAGTTGAAACACCACAAGAACCACGGTGGCGATGTACTAAGCAGGACAATGCTCTCCTCATTCACTCTCCACTGAGTTTCTCTCTCCCTCGTGGCGATGGGTTCCGTCAAGAATGAGATCTCTGGAGAGCTTATATTATTAAGCTTATATTATTAAGAATTTGTTTCGCAATCGAGCTACGCTAAAATTGCATAAACATAAAATAAATTAGATTTCAAATGATTTCTTTTCCGACAGGTTTCAGCACGGTCTATCTATGTTCCTTGTATGTGTGTGTATTAGCAGGCATTTAAAAAATGAGACTTTATTTTGAGACATTTTGCAATACCTAAGCGGCATACGTTTTGAAACTGTATATTATTGGTGCACTAAGCTTGTCTAATAAAGGCTGTCCGATTATCTTAGTGGTTAGCGCTCTAGTTGTTCATCAATTCAGCCAGGGTTCGATCCTGGGACCGGGCAGTATGGAGCTGGTACGGTTGCCGCCATATCGGACAGGTGGGTTTCCTCCCACACGAATGACCACAAATACGCTGGCATCGGCGTGAACGAGAGTGGTTAATATAAGTTGTTAAAACTTGCTTTGCAATCATAAAAGTTAGCGTGAATGAAAGCGTGTATGTCGTCATTCGTGTGGTGGGAAAACCGGAGTACCCGGAGAAAACCAAACTGTCTGATATGGCGACGATCTACCATCTCACATACACAATTGTCCTGGGATCGAACAAGGGTTTCATTGGTGAGAAGAGAGCGTGCTAACCACTGCACTAATTGGACAGCCAAAATAAATTTAAATAATATAACTTGACATAGTAACACGTGAATGGTTATTTGCATAGCGGTATAATGCTTCGTGGTCGAGTATATATGGTTCAAATCACTTGCACATCATCACAGACGGATATGTAGTCTAGTGGTAACACGCTGGACTGGTAATCCAGGGATCGCAGGTTCGATCCCCTGTCTGACCCTAATAAAATTAACAGTCTTTCAGATGGGACATTAAACAGAGGTCTCATGTCGGTGCTGTACATCGTGCACGTAAAAGAACCAGAGGAGACTCTGGAATGGGTCTCTGTCTGTATCATTGCACTATCCTCCAACAATCTAAAATGACTAATCTCTTAAGGAGGCGTCCAACGGGCAACCAGTAGCGACGATAAATAAACGTAAAACATACACACATCATCACTTTCGTTTCAAATATCACTGGGGTGTCGTATTAGCTTGTCGACGTTCGGTGGTTCTATCAAGTGTCCGTCCGTGTCTGAAATACTGCTCGGAGGGGCACCTGGGTCCCCCCCCACCAATAATAACCGTTGGAGAGTCATTATATTACCTAAGCTGTTGGTGCGACTTTAAACCGCAAAGTACAATGATAACTAATATATGGTACGTTAATAGTGTTATATACATGTATATATGTACATCAGGTTCGGAGTTCGAGCCCCACTGGAGCCGTTACGATTGTGCCATTAGGCAAGCATTTAAATTCCACGTTGCCTCTTCTCTCTCCCTCGTGGCGATGGATTCCATCAGGAATAATGTCTCGAGAATGATTAATATAAGTTGAAAGAACTTGTTTCGCATCCGAGCTAAAAAATAAATTTGTATATGTACATGTATTTAAAAAAATAAGCAGGGTTTCCAGAACGGTGCATACAAAATTAACACGACTTGATCCTGTTTTATTAGGCTGCACGAGAAATGCAATGTATACGTGTACAGTTAACAACATCTTATCAAGTTATCAAAAGTGGATCAAATATGTACTTATATACAACGTTTTAAAGTGTGCAACAATAGCGGGCGATACAACGTTATTAAAACTGAATAAAATATGTACTTATATACAATGTTTTAAAGTGTGCAACAATAGCGGGCGATACAAAGTTATTAAAACTGAATAAAATATGTACTTAATGTTTGAAAGTGTGCAACTATAGTGTGCGATACAAAGTTATTATAACTGGATAAAATATGTACTTATATACAATGTTTTAAAGTGTGCAACAATAGCGGGCGATACAAAGTTATTAAAACTGGATAAAATATGTACTTATATACAATGTTTGAAAGTGTGCAACAATAGCGGGCGATACAAAGTTATTAAAACTGGATAAAATATGTACTTAATGTTTGAAAGTGTGCAACTATAGTGTGCGATACAAAGTTATTAAAACTGGATAAAATATGTACTTATATACAACGTTTTAAAGTGTGCAACAATAGCGGGCGATACAAAGTTATTAAAACTGGATAAAATATGTACTTATATACAATGTTTTAAAGTGTGCAACAATAGCGGGCGATACAAAGTTATTAAAACTGGATCAAATATGTACTTATATACAATGTTTGAAAGTGTGCAACAATAGCGGGCGATACAAAGTTATTAAAACTGGATAAAATATGTACTTATATACAATGTTTGAAAGTGTGCAACAATAGCGGGCGATACAAAGTTATTAAAACTGGATAAAATATGTACTTAATGTTTGAAAGTGTGCAACAATAGCGGGCGATACAAAGTTATTAAAACTGGATAAAATATGTACTTATATACAACTTTTAAAGTGTGCAACACTAGCGGGCGATACAAAGTTATTAAAACTGAATAAAATATGTACTTAATGTTTGAAAGTGTGCAACTATAGTGTGCGATACAAAGTTATTAAAACTGGATAAAATATGTACTTATATACACTGTTTGAAAGTGTGCAACAATAGCGGGCGATACAAAGTTATTAAAACTGGATAAAATATGTACTTATATACAATGTTTGAAAGTGTGCAACAATAGCGGGCGATACAAAGTTATTAAAACTGGATAAAATATGTACTTAATGTTTGAAAGTGTGCAACTATAGTGTGCGATACAAAGTTATTAAAACTGGATAAAATATGTACTTATATACAACGTTTTAAAGTGTGCAACAATAGCGGGCGATACAAAGTTATTAAAACTGGATAAAATATGTACTTATATACAACGTTTTAAAGTGTGCAACAATAGCGGGCGATACAAAGTTATTAAAACTGGATAAAATATGTACTTATATACAACGTTTTAAAGTGTGCAACAATAGCGGGCGATACAAAGTTATTAAAACTGGATAAAATATGTACTTATATACAACTTTTAAAGTGTGCAACAATAGCGGGCGATACAAAGTTATTAAAACTGAATAAATTATGTGCTTACAACATTTTAAAGTGTGCAACAATAGCGGGCGATACAAAGTTATTAAAACTGAATAAATTATGTGCTTACAACATTTTAAAGTGTGCAACAATAGCGGGCGATACAAAGTTATTTAAAACTGAATACATTATGTACTTACAACGTTTTAAAACCGTTTTATTCCCAGATCTCACTGCATTAACTTCAACACGATTTCTGAGTAAATGCAATACAAAATGTTCATATGTTCTCAAAAATGAGATAAACTGACCAATGGTTGATATTTAATCCAATTAACGTTATTTATACCTCTCAACAACTATAACAGTTTATTATTATTCGATAATCTGTTAGAATAAAACCGCTACCTTTTGATGATGAGGCGGTGCCTTTGATGTTCATCCAGCATCCAATAAAGTTCCGTTATCCAATGAAATTCACCGTTGTTAATTAACACCTGAGGAGGGGACCTATAAAGTGTATTGATTTTAATTACGTATTATCTAGATATTTAATCGCCGTATCAAGCGCCGCCTACATTTTAGTTACAGAGAATATTTAATTGGAAATCGAGTTTAACATTACCCTACAATGTATCCAAACAACCCACCATCTTGGGGGCGAATCAGTGGTTACCACGTTGGACTGCGACTTCAGTGGTCCTGTAGTTAATACGTTGTTAAAACGTGTGGCCCAAACCATTTGTATTATCAGGCTATATTGTTATACCTATGTTTTGTATATTATATCTTGATCAATGCAATAAAATATGATTAAACTAATACGTTGGACTGCGAATTCCTGGGTAGTGAGTTCGGTGTCCTGTCGGAGTTAATGATAATAATGCGTCTTTCATTTTTCTGTTGGATATGTTTATTTATCGTCGCCTCTAGCTAATCGGGGCGACGCCTCTAGAAGCTAATCGGGGCGACGCTCTAGAAGTAATCGGGGCGACGCCTCTAGAAGTTAATCGGGGCGACGCCTCTAGAAGTTAATCGGGGCGACGCCTCTAGAAGTTAATCGGGGCGACGCCTCTAGAAGTTAATCGGGGCGACGCCTCTAGAAGTTAATCGGGGCGACGCCTCTAGAAGCTAATCGGGGCGACGCCTCTAGAAGTTAATCGGGGCGACGCTCTAGAAGTTAATCGGGGCGACGCCTCTAGAAGTTAATCGGGGGACGCCTCTAGAAGTTAATCGGGCGACGCCTCTAGAAGTTAATCGGGGCGACGCCTCTAGAAGTTAATCGGGGCGACGCCTCTAGAAGTTATCGGGGCGACGCCTCTAGAAGTTAATCGGGGCGATGCCTCTAGAGAAGTTAATCGGGGCGACGCCTCTAGAAGTTAATCAGAGCGACGCCTCTAGAAGTTAATCGGGGCGACGCCTCTAGAAGCTAATCGGGGCGACGCCTCTAGAAGTTAATCGGAGCGACGCCTCTAGAAGTTAATCGGGGCGACGACTCTAGAAGCTAATCGGGGCGACGCCTCTAGAAGTTAATCGGGGCGACGCCTCTAGAAGTTAATCGGGGCGACGCATCTAGAAGTTAATCGGAGCGACGCCTCTAGAAGTTAGTCGGGGCGACGCCTCTAGAAGTTAATCGGGGCGACGCCTCTAGAAGTTAATCAGGGCGACGCCGCTAGAAGTTAATCAGGGCGACGCCTCTAGAAGTTAATCGGGGCGATGCCTCTAGAAGTTAATCAGGGCGACGCCTCTAGAGGTTAATCGGGGCGACGCCTCTAGAAGTTAATCTGGGCGACGCCTCTAGAAGTTAATCGGAGCGACGCCTCTAGAAGTTAATCGGGGCGACGCCTCTAGAAGTTAATCGGGGCGACGCATCTAGAAGTTAGTCGGGGCGACGCCTCTAGAAGTTAATCAGGGCGACGCCTCTAGAAGTTAATCGGGGCGACGCCTCTAGAAGTTAATCGGGGCGACGCCTCTAGAAGTTAATCGGGGCGACGCCTCTATAAGTTAATCGGGGCGACGCCTCTAGAGAAGTTAATCGGGGCGACGCCTCTAGAAGTTAATCGGGGCGACGCCTCTAGAAGTTAATCGGAGCGACGCCTCTAGAAGTTAATCGGGGCGACGCCTCTAGAAGTTAATCGGGGCGACGCCTCTAGAAGTTAATCGGGGCGACGCCTCTAGAAGTTAATCGGGGCGACGCCTCTAGAAGTTAATCGGGGCGACGCCTCTAGAGAGTTAATCGGGGCGACGCCTCTAGAGTTAATCGGGGCGACGCCTCTAGAAGTTAATCGGGGCGACGCCTCTAGAAGTTAATCGGGGCGACGCCTCTAGAAGTTAATCGGAGCGACGCCTCTAGAAGTTAATCGGGGCGACGCCTCTAGAAGCTAATCGGGGCGACGCCTCTAGAAGTTAATCGGGGCGACGCCTCTAGAAGTTAATCGGGCGACGCATCTAGAAGTTAATCGGGGCGACGCCTCTAGAAGTTATCGGGCGACGCCTCTAGAAGTTAATCGGGGCGACGCCTCTAGAAGTTAATCGGGCGACGCTCTAGAAGTTAATCGGGGCGACGCCTCTAGAAGTTAATCGGGGCGACGCCTCTAGAGAAGTTAATCGGGGCGACGCCTCTAGAAGTTAATCGGAGCGACGCCTCTAGAAGTTAATCGGGGCGACGCCTCTAGAAGTTAATCGGGGCGACGCATCTAGAAGTTAGTCGGGGCGACGCCTCTAGAAGTTAATCGGGGCGACGCCTCTAGAGAAGTTAATCGGGGCGACGCCTCTAGAAGTTAATCGGAGCGACGCCTCTAGAAGTTAATCGGGGCGACGCCTCTAGAAGTTAATCGGGGCGACGCATCTAGAAGTTAATCGGGGCGACGCCTCTAGAAGTTAATCGGGGCGACGCCTCTAGAAGTTAATCGGGGCGACGCCTCTAGAAGTTAATCGGGGCGACGCCTCTAGAAGTTAATCGGGGCGACGCCTCTATAAGTTAATCGGGGCGACGCCTCTAGAGAGTTAATCGGGGCGACGCCTCTAGAAGTTAATCGGAGCGACGCCTCTAGAAGTTAATCGGGGCGACGCCTCTAGAAGCTAATCGGGGCGACGCCTCTAGAAGTTAATCGGGGCGACGCCTCTAGATTAATCGGGGCGACGCCTCTAGAAGTTAATCGGGGCGATGCCTCTAGAAGTTAATCAGGGCGACGCCTCTAGAGGTTAATCGGGGCGACGCCTCTAGAAGTTAATCGGGGCGACGCCTCTAGAAGTTAATCGGGGCGACGCCTCTAGAAGTTAATCGGGGCGATGCCTCTAGAGAAGTTAATCGGGGCGACGCCTCTAGAAGTTAATCAGAGCGACGCCTCTAGAAGTTAATCGGGGCGACGCCTCTAGAAGCTAATCGGGGCGACGCCTCTAGAAGTTAATCGGAGCGACGCCTCTAGAAGTTAATCGGGGCGACGACTCTAGAAGCTAATCGGGGCGACGCCTCTAGAAGTTAATCGGGGCGACGCCTCTAGAAGTTAATCGGGGCGACGCATCTAGAAGTTAATCGGAGCGACGCCTCTAGAAGTTAGTCGGGGCGACGCCTCTAGAAGTTAATCGGGGCGACGCCTCTAGAAGTTAATCAGGGCGACGCCGCTAGAAGTTAATCAGGGCGACGCCTCTAGAAGTTAATCGGGGCGATGCCTCTAGAAGTTAATCAGGGCGACGCCTCTAGAGGTTAATCGGGGCGACGCCTCTAGAAGTTAATCTGGGCGACGCCTCTAGAAGTTAATCGGAGCGACGCCTCTAGAAGTTAATCGGGGCGACGCCTCTAGAAGTTAATCGGGGCGACGCATCTAGAAGTTAGTCGGGGCGACGCCTCTAGAAGTTAATCAGGGCGACGCCTCTAGAAGTTAATCGGGGCGACGCCTCTAGAAGTTAATCGGGGCGACGCCTCTAGAAGTTAATCGGGGCGACGCCTCTATAAGTTAATCGGGGCGACGCCTCTAGAGAAGTTAATCGGGGCGACGCCTCTAGAAGTTAATCGGGGCGACGCCTCTAGAAGTTAATCGGGCGACGCCTCTAGAAGTTAATCGGGGCGACGCCTCTAGAAGTTAATCGGGGCGACGCCTCTAGAAGTTAATCGGGGCGACGCCTCTAGAAGTTAATCGGGGCGACGCCTCTAGAAGTTAATCGGGGCGATGCCTCTAGAAGTTAATCAGGGCGACGCCTCTAGAGGTTAATCCGGGCGACGCCTCTAGAAGTTAATCGGGGCGACGCCTCTAGAAGTTAATCGGGGCGACGCCTCTAGAGAAGTTAATCGGGGCGATGCCTATAGAGACGTTAATCGGGGCGACGCCTCTAGAAGTTAATCGGAGCGACGCCTCTAGAAGTTAATCGGGGCGACGCCTCTAGAAGCTAATCGGGGCGACGCCTCTAGAAGTTAATCGGAGCGACGCCTCTAGAAGTTAATCGGGGCGACGACTCTAGAAGCTAATCGGGGCGACGCCTCTAGAAGTTAA
>CM026400.1:25066797-25120026 GCA_014843695.1 Archivesica marissinica | reverse complement strand
TATAAATACCATGCCATACGTATAATGACTGAATAACTTATTGTTAACATTACCATTATAAATACCATGCCATACGTATAATGACTGAATAACTTATTGTTAACATTACCATTATAAATACCATGCCATACTTATAATGACTGAATAACTTATTGTTAACATTACCATTATAAATACCATGCCATGCTTATAATGACTGAATAACTTATTGTTAACATTACCATTATAAATACCATGCCATACGTATAATGACTGAATAACTTATTGTTAACATTACCATTATAAATACCATGCCATGCTTATAATGACTGAATAACTTATTGTTAACATTGCCATTATAAATACCATGCCATACTTATAATGACTGAATAACTTATTGTTAACATTACCATTATAAATACCATGCCATGCTTATAATGACTGAATAACTTATTGTTAACATTACCATTATAAATACCATGCCATACGTATAATGACTGAATAACTTATTGTTAACATTACCATTATAAATACCATGCCATGCTTATAATGACTGAATAACTTATTGTTAACATTGCCATTATAAATACCATGCCATACTTATAATGACTGAATAACTTATTGTTAACATTACCATTACAAATACCATGCCATACGTATAATGACTGAATAACTTATTGTTAACATTACCATTATAAATACCATGCCATACGTATAATGACTGAATAACTTATTGTTAACATTACCATTATAAATACCATGCCACACGTATAATGACTGAATAACTTATTGTTAACATTACCATTATAAATACCATGCCATACGTATAATGACTGAATAACTTATTGTTAACATTATAAATACCATGTCATACGTATAATGACTGAATAACTTATTGTTAACATTACCATTATAAATATCATGCCATACGTATAATGACTGAATAACTTATTGTTAACATTACCATTATAAATACCATGCCATACTTATAATGACTGAATAACTTATTGTTAACATTACCATTATAAATACCATGCAATACGTATAATGACTGAATAACTTATTGTTAACATTACCATTATAAATACCATGCCATACGTATAATGACTGAATAACTTATTGTTAACATTACCATTATAAATACCATGCCATACTTATAATGGCTGAATAACTTATTGTTAACATTGCCATTATAAATACCATGCCATACTTATAATGGCTGAATAACTTATTGTTAACATTACCATTATAAATACCATGCCATACTTATAATGGCTGAATAACTTATTGTTAACATTGCCATTATAAATACCATGCCATACTTATAATGACTGAATAACTTATTGTTAACATTACCATTATAAATACCATGCCATACGTATAATGACTGAATAACTTATTGTTAACATTACCATTATAAATACCATGCCACACGTATAATGACTGAATAACTTATTGTTAACATTACCATTATAAATACCATGCCATACGTATAATGACTGAATAACTTATTGTTAACATTACCATTATAAATACCATGCCATACTTATAATGACTGAATAACTTATTGTTAACATTACCATTATAAATACCATGCCATACGTATAATGACTGAATAACTTATTGTTAACATTACCATTATAAATACCATGCCATACTTATAATGACTGCATAACTTATTGTTAACATTACCATTATAAATACCATGCCATACGTATAATGACTGAATAACTTATTGTTAACATTACCATTATAAATACCATGCCACACGTATAATGACTGAATAACTTATTGTTAACATTACCATTATAAATACCATGCCATACTTATAATGACTGAATAACTTATTGTTAACATTACCATTATAAATACCATGCCATACTTATAATGACTGAATAAATACCATGCCCAGGGCCGTCGCTGGAGCTATTTTGATGATACGCACGGTCAAATTTGTTTGTCAATTGAACATAGCGTGCGATTACGCTAGGGGGGTCTCCCCACCCCCCGGGATATTTTTGGAAATGAGGAAGCAATTTCCTGCATTTCAATGCATTTTGTAACATAGAATTGCAGGACTATTGCTCTTATCAATTAATCAAGCACGTAAAATAGCACAAACTATTTCGAGATGCACCATATTTGCAATGGGCTCAATTATTCCACCACTCCACACATCACGGCGCCTATGTATCCCTACTACCCCCCTGGCGTTTTAATTCATTTTTGGAGTTTTAATTTGTTTTCATTTTCTCAGACCAATGATACGCACGTGCGTACTTGCGTATGCCCAGCGACGGGCCTGATGCCATACGTATAATGACTGAATAACTTATTGTTAATGTAATCACAGTGACTTATATACAGTGTTATTTATAACGATTTACTATTCAGGTGACTTATAGATCCATTGGGTCGGGTGCTATATTTATTTGTTAATGCGTACTTACTTATACAGACGGGTATGTAGTCCAGTGGTAACACGCTGAACTGGTACTCCAGGGATCGCAGGTTCGATCCCCCGTCTGACCCTAATAAAATTAACACTCTTCCAGATGGGACGTTAAACCGAGGTCTCTTGTCGGTGCTTTACACCTATCCTCCAAAAATCTAAAATGACTATTCTCTTCGGGAGGCGTCGCTCATATGGGCAACCGGTAACGACGATAAATACACATAAAACACACGTACTGTAGGTTCGAATCACACTTGGATGTCGAATTATTTTAAGCGAGGAAGCTATTCTGTGATAAGTCGATAGTCTACACGTGTACCCGTGCGTGCATGAAGTACTTCTCGGTGGGGTGCATCCTGGGTATTCGTCCACCAATGCTAGCTGGAGAGGCGACGTAGAGAGGCGACGTATGACCTAAGCTGATGGTGCGGCGTTATACCCCAAAAACAATACACACATTAAAACGATAGCTGGAAACTTGTATGCTAAGGAGCATCTGTTTTCATAATACCAAGCTATTAACTAGCAACTCGGTATCGTAAGCTTCATCTGTTTATTAATTGTAATATTTCAAGGTTTGTATCAGATTGTATTCATACATGAATTACATTTGCAATATAGGAACCATTAATTGGGATTATTAATATACATTTCATGATAATGTTATTTAACCACAGTGTCTCCCAAAAAGATGCTTGATAAATCGCGCCGTTGTCTATTACACACACACACACACACACACACAGTCACACACACCGATGTGATTAATTGCTATCTAACGACAATATAGCTGGACAAGTAATTACACGTGAGTTCTGGCTAACTTACACGTGTCAACACTATGTCATATTGCGTGTGAAACATTGAGGAACATATTCTCTGATTTCTCAACAAATCAATAACACTTGAAAGATATCAAATAGTAATTTGATCGTGATCGGATAGAGGTATTTTGACAGGTATTAATGCATCATAATGTTTCAATGACTACTGCCATGACATGTGGACTAACGCCGACATGTTTTTGATGCGAGTGTTACAATTGCGACATGCGCCAGTCAACTCCGTGATACTTATCTTTCCATTCTGTAAACAATAAAATCTGAAACATAGTTTCTTATTAATGTTCTATTGAGCAATGAATACCGAGTAGTAAGCCCAGTTTGGCCTTGGAATCCTGGGTAATGTTTACCGTGTGGTAAGCGCAGTTTGGCCTTGGAATCTTGGGTAATGTTACCGTGTAGTAAGCTCAGTTTGGCCTTGGAATCTTGGGTAATGTTTACCGTGTAGTAAGCGCAGTTTGGCCTTGGAATCTTGGGTAAATATTACCGTGTAGTAAGCGCAGTTTGGCCTTGGAATCTTGGGTAATGTTTGCCGTGTAGTAAGCCCAGTTATTTATGCAGTGTGGCGGTTGTAAAGCGGCGTTATTTATGCAGTGTGGCGGTTGTAAAGCGGTGTTATTTATGCAGTGTGGCGGATGTAAAGCGGTGTTATTTATGCAGTGTGGCGGATGTAAAGAAGTGTTATTTATGCAGTGTGGCGGATGTAAAGAAGTGTTATTTATGCAGTGTGGCGGATGTAAAGAAGTGTTATTTATGCAGTGTGGCGGTTGTAAAGAAGTGTTATTTATGCAGTGTGGCGTTGTAAAGCGGCGTTATTTATGCAGTGTGGCGGTTGTAAAGCGGCGTTATTTATGCAATGTGACGGTTTTAAAGCGGTGTTATTTATGTAGTGTGGCGGCTGTTAAACGGCGTTATGATCACAATAACGACCAGCCTCCGAACTCACAATAACGATCAGCCTCCGAACTCACAATTACGACCAGCCTCCGAACTCACAATAACGACCAGCCTCCGAACTCACAATAACGACCAGCCTCCGAACTCACAATAACGATCAGCCTCCGTACCAGCCTCCGAACTCACAATTACGACCAGTCTCCGAACTCACAATAACGATAGTTAAATTTAATTGTTCAAATGAGTTCTTTCGCTAAATAGAATCTTTATCATTATTATTAATGTGAACTATCTGGTGTTTCTTGATCATGTGTGGTGGATGTAACTACATTTATATGCGTAGCTTAACCTTCAAGCACAATTCCTTGTAATGTTCCTTTTGGAGGTGCACAACAATAGCGAGTGCACAACAATAGCGAGTGCACAACAATAGCGGATGCACAACAATAGCGGATGCACAACAATAGCGCAACACTAGCGGATGCACAACAATAGCGGATGCACAACAATAGCGAGTGCACAACAATAGCGAGTGTACAACAATAGCGAATGCACAACAATAGCGGATGCACAACAATAGCGGATGCACAACAATAGCGAGTGCACAACAATAGCGAGTGCACAACTATAGCGACTACACAACAATAGCGAGTGCACAACAATAGCGAGTGCACAACAGTAGCGACTGCACAACAATAGCGACTGCACAACAATAGCGAATGCACAACAATAGCGGATGCACAACAATAGCGAGTGCATAACAATAGCGAGTGCACAACAATAGCGAGTGCACAACAGTAACGAGTGCATAACAGTAGCGACTGCACAACAATAGCGAATGTACAACAATAGCGAGTGCACAACAGTAGCGACTGCACAACAATAGCGACTGCACAACAATAGCGAATGCACAACAATAGCGGATGTACAACAATAGCGGATGCACAACAATAGCGGATGCACAACAATAGCGAGTGCACAACAATAGCGAGTCCACAACAGTAGCGACTGCACAACAATAGCGGATGCACAACAATAGCGACTGCACAACAATAGCGGATGCACAACAATAGCGGATGTACAACAATAGCGACTACACAACAATAGCGACGACACAACAATAGCGAGTGCACAACAATAGCGAATGTACAACAATAGCGAGTACACAACAATAGCGAATGTACAACAATAGCGAGTACACAACAATAGCGAATGCACAACAATAGCGACTGCACTACAATAGCGAATGCACAACAATAGCGAGTGCACAACAATAGCGAATGCACAACAATAGCGGATGCACAACAATAGCGGATGCACAACAATAGCGAGTGCACAACAATAGCGACTGTACAACAATAACGAATGCACAACAATAGCGAATGCACAACAATAGCGGATGCACAACAATAGCCAGTGCACAACAATAGCGACTGCACAACAATAGCGGATGCACAACAATAGCGAGTGCACAACAATAGCGAGTGCACAACAATAGCGAGTGCACAGCAATAGTGAGTGCACAACAATAGCGAGTGCACAACAATAGCGAGTGCACAGCAATAGCGAGTGTACAACAATAGCGAGTGCACAACAATAGCGAGTGCACAACAATAGCGGATGCACAACAATAGCGGATGTACAACAATAGCGAATGCACAACAATAGCGAGTGCACAACAATAGCGGATGCACAACAATAGCGAGTGCACAACAATAGCGAATGCACAACAATAGCGAGTGCACAACAATAGCGAATGCACGTGTTGAGTAGCAGGAGAGTGTATGTATTCCATCTCGTGTATTCAAGAAATTGCCTTAATGAAAAAGACCTATAGTCTCCATTATAGCTTAACCCTTTCAACACCACATACCTTTAAATAGGCTTACAAAAAGTGTAGATCCAGATGAGACGGCTCGTCACAGATGAGCCGGCTCGTGACGAGCCGTCTCATCAGGATCTGCACTCTTTGCCAGTAATATTACTTATTTTAGACAAATATTACCCATTTTGATAAATGAACTGGTCCAAATGTAATTTTCTGATTAATTTATTGGTCTGAAAATATCGTGGACCAGTCCATGTTAGTTACTTGGTGTTGAATGGGTTAATGCTGGGATGTTACATGCTTTTATGTGAGAAGCTATCCAGCTGACCTGTGGAAGATCGGTGGTTCTACCAAGGTGTCCATCCGGGCCTGACATGCTGCTCAGAATGGCACGCGGAGTATTCCTCCACCAATAAGAATTGGAGAGGCACCATATGCAGACCTAACATTTCGGTGGCGGGCTTATTTAAGTACCTCATAACTCAATCATCACCTACATTTCAGGCCTATTTTAATTTACTTTATAATTTATAATCATTGTATGAAAACGACATGGTAAAAAAGAAATATGATAAATTGCTTTTACGCCACCAGATGACGGGATACGTTTGATAATAATCAACGTATTATCGCTGTTAATATCACTATATAATCTGCTATTAGACTTGTGTGTGTTTACGATTATTTATCGTCGCTACCGTTATGATCGACGTCTCCTGAAGAGATTAGTCATTTTGGATGTTTGGAGGATAGTGCAATGATACAGACATAGATCCATTCAAGAGTCTCCTCTGGTTCTTTTACGTACACGATGTGCAGCACCGACACGAGACCTCGGTTTAAAGCCCCGTTTGAACCAGATGAGACTCTGGAATGGGTCTCTGTCTGTATCATTGCACTATGCTCCACACATCTAAAATTACTAATCTCTACAGGAGGCGTCGCTCATATGGGCAACCGGTAGCGACGATAAATAAACGTAAACACTCACACTCACAAAATGGACTCCAAACACATACTATAGCTAAACCATTCAATAGTGCAGTAATGATATTGGTGCCTGGCAACAGTTTCAATATATACCATAGCAACCCAATTTGATAACTGCTATTGACCAAGTATGTAAAAATGTTCTTTTAAGATAAATCCAATATATTGGTATAATAATTACAGCTATTCTATAAAAGTAAAGTAAAAAACTAAAGTGTTTGTTTATTATAGTGTCACCCCTATTTAAAGGGCCAGCCATTTCTGACTTATGAGACACCTCTTTTTATGAACATCAGTACTTCTCGAATCCTATGCTTGTGTGCCAGACGTCAGGCTGGTAGGCAATCGGTAACCATTATTTAACTAGGTGGCGGCTCACCAACCGGCCATATCAGAACGAACCCCTGACGAGATTTGAACCTCCCGCTCCGTAGGCGATGGCCCTAACCACTGGGCTACGGAGACGGTATATTATATCTATATTATAAGGTCATATTAACGTAATAACTGCCTGTTGATTATGGCAAGGTTATTGAAATCCAACACATTTTTTCAAATTTAAATTAATAGTTTAGAAAATAGTACAACACTATCATATAGCAATTGCATTAAGTCACTTGCTATTGGAGAAGACTAGCCTGGGAACAGGCGTCGATATATTTTGCCTGGTCAGTCAAATAAATATATTTTAACACCGAGACTATTAATTGGGCCGTATTGAGCTTCTGATAATATCAATGTAATTTTGCCAGAAGTTAAAAAGTGAAAAATCGACAGACTAACACCCAGGCTAAGAGAAGATCTCTATAAGCTATAATAGCTTTCGGTTCTAATCCCTTTTCATTCATGTATCTAAATTTGTGTAAACTGTATATTTGTATATGCTGTATGGTTTGAAATAAATGTTTAAACTAAATCCAACACACTGTATGCGATACAGTCGAACAATCATAGGAATCTATGGGAGCATTTTAATGTATATTATTAAATAATAAATTAAATAAATTATTAAATATATATTATTTCATCAAGGGCAACAACTGTGTGTAAGATGAGCTCTTCATGGTGTAGTATTATACTAATACAAACATTGCATATACTGAAGCCCATATTTCTGAAATTACCAGATCCAAACAATTCCGTCGTTTACCATATTGACTATGATAAACAGCTGGCTGTCTATGTGCCATTTCATCGTCTAATTAAATATACAAATAAAATTTCTGTTGTTAATTAATTGCAAGATAAACTCGCGTACAGAATAAATCATTTTCTAAAGTGTCTATCAACGCTAAACAATCATACCATCCCAGCCAACGCTTATCTGTTACATCGGAACGAATCTTTCCAATATAGCCGCAAGTAGAGGAGGCTGAACACAATTTCATTTGATCAACCGCGACATTGCGTGCGCAGTTAGACAACAAATAAACCAATCGAAAGTCACAATCAACCGTACTCCGCAGAAAACACCTGCTATCGATTTTCATTGGCTGTTCAGGAGGACGTCAGTAATTAGATCATTTAATAGTTTACAGTTTTAAATTGTATTATTACATTTCGCTATTTATGTGTACATGTATATTATAATAGTATCGATGAGGCGTTATGAAACGCCATATGTATGTTTCAATTAATAACGCACGTTGAGATATATATTTAATACAGGGTGAGTAACACAACATCGAGTGGTAAGTAGCAACTGCCGAAAGTCAATGATAGAAAACTAGATCAAAGTTTTATCCAGAAAGAATAAAACATAATATGTGCATCGTGTGTACACGGCAAGAGATATTTAATGTGCTTAAAATACAGGGCCCCGTTTTGTCAACACAGTCGGTAGCAAGTCGGTCTTATCTTAAGACCGCTATTTACGACGCAGGACCGTTTTATCAACACGGTCGTAAGTCTTCTGTCGCAGGTAAGATTTGCATTCGTCGTACGACAGTAAAAACAGTGACACAGTCTGAAATGTAAACTTCCGACGCACATAAATTATCTTCGCGCACAAATGTCAACATCGGACATGTTTAAAACACGGCGCCCCTGTATAATATATTATTCATAGTTTCTTAACTTCTTGGAATATGTTCATAATTCTTATATCGAATCAAACCTTACACAGATATGCAAACTATATTAAATCTAATATGACTTCGTTGGTCAAATCCGTAGTTTTAACAGGCCGGTATTGGAATGGAAAACACGGCCACGTCTTCCTTGTTACTGTCAATGTATAATATATTTTAGTACCACTGGTATGCTTCCAGCTTTCCAATCGTGCAAAAATATTTAAAATGCGATACGTAGTTTACATACGATCAATTGTTAAAGCAGCATTACATCGTATGAAATAAAAGATATTTGAAAAAATCAATTTGTACGTATAGGTAGCAATGCTGCTACACATTCTAACATTATACTTTGTATATATGCTTTTGTTCATTTGGTAAACAGTGTTTATTTGCAATAAAACAAACTCGAAACCGAGAGTAGGACTTTCCGAGTCGATCGGTCACGCATTTGTTTACAACCGGAACGCATCGTCCGTACTTGTTTACATTCGGAATGCATCGTTCCCATTTGCCCCACGTTGTCTTTTTTAATTAAATTACTTGATATGTTGATTCATACCTCTGTTAGTTAAGTCTTTTTGGGGCATTTCTACATCCCCGAGAGGTGTTCGAAATTAGAGGAAGATAGATCGATAGTCTTTCATGTTCAAAATATATACGTTGTTTTCTACATCCTCTGTTGTTTCACGCATGCGCGTGATGCGTGTTTAAATTTCGTGTGTTGATAAACAAATTCACGTATACGACGGTTTAAATTTATTTCGATTTTTGTAAACACACACACATTAGTATTTATATTTTACCCACAACATCCTTTATTACGATGTAATGCTGCTTTAAACATGTCAATATTTTTTATTATTATATTTATACATCGTGTTTGCGTAATCGTAGTGGAAGTCGTGATAGCGCAGTGGATGCGCGTTCGCTTCAGGTGCGAAAGGTCCGGAGTTCGAGCCCCGCTGGAGCAGTTACGATTGTGCCCTTAGGCAAGGCATTTAAATTCCACGTTGCCTCTTCTCTCCCTCGTGGCGATGGATTCCATCAGGAATGAGGTCTCGAGAGTGATTAATATAAATTGTAATAACTTGTTTCGCAATCGAGCTAAAATAAATTTGTATAAACAAAATACGATCAATTGTTAAACATGTCCAGACTTTTTATTATTATATTATACAGTGATCCCAAATTTCTTTTCTAATAGGAATATGTTGTTAAATATTATTTCATGTTCAATGGTATGTCACAGATTCAATATACATGTAGATATTCAAATGAACCAGTTCTCAATATAATGAAATTCTAGAAATGAAGGATAAAACTTAATTGGCAATAGAATAGAATATCTCCTATATATTTATATACATACTCATCGTGAATACATTGTTCATGTTATATTATATATCGTTGCTGCATCTAAGCTGATGGAAGAGTCGCACATTGCATGTGTCTGTAAATAACGTTGAAGCAACTGAATAGGGCCTACGGTATTTACATGTTACCACAATATCTAGTGATGTAAATACTGAATAGGGCCTACGGTATTTACATGTTACCACAATATCTAGTGATGTAAATACTGAATAGGGCCTACGGTATTTACATGTTACCACAATATCTAGTGATGTAAATACTGAATAGGGCCTACGGTATTTACATGTTACCACAATATCTAGTGATGTAAATACTGAATAGGGCCTACGGTATTTACATGTTACCACAATATCTAGTGATGTAAATACTGAATAGGGCCTACGGTATTTACATGTTACCACAATATCTAGTGATGTAAATACTGAATAGGGCCTACGGTATTTACATGTTACCACAATATCTAGTGATGTAAATACTGAATAGGGCCTACGGTATTTACATGTTACCACAATATCTAGTGATGTAAATACTGAATAGGGCCTACGGTATTTACATGTTACCACAATATCTAGTGATGTAAATACTGAATAGGGCCTACGGTATTTACATGTTACCACAGTATCTAGTGATGTAAATACTGAATAGGGCCTACGGTATTTACATGTTACCACAGTATCTAGTGATGTAAATACTGAATAGGGCCTACGGTATTTACATGTTACCACAGTATCTAGTGATGTAAATACTGAATAGATTCCATTCATTAATACACAACTTGTGTTTTACGTTTATTTATCGTCGCTACCTGTTGCCCATATGAGCGACGCCTCCTGAAGAGATTAGTCATTTAGATGTTTGGAGGATAGTGCAATGATACACAGAGAGAGAGACACACATTCCAGAGTCTCCTCTGGTTCTTTTACGTGCACGGTGTAGAGCACCGACACGAGACCTCGGTTTAACGTCCCATCTGAAAGACTGTTAATTTTATTAGGGTCAGACGGGGGATCGAACCTGCGATCCCTGGATTACCAGTCCAGCGTGTTACCACTAGACTACATATCCGTCTGTGATGATGTGCAAGTGATTTGAACCATATATACTCGACCACGAAGCATTATACCGCTATGCAAATAACCATTCACGTGTTACTATGTCAAGTTATATTATTTAAATTTATTTTGGCTGAAAGACTGTTAATTTTATTAGGGTCAGACGGGGGATCGAACCTGCGATCCCTGGTGCGATCCCTGGATTACCAGTCCAGCGTGTTACCACTGGACTATATATCCGTCTGTAATATTACACACCTTTGTATCAGCATGTCTTTTTATACCGGAGATTCTAGCATGCGTAATATACAGGCACGGACAGTAGTCGTATATATCTGTGTGATGAGATTAATAGATCAAATACAGACTGGTCAGTAGTCCAGTGGTGAACACGTTCGTCTGTAGATCCAAGGTTCGATCCTCAGTCTTTCAGATGGGACTTTAAACCGATGTCTAGTGTCAGTGAATAACATCGTTCGCGTAAAAGAACCAGATAATACTCTGCACTTGGTCTCTGTTTGTTTTTGTGGTTTATTAACGTATCACCAACAGCGTACGTTTTATGGCGACTTTATTATTGATGGAGGAAGATCCTGGGTGCCCCTCCAAACAGTATTGGTGGAGGAAGATCCTGGGTGCCCCTCCAAACAGTATTGGTGGAGGAAGATCCTGGGTGCCCTTCCAAACAGTATTGGTGGAGGAAGATCCTGGGTGCCCCTCCAAACAGTATTGGTGGAGGAAGATCCTGGGTGCCCCTCCGAACAGTATTGGTGGAGGAAGATCCTAGGTGCCCCTCCAAACAGTATTGGTGGAGGAAGATCCTGGGTGCCCCTCCAAACAGTATTGGTGGATGAAGATCCTAGGTGCCCCTCCAAACAGTATTGGTGGAGGAAGATTCTGGGTGCCCCTCCAAACAGTATTGGTGGAGGAAGATCCTGGGTGCCCCTCCAAACAGTATTGGTGGAGGAAGATCCTGGGTGCCCCTCCAAACAGTATTGGTGGAGGAAGATCCTGGGTGCCCCTCCAAACAGTATTGGTGGAGGAAGATCCGGGGTGCCCCTCCAAACAGTATTGGTGGAGGAAGATCCGGGGTGCCCCTCCAAACAGTATTGGTGGAGGAAGATCCTGGGTGTCCCTCCAAACAGTATTGGTGGAGGAAGATCCTGGGTGCCCCTCCAAACAGTATTGGTGGAGGAAGATCCTGGGTGCCCCTCCAACAGTATTGGTGGAGGAAGACCCTGGGTGCCCCTCCAAACAGTATTGGTGGAGGAAGATCCTGGGTGCCCCTCCAAACAGTATTGGTGGAGGAAGATCCTTAGTGCCCCTCCAAACAGTATTGGTGGAGGAAGATCCTGGGTGCCCCTCCAAACAGTATTGGTGGAGGAAGACCCTGGGTGCCCCTCCAAACAGTATTGGTGGAGGAAGATCCTGGGTGCCCCTCCAAACAGTATTGGTGGAGGAAGATCCTTAGTGCCCCTCCAAACAGTATTGGTGGAGGAAGATCCTGGGTGCCCCTCCAAACAGTATTGGTGGAGGAAGATCCTGGGTGCCCCTCCAAACAGTATTGGTGGAGGAAGATCCTGGGTGCCCCTCCAAACAGTATTGGTGGAGGAAGATCCTGGGTGCCCCTCCAAACAGTATTGGTGGAGGAAGATCATGGGTGCTCCTCCAAACAGTATTGGTGGAGGAAGATCCTGGGGCCCCTCCAAACAGTATTGATGGAGGAAGATCCTGGGTGCCCCTCCAAACAGTATTGGTGGATGAAGGTCCTGGGTGCCCCTCCAAACAGTATTGGTGGAGGAAGATCCTGGGTGCCCCTCCAAACAGTATTGGTGGAGGAAGATCCTGGCTGCCCCTCCAAACAGTATTGTTGGAGGAAGATCCTGGGTGCCCCTCCAAACAGTATTGGTGGTGGAAGATCCTGGGTGCCCCTCCAAACAGTATTGGTGGAGGAAGATCCTGGGTGCCCCTCCAAACAGTATTGGTGGAGGAAGATCCTGGGTGCCCCTCCAAACAGTATTGGTGGAGGAAGATCCTGGGTGCCCCTCCAAACAGTATTGGTGGAGGAAGATCCTTGGTGCCCCTCCAAACAGTATTGTGGAGGAAGATCCTGGGTGCCCCTCCAAACAGTATTGATGGAGGAAGATCCTGGGTGCCCCTCCAAACAGTATTGGTGGATGAAGGTCCTGGGTGCCCCTCCAAACAGTATTGGTGGAGGAAGATCCTGGGTGCCCCTCCAAACAGTATTGGTGGAGGAAGATCCTGGGTGCCCCTCCAAACAGTATTGGTGGAGGAAGATCCTGGGTGCCCCTCCAAACAGTATTGGTGGTGGAAGATCCTGGGTGCCCCTCCAAACAGTATTGGTGGAGGAAGATCCTGGGTGCCCCTCCAAACAGTATTGGTGGAGGAAGATCCTGGGTGCCCCTCCAAACAGTATTGGTGGAGGAAGATCCTGGGTGCCCCTCCAAACAGTATTGGTGGAGGAAGATCCTTGGTGCCCCTCCAAACAGTATTGGTGGAGGAAGATCCTGGGTGCCCCTCCAAACAGTGTGTGAAGCGTGAACGGTCACCTGTGTGGAACCACCAACATTCCGAATAGCTTCCTCGCACGAAATAATCCGACACCCCCGGTGGGAATATAAACATCAGCTGTGAGGGGCAAGTGATTCGAATTGAACAACATTAACCAATCGGCCACACACCCGTCTCTGTCTCTATCACTGCAATATCCTCCAAAATCTAAAATGACTAGTCTTTTTAAGAGGCGTCGTTCATATGTGCAACCAGCAGCGACGATAATTAAACTAAAAAACACAATAGATCAAAGGCAATGATAAATGGTCGCTTTAACTACCATATTGTCGTGATGTTAACTTGGTCGGTAAGTTATATTGAAACTAATTATAACCAGGACAATCATGGATGTTAGGAAGTAGAAATAAAACAACTGAAGTATTCTAAATTTCATTATTTATAATGTCATTGCAAATATACCCAATATAATTTTATTATACATGTACAGATACATATTGACACTTGTAACATTACTGACACTATGGGTAATGCAGTTTCGAATCCTCGCATATATGGAATAGAATTATCACAGAATTGCCAAGATGAATTGGTTTAAACAATATTTATTGCAAACCATAAATCACATATAATATACAACATACATAATGCAAAGGATTAAGTAGGAAGCTAAAAGTAGCAATGCCCTGCATGTGTGGTACATAGAATGTGCTTGTTGAAATGTGAAGCTAAAAGTAGCAATGCCCTGCATGTGTGGTACATAGAATTAAGGTGATTGTTGAAATGTGAAGCTAAAAGTAGCAATGCCCTGCATGTGTGGTACTTAGAAGTATGGTGCTTCTTGAAATGTGAAGCTAAAAGTAGCAATGCCCTGCATGTGTGGTACTTAGAAGTATGGTGCTTCTTGAAATGTGAAGCTAAAAGTAGCAATGCCCTGCATGTGTGGTACTTAGAAGTATGGTGCTTCTTGAAATGTGAAGCTAAAAGTAGCAATGCCTTGCATGTGTGATACCTAGAAGGTGCTTGTTGAAATGTGAAGCTAAAAGTAGCAATGCCTTGCATGTGTGATACTTAGAAGGTGATTGTTGAAATGTTGGCATGAAGTCATTTATTACGTCTTTTATGACGTCACATATTGTTGTTTAAGCACGATTTAGCCCATGGCACAGTTGCATCATTTTCTATCATAAAAACACTTTTCATCCTAAATAAAAAGAATATGTGTTTGCTTAAGTGAATGATCGAATACTATTTTACTCATGAACATAGTAAGCTATTAATATCACTCGTGGCTAGCTCCACACTTGGTAATAATGCTTTCAATGTTCATTCGGTGAAATATAATTCGATCATACACTGAAATAAACACATATCCTCTTATAATTATATCGTCGGAACAAAAAAAGGAAAACAATAAAAAACTAGATCACATGGGCTGTTTACTTTTTACCTACCATCAATATATATGCCTCATATATGCCTTATATATGCCTTATATATGCCTCATATATGCCTTATATATGCCTTATATATGCCTTATATATGCCATATATATGCCATATATATGCCTCATATAATTATGCGTTAAATTATCTAATAATCTTGAGGAATGGTAATAACTAATATATGATAATATGTCAGGGTTCAAAACTGCATTACCAAGTTTATTTTAAACATAATTACATGTATCTACACAAAATAAGAAAGCATAGAGTATAAACAAGGAAGGGAAATATGAGTATGCGTATACACAATGTGGTTATTCTGGTACAGAACAAGCATGTGTACCGCGTGATCATAACAACAATGTGTACCGCGTGATCATAACAACAATGTGTACCGCGTGATCATAACAACAATGTGTACCGCGTGATCATAGCAACAATGTGTACCGCGTGATCATATCAACAATGTGTACCGCGTGATCATATCAACAATGTGTACCGCGTGATCATATCAACAATGTGTACCGCGTGATCATATCAACAATGTGTACCGCGTGATCATAACAACAATGTGTACCGCGTGATCATAACAACAATGTGTACCGCGTGATCATAGCAACAATGTGTACCGCGTGATCATAGCAACAATGTGTACCGCGTGATCATAACAACAATGTGTACCGCGTGATCATATCAACAATGTGTACCGCGTGATCATAACAACAATGTGTACCGCGTGATCATAACAACAATGTGTACCGCGTGATCATAGCAACAATGTGTACCGCGTGATCATAACAACAATGTGTACCGCGGGATCATAACAACAATGTGTACCGCGTGATCATAGCAACAATGTGTACCGCGTGATCATAGCAACAATGTGTACCGCGTGATCATAGCAACAATGTGTACCGCGTGATCATAACAACAATGTATACCGCGTGATCATAGCAACAATGTGTACCGCGTGATCATAGCAACAATGTGTACCGCGTGATCATAGCAACAATGTGTACCGCGGGATCATAACAACAATGTGTACCGCGTGATCATAGCAACAATGTGTACCGCGTGATCATAGCAACACTGTGTACCGCGTGATCATAACAACAATGTGTACCGCGTGATCATAACAACAATGTGTACCGCGTGATCATAACAACAATGTGTACCGCGTGATCATAGCAACAATGTGTACCGCGGGATCATAACAACAATGTGTACCGCGTGATCATAGCAACAATGTGTACCGCGTGAGCATAGCAACAATGTGTACCGCGTGATCATAGCAACAATGTGTACCACGTGATCATAACAACAATTTCACCATATAGATGTCTGGCCCACAGATACACCAACTGCGAGGTTGGTATGCTACAGCACCCTGAATGGAATTCCTTAGAATCAATACTTCTCTAACTCTCAATGCTTTGCGTGATGTAAAGAAAACACATAGGTGTGCCATATATGTGTTATTCAAAGGATGTGTGATATACTGCAGCGTTTCTTGAGATGTCGTCATAAAATGTACATAACCGGTCTACACATGACACGTACAGCTATATCATCAGGGAATCTGAAATAAATAAAATATAAAATTCTATTAACATCAAAGTTCTACATTTCTATCTGTTAAATTCCTATAAAATTGAACATTTTAACTAATACAGACAATATACATGTATATTAAAAAATGGTTAAATAATCAACTGTATAAACATTATTTACTTTACTTTAGAACAATTTCGAAGCAAGTTGTAACAACTTATATTAAACACTCTCGTTGGCGCAGATGAAAGCGTATAGGTCATTCGTGTGCGACGTAACCGGAGAAAACTCACCAGTCCGATTTGGCACATACCTTTTTCGATCCCTGGAACGTACCCAGAATGCATTGGATAGAAGCGAGCATGCTAATCACTACACTAATCTGACAGCTTATGAAACAACTGAGCAATTAATGATCATGTAAGCAAGAGTTCACCTACCTGTTGACGCCATGCAAATCTGCAACTTCGGACAATAAATCACCCTTTGATTGGTGTAAATCAACAAGCACCTGAAATGAACAAACCATTTTAACTATTATTGATACATAAACCAGTCAGTTTTTAACACAATATAAGTATATTACATTGCAACATTGTGGTCATTGGATGACTTTATTTACGATATCTTAGCTGCGACTTTGTTGATAAGACGGATCGTGGTCTTAACAAAGACATAACCTTAACTAAGACGGACTTAGATACACCAGCAACTGTAGCACAAAATACAATACGTCTGAAGGATTGTAGGATAATAAAAAATTGTTAGCGCTGCAAATGGCATAATAACTATTGTATGATTGTTATTAAATATAAAAAGTCGGTGGGTTTGTAAAGAAATTCGTTGTTTTAGTTCATTTAGACACGATACCTCGGGTCAAATTACAATCTGATGGGGGATCGAACCAACCTGAAAGACTGTTAATATGATTAAGGTCAGACGGGGGATCAAACCTGCGATCCCTGTGTGCTAATCACTGAGCCGTATGTAAGTACCAGCTTATTCGTCCATGTATTCATACCTAGAATGGCACCATTAGCAGCAATGACAGCTTGTGGTGCGTTGTGGTACACGATTCAACTCTCCCAACACAAATTGTTTTAGCCGTCTTAGGTTTAGTTTAAACATATTTTATTTCCCAATATAATACATATTGAACAATGCATACACCACGCATAATCATAATACAGAAACAGGATTAGAATGGAAGACAGAGTCTTATATAATTCTTCTCCTCTGCAAAGAGTGTATGTATTTCGGTTGGCTTTTGCAATTGTGTTATAGAGTTAGGAAAGGTTTAACATGAAAACATGCGAAAATAACTACATGTTAAACATTAATACAGATCATAATATAGTGGATTGTGAGTGAGAGAGCGAGAGAAAAAAGAATGTAGTGAGAAGAAGGTGATAAGAAGATAAGAGAGAAGAGCATGTATGTCTCATGTCACAATAATCGTTATTAATACTATTATTCAAATCGCTTACTATCGGATATATAGGTATGAACATGTGTGAATATGAGAGTGTTTTCCTGGTCGGATAGGGCCGGATTTCCTGATAGGAGGGTTTCGAGATCTATGTTGAAATTGTGAAGATTGTTATTTAGAGTTGTACGGCAAACATTGTACATTCTACACTCAAAGAAATAGTGGAAGTTTGTCTCCATTTGACCACAATTACATAAAGCTGTAGGAGTAATAATTTTTAGGAAAAGGTGATAGTTAAGACCACTACATTTCGTACGAAGGCGTGTATGGAGGACTTGAAGTTTTCGTGTACCCACATAAAAGTATGGAGGGACTTTGCTCTTGTTTCTATTGAGATTGGCCTTGAATGTCTGTACTGAGGGAGAGTTACGAACCGTAGAAGGCAGAGAGTTCCAATTCCGAATTGTTGAAGGCAAGACAGAATTATAGTATAGTGACGTTCTGGAATGCACTCCGTGGATATGTTCTGAATCTCTTAAATTGTACCGGGTTTTTGCTTGTCGGGGAATCAATGAGGAGAGATAGTCAGGTGTTTGGTGGGTGTTAATTTTATAGAACATAATAAGCTTGTGTGTGTTTCTTCTGTCCGTTAAACTTTCCCATCTGGTTTCCCGGTGTAGGTTTAGCAAAGAAACGAGCTTAGTTGCTCCAGTGGCAATTCTGCCACATTCGTTTTGGATTTTATCCAGCTGTTCCATCTCATATTTGGTACAGTTGCTCCATACAACATCAGCATATTCAAGGAGAGGCCTTATAAAGGAAAGATATATAATTTCAAGTGATCTACGATCAAGCGAGAATTTTAGTTTCCGCATAATATTGACTCGTTTCCATGCTTTCTCGATAATATAGTCCATATGTGAATGCCAACTACAGTCGTTAGATAGAAATATCCCAAGATGTTTATGGTCTGGAACTTCAGGGATGCGTTGGTCAAACATATAGAGAGGAGGATGTAGTTGCTGATTTCGCTTCTTTGAGATGAGAACAGATTCGGACTTTGCTGGGTTGAAAGTTACAAGCCATTTGTTAGCCCATGTAGAAATTCTGAGTATATCGTTTTGGAGACGGTCTGCAGCTGTACGAGGTTGCTCAACGATCACATAGAGACTTGTATCGTCTGCAAATAAGTTGATGGAGGAAGAGATGTCATCGACAATGTCGTTGATGAAAATGATGAAAAGCATAGGACCTAGGATTGACCCCTGTGGAACTCCGGCTCTTATATTTGCCCATGTCGATTTGCTTCCAGGAAGAACAACCCTTTGTCTTCGGTTGGACAGATAATCTGAAAACCATTGAAAATGAGGACCGGATATACCTGCGTGTAATAGTTTTGCCAGTAGACCTTTATGCCAGACTTTATCAAAGGCTTTACTTATATCGAAGAAGACCGTTCTCACTTCGAGACCATCATCGAGAGCTTTACATAGTGTATCGTATATGTACGTTAGCTGGTTAACAGTTGAGTCACCCGGTATGAACCCTGATTGAGCAGAAGATAGAAACTGGGTTTCCCGAAGGTGGTTGAAAAGATGTTTGAATATTAGACGCTCAAATACTTTTTCAATTGTATTTAACAAAGCGATTGGACGATAGTTACTAGGGAGTGATGCATCTCCCTTTTTGTATACAGCATTAATGTGGGCTTCTTTCCAACTGGTTGGAACTCGTCTGCATTGCAATGAGAAATTAAAAAGATCACATAGTGGTTTGGATAGCTCCTGAGAAGATTCGTAGAGGATTTTGTTGCTTATTCCGTCTGGTCCTGCCGCTTTGTCGACTTGTAAAGAGTCTTAGGTTTAGACATCTCCTTGCTCCTACAGCCTTACCAAATTCATCCACCTAAATAGCCCGTATAGTCAATCACATGCAAACTATCTCCTTCATTAAATTCATTATCATCCTGTATGCTATATGCATGTTCAAGTTTTCTCAACTCCTCAGTATAACTATCACGCTTGCCCAATTCATTGTCTGTATCTGACTGAGTTTGTCTTAATCGCTGAGTTATACGTTGATCTATCTGTTTTCTCAGTGTCTCCTCTTCTATAAAATCCCTTTCACTCTGTTCTATAATCCTTCTTTCGGTTTCGTCTCTCAATATATCCCTTCTCCTTATTCTAAGGTCTCTTTCAGATAAATATTCTGCCATATTTATATAGCACAACTAGAAGCATACAATATCACTGTCGTTTATTATCACAATCTGAACAACATACATAAAATACACAATGATCTCAATGTTATTACACACATGTCATTTCACATACACTATATCAGTGTTACAACTGATGCGACCTCTGTAAAATTACAAAACACAATACACTTATAATCACACACAAAAGCAACTAATTATATATAACTAAGTATTTAAAAATACAATACAGTATAAGTCCATTTCCTACTGTGGATAAAATATTATCTTACTAACATGATTACTTCCCCTTGCTCGATAACACCATTTGCAATTATAATCTTTTTCTACTTACCATTGGCGTAGCTTCTTATCGGCTGTGTAGGCCGTGGTCTACACGAACAATCGAAAAAATAAAAATGCCAAATCTGCAACAAATATCGGGGGGCTAGAATTAAATTATAATATACGCTATAAATAGTTTTCCTAGGAACGACCCCCGGTCCCCTCCCGTTTTAAGTTGGCCTACCAGGCCCGTCGCTGGGCATACGCAAGTACGCACGTGCGTATCATTGGTCTCAGAAAACGAAAAAAATGAAAACTCCAAAAATGCATTAAAACCCCGGGGTGGGCTTGTAGGGATACATAGGCGCCGGGATGTGTGTAGTGGTGGAATAATTGAGCCCATTGCAAATATTGTGCATCTCAAAATTTAGTTTGTGCTATTTTACGTGCTTGTTTAATTGATAAGGGCGATATATCATGTATATTATACATCTAGCCTTAATTTATACCTTTATTCGGATTGTCGTAAGAACTTTAGTCCTGCAATTGTATGTTACAAAATGCAAGAAATTGCTTCCTCATTTCAAAAAAATTCCGGGGGGCATGGCCTCGGACCCCCCTAGCGTACTCGCTCGCTATGCTCACTCGATAAACAAGCATATTTTGGCCGTGCGTATCATCAAAATAGCTCCAGCAACGGCCCTGCCTACACATCGATTCCAGCCAAACTACGCCCCTGCTTAGTGTTTACGGTTAAATATAGGTCAACCTGCAGGCCTTTAAGCAGGCCTTTACAGGCCTGCAGGTTGACCTATATTTAACCGTAAACACACAAGGAATAGCGGTACAAATCTGACGGTCGACGCACTAAACACACGAGGAATAGCGGTACAAATCTGACGGTCGACGCACATCGTATTTGCCACATGCGAGGCCCTGCATGGTATACATCTAATACATGAGCACCACTTATATCTATTATGACCCACGTACATATCAGAGGTTATAAATTGCTGAAATTGAAGTTCTGTATTTTTATAGTACTTACAACTGGTATAAACAATTCAACTCCACTTATGGCCCAAATAAGGCTGGTTGCGCGGGTTAGGCAGCCAGTTCCTGCATTGCTGTACCACACATTCAGGCATCAGTTCCCTCTTATGCCAAGTACAGTCTCTTCTTCTAGCCGCTACTTTTCTCTCTATATATCTGACATCTTTCCATGCGCCACAATTATATAGCATTGCCCAAAACCTCCTGTATAGAAGCTTTCTCTCATGTGAATTTAGATTATGCGGTGGACGATTATTAGCAGGCCACCAAAGTTGTTTGTTCTGTTCATTTATTATGCAAGGGGAACACAAGCACAGTGGACACTCAGCAACACCTTCAGCATACTGAGGCATAGGGGGAGGTACGTAAGCAGCCTCTGCAACGGGCATGGCGGTGGCTGTTTCTTCTATTTCCATCTCTACGTCCCAGTTCTTATTTTGCAAGAAAGTCAGCAATTCTTTTCTTTGTTCATCAGTTACATACATTGTTATTTTACTCAATGGCATCTTGTAGAAATCGGCAGAATATGTGTAATACTCGTATGTTCAAGAGATTATAATTATAATATTATACATGTACTCATAGCATTCACTGTGATTATTATGTAGCATCAATATCGGTAAACGCACACTGACACAGAGACATATTTAAAGTATAACAGAAAACTTGCGAATAATACTGTAGATATATAATTAAATGAAGTATGAAGGTTACCATATAACGAACACATATAGTTTATTCATATAAATACATACATATTATATACATGCATACAAATTATCAGTCTCAGTGATTACGCTACGGCTGATGAGGTACCTACATAACATGTAATCTATGTCCCTGGGCTGATCTGGATTATGTAGTTTGAATACTCATAACTATCAATTTTCTTTACAATCAATAATATACGTTTACTTAAATTGTCAGGGCCTCATTTTGACTAATTCTCAGCTCACAGAGTGATCGTGCATATTAACCGTTAGAAAATACCTACATACGCCAAATTATACTGAATGTACTGCTACATTGTTGATACAAGCCACTAATCACATGGAACAGGTAGTAAAGTATAAATCTTTACAATTGGACGGGGTCAAACTGCAGGCCTTTAACCGCGACGTAATAATTGATAGTACCACGTAAATCAAAAAACTCGTGCGAACATTTTTCTACTTCATTGAAGTATAAGGCGATCTAAAGATAACGACCTATATACTACTGGTAGTATTTAACTGATAGTACTACTTTCCTCTAAAATCTCGTGCAAAAAATAATTTATTCATTGAGGCTCATGAATGAAATTACACAACGACCTACAGACGACATTTTTCATAAAGTTTGATTTTGCATACATATGAATGAGATAGCATGAGAACTACTCATATATCATTCATTTATTTGCTTTCAAATTATCCTTTTCAAAGTTCATACGTACACGCTTCTCCGAAACTACTCCATTATAAACCATGTTTTCACTTTTTCACAATACATGTATATGTATTTTATCTGTATGCTATAAGCATCAGCTGATGTCTTAATGCAATAAATGTTGTTGTTGTTGTTGTTGTTGTTGGATGGCTGGTTCTAAATGGACTATGAATATACCAGGAAAAAGGTCAACCAATCAAAAACAATTATATGACAATCATAATCATAGAAACTACACTTACTTCTATTATCCTATATCCAAAATATATTCACTTAATCCTCCAATCACTAACACTATACACTAGCACAAACACACGTGTACCTTATAACTAAATACTTCCATGTTTGTTTATATTCTACAATAAAAACACACATTCCTGTAAATGTCAAAAACGTCTTCCGGCATTGGTGCAGCGATAATCCTCTTCCAAGGTTGTTCTAAGAACTGTACTCTGTGTTTTACGTTTATTTATCGTCGCTACCGGTTGCCCATATGAGCGACGCCTCCTGGAGAGATTAGTCATTTTAGATTTTGGAGGATAGTGCAATGATACAGACAGAGATCCATTCCAGAATCTCCTCTGGTTCTTTTACGTGCACGGTGTAAAGCACCGACCGAACTATACTCTTGAAGCGCTGTAGGCCTATATATATGTTGGAGATCTCCCATTTAACCCATAAGGAATCGGTTCGCACGTGTTCACAGAGTGACAGTTGATGTAAACATATACACGTGACTAGGTCAAACTAGTCGTTGACAAACTATCCAATCAGAACTCAGATTACCTCTGACGAAGCATTACTGTGTTATATATATAGACATATATATGTGTGTGTGTGTCCTCGAATATTCAAACTGCACGAAGGCAAACATAAGAATGTCCTTTTGTCGCTGATCTAAAATCCTGTACGGGCGCCATTTGTCACGGCCTGCTCAGTCGTAGGGACTACTGTTCTGGCCACAGCCAGATGTACGTGGCCAACTATTTGTTTTGGTTGTGGGCGTGGGTCCTTTCAGATCACAGTACAATATCAAAGATATATATATATATTTATTCGTTGTTCCACTCAACTACACAAAATATACAATATGTAACACCAACCAACATGGTGATAACGAAGCATTGCATTAGTCTATAACATTTGTGTAGTAGATTACGGGTCACGGGTTAGTAAGAGATTAATATAATGTATAACGGGACATGTTATAGGTCAGGTGGATAATTATGTATAATATGTTCGGTGTAACTGGACAATACTTTCAAAGTTTCTAGATTATTTCCCTTGACTATCAATGCCTGCATTAAAGGGTTGTTAATTAAATGAAAAAACAACACGCGTGATATCTTTATTTTATTTATTATTTATTATATACTAAAGTCTTGTACTCGTTTATTGTGAAATAAACACATATAATCAACCCCACGACAGTAGCTAGTCGAGGGATATTATTTAGAGCGATGTGTTGTCTGTGGGTGTGTGAAATAACGATAGCTGATTGGATTATTGATTAGTTAGATTGACAGGCAGCGACTGGTTAATTGTTTTCAGGAGTGACATTGATTGTGTGTGTGTATTTTAAAGTTGCACCAACAGCTTATGTCATATGGCGATTCTCCAGCTGTCAATGGTGGAGGAAGACCTCGGGTGCCCATCCGAGCCGTATTCAAGGCACGGACGCACACACGAGTAGAACCACCGACTTTCCGCAAGCCAGCTGGATCAGTTAGCGTCATTACATGAACGGATTCGACGCCCCACGTGGGATTCGAACCTACAGCGATCAGTGATATGAAGTCGACGACTTTAACCATTCGACGGCGGATGCCACTTAAGTGGCTTTTGTACACAACGTTATTCTTAATTTGGTGTATGTCCAAATAATACCGAATCAAGTTGACTTTAAAATATTCGATATTTTTATTGACACAAGATTGGAACAATGCTACTTCGCAAATCACAATCCTCGTAACCAATTGGTTGTTTTTTCGACCCCTGTTCGTAGCCAAGCTAATTAAATATCCGCATGGCTTCTTAGTTATACAAATTTATTTTAGCTCGATTGCAAAACACGTTCTTATAACTTATATTAATCACTCTCGAGACCTCATTCCTGGTGAAATCCATCGCCACGAGGGAGAGAGAAGAGGCAACGTGGAATTTAAATGCCTTGCCTAAGGACACACTCGTAACGGATCCAGCGGGGCTCGAACTCCAGACAGTTCGCACCTGAAGCGAACGCGCATCTACTGCGTTGTCACGACTTCCACATGGCTTCTTCTCTCTCCCTCGTGGCGACATTTTCATTAGGAATGAAATACAGAGAGTGTAAACTTGTTTCACAATCGAACTAAATTAAATTTGTATAAACTAACCGTAGTACATTTTTGATATTCATGGGCGGTTCCCGGATTTGAAGTTCGAGTAGTTGCGACGTAAGATTCAACTGTTCAATTTTTCAGGTACATGCCGCGTGCGTCTCTTAATTATGACGCTTATGGAAATAATAAAAATTACATTCTTACTATTTTCGAGAAATAAAAGTCACATTATCTTGCTGGATTGTGATAGATTAATAATTGATTCTTCCAGTAATACTATATTCTTGACCCCATGCCCTCCCTCAATCACCCCACCCTGAAGCCGCTAGTAATATTTATATCCGAACCAGATGTAACCGATGCACACAAAGTAAGAAGTTATTCTTCCTCAAAGACGTTAATCTTCCTCAAAGACGCTCAAAGACGTTAATCTTCCTCAAAGACGTTAATCATCCCCAAAGAAGTTAATTATGTGAAATATAATTCCACACGATTGGTATATGCTGACTTGTTTTCGTTACCGTTTATATATAAAGATATCTACATAACTAGTACATTAATCTCAATTAAATTGACACACTCAATATAGGACATAATGTGAACTGAAAATATATGGCACACTGAACTGTACATATAGGGCACACTATGAACTGTAAATATAGGGCACATTGTGAACTGTAAATATAGGGTGCACTGTGAACTGTAAATATAGGGTGCATGTGACCGTAAATATAGGGTACATTGTGAACTGTAAATATATGGTACATTGTGAACTGTAAATATAGGGTACACTATGAACTGTAAATATAGGGTACATTGTGAACTGTAAATATATGGTACATTGTGAACTATAAATATAGGGTACACTATGAACTGTAAATATAGGGTACATTGTGAACTGTAAATATATGGTACATTGTGAACTGTAAATATAGGGTACACTATGAACTGTAAATATAGGGTACATTGTGAACTGTAAATATAGGGTACACTATGAACTCTAAATATAGGGTACACTGTGAACTGTAAATATAGGGTACAATGTGAACTGTAAATGTAGGGTGCACTGTGAACTGTAAATATAGGGTACAATGTGAACTGTAAATGTAGGGTACAATGTGAACTGTAAATATAGGGTACAATGTGAACTGTAAATATAGGGTACAATGTGAACTGTAAATATAGGGTACAATGTGAACTGTAAATGTAGGGTACAATGTGAACTGTAAATATAGGGTACAATGTGAACTGTAAATATAGGGTACAATGTGAACTGTAAATGTAGGACACACTATGAACTGTAAATATAGGGCACATTGTGAACTGTAAATGTAGGGTACAATGTGAACTGTAAATATAGGGTACAATGTGAACTGTAAATATAGGGTACAATGTGAACTGTAAATATAGGGTACAATGTGAACTGTAAATATAGGGTACAATGTGAACTGTAAATGTAGGACACACTATGAACTGTAAATATAGGGCACATTGTGAACTGTAAATGTAGGGTACAATGTGAACTGTAAATATAGGGTACAATGTGAACTGTAAATATAGGGTACAATGTGAACTGTAAATATAGGGTACAATGTGAACTGTAAATATAGGGTACAATGTGAACTGTAAATGTAGGACACACTATGAACTGTAAATATAGGGCACATTGTGAACTGTAAATGTAGGGTACAATGTGAACTGTAAATATAGGGTACAATGTGAACTGTAAATATAGGGTACAATGTGAACTGTAAATATAGGGTACAATGTGAACTGTAAATATAGGGTACAATGTGAACTGTAAATATAGGGTACAATGTGAACTGTAAATATAGGGTACAATGTGAACTGTAAATGTAGGGTACAATGTGAACTGTAAATATAGGGTACAATGTGAACTGTAAATGTAGAGTACAATGTGAACTGTAAATATAGGGTACAATGTGAACTGTAAATATAGGGCACACTGTGAACTGTAAATATAGGGTACAATGTGAACTGTAAATATAGGGTACAATGTGAACTGTAAATATAGGGTACAATGTGAACTGTAAATATAGGGTACAATGTGAACTGTAAATATAGGGTACAATGTGAACTGTAAATATAGGGTACAATGTGAACTGTAAATATAGGGTACAATGTGAACTGTAAATGTAGGACACATAGTGAACTGTAAATATAGGGTACAATGTGAACTGTAAATGTAGGACACATTGTGAACTGTAAATATATGGTACAATGTGAACTGTAAATGTAGGACACATTGTGAACTGTAAATATAGGGTACAATGTGAACTGTAAATATAGGGTACAATGTGAACTGTAAATATAGGGTGCACTGTGAACTGTAAATATAGGGTGCACTGTGAACTGTAAATATAGGGTACAATGTGAACTGTAAATATAGGGTGCACTGTGAACTGTAAATATAGGGTACAATGTGAACTGTAAATATAGGGTGCACTGTGAACTGTAAATATAGGGTACAATGTGAACTGTAAATATAGGGTACAATGTGAACTGTAAATATAGGGTACAATGTGAACTGTAAATATAGGGTACACTGTGAACTGTAAATATAGGGTACAATGTGAACTGTAAATGTAGGACACATTGTGAACTGTAAATATAGGGTACAATGTGAACTGTAAATATAGGGTACAATGTGAACTGTAAATATAGGGTACAATGTGAACTGTAAATATAGGGTACACTGTGAACTGTAAATATAGGGTACAATGTGAACTGTAAATATAGGGTACAATGTGAACTGTAAATATAGGGTACACTGTGAACTGTAAATATAGGGTACAATGTGAACTGTAAATATAGGGTACATTGTGAACTGTAAATATAGGGTACAATGTGAACTGTAAATATAGGGTACATTGTGAACTGTAAATATGGTACATTGTGAACTGTAAATATAGGGTACACTATGAACTGTAAATATAGGGTACATTGTGAACTGTAAATATAGGGTACACTGTGAACTGTAAATATAGGGTACACTGTGAACTGTAAATATAGGGTACAATGTGAACTGTAAATATAGGGTGCATTGTGAACTGTAAATATAGGGTACACTATGAACTGTAAATATAGGGTACATTGTGAACTGTAAATATAGGGTACAATGTGAACTGTAAATATAGGGTACATTGTGAACTGTAAATATAGGGTACACTGTGAACTGTAAATATAGGGTACATTGTGAACTGTAAATATAGGGTACAATGTGAACTGTAAATATAGGGTACAATGTGAACTGTAAATATAGGGTACAATGTGAACTGTAAATATAGGGTACAATGTGAACTGTAAATATAGGGTACAATGTGAACTGTAAATATAGGGTACAATGTGAACTGTAAATGTAGGGTACACTGTGAACTGTAAATATAGGGCACATTGTGAACTGTAAATGTAGGGTACAATGTGAACTGTAAATATAGGGTACAATGTGAACTGTAAATATAGGGTACAATGTGAACTGTAAATATAGGGTACAATGTGAACTGTAAATATAGGGTACAATGTGAACTGTAAATGTAGGACACACTATGAACTGTAAATATAGGGCACATTGTGAACTGTAAATGTAGGGTACAATGTGAACTGTAAATATAGGGTACAATGTGAACTGTAAATATAGGGTACAATGTGAACTGTAAATATAGGGTACAATGTGAACTGTAAATGTAGGACACACTATGAACTGTAAATATAGGGCACATTGTGAACTGTAAATGTAGGGTACAATGTGAACTGTAAATATAGGGTACAATGTGAACTGTAAATATAGGGTACAATGTGAACTGTAAATATAGGGTACAATGTGAACTGTAAATATAGGGTACAATGTGAACTGTAAATATAGGGTACAATGTGAACTGTAAATGTAGGACACAATGTGAACTGTAAATATAGGGTACAATGTGAACTGTAAATATAGGGTACACTATGAACTGTAAATATAGGGTACAATGTGAACTGTAAATATAGGGTACACTATGAACTGTAAATATAGGGTACAATGTGAACTGTAAATATAGGGTACAATGTGAACTGTAAATATAGGGTACAATGTGAACTGTAAATATAGGGTGCATTGTGAACTGTAAATATAGGGTGCATTGTGAACTGTAAATATAGGGTACACTATGAACTGTAAATATAGGGTGCATTGTGAACTGTAAATATAGGGTACAATGTGAACTGTAAATATAGGGTGCAATGTGAACTGTAAATATAGGGTACAATGTGAACTGTAAATATAGGGTACAATGTGAACTGTAAATATAGGGTACAATGTGAACTGTAAATATAGGGTACAATGTGAACTGTAAATATAGGGTACACTGTGAACTGTAAATATAGGGTACAATGTGAACTGTAAATATAGGGTGCACTGTGAACTGTAAATATAGGGTGCACTGTGAACTGTAAATATAGGGTACAATGTGAACTGTAAATATAGGGTGCACTGTGAACTGTAAATATAGGGTACAATGTGAACTGTAAATATAGGGTGCACTGTGAACTGTAAATATAGGGTACAATGTGAACTGTAAATATAGGGTACAATGTGAACTGTAAATATAGGGTACAATGTGAACTGTAAATGTAGGACACATTGTGAACTGTAAATATAGGGTACAATGTGAACTGTAAATGTAGGACACATTGTGAACTGTAAATATAGGGTACAATGTGAACTGTAAATATAGGGTACAATGTGAACTGTAAATATAGGGTACAATGTGAACTGTAAATATAGGGTGCACTGTGAACTGTAAATATAGGGTGCACTGTGAACTGTAAATATAGGGTACAATGTGAACTGTAAATATAGGGTGCACTGTGAACTGTAAATATAGGGTACAATGTGAACTGTAAATATAGGGTACAATGTGAACTGTAAATATAGGGTACAATGTGAACTGTAAATATAGGGTGCACTGTGAACTGTAAATATAGGGTACAATGTGAACTGTAAATATAGGGTGCACTGTGAACTGTAAATATAGGGTACAATGTGAACTGTAAATATAGGGTACAATGTGAACTGTAAATATAGGGTGCACTGTGAACTGTAAATATAGGGTGCACTGTGAACTGTAAATATAGGGTGCACTGTGAACTGTAAATATAGGGTACAATGTGAACTGTAAATATAGGGTGCACTGTGAACTGTAAATATAGGGTACACTGTGAACTGTAAATATAGGGTGCACTGTGAACTGTAAATATAGGGTACAATGTGAACTGTAAATATAGGGTACAATGTGAACTGTAAATATAGGGTACAATGTGAACTGTAAATGTAGGACACATTGTGAACTGTAAATATAGGGTACAATGTGAACTGTAAATGTAGGACACATTGTGAACTGTAAATATAGGGTACAATGTGAACTGTAAATATAGGGTGCACTGTGAACTGTAAATATAGGGTACAATGTGAACTGTAAATATAGGGTACAATGTGAACTGTAAATATAGGGTGCACTGTGAACTGTAAATATAGGGTGCACTGTGAACTGTAAATATATGGTGCACTGTGAACTGTAAATATAGGGTACAATGTGAACTGTAAATATAGGGTGCACTGTGAACTGTAAATATAGGGTACACTGTGAACTGTAAATATAGGGTGCACTGTGAACTGTAAATATAGGGTACAATGTGAACTGTAAATATAGGGTACAATGTGAACTGTAAATATAGGGTACAATGTGAACTGTAAATGTAGGACACATTGTGAACTGTAAATATAGGGTACAATGTGAACTGTAAATGTAGGACACATTGTGAACTGTAAATATAGGGTACAATGTGAACTGTAAATGTAGGACACATTGTGAACTGTAAATATAGGGTACAATGTGAACTGTAAATATAGGGTACAATGTGAACTGTAAATATAGGGTACAATGTGAACTGTAAATATAGGGTACTATAGGGTACATTGTGAACTGTAAATATAGGGTACAATGTGAACTGTAAATATAGGGTGCACTGTGAACTGTAAATATAGGGTACAATGTGAACTGTAAATATAGGGTACAATGTGAACTGTAAATATAGGGTACAATGTGAACTGTAAATATAGGGTGCACTGTGAACTGTAAATATAGGGTACAATGTGAACTGTAAATATAGGGTGCACTGTGAACTGTAAATATAGGGTACAATGTGAACTGTAAATATAGGGTACAATGTGAACTGTAAATATAGGGTGCACTGTGAACTGTAAATATAGGGTGCACTGTGAACTGTAAATATAGGGTGCACTGTGAACTGTAAATATAGGGTACAATGTGAACTGTAAATATAGGGTGCACTGTGAACTGTAAATATAGGGTACACTGTGAACTGTAAATATAGGGTGCACTGTGAACTGTAAATATAGGGTACAATGTGAACTGTAAATATAGGGTACAATGTGAACTGTAAATATAGGGTACAATGTGAACTGTAAATGTAGGACACATGTGAACTGTAAATATAGGGTACAATGTGAACTGTAAATGTAGGACACATTGTGAACTGTAAATATAGGGTACAATGTGAACTGTAAATATAGGGACACATGTGAACTGTAAATATAGGGTACAATGTGAACTGTAAATATAGGGTACAATGTGAACTGTAAATATAGGGTACAATGTGAACTGTAAATATAGGGTGAACTGTAAATATAGGGTACATTGTGAACTGTAAATATAGGGTACACTATGAACTCTAAATATAGGGTACACTGTGAACTGTAAATATAGGGTACAATGTGAACTGTAAATATAGGGTGCACTGTGAACTGTAAATATAGGGTGCACTGTGAACTGTAAATATAGGGTGCACTGTGAACTGTAAATGTAGGACACATTGTGAACTGTAAATGTAGGACACATTGTGAACTGTAAATGTAGGACACATTGTGAACTGTAAATATAGGGTGCACTGTGAACTGTAAATATAGGGTACAATGTGAACTGTAAATATAGGGTACAATGTGAACTGTAAATATAGGGTACAATGTGAACTGTAAATATAGGACACAATGTGAACTGTAAATATAGGACACAATGTGAACTGTAAATATAGGGTACACTATGAACTCTAAATATAGGGTACACTGTGAACTGTAAATATAGGGTACAATGTGAACTGTAAATATAGGGTGCACTGTGAACTGTAAATATAGGGTACAATGTGAACTGTAAATATAGGACACATTGTGAACTGTAAATATAGGGTACAATGTGAACTGTAAATATAGGGTGCACTGTGAACTGTAAATATAGGGTACAATGTGAACTGTAAATATAGGGTGCACTGTGAACTGTAAATGTAGGACACATTGTGAACTGTAAATGTAGGACACATTGTGAACTGTAAATATAGGGTGCACTGTGAACTGTAAATATAGGGTACAATGTGAACTGTAAATATAGGGTGCACTGTGAACTGTAAATGTAGGACACATTGTGAACTGTAAATGTAGGACACATTGTGAACTGTAAATATAGGGTACAATGTGAACTGTAAATATAGGGTGCACTGTGAACTGTAAATATAGGGTACAATGTGAACTGTAAATATAGGGTGCACTGTGAACTGTAAATGTAGGACACATTGTGAACTGTAAATGTAGGACACATTGTGAACTGTAAATATAGGGTGCACTGTGAACTGTAAATATAGGGTACAATGTGAACTGTAAATATAGGGTGCACTGTGAACTGTAAATGTAGGACACATTGTGAACTGTAAATGTAGGACACATGTGAACTGTAAATATAGGGTGCACTGTGAACTGTAAATATAGGGTGCACTGTGAACTGTAAATGTAGGACACATTGTGAACTGTAAATGTAGGACACATTGTGAACTGTAAATGTAGGACACATTGTGAACTGTAAATATAGGGTGCACTGTGAACTGTAAATATAGGGTACAATGTGAACTGTAAATATAGGGTACAATGTGAACTGTAAATATAGGGTACAATGTGAACTGTAAATATAGGACACAATGTGAACTGTAAATATAGGACACAATGTGAACTGTAAATATAGGGTACACTGTGAACTGTAAATATAGGGTACAATGTGAACTGTAAATATAGGGTGCACTGTGAACTGTAAATATAGGGTGCACTGTGAACTGTAAATATAGGGTACAATGTGAACTGTAAATATAGGGTACATTGTGAACTGTAAATATAGGGTACACTATGAACTGTAAATATAGGGTACATTGTGAACTGTAAATATAGGGTACAATGTGAACTGTAAATATAGGGTACATTGTGAACTGTAAATATAGGGTACACTATGAACTGTAAATATAGGGTACACTGTGAACTGTAAATATAGGGTACACTATGAACTGTAAATATAGGGTACACTATGAACTGTAAATATAGGGTACACTATGAACTGTAAATATAGGGTACACTATGAACTGTAAATATAGGGTGCATTGTGAACTGTAAATATAGGGTACACTATGAACTGTAAATATAGGGTGCATTGTGAACTGTAAATATAGGGTGCATTGTGAACTGTAAATATAGGGTGCATTGTGAACTGTAAATATAGGGTACACTATGAACTGTAAATATAGGGTGCATTGTGAACTGTAAATATAGGGTACAATGTGAACTGTAAATATAGGGTACAATGTGAACTGTAAATATAGGGTACAATGTGAACTGTAAATATAGGGTACAATGTGAACTGTAAATATAGGGTACAATGTGAACTGTAAATATAGGGTACACTGTGAACTGTAAATATAGGGTACAATGTGAACTGTAAATATAGGGTACAATGTGAACTGTAAATATAGGGTACAATGTGAACTGTAAATATAGGGTACAATGTGAACTGTAAATATAGGGTACAATGTGAACTGTAAATGTAGGACACAATGTGAACTGTAAATATAGGGTACAATGTGAACTGTAAATATAGGGTACACTATGAACTGTAAATATAGGGTACACTGTGAACTGTAAATATAGGGTACACTATGAACTGTAAATATAGGGTGCATTGTGAACTGTAAATATAGGGTACACTATGAACTGTAAATATAGGGTGCATTGTGAACTGTAAATATAGGGTACATTGTGAACTGTAAATATAGGGTGCATTGTGAACTGTAAATATAGGGTACACTATGAACTGTAAATATAGGGTACATTGTGAACTGTAAATATAGGGTACAATGTGAACTCTAAATATAGGGTGCAATGTGAACTGTAAATATAGGGTACAATGTGAACTGTAAATATAGGGTACAATGTGAACTGTAAATATAGGGTACAATGTGAACTGTAAATATAGGGTACAATGTGAACTGTAAATATAGGGTACACTGTGAACTGTAAATATAGGGTACAATGTGAACTGTAAATATAGGGTACAATGTGAACTGTAAATATAGGGTACACTGTGAACTGTAAATATAGGGTACAATGTGAACTGTAAATATAGGGTACACTGTGAACTGTAAATATAGGGTACAATGTGAACTGTAAATATAGGGTACAATGTGAACTGTAAATATAGGGTACAATGTGAACTGTAAATATAGGGTGCACTGTGAACTGTAAATATAGGGTACAATGTGAACTGTAAATATAGGGTACACTGTGAACTGTAAATATAGGGTACAATGTGAACTGTAAATATAGGGTACAATGTGAACTGTAAATATAGGGTACAATGTGAACTGTAAATATAGGGTGCACTGTGAACTGTAAATATAGGGTACAATGTGAACTGTAAATATAGGGTGCACTGTGAACTGTAAATATAGGGTACAATGTGAACTGTAAATATAGGGTACATTGTGAACTGTAAATATATGGTACATTGTGAACTATAAATATAGGGTACACTATGAACTGTAAATATAGGGTACATTGTGAACTGTAAATATATGGTACATTGTGAACTGTAAATATAGGGTACACTATGAACTGTAAATATAGGGTACATTGTGAACTGTAAATATAGGGTACACTATGAACTCTAAATATAGGGTACACTGTGAACTGTAAATATAGGGTACAATGTGAACTGTAAATGTAGGGTGCACTGTGAACTGTAAATATAGGGTACAATGTGAACTGTAAATGTAGGGTACAATGTGAACTGTAAATATAGGGTACAATGTGAACTGTAAATATAGGGTACAATGTGAACTGTAAATGTAGGGTACAATGTGAACTGTAAATATAGGGTACAATGTGAACTGTAAATATAGGGTACAATGTGAACTGTAAATGTAGGACACACTGTGAACTGTAAATATAGGGTACAATGTGAACTGTAAATATGGGTACAATGTGAACTGTAAATATAGGTACAATGTGAACTGTAAATATAGGGTACATTGAACTGTAAATATAGGGTACAATGTGAACTGTAAATATAGGGTACAATGTGAACTGTAAATATAGGGTACAATGTGAACTGTAAATATAGGGTACAATGTGAACTGTAAATATAGGGTACAATGTGAACTGTAAATATAGGGTGCACTGTGAACTGTAAATATAAGGTACAATGTGAACTGTAAATATAGGGTACACTATGAACTGTAAATATAGGGTACACTATGAACTGTAAATATAGGGTACACTATGAACTGTAAATATAGGGTACAATGTGAACTGTAAATATAGGGTACACTATGAACTGTAAATATAGGGTACACTATGAACTGTAAATATAGGGTACACTATGAATTGTAAATATAGGGTACAATGTGAACTGTAAATATAGGGTACACTATGAACTGTAAATATAGGGTACAATGTGAACTGTAAATATAGGGTACAATGTGAACTGTAAATATAGGGTACACTATGAACTGTAAATATAGGGTACACTATGAACTGTAAATATAGGGTACAATGTGAACTGTAAATATAGGGTACACTATGAACTCTAAATATAGGGTACACTGTGAACTGTAAATATAGGGTACAATGTGAACTGTAAATATAGGGTACACTATGAACTGTAAATATAGGACAAAGTGTACATACAGTATGATCAACATAATTTTCAATGTGCACATATACCCCCCCCCCCCAAATACCTGCAATAAGTTCATTCTTAATGTCGTGTATGACACCGTTATCAATTCTGGTAGACGATAGATATCCATATGTCAGGTTGTAGATGTTTAAATTACTCCTCACTGTCAGCTTCCATGCGTTCCTTCCATAGAGTAGATTAACTAGTAGTTACTCTGTCAATGACTATGTTTTCCAAGCGTATTGTGATTGAATTACTTCATAGACGAACATTTTTCCGACATGTGTCATTTTACAATATGTATAGCCTAATATTATAACATAATAGCATTATAGTGAAACTAATAGAAGAGCAAATGAATATTTAACAATATAGTACTGCCTACATAGTTATACAACTACTATCTATTATCTAACTTAATATAAGGTTTGTAGTGTATATATATAATGACATGAATTGTAGTGTGTTATATGTCTCACACAAAACAAGGTATACGTATCAAAGCAATGCTTGGAAACCACAATTATATATGTTTGCTTTACGTTTATTTATCGTCGCTACCGGTTACCCATATGAGCGACGCCTCCTGAAGAGATTAGTCATTTTAGATTGTTGGAGGATAGTGCAATGATACAGACAGAGACCCGTTCCAGAATTTCCTCTGGTACGTTTATGTGCACGGTGTAAAGCACCGACACGAGACCTCGGTTTAAAGTCCCATCAGACTGTTACTGTATACAGACGGATCTGTATTCCAGTGGTAACACGCTGGACTGGTAATCCAGGGATCGCATGTTCGATCCCCCGTCTGACCCTAATAAAATTAACAGTCTTTCAGATGGGACGTTAAACCGAGGTCTCGTGTCGGTGTTTTACACCGTGCACGTAAAAGAACCAGAGTAGACTCTGGAATGGGTTTCTGTCTGTATCATGCACTATCCTCCAAAATCTAAAATGACTAATCTCTTCAGGAGGCGTCGCTCATATGGGCAACCGGTAGCGACGATAAATAAACGTAAAAAACAAACAAAATTGTGTTAGGATCAGACGGGGGGGTCGAACTTGCGATCCCTGGATTACCAGTCCAACGTGTTACCACTGGACTACAGATCCGTGTGTATATTGGAATATTTTATAATTGTTGCATTATATGCGGTGGGGCAGGCAGTGATACATACCAGGTGTGATCAGAGTTGTTATTGCAAGACACGTCGCCATTGAGCTAGGGGTTCGAGCACTGTATATAACAGACGGATCTGTCCAGGGATCGCAGGTTCGATCCCCCGTCTGACCCCTAATAAAATTAACAGTCTTTCAGATGGGACGTTAAACCGAGGTCTTGTGTCGGTGCTTTACACCGTGCACGTAAAAGAACCAGAGGTGACTCTAGCGACGATAAATAAACGTAAAACACACTGTATATAACATTATAATAACTGGTATGCCAGACGAACACAGCCTATGTATACAGGGGCTGTATCCATATCTCAATGATCAAGTATTCCCGACCGCCACATAAAGTCACGCAACAATATAACACTTACAGATGTATTATCTGATTTTCCTTCAATAATAATAAAAATCGATTCGCCTACGTCTGGTAATTGGAGGTCACTGAACACTATTGTACATTAAAAAGAACATTTAATTTTATCCATAAAAAATAAATGATGAGTTATCTTTTGATCGGTTGATCCTCTGAAATAAAACTACGCCGTAATAGTACCATTTACTCACCATCGGATTAGGGGACATAAAGTAGACGTCACAGGCGGTCACGAACCACTTGTGGCTGGCATTTAAAATGTGCTTGATGCGTTCGAGAACGTATAAACCTTGTTATGTATCCATCATGTGATGCGAGCTCCACCTATAATGTTACACGTGAAACGTGAACACCTTGTACACCTGCACACTGTGCTTTCATGATATCGTTACTTGTTTTACGGGGATAAACTAGTTAATTCATAAACAATTAAACATTTCATTCTCAAGATTATGTACTTTATAACATCCCATTATAACATCCCATTATGACATTATGACATCCCATTATGACATCCCATTATAACATCATATTATGACATCCCATTATAACATCCCATTATGACACCCCATTATAACATTACATTATAACATCACATTATAACATCACATTATGACATCTCATTATGACATCCCATTATAACATCCCATTATAACATCCCATTATGACATCCCATTATGACATCCCATTATAACATCCCATTATAACATCCCAATATGACATCCCATTATGACATTTTGTTACATTATAACATCCCATTATGACATCCCATTATGACATCCCATTATAACATCCCAGTTTAACATCCTATTATGACACCCCATTATAACATTACATTATAACATCACATTATAGCATCCCATTATAACATCCCATTATAACATCCCATTATGACATCCCATTATAACATCCCATTATGACATCCCATTATGACATCCCATTATAACATCCCATTATGACATCCCATTATGACACCCCAGTATAACATCCCAGTATAACATCCCATTATATCATCCCATTATGACATTCCATTATAACATCCCATTATAACATCCCATTATGACATCCCATTATAACATCCCATTATGACATCCCATTATGACATTCCATTATAACATCCCATTATAACATCCCATTATGACATCTCATTATGACATCCCATTATAACATCCCATTATAGCATCCCATTATGACATCCCATTATGACATCCCATTATAACATCCCATTATAACATCCCATTATAACATACCATTATAACATCCCATTATAGCATCCAATTATAACATCCCATTATGACATCCCATTATGACATCCCATTATGACATCCCATTATGACATCTGTATTTAGTAGAACAATGTCCTTATGTGTTTTACGTGTTTGTTTATAATGTACTAGTTGCTATGTGTTTGTTTATAATGTACTAGTTGCTATGTGTTAGTTTATAATGTACTAGTTGCTATGTGTTTGTTTATAATGCACTAGTAGCTATGTGTTTGCTTATAATGTACTAGTTGCTATGTGTTTGTTTATAATGTACTAGTTGCTATGTGTTAGTTTATAATGTACTAGTTGCTATGTGTTTGTTTATAATGCACTAGTAGCTATGTGTGTGCTTATAATGTACTAGTTGCTATGTGTTTGTTTATAATGTACTAGTTGCTATGTGTTTGTTTATAATGCACTAGTAGCTATGTGTTTGCTTATAATGTACTAGTTGCTATGTGTTTGTTTATAATATACTAGTTGCTATGTGTTTGTCTATAATGTACTAGTTGCTATGTGTTTGTTTATAATGTACTAGTTGCTATGTGTTTGTTTATAATGCACTTGTAGCTATGTGTTTGCTTATAATGTACTTGTTGTTATGTGTTAGTTTATAATGTACTAGTTGATATGTGTTTGCTTATAATGTACTAGTTGCTATGTGTTTGTTTATAATGTACTAGTTGCTATGTGTTTGTTTATAATGTACTAGTAGCTATGTGTTTGTTTATAATGAACTAGTTGCTATGTGTTTGTTTATAATGTACTAGTTGCTATGTGTTTGTTTATAATGTACTAGTTGCTATGTGTTTGTTTATAATGTACTAGTTGCTATGTGTTTGTTTATAATGTACTAGTTGCTATGTGTTTGTTTATAATGTACTAGTTGCTATGTGTTTGTTTATAATGTACTAGTTGCTATGTGTTTGTTTATAATGTACTAGTTGCTTTGTGTTTGTTTATAATGTACTAGTTGATATGTGTTTGTTTATAATGTACTAGTTGCTATGTGTTTGTTTATAATGTACTAGTTGTTATGTGTTTGTTTATGATGTACTAGTTGCTATGTGTTTGTTTATAATGGACTAGTTGCTATGTATTTGTTTATAATGTACTAGTTGCTATGTGTTTGTTTATAATGTACTAGTTGCTATGTGTTTGTTTATGATGTACTAGTTGCTATGTGTTTGTTTATAATGTACTAGTTGCTATGTGTTTGTTTATGATGTACTAGTTGCTATGTGTTTGTTTATAATGTACTAGTTGCTATGTGTTTGTTTATAATGTACTAGTTGCTATGTGTTTGTTTATCATGTACTAGTTGCTATGTGTTTGTTTATAATGCACTAGTTGCTATGTATGTGTTTGTTTATGATGTACTAGTTGCTATGTGTTTGTTTATAATGTACTAGTTACTTTGTGTTTGTTTATAATGTACTAGTTGCTATGTGTTTGTTTATAATGTACTAGTTGCTATGTGTGTGCATAGTATGTACTAGTTGCTACGTGTTTGCATATAATGTACAAGTTACTATGTGTTTGCATATAATGTACTAGTTGCTATGTGTTTGTTTATAATGCACTAGTTGCTATGTATGTGTTTGTTTATAATGGACTAGTTGCTATAAGTTTGTTTATAATGCACTAGTTGCTATGTGTTTGTTTATGATGTACTAGTTGCTATGTGTTTGCATATAATGTACTAGTTGCTATGTGTTTGCATATTATGTACACGTTACTATGTGTTTACATATAATGTACTAGTTGCTATGTGTTTGCATATTATGTACTAGTTGCTATGTGTTTGCATATAATGTACTAGCGTTTAGGTATTCTGCTTAGAATGTGTTATCATTTGTGTGATTGCTTATAATATGCCATTTCTTGAAATTCAAAATGAAATATTTAGATATTGCTCTGTTGATTATAACCCAAGATGCGGTAATATTTCCAGATGCGGCGGTAATATTTCCAGATGCGGCGGTAATATTTCCCGGTAATATTTCCAGATGCGGTAATAATTCCGGATGCGGTAATATTTCCGGATGCGGTAATATTTCCAGTGGCGGTAATATTTCCAGATGCGGTAATATTTCCAAATGCGGTAAGTACCTCAATATCGACATACACACGCTCATAGTGTTAACAATTACGGTATACCGCTGACAGATCGTTGTAAAAAATAATTATTTATTTATTCTAAATGAAAGAACAGGATCAGATTATCATGATAGAAAACTAACGTGCAGCATTACTAGTACAGTACTATGTTCTATCAACATCATTATTAATTAAACATATTATAAATATGCTTGTACAGGTAGAAGACTTTTGCAATATATTCTGATGTGCATTGCCCAGTCTAATTTACAATAAAAACAATGTTTTCACAGAATGAAACAAATCAAACATTTTGAAAAACATCTTATACAAAGCACTTTGATTGCTGATACTGTCGAGTTACTCTCTGAAAAAATTGATATAATAAAGGTCGTATATATTGAAAATACATTAGACAAAATGATCGAGTTCAGTCAACTGGGGATAAATGATAATAGTTATAGATATATGTAACGTTTTTGAAAAATGTTCAAAAGAATCCTTTGGGATGGCATACAATAATGGCCATACAAAACAAACCACTTACAAAAAACCATGGTTTAATAGAACATGTCAAAGGACAAGAAATATATATCATAAAACAAGAGAGCATAACATGATTATAGATACAAAACTGACTATTGTAAAACATTGGTTAAACAGGTCAGTAAACAATATAAAGATTCACTGAAAAATATAAGTTTGATAGAGAGACTGAAACTGAAACTGAAAATGTTGAAAAATGCAAATCCAAAACAATATTGGAAGATTATAAATTCTAACAAAGTCTTCACAAGTATCTGCATCAATGAATCATTTTTTTATGATTATTTTAAACATGTCGATGAGAATAATTATGAAACGGATAACGAACTAGATAATAGTATTAATAAAGAGGTGATACATACACTAATTAGTAATGATATAAGCGAACCTATAACTGAACAAGAACTTATGAAGGTAGTTAAAAGTCGAAGCAATAAAAAAAATCGCAAGCTATTAACTGCATTGTTAATGAACAAGTAAAAGCAACAGTAAATGTTTATGTTACTGATATATCGGAAACACTTTAATATTATTTTAATGTAGATTATATCCCAGAATGTTGGACAATATGGATTATAAAATCAATTTATAAAAATAAAGGAGACCCAAAAAAGCTAATATCGCTATTAAGTTGTTTTGGAAATTATGCATTTTAAATAGTAGATTGAACATATATACTGAAAGGACAGGTCTTATAAATACTACACAGGCTGGATTTAGAAAAGAACCACTCAACAAACGATATCATATTTATTCTAAAACGTGTTATAGATTTTAAGCAGGCGTTTGATATTGTGTGGATAATTGAGCTCTGGAACACACTGCCTAATGGGAAATGTAATATATAATATGTAAAACAGCATTACGTTAAGGTTACGACGCAAGTAGGAAGCTCCGCTTTTTTCAATTGCTTAAATGGTGTCTGACTGGGAGAAAACGTGCCTCCTTTTCGTTTCAGTATTTTCCTCTGAATGACCAGGAAGAATATTTAAATAGGCATGATATAAATGGTGTAAATATGCAAGATTTGAAACTTCATTTAGGTAATCATCCCAGAATCTAAACAGTGGCGAAGGCGATCTGCCTTCAGACATGAATTGTTGAGTTAATGGCATAAACAAGCACACACAAGCACATCATGTAATGCATACCACACTATACTAGTCATTGCATGGGTAGATCTCTTCCCACTTAATGTGTTCTCATTGTGATCCCAATTATCCGCAGCAGCTATTAACAACCTTCCAGAATCTATTGAAGGAATAAGACCTCCTGGTTGTGTCTGTTGTTGGACTGCAGATATATGCATGGCAGCAGAAGTCAAGAATTGTCTTATCTCTCAACACAGACCGATAGAGGTTATTTCTTCCTTTTCATGTAACAATGTAGTAAAACCTATTTTATTCATGAATCAACTATGTAAAACAGTATGTAAACGCAATGCCATACTTTTCTGATTGTATACTTTTCCCGTGTGTGTTCAATATTGCTTGGACTAAGCATTGGCTTTAAACTTTATTTATTTTACAACGATTGCGAAGCAAGTTTTAACAACTTATATTAATCACTCTCGTTGGCGCGATATCGTTAATATAAATAAGGAAAAGAAAAGGCCCGATAATTGATCCTTGTGGCACGCCAGCAGTGAAAATAGTATCCGAGGATTTACAACCGGGAAGAACAACTCGAGTTAAGTTTAAAATGTAACCCTTTGTGTCAGATGATCAACGGCTTTACTGATGTCACAGACTATCGTTCTGACATCTTTACCGGAGTCAGCAGCCTGAGCGAAGACACTATACATATAAGTTAATTGGTTAACCGTGGAGTCACCCGGGACGAATCCGGATTGTAAAGAGGTAAGGATGTTATTGGCATTTAGAAAGTTGAAAGTCTGCTAAAATACAATGTTTACCATTACTTTATTTAAAGTATTGATGAGAGATATTGGACGATAGTTGTTGACTAGAGAACGATCACCAGATTTGAATAGCGGAGTAACGTGTGCATCCTTACAGATAGCAGGTACTGTAGACATGTGAAATGAGTAGTTAAAAAGTGAATAGAGGACTACATAGCTCAGAAGAATGTTCACGAAGTATACGACTGTTAATTCCATCAGGACCGGCAGCTCTGCCGAGGATGAGTGACTTTAATACACACTCTACTTCTTCAGGAGTAATAATTATATCACGCAAGCCCGGATAGTCAGTGGAGGGTATATCTTGAAGAATAATTCGTACCTGTTTTATTCTTCTTCTGACACGTCAGTTTTTATAATGTAAATAGCTATTTATTATTGTAGATAATGTCATTATTTCTTACTAAGTCTAACTGCTGAATCTCGACTGTAACATCTCTGCTAATCACATTCACTGTCATCTGATCAAAGTGAATTAGATTTCATATGATCAATTCTTAATCAGCATGCAATAGTACCGATTTTGTCTTTCAGTGTTTTACCATTGTTTTAGAGCAGTTTCTAATACCCGAATAGTAGGGATTTGGCAGCTTTATCCCATATGTACTGTGATAAATGAGTGTGCTATATAATATTATGTTCCTCTCTTATATGAACAATCGTGAGATGTAAATAAAGATCACTACTTACTACTATACACCTGTCACCAGTTGCATTGCACAAATTAGTGACAGATAGTTTTTACCAACGAAAATATATGGCAAATGGTCAAACAAAAGCAATTACAGACGGATATGTAGTCCAGTGGTAACACGCTGGACTGGTAATCCAGGGATCGCAGGTTCGATCCCCCCGTCTGACCCTAATAAAATTAACAGTCTTTCAGATGGGACGTGTCGTGCTTTACACCGTGCACGTAAAAGAACCAGAGGAGACTCTGGAATGGGTCTCTCTCTCTCTCTCTCTCTGTATCATTGCACTATCCTCCGAATATCTAAAATGACTACTCTCTTCAGGAGGCGTCGCTCATATGGGCAACCGGTAGCGACGATAAATAAACGTAAAACACACACACACACACATGGCAATCTGTGGTGGGAGGGGGGATAAAGAAAACCGACTGCATTTGTAAATGATATAGATAAATAAACTTGCAGTAATTAACGAGTAATACCGACTTTATACCAGCTGCTTTATATACTGAACTGTGTTCGTTAATCTAGCGAGGGGCTAGAGCTCTATCACGCAAGATGGAATGCAGCCATGTTACCATTGTACGTTTCCGCTCGGTACCTAGCCAAAACGTCTGCTGACCAAAACGTCCGCAGACCAGAACGTCAGCTGACATTTCTTGTTAAAACACAACCTTACAGTACCTGAGCGATTTACCTCAGTAATTATTTTAGATGAAAAGCAAGTTATGGAGACAAAACTACTCCAAATGTTGGGGTATTATCGTTTCCAAGCCAGGTCTTAGTAACCGTATATTTGTGTGCGACTATCGGTCGCATGTCGGATGGCTATTGCCCCCAAGCACATCATGCTACCGCTTTAGGTCAGACAACGCTATTGCAATTTCCATAGGCCACCATTATAACACACAGTGGCATTAGATTTTCCCCAAAAATAGTTTGGCACAAAAGACAGTAGTTGTCAACAGAATGGCCTTTAAGCCACAGGAAAATGTCAAATTTCAATGGGGTTGATCAATTGCGTTTTTTTATTATTTCCCACTAAAGGCACTCACCCTTTACTCTGAAGGTAAGTTGGTGGTGAATGTTGCATTGACACCTGCATTTATAATATGCTGTTTATTTGTCACCAAATAGTCTGCAAATATTTTTAAATATTCCAAAATGCAGCGCATATATTGTATTTTAATAATTAGAAGTCATTTTCACTATTTGTGGCAATACCAACTCAGCCAATCAGTTCATGTATCAATAACTCTTAAGGGCTTCCCTACACTTTTTTCAACCAATCCCAGACCACTATATCAATAACACCGTCTGACCATCAACAGCCTACTGCCAAAATAGACGAGACCTCTGGATAGCCAAAACCTCCTACATTTATCGCTTTCCATGCTAGGTCCTATAGTAAGATTATATTACCGTAAGACTATCGTTAGCATGTGTGGGGCTATATAGCACAAACCACAAACACCCGCTAATCAACAACACATAGCTTACCCATCAATTCCGTTACTAAAGTTTCTGTTCTGTGAAGTAAAATTCAATCAAGATTCAAGATTCATTTCAGATGCAGGAACGCTCAGAATTGCGATAAAGTCCGAGGGCTGGGATTTTAAATGCGAAATCTTAAGCTGGTTCCCTGTTTTCATATCTTCTCAACTCGGTTATGCAGACACAATGGAATTTGGCGCTCGTGCACGTTACCGTATAGCCTGGGTTACAGGATTTTCACTTTTTAGCTTCATGGAAAATGACATGATATGATCAGAAACTAAATACGGCCCAATTAATAGTCTCCGTGTTAAAATATATTTATTAGACTGACCAGGCAAAAATATATCGATGCCTGTTCCCAGGCTAGCTATCGTTGTTTAAACATAGTTTATTTCAAACCATTCAGCATAATTTTATACAAATATACAGTTTACACAAAATTTAGATACATTAATGAAAAAAGATTAGAACTGAAAGCTAGTATAGCTTATTATATAGAGGTATTCTCCTATTGCAAGGTACTTAATGCAATTGCGATACATGCGATATGACAGTGTTGTAATATTTTCTAAACTATCAATTAAATTTGAAATAATGGTAGGTAAACGTTTTAGTCATGAACACGTATATATAGTAACTATTTTAGAAGGTTGAGATTGACTCAGAAGAAAGAAGATATGATAGAACAAGGCATATGCTAGATAGTTCAGTGTTAGATGCAAGCATGCAACATTTAGTGAACAGATGCTAATGAAAATCGTCTGCTTTCCCGGGTGTAGTTTTGAACTGTTTGAAATATGTTTGCGTTGCAATCATCTCTAAGATTCCGGTCTCCGTGTAATAGAGTGTATAGCGTTATAGTACTGTATTTAGAAGTATTTGCAAGAAGTTCGATCTGGCGACCACCGTACCATCTCATATACTTCCCGGTCCGAGGATCGAATCCGAGTTGCATTGGTGAGAAGCGGGAGTGCTAACTACTGCGCTAATCGGACAGCATTTTTAACTAGGAATCCACATTTACCTATTGAGGTAGGGAGGTAGGAATTGCATCAAGCGAATGAAAGTGCATTTATTGTAATGTCATTGGAGACGAATTTCACTATTTAGTATTTATTAACATGTGCACAATTTAACAACCGTAGGAAAAAGTATATAAACGGCATTTTACTATAACCGTCCCACTATCCTCCAAAAATCTAAAATGATTAATCTCTTCAGGAGGCGTCGCTCATATGGGCAACCGGTAGCGACGATAAATAAACGTAAAACACACACACCGTCCCAATATCTTAAAATGTGCAGCTTTGTCATCTAATGAACTTAAACGACTTAAATTTATAATTATTGATTGAACTGGAATATATAGATATGTAGTGGTAAACTGGAATATATAGATATGCAGTGGTAAACTGGAATATATAGATATGCAGTGGTAAACTGGAATATATAGATATGCAGTGGTAAACTGGAATATATAGATATGTAGTGGTAAACTGGAATATATAGATATGTAGTGGTAAACTGGAATATATAGATATGTAGTGGTAAACTGGAATATATAGATATGTAGTGGTAAACTGGAATATATAGATATGTAGTGGTAAACTGGAATATATAGATATGTAGTGGTAAACTGGAATATATAGATATGTAGTGGTAAACTGGAATATATAGATATGTAGTGGTAAACTGGAATATATAGATATGCAGTGGTAAATGGTAAACTGGAATATATAGATATGCAGTGGTAAACTGGAATATATAGATATGCAGTGGTAAACTGGAATATATAGATATGTAGTGGTAAACTGGAATATATAGATATGTAGTGGTAAACTGGAATATATAGATATGTAGTGGTAAACTGGAATATATAGATATGCAGTGGTAAATGGTAAACTGGAATATATAGATATGCAGTGGTAAACTGGAATATATAGATATGCAGTGGTAAACTGGAATATGTAGATATGCAGTGGTAAACTGGAATATATAGATATGCAGGGGTAAACTGGAATATATAGATATGCAGGGGTAAACTGGAATATATAGATATGCAGTGGTAAACTGGAATATATAGATATGCAGGGGTAAACTGGAATATATAGATATGCAGTGGTAGACTGGAATATATAGATGTGTAGTGGTAAACTGGAATATATAGATATGTAGTGGTAGACTGGAATATATAGATATGTAGTGGTAAACTGGAATATATAGATATGCAGTGGTAAACTGGAATATATAGATATGTAGTGGTAAGCTGGAATATATAGATATGCAGTGGTAAACTGTAATATATAGATATGCAGTGGTAGACTGGAATATATAGATATGCAGTGGTAAACTGGAATATATAGATATGTAGTGGTAAGCTGGAATATATAGATATGCAGTGGTAAACTGTAATATATAGATATGCAGTGGTAAACTGGAATATATAGATATGCAGGGGTAAACTGGAATATATAGATATGCAGTGGTAAACTGGAATATATAGATATTCAGTGGTAAACTGGAATATATAGATATGCAGTGGTAAACTGGAATATATAGCTATGTAGTGGTAAACTGGAATATATAGCTATGTAGTGGTAAACTGGAATATACAGTGGTAAACCAGGTAATGCTATTATGTAGCTAGAATAGTGAACATTAATGTTATAATAATGCCCTACATTTCCAAATGTATGCATGAATGAATTCCATTTATGTATATATTTCAACTTGTGTGTCGAACAGAGTTTGTTTCGGGGAGGGTACCACAGGTATAGCTGGAGCCTTGTAGATAGGGATTGACCCACTCACTGGATCGCACTTTCTGAAATTAACACATTATTCTGAACACATCAATTAGTTTTATTGCATATTATAGTTGTCCTGAACTTTGTATGTGAGCTTGTAAAATGTATGCAATTTTGATATACAGTCAAACCTGTCTTAAGCAGCCAGCCAAGGGAATCTCAGAAAGTGGTTGCTTAGCACAGGTGGCTGCTTAATAGAGGTCAAATGTATAGCAAACAACATATTGGGAATCTGGAAACTGGCTGCTTAATGCAGGTTGGCTGCTTAATAGAGGTGACCACTAACACAGGTTTGACTGTATGTTTGAACATCTCCCGAGAAGAGGGAATTATGTTTGAATTCAGTTCAGTATATAATGAAATGAATTGTATTATATTTCTTACTAAGCCCAAGGTACATTAAACATAACAATGCTAGGTAAATAAAATTCTCTTCCTCTCAAATACCGGTTTTCTAAAACAGAACAAAGTAATTTATTTGTGATCAGGAAAATCGTCAAATTTTTAAAAAAAATCCTAAACGCAGCAACATATTCAGGGAATCTTTGGTCGTATTTGTTAAGAAAGATTCTGAGATCAACCAATCAGGAGTAGCTATTTCCATTATAATTATATAGGAATACATACAGATATGGTCCTTACACAATACGCTTACTTTCAAGAAACAAAAACTCATGTAAAACTGGTATTGCCGTTTCCTGGAAATGATTCTGAGACCAACCAATAAGGAGTAGCTATTTCCATTAAAATTATATAGGAATACATACAGGTATGGTCCTTACACAATACGCTTACTTTCAAGAAACATAAACTCATGTAAAACTGGTATTGCCGTTTCCTGGAAATGATTCTGAGACCAACCAATCAGGAGTAGATATTTCCATTATAATTATATAGGAATACATACAGGTATGGTCCTTGCACAATACGCTTACTTTCAAGAAACATAAACTCATGTAAAACTGGTATTGCCGTTTCCTGGAAATAATTCTGAGACCAACCAATCAGGAGTAGCTATTTCCATTATAATGATATAGGAATACATACAGGTATGGTCCTTACACAATACGCTTACTTTCAAGAAACATAAACTCATGTAAAACTGGTATTGCCGTTTCCTGGAAATGATTCTGAGACCAACCAATCAGGAGTAGCTATTTCCATTATAATTATATAGGAATACATACAGGTATGGTCCTTACACAATACGCTTACTTTCAAGAAACATAAACTCATGTAAAACTGGTATTGCCGTTTCCTGGAAATGATGTGATTTTATAACTTGTTTCGAGTCGCCATTGATATTATGTAATATGTATTATATTATATGATGCTTTTGCAGTTCATTATATGCATGAACATAAGTTGTTGAATAAAGTTGAATACAGCTAGTTTTAGGTGTTTCTTTCGAATGTGCTAGTGTGTTTTACGTTTATTTATCGTCGCTACCGGTTGCCCATATGAGCGACGCCTCATGAAGAGATTAGTCATTTTAGATGTTTGGAGTATAGTGCAATAATACAGACAGAGACCTATTCCAGAGTCTCCTCTGGTTCTTTAAAGGTGCACGGTGTAAATCACTGGCACTAGACCTCGGTTTAATGTCCCAACTGAAAGACTGTTAATTTTATTAGGGTCAGACGGGGGGGGTCGAACCTGCGATCCCTGGATTTCGTGAAGTCCTGGTGCAATGCACTCTAGGTATTGGTCATTTGTATGATTTCACGCATCATAAGCCCCGTAACACTGAAGTTATCTTTCGCTTATTCTGCTTAAAATCCTACAATATATCGAGAGGCGTCGCCCCGATTAACTTTAGAGGCGTCGCCCCGATTAACTTCTAGAGGCGTCGCCCCGATTAACTTCTAGAGGCGTCGCCCCGATTAACTTCTAGAGGCGTCGCCCCGATTAACTTCTAGAGGCGTCGCCCCGATTAACTTCTAGAGGCGTCGCCCCGATTAACTTCTAGAGGCGTCGCTCCGATTAACTTCTAGAGGCGTCGCCCCGATTAACTTCTAGAGGCGTCGCCCCGATTAACTTCTCTAGAGGCGTCGCCCCGATTAACTTCTAGAGGCGTCGCCCCGATTAACTTCTAGAGGCGTCGCCCGGATTAACCTCTAGAGGCGTCGCCCTGATTAACTTCTAGAGGCATCGCCCCGATTAACTTCTAGAGGCGTCGCCCCGATTAACTTCTAGAGGCGTCGCCCCGATTAACTTCTAGAGGCGTCGCCCCGATTAGCTTCTAGAGGCGTCGCCCCGATTAACTTCTAGAGGCGTCGCTCCGATTAACTTCTAGAGGCGTCGCCCCGATTAACTTCTCTAGAGGCGTCGCCCCGATTAACTTCTCTAGAGGCGTCGCCCCGATTAACTTCTAGAGGCGTCGCCCCGATTAACTTCTAGAGGCGTAGCCCCGATTACTTCTAGAGGCGTCGCCCTGATTAACTTCTAGAGGCATCGCCCCGATTAACTTCTAGAGGCGTCGCCCCGACTAACTTCTAGAGGCGTCGCCCCGATTAACTTCTAGAGGCGTCGCCCCGACTAACTTCTAGAGGCGTCGCCCCGATTAACTTCTAGAGGCGTCGCTCCGATTAACTTCTAGAGGCGTCGCCCAGATTAACTTCTAGAGGCGTCGCCCCGATTAACCTCTAGAGGCGTCGCCCTGATTAACTTCTAGAGGCATCGCCCCGATTAACTTCTAGAGGCGTCGCCCTGATTAACTTCTAGCGGCGTCGCCCTGATTAACTTCTAGAGGCGTCGCCCCGATTAACTTCTAGAGGCGTCGCCCCGACTAACTTCTAGAGGCGTCGCTCCGATTAACTTCTAGATGCGTCGCCCCGATTAACTTCTAGAGGCGTCGCCCCGATTAACTTCTAGAGGCGTCGCCCCGATTAGCTTCTAGAGTCGTCGCCCCGATTAACTTCTAGAGGCGTCGCTCCGATTAACTTCTAGAGGCGTCGCCCCGATTAGCTTCTAGAGGCGTCGCCCCGATTAACTTCTAGAGGCGTCGCTCTGATTAACTTCTAGAGGCGTCGCCCCGATTAACGTCTCTATAGGCATCGCCCCGATTAACTTCTCTAGAGGCGTCGCCCCGATTAACTTCTAGAGGCGTCGCCCCGATTAACTTCTAGAGGCGTCGCCCCGACTAACTTCTAGATGCGTCGCCCCGATTAACTTCTAGAGGCGTCGCCCCGATTAACTTCTAGAGGCGTCGCTCCGATTATCTTCTAGAGGCGTCGCCCCGATTAACTTCTCTAGAGGCGTCGCCCCGATTAACTTCTAGAGGCGTCGCCCCGATTAACTTCTAGAGGCGTCGCCCCTATTAACTTCTAGAGGCGTCGCCCTGATTAACTTCTAGAGGCGTCGCCCCGATTAACTTCTAGAGGCGTCGCCCCGACTAACTTCTAGAGGCGTCGCTCCGATTAACTTCTAGATGCGTCGCCCCGATTAACTTCTAGAGGCGTCGCCCCGATTAACTTCTAGAGGCGTCGCCCCGATTAGCTTCTAGAGGCGTCGCCCCGATTAACTTCTAGAGGCGTCGCTCCGATTAACTTCTAGAGGCGTCGCCCGATTAACTTCTAGAGGCGTCGCCCCGATTAGCTTCTAGAGGCGTCGCTCCGATTAACTTCTAGAGGCGTCGCCCCGATTAACTTCTAGAGGCGTCGCCCCGATTAACTTCTAGAGGCGTCGCCCCGATTAACTTCTAGAGGCGTCGCCCCGATTAACTTCTCTAGAGGCGTCGCCCCGATTAACTTCTCTAGAGGCGTCGCCCCGATTAACTTCTAGGGCGTCGCCCCGATTAACTTCTAGAGGCGTCGCCCCGATTAACTTCTAGAGGCGTCGCTCCGATTAGCTTCTAGAGGCGTCGCCCCGATTAACTTCTAGAGGCGTCGCTCCGATTAACTTCTAGAGGCGTCGCCCCGATTAACTTCTCTAGAGGCGTCGCCCCGATTAACTTCTCTAGAGGCGTCGCCCCGATTAACTTCTAGAGGCGTCGCTCCGATTATCTTCTAGAGGCGTCGCCCCGATTAACTTCTCTAGAGGCGTCGCCCCGATTAACTT
>CM026400.1:24875519-25065797 GCA_014843695.1 Archivesica marissinica | reverse complement strand
TTAACATAATGTACATTGCCTAGCCGCCATGTATTGATGGTTTAACATAATGTACATTGCCTAGCCGCCATGTATTGATACTTTAACATAATGTGCATTGCCTGGCCGCCATGTATTGATGGTTTAACATAATGTACATTGCCTAGCCGCCATGTATTGATACTTTAACATAATGTGCATTGCCTAGCCGCCATGTATTGATGGTTTAACATAATGTACATTGCCTAGCCGCCATGTATTGATGCTTTAACATAATGTACATTGCCTAGCCGCCATGTATTGATGCTTTAACATAATGTACATTGCCTAGCCGCCATGTATTGATACTTTAACATAATGTACATTGCCTAGCCGCCATGTATTGATGGTTTAACATAATGTACATTGCCTAGCCGCCATGTATTGATACTTTAACATAATGTACATTGCCTAGCCGCCATGTATTGATGGTTTAACATAATGTACATTGCCTAGCCGCCATGTATTGATGGTTTAACATAATGTACATTGCCTAGCCGCCATGTATTGATGGTTTAACATAATGTACATTGCCTAGCCGCCATGTATTGATACTTTAACATAATGTGCATTGCCTAGCCGCCATGTATTGATGTTTAACATAATGTACATTGTCTAGCCGCCATGTATTGATGGTTTAACATAATGTACATTGCCTAGCCGCCATGTATTGATACTTTAACATAATGTACATTGCCTAGCCGCCATGTATTGATACTTTAACATAATGTACATTGCCTAGCCGCCATGTATTGATGCTTTAACATAATGTACATTGCCTAGCCGCCAGTATTGATACTTTAACATAATGTACATTGCCTAGCCGCCATGTATTGATGGTTTAACATAATGTACATTGCCTAGCCGCCATGTATTGATACTTTAACATAATGTACATTGCCTAGCCGCCATGTATTGATGGTTTAACATAATGTACATTGCCTAGCCGCCATGTATTGATACTTTAACATAATGTACATTGCCTAGCCGCCATGTATTGATACTTTAACATAATGTACATTGTCTGGCCGCCATGTATTGATGGTTTAACATAATGTACATTGCCTAGCCGCCATGTATTGATACTTTAACATAATGTACATTGTCTGGCCGCCATGTATTGATGGTTTAACATAATGTACATTGCCTAGCCGCCATGTATTGATGCTTTAACATAATGTACATTGCCTGGCCGCCATGTATTGATGGTTTAACATAATGTACATTGCCTAGCCGCCATGTATTGATACTTTAACATAATGTACATTGCCTGGCCGCCATGTATTGATGGTTTAACATAATGTACATTGCCTAGCCGCCATGTATTGATACTTTAACATAATGTACATTGTCTGGCCGCCATGTATTGATGGTTTAACATAATGTACATTGCCTAGCCGCCATGTATTGATACTTTAACATAATGTACATTGTCTGGCCGCCATGTATTGATACATTAACATAATGTACATTGCCTAGCCGCCATGTATTGATACTTTAACATAATGTACATTGCCTGGCCGCCATGTATTGATGCTTTAACATAATGTACATTGCCTAGCCGCCATGTATTGATACTTTAACATAATGTACATTGCCTGGCCGCCATATATTGATACTTTAACATAATGTACATTGCCTATCCGCCATGTATTGATGGTTTAACATAATGTGCATTGCCTAGCCGCCATGTATTGATGGTTTAACATAATGTACATTGTCTGGCCGCCATGTATTGATACTTTAACATAATGTACATTGCCTAGCCGCCATGTATTGATGGTTTAACATAATGTGCATTGTCTGGCCGCCATGTATTGATACTTTAACATAATGTACATTGCCTAGCCGCCATGTATTGATACTTTAACATAATGTACATTGCCTAGCCGCCATGTATTGATACTTTAACATAATGTGCATTGTCTGGCCGCCATGTATTGATACTTTAACATAATGTACATTGCCTGGCCGCCATGTATTGATGGTTTAACATAATGTGCATTGTCTGGCCGCCATGTATTGATACTTTAACATAATGTGCATTGTCTGGCCGCCATGTATTGATACTTTAACATAATGTACATTGCCTAGCCGCCATGTATTGATGGTTTAACATAATGTACATTGCCTAGCCGCCATGTATTGATACTTTAACATAATGTGCATTGCCTGGCCGCCATATATTGATGGTTTAACATAATGTACATTGCCTAGCCGCCATGTATTGATGGTTTAACATAATGTACATTGCCTAGCCGCCATGTATTGATGGTTTAACATAATGTACATTGCCTAGCCGCCATGTATTGATACTTTAACATAATGTACATTGCCTAGCCGCCATGTATTGATGGTTTAACATAATGTACATTGCCTAGCCGCCATGTATTGATACTTTAACATAATGTACATTGCCTAGCCGCCATGTATTGATGGTTTAACATAATGTACATTGCCTAGCCGCCATGTATTGATGGTTTAACATAATGTACATTGCCTAGCCGCCATGTATTGATGCTTTAACATAATGTACATTGCCTAGCCGCCATGTATTGATACTTTAACATAATGTACATTGCCTAGCCGCCATGTATTGATGGTTTAACATAATGTACATTGCCTAGCCGCCATGTATTGATGGTTTAACATAATGTACATTGCCTAGCCGCCATGTATTGATACTTTAACATAATGTACATTGCCTAGCCGCCATTATTGATGGTTTAACATAATGTACATTGCCTAGCCGCCATGTATTGATGGTTTAACATAATGTACATTGCCTAGCCGCCATGTATTGATGGTTTAACATAATGTACATTGCCTAGCCGCCATGTATTGATACTTTAACATAATGTACATTGCCTAGCCGCCATGTATTGATACTTTAACATAATGTACATTGCCTAGCCGCCATGTATTGATACTTTAACATAATGTACATTGCCTAGCCGCCATGTATTGATACTTTAACATAATGTACATTGCCTGGCCGCCATGTATTGATACTTTAACATAATGTACATTGCCTAGCCGCCATGTATTGATACTTTAACATAATGTACATTGCCTAGCCGCCATGTATTGATACTTTAACATAATGTACATTGCCTGGCCGCCATGTATTATATTTACATATGTACATGGCCATATATTGATACTTTAACATAATGTACATTGCCTAGCCGCCATGTATTGATACTTTAACATAATGTACATTGCCTAGCCGCCATGTATTGATACTTTAACATAATGTACATTGCCTAGCCGCCATGTATTGATGGTTTAACATAATGTACATTGCCTAGCCGCCATGTATTGATACTTTAACATAATGTACATTGCCTAGCCGCCATGTATTGATACTTTAACATAATGTACATTGTCTGGCCGCCATGTATTGATACTTTAACATAATGTACATTGCCTAGCCGCCATGTATTGATACTTTAACATAATGTACATTGCCTAGCCGCCATGTATTGATACTTTAACATAATGTGCATTGTCTGGCCGCCATGTATTGATACTTTAACATAATGTACATTGCCTGGCCGCCATGTATTGATGGTTTAACATAATGTACATTGCCTAGCCGCCATGTATTGATACTTTAACATAATGTACATTGCCTAGCCGCCATGTATTGATACTTTAACATAATGTACATTGCCTAGCCGCCATGTATTGATGGTTTAACATAATGTACATTGCCTAGCCGCCATGTATTGATACTTTAACATAATGTACATTGCCTAGCCGCCATGTATTGATACTTTAACATAATGTACATTGTCTGGCCGCCATGTATTGATGGTTTAACATAATGTACATTGCCTAGCCGCCATGTATTGATACTTTAACATAATGTACATTGTCTGGCCGCCATGTATTGATGGTTTAACATAATGTACATTGCCTAGCCGCCATGTATTGATACTTTAACATAATGTACATTGTCTGGCCGCCATGTATTGATACTTTAACATAATTTACATTGCCTAGCCGCCATGTATTGATGCTTTAACATAATGTGCATTGCCTGGCCGCCATGTATTGATGCTTTAACATAATGTACATTGCCTAGCCGCCATGTATTGATACTTTAACATAATGTACATTGTCTGGCCGCCATGTATTGATACTTTAACATAATGTACATTGCCTGGCCGCCATGTATTGATACTTTAACATAATGTACATTGCCTAGCCGCCATGTATTGATACTTTAACATAATGTACATTGCCTGGCCGCCATGTATTGATGCTTTAACATAATGTACATTGCCTAGCCGCCATGTATTGATACTTTAACATAATGTACATTGTCTGGCCGCCATGTATTGATACTTTAACATAATGTACATTGTCTGGCCGCCATGTATTGATGGTTTAACATAATGTGCATTGTCTGGCCGCCATGTATTGATACTTTAACATAATGTACATTGTCTGGCCGCCATGTATTGATGGTTTAACATAATGTGCATTGTCTGGCCGCCATGTATTGATACTTTAACATAATGTACATTGCCTGGCCGCCATGTATTGATACTTTAACATAATGTACATTGCCTAGCCGCCATGTATTGATGGTTTAACATAATGTGCATTGTCTGGCCGCCATGTATTGATACTTTAACATAATGTACATTGCCTAGCCGCCATGTATTGATGGTTTAACATAATGTGCATTGTCTGGCCGCCATGTATTGATACTTTAACATAATGTACATTGCCTAGCCGCCATGTATTGATGGTTTAACATAATGTGCATTGCCTGGCCGCCATGTATTGATACTTTAACATAATGTACATTGCCTAGCCGCCATGTATTGATACTTTAACATAATGTACATTGCCTAGCCGCCATGTATTGATACTTTAACATAATGTACATTGTCTGGCCGCCATGTATTGATGGTTTAACATAATGTACATTGCCTAGCCGCCATGTATTGATACTTTATCATAATGTACATTGTCTGGCCGCCATGTATTTATACTTTAACATAATGTGCATTGCCTAGCCGCCATGTATTGATGGTTTAACATAATGTGCATTGTCTGGCCGCCATGTATTGATACTTTAACATAATGTACATTGTCTGGCCGCCATGTATTGATACTTTAACATAATGTACATTGCCTAGCCGCCATGTATTGATACTTTAACATAATGTACATTGCCTAGCCGCCATGTATTGATACTTTAACATAATGTACATTGCCTAGCCGCCATGTATTGATACTTTAACATAATGTCATTGTCTGGCCGCCATGTATTGATGGTTTAACATAATGTACATTGTCTGGCCGCCATGTATTGATACTTTATCATAATGTGCATTGTCTGGCCGCCATGTATTGATACTTTAACATAATGTACATTGCCTAGCCGCCATGTATTGATGGTTTAACATAATGTGCATTGTCTGGCCGCCATGTATTGATACTTTAACATAATGTACATTGCCTGGCCGCCATGTATTGATACTTTAACATAATGTACATTGCCTAGCCGCCATGTATTTATACTTTAACATAATGTACATTGCCTAGCCGCCATGTATTGATACTTTAACATAATGTACATTGCCTAGCCGCCATGTATTGATGCTTTAACATAATGTACATTGCCTGGCCGCCATGTATTGATACTTTAACATAATGTGCATTGCCTAGCCGCCATGTATTGATGGTTTAACATAATGTACATTGCCTAGCCGCCATGTATTGATGGTTTAACATAATGTACATTGCCTAGCCGCCATGTATTGATACTTTAACATAATGTGCATTGTCTGGCCGCCATATATTGATGGTTTAACATAATGTACATTGCCTAGCCGCCATGTATTGATACTTTAACATAATGTACATTGCCTAGCCGCCATGTATTGATGGTTTAACATAATGTACATTGCCTAGCCGCCATGTATTGATGGTTTAACATAATGTACATTGCCTAGCCGCCATGTATTGATGGTTTAACATAATGTACATTGCCTAGCCGCCATGTATTGATGGTTTAACATAATGTACATTGCCTAGCCGCCATGTATTGATACTTTAACATAATGTACATTGCCTAGCCGCCATATATTGATGGTTTAACATAATGTACATTGCCTAGCCGCCATGTATTGATGGTTTAACATAATGTACATTGCCTAGCCGCCATATATTGATGGTTTAACATAATGTACATTGCCTAGCCGCCATGTATTGATGGTTTAACATAATGTACATTGCCTAGCCGCCATGTATTGATGGTTTAACATAATGTACATTGCCTAGCCGCCATGTATTGATGGTTTAACATAATGTACATTGCCTAGCCGCCATGTATTGATGGTTTAACATAATGTACATTGCCTAGCCGCCATGTATTGATACTTTAACATAATGTACATTGCCTAGCCGCCATATATTGATGGTTTAACATAATGTACATTGCCTAGCCGCCATGTATTGATGGTTTAACATAATGTACATTGCCTAGCCGCCATATATTGATGGTTTAACATAATGTACATTGCCTAGCCCCCATGTATTTATACTTTAACATAATGTACATTGCCTAGCCGCCATGTATTGATACTTTAACATAATGTACATTGCCTAGCCGCCATATATTGATACTTTAACATAATGTACATTGCCTAGCCGCCATGTATTGATACTTTAACATAATGTACATTGCCTAGCCGCCATGTATTGATACTTTAACATAATGTACATTGTCTGGCCGCCATGTATTGATACATTAACATAATGTACATTGCCTAGCCGCCATGTATTGATACTTTAACATAATGTGCATTGCCTGGCCGCCATGTATTGATACTTTATCATAATGTACATTGTCTGGCCGCCATATATTGATACTTTAACATAATGTACATTGCCTAGCCGCCATATATTGATACTTTAACATAATGTACATTGCCTAGCCGCCATGTATTGATACTTTAACATAATGTATATTGCCTAGCCGCCATGTATTGATGGTTTAACATAATGTACATTGCCTAGCCCCCATGTATTTATACTTTAACATAATGTACATTGCCTAGCCGCCATGTATTGATACTTTAACATAATGTACATTGTCTGGCCGCCATGTATTGATGGTTTAACATAATGTACATTGCCTAGCCGCCATGTATTGATACTTTAACATAATGTACATTGTCTGGCCGCCATGTATTGATACTTTAACATAATGTACATTGCCTAGCCGCCATGTATTGATACTTTAACATAATGTACATTGCCTGGCCGCCATGTATTGATGCTTTAACATAATGTACATTGCCTAGCCGCCATGTATTGATACTTTAACATAATGTACATTGTCTGGCCGCCATGTATTGATACTTTAACATAATGTACATTGCCTGGCCGCCATGTATTGATGGTTTAACATAACGTGCATTGTCTGGCCGCCATGTATTGATACTTTAACATAATGTACATTGTCTGGCCGCCATGTATTGATGGTTTAACATAATGTGCATTGTCTGGCCGCCATGTATTGATACTTTAACATAATGTACATTGCCTAGCCGCCATGTATTGATGGTTTAACATAATGTGCATTGTCTGGCCGCCATGTATTGATACTTTAACATAATGTACATTGCCTAGCCGCCATGTATTGATGGTTTAACATAACGTGCATTGTCTGGCCGCCATGTATTGATACTTTAACATAATGTACATTGCCTAGCCGCCATGTATTGATACTTTAACATAATGTACATTGCCTAGCCGCCATGTATTGATACTTTAACATAATGTACATTGTCTGGCCGCCATGTATTGATACTTTAACATAATGTACATTGCCTGGCCGCCATGTATTGATGGTTTAACATAATGTGCATTGTCTGGCCGCCATGTATTGATACTTTATCATAATGTGCATTGTCTGGCCGCCATGTATTTATACTTTAACATAATGTGCATTGCCTAGCCGCCATGTATTGATGGTTTAACATAATGTGCATTGTCTGGCCGCGATGTATTTATACTTTAACATAATGTACATTGTCTGGCCGCCATGTATTGATACTTTAACATAATGTACATTGTCTGGCCGCCATGTATTGATACTTTAACATAACGTGCATTGTCTGGCCGCCATTTATTGATACTTTATCATAATGTGCATTGTCTGGCCGCCATGTATTTATACTTTAACATAATGTGCATTGCCTAGCCGCCATGTATTGATGGTTTAACATAATGTGCATTGTCTGGCCGCGATGTATTTATACTTTAACATAATGTACATTGTCTGGCCGCCATGTATTGATACTTTAACATAATGTACATTGTCTGGCCGCCATGTATTGATACTTTAACATAATGTACATTGCCTAGCCGCCATATATTGATACTTTATCATAATGTGCATTGTCTGGCCGCCATGTATTTATACTTTAACATAATGTACATTGCCTAGCCGCCATGTATTGATGGTTTAACATAATGTGCATTGTCTGGCCGCCATGTATTGGTACTTTATCATAATGTGCATTGTCTTGCCGCCATGTATTGTGACGTGCAGTTTGTGACGTAGTGTTTGTCAATTACCCTCATGATATCAGTTTCTTCTGGAAGCAAATGTTCGTTAACCACATAACGACATACGGTCGATAACAAGTGATGTTAGGACTTGCCTTCAAGAAGATCTGATTCCATGTCTGATTACCAATATAATTATGTATTTAATTACAATCTGGATCTCGTGCAGTACCTTCGTTCTCGCGAGAACAGGGCATCTAGTGACCAGGTGTACGTATCCCAAGCTTCTAGTGTCCATACGGGGCAGGTGTTATCCACGTCATGTTTATTGAGCATTGTCTTGCTTTCGTGTATTAGATATGTACCTGTGGGGAGTCATGCTTTGGTTATAAATACACTATTTCACACGTCAATCGTGTTAGATGTCACCGTAATCCATGCAGGGTGGACTGGACCGATCCTGAGCATCTCGGTACTAGGCTACATAATTGCTGTTGTATACTTTGTTCAGCATCGTTCATTAATGGTGTTTTTCTACTTTGTTTATGGTGATTCAGGAAGTATACCGGACAATCGTAATTATAACTGTCTGATTCAGGAAGTATACCGGACACTTGTAGTTATAACTGTCTGATTCAGGAAGTATACCGGACACTTGTAGTTATAACTGTCTGATTCAGGAAGTATACCGGACACTTGTAGTTATAACTATCTGATTCAGGAAGTATACCGGACACTCGTAGTTATAACTATCTGAGTCAGGATGTATACCGGACAACTATGCTTATCAATGATACGGACGTTTCAGTCATGCGGATAGCTCTCTACGTTTGTTTTAGTGTACTATCAAGTAGATCAAACTGAACTGTCTTTCTGCTTGTATCGGTCGTGCATAAACCAGTAGGAGTACTGCTGATGTTCTTAACGACATAGATTGTACATTCTTCCACAATGGACTATTTCTATCTGATATTAACTTAAGTAGTGTTTCAATACTGAACAGGAATCCTTGGAGTACATGTGTTTGGTATATTTGATATGTTATCGTGTGGTTTATCCTGTTTGTTCCATGGGCGCCAGTTCTCATTCGGTGGGGTGCTTATCGGAATGTCCGTCTAGCCAGCCTGATTCTTACAGCGATATTTGTTGCTGATTCTTTCTAAGTAGTAAAGACGCAATGTGTAGTAGATTGGTATCCCGAAATATCCCTTAAGTTGAAATAGGACCAATAACAACTGGAGAGACGCCATATCACATAGCCTTCCGGTTCCACCTTAAGCACAAAATCAAACAAACATACGTTTTTATTTAGAACATCATTTTGATTACAAACCTTGTACATACAGGTATATCTACCCTAGGCATACATATACTAAATTTATTCATTTATTGAAAATCTCCTCAGAACATTTTATAGTCTATTAATACAATCTGTAATGTGTCATGCTTTGTTTGATGTCACCGTCTAACAACGAAAGTATTCCAACATGAAATGCTTTATAATCTGATCAATCAATATTGTTCAAACTATCCTCAAAATACTGTTTTATCGTCTGCTGTTGAACAAGCAAATATGTTACATGTCGTTGTATATATATAATAAGATATATGTTTTCTATTACCTCCATTGGCAGATAAAGTCCGATTTATCCCGAATTGTATAGTGATCCTGTTTAGTTGGAATCCTTTGTTTTTACTGATGTTTATAGCCAGATGTTGAGGTCTGATAAATGTGATGTTTATAGCCAGATGTTGAGGTCTGATAAATGTGATGTTTATAGCCAGATGTTGAGGTCTGATAAATGTGATTTTTATAGCCAGATGTTGAGATCTGATAAATGTGATTTTTATAGCCAGATGTTGAGGTCTGATAAATGTGATTTTTATCAAATCCATTTTTATTAATTGATATTAAGATTGTACAGTAAAGTATCGAGGGTTCGCAGGTTCGATGCCCTGTCTGACTAATAATAGGTGCCTCCGTGGTCGAGTGGGTAATGTCTTCAGATTACTTGCCCCTAACCTTTGTAGTTTTCAATCCCGCTGTGTGTGTGAGGAAGCTATCTAGCTGGATTGTGCCTGTACTGCTCTGAGGGCACATGGGGTCTTCCTCCACCAATAGCAGCTGGAGAGTCACAATATGATCTGAGCTGTTGGTGCGACTTTAAACCCCCACAGCAAACAAACTGACCATGATAATATTAACAGTGTTTCAGATGGGACTATAAACCTAGGTCTCGTATATATACGTGCTATATACCCGATCGGATGCGACTATTAACCTACATCTAGTATATCCGTACTATATACCCGATCAGATGGGACTATTAACCTACATCTAGTATATCCGTACTATATACCCGATCAGATGCGACTATTAACATACATCTAGTATATCCGTACTATATACCCGATCAGATGGGACTATTAACCTACATCTAGTATATCCGTACTATATACCCGATCAGATGGGACTATTTACCTAGATCTAGTATATCCGTACTATATACCCGATCAGATGGCAATATTAACCTAGATCTAGTATATCCGTACTATATACCCGATCAGATGCGACTATTAACCTACATCTAGTATATCCGTACTATATACCCGATCATATGGGACTATTAACCTACATCTAGTATATCCGTATTATATACCCGATCAGATGGGACTATTAACCTAGATCTAGTATATCCGTACTATATACCCGATCAGATGCGACTATTAACCTACATCTAGTATATCCGTACTATATACCCGATCAGATGGGACTATTAACCTATATCTAGTATATCCGTACTATATACCCGATCAGATGGGAATATAAACCTAGATCTAGTATATCCGTACTATATACCCGATCAGATGGGACTATTAACCTAGATCTCGTTTATCCGTACTATATACCCGATCCGATGGGACTATTAACCTAGATCTAGTATATCCGTACTATATACCCGATCAGATGGGACTATTAACCTAGATCTCGTATATACGTACTATATACCCGATCAGATGCGACTATTAACCAAGATCTCGTATATACGTACTATATACCCGATCAGATGGGACTATTAACCTAGATCTCGTATATCCGTACTATATACCCGATCAGATGGGACTATTAACCTAGATCTAGTATATCCGTACTATATACCCGATCAGATGCGACTATTAACCTAGATCTCGTATATCCGTACTATGTACCCGATCCGATGGGAATATAAACCTAGATCTAGTATATCCGTACTATATACCCGATCAGATGGGACTATTAACCTAGATCTAGTATATCCGTACTATATACCCGATCAGATGGGACTATTAACCTAGATCTCGTATATCCGTACTATATACCCGATCCGATGGCACTATTAACCTAGATCTCGTTTATCCGTACTATATACCCGATCAGATGGGACTATTAACCTAGATCTAGTATATCCGTACTATATACCCGATCAGATGGGACTATAAACCAAGGTCTCATGAGTGATTATTATAAATTGTTAAGATTGTTTATAATAAAGCTTATAGAAGCTAGACCACTCACCCACATTACGGACACCCGCCACACACATTGCGGACCCCTCCCCCACATTGCGGACCCTCCCCCTCCCCCACATTGCGGACCCCCACACACACACATTGCAAACCCCTCCCCCACATTGCGTACCCCCACACACATTGCAGATCCCTCACCCACATTGCGGACCCCCCCCCCTACACCACACACATTGCAGAACCCTCATCCACATTGCGGACCCCCCCCCACCACACACATTGCAGACCCCTCACCCACATTGCGGACCCCCCCCCCCCACCACACACATTGCAGACCCGTCACCCACATTGCGGACCCCCCACCACACGCATTGTAGACCCTTCACCCACATTGCGGACCCCCCCCCCCACCACCACACACATTGCAGACCCGTCACCCACATTGCGGACCCCCCCCCCCACCACACACATTGCAGACCCTTCACCCACATTGCGGACCCCCCCCCCACCACACACATTGCAGACCCGTCACCCACATTGCGGACCCCCCACCACACGCATTGTAGACCCTTCACCCACATTGCGGACCCCCCCCCCCACCACACACATTGCAGACCCTTCACCCACATTGCGGACCCCCCACCACACGCATTGTAGACCCTTCACCCACATTGCGGACCCCCCCCCCCCACCACCACACACATTGCAGACCCCCCCCCCACCACCACACACATTGCGGACCCCCCCCCCCACCACCACCACCACACACATTGCAGACCCTTCCCCCAGGTTATTATATATTTACATAGCCTATCTGATAACACATATGTGTGTGAACACGTGGATAGTGCCAGGTTAAAAGGGGTGTCTCATAAGTCAGAAATGACTGGCCCTTTAAATAGGGGTGACACTATAATAAACAAACACACACTATACAAGGAGTATGAATGCTTCATTAAATGTCTAAACGCGCCAAGATTAGTTTACACATTATATATTTCAGAATTGTTACATGAATACAAAGAAATAAACATTTTACGTATGAATTAATGGGCTCAGAAATAGACAATGGATTAGAGAATAAAACCTCTACAGTTGTTCTCCTTCACACGTACTTGTTATACAATATTATGCTCGAGTATATATATATATATATATATATATCTAAAATACGTGAAACCTATTCAAAGTGTTATGCTAAACAATTTAAAATTAGTATTGGTATTAGTGGGTAACTAGTTTAGGATGTTAAAAAAGAAAATGATTAACATATTATTGAGAACGTTCAACTTTAAAATATAAGTATACTACTATATGTAGCACGTTCGCTTGAGGTGTGAGAAGCCCGGAGTTCGCTCCCAGCTGTAGCCGTTACGATTGTGTCCTTATATAAGGAACTTAAATTCCACATTGCCTCTTCTCTCTCCCTCATGTGGATGAATACCATCAGGAATGAGGTTTCGAGAGTGATTAGTCTAAGTTGTAGGAACTTGTTTCGCAATCGAGCTAAAATAAATGTGCATAAAGAGAAGAAAGCTTAATTTAAATAGGAACACATAACGAAGGCGAGCTTAATTTAAATAGGAACACATAACGAAGGCGAGCTTAATTTAAATAGGAACACATAACGTAGGCGAGCTTAATTTAAATAGGAACACATAACGAAGGCGAGCTTAATTTAAATAGGAACACATAACGAAGGCGAGCTTAATTTAAATAGGAACACATAACGAAGGCGAGCTTAATTTAAATAGGAACACATAACGAAGGCGAGCTTAATTTAAATAGGAACACATAACGAAGGCGAGCTTAATTTAAATAGGAACACATAACGTAGGCGAGCTTAATTTAAATAGGAACACATAACGTAGGCGAGCTTAATTTAAATAGGAACACATAACGTAGGCGAGCTTAATTTAAATAGGAACACATAACGTAGGCGAGCTTAATTTAAATAGGAACACATAACGTAGGCGAGCTTAATTTAAATAGGAACACATAACGTAGGCGAGCTTAATTTAAATAGGAACACATAACGTAGGCGAGCTTAATTTAAATAGGAACACATAACGTAGGCGAGCTTAATTTAAATAGGAACACATAACGTAGGCGAGCTTAATTTAAATAGGAACACATAACGTAGGCGAGCTTAATTTAAATAGGAACACATAACGTAGGCGAGCTTAATTTAAATAGGAACACATAACGTAGGCGAGCTTAATTTAAATAGGAACACATAACGTAGGCGAGCTTAATTTAAATAGGAACACATAACGTAGGCGAGCTTAATTTAAATAGGAACACATAACGTAGGCGAGCTTAATTTAAATAGGAACACATAACGTAGGCGAGCTTAATTTAAATAGGAACACATAACGTAGGCGAGCTTAATTAAATAGGAACACATAACGTAGGCGAGCTTAATTTAAATAGGAACACATAACGTAGGCGAGCTTAATTTAAATAGGAACACATAACGTAGGCGAGCTTAATTTAAATAGGAACAAAACGTAGGCGAGCTTAATTTAAATAGGAACACATAACGTAGGCGAGCTTAATTTAAATAGGAACACATAACGTAGGCGAGCTTAATTTAAATAGGAACACATAACGTAGGCGAGCTTAATTTAAATAGGAACACATAACGTAGGCGAGCTTAATTTAAATAGGAACACATAACGTAGGCGAGCTTAATTTAAATAGGAACACATAACGTAGGCGAGCTTAATTTAAATAGGAACACATAACGTAGGCGAGCTTAATTTAAATAGGAACACATAACGTAGGCGAGCTTAATTTAAATAGGAACACATAACGTAGGCGAGCTTAATTTAAATAGGAACACATAACGTAGGCGAGCTTAATTTAAATAGGAACACATAACGTAGGCGAGCTTAATTTAAATAGGAACACATAACGTAGGCGAGCTTAATTTAAATAGGAACACATAACGTAGGCGAGCTTAATTTAAATAGGAACACATAACGTAGGCGAGCTTAATTTAAATAGGAACACATAACGTAGGCGAGCTTAATTTAAATAGGAACACATAACGTAGGCGAGCTTAATTTAAATAGGAACACATAACGTAGGCGAGCTTAATTTAAATAGGAACACATAACGTAGGCGAGCTTAATTTAAATAGGAACACATAACGTAGGCGAGCTTAATTTAAATAGGAACACATAACGTAGGCGAGCTTAATTTAAATAGGAACACATAACGTAGGCGAGCTTAATTTAAATAGGAACACATAACGTAGGCGAGCTTAATTTAAATAGGAACACATAACGAAGGCGAGCTTAATTTAAATAGGAACACATAACGTAGGCGAGCTTAATTTAAATAGGAACACATAACGTAGGCGAGCTTAATTTAAATAGGAACACATAACGTAGGCGAGCTTAATTTAAATAGGAACACATAACGTAGGCGAGCTTAATTTAAATAGGAACACATAACGAAGGCGAGCTTAATTTAAATAGGAACACATAGGCGAGCTTAATTTAAATAGGAACAATAACGTAGGCGAGCTTAATTTAAATAGGAACACATAACGAAGGCGAGCTTAATTTAAATAGGAACACATAACGTAGGCGAGCTTAATTTAAATAGGAACACATAACGTAGGCGAGCTTAATTTAAATAGGAACACATAACGAAGGCGAGCTTAATTTAAATAGGAACACATAACGAAGGCGAGCTTAATTTAAATAGGAACACATAACGTAGGCGAGCTTAATTTAAATAGGAACACATAACGAAGGCGAGCTTAATTTAAATAGGAACACATAACGAAGGCGAGCTTAATTTAAATAGGAACACATAACGTAGGCGAGCTTAATTTAAATAGGAACACATAACGTAGGCGAGCTTAATTTAAATAGGAACACATAACGAAGGCGAGCTTAATTTAAATAGGAACACATAACGAAGGCGAGCTTAATTTAAATAGGAACACATAACGAAGGCGAGCTTAATTTAAATAGGAACACATAACGTAGGCGAGCTTAATTTAAATAGGAACACATAACGTAGGCGAGCTTAATTTAAATAGGAACACATAACGAAGGCGAGCTTAATTTAAATAGGAACACATAACGTAGGCGAGCTTAATTTAAATAGGAACACATAACGTAGGCGAGCTTAATTTAAATAGGAACACATAACGTAGGCGAGCTTAATTTAAATAGGAACACATAACGTAGGCGAGCTTAATTTAAATAGGAACACATAACGAAGGCGAGCTTAATTTAAATAGGAACACATAACGTAGGCGAGCTTAATTTAAATAGGAACACATAACGTAGGCGAGCTTAATTTAAATAGGAACACATAACGTAGGCGAGCTTAATTTAAATAGGAACACATAACGTAGGCGAGCTTAATTTAAATAGGAACACAACGTAGGCGAGCTTAATTTAAATAGGAACACATAACGTAGGCGAGCTTAATTCAAATAGGAACACATAACGTAGGCGAGCTTAATTCAAATAGGAACACATAACGTAGGCGAGCTTAATTTAAATAGGAACACATAACGTAGGCGAGCTTAATTCAAATAGGAACACATAACGTAGGCGAGCTTAATTCAAATAGGAACACATAACGTAGGCGAGCTTAATTCAAATAGGAACACATAACGAAGGCGAGCTTAATTTAAATAGGAACACATAACGTAGGCGAGCTTAATTTAAATAGGAACACATAACGTAGGCGAGCTTAATTTAAATAGGAACACATAACGTAGGCGAGCTTAATTTAAATAGGAACACATAACGTAGGCGAGCTTAATTTAAATAGGAACACATAACGTAGGCGAGCTTAATTTAAATAGGAACACATAACGAAGGCGAGCTTAATTTAAATAGGAACACATAACGTAGGCGAGCTTAATTTAAATAGGAACACATAACGTAGGCGAGCTTAATTTAAATAGGAACACATAACGTAGGCGAGCTTAATTTAAATAGGAACACATAACGTAGGCGAGCTTAATTTAAATAGGAACACATAACGTAGGCGAGCTTAATTTAAATAGGAACACATAACGAAGGCGAGCTTAATTTAAATAGGAACACATAACGTAGGCGAGCTTAATTTAAATAGGAACACATAACGTAGGCGAGCTTAATTTAAATAGGAACACATAACGTAGGCGAGCTTAATTTAAATAGGAACACATAACGTAGGCGAGCAACACATAACGAGGCGAGCTTAATTTAAATAGGAACACATAACGTAGGCGAGCTTAATTTAAATAGGAACACATAACGTAGGCGAGCTTAATTAAATAGGAACACATAACGTAGGCGAGCTTAATTTAAATAGGAACACATAACGTAGGCGAGCTTAATTTAAATAGGAACACATAACGTAGGCGAGCTAATTTAAATAGGAACACATAACGTAGGCGAGCTTAATTAAATAGGAACTAATTTAAATAGGAACACATAACGTAGGCGAGCTTAATTTAAATAGGAACACATAACGAAGGCGAGCTTAATTTAAATAGGAACACATAACGAAGGCGAGCTTAATTTAAATAGGAACACATAACGTAGGCGAGCTTAATTTAAATAGGAACACATAACGTAGGCGAGCTTAATTTAAATAGGAACACATAACGAAGGCGAGCTTAATTTAAATAGGAACACATAACGAAGGCGAGCTTAATTTAAATAGGAACACATAACGTAGGCGAGCTTAATTTAAATAGGAACACATAACGAAGGCGAGCTTAATTTAAATAGGAACACATAACGAAGGCGAGCTTAATTTAAATAGGAACACATAACGTAGGCGAGCTTAATTTAAATAGGAACACATAACGAAGGCGAGCTTAATTTAAATAGGAACACATAACGAAGGCGAGCTTAATTTAAATAGGAACACATAACGAAGGCGAGCTTAATTTAAATAGGAACACATAACGAAGGCGAGCTTAATTTAAATAGGAACACATAACGAAGGCGAGCTTAATTTAAATAGGAACACATAACGTAGGCGAGCTTAATTTAAATAGGAACACATAACGTAGGCGAGCTTAATTTAAATAGGAACACATAACGAAGGCGAGCTTAATTTAAATAGGAACACATAACGTAGGCGAGCTTAATTTAAATAGGAACACATAACGAAGGCGAGCTTAATTTAAATAGGAACACATAACGAAGGCGAGCTTAATTTAAATAGGAACACATAACGAAGGCGAGCTTAATTTAAATAGGAACACATAACGAAGGCGAGCTTAATTTAAATAGGAACACATAACGAAGGCGAGCTTAATTTAAATAGGAACACATAACGAAGGCGAGCTTAATTTAAATAGGAACACATAACGAAGGCGAGCTTAATTTAAATAGGAACACATAACGAAGGCGAGCTTAATTTAAATAGGAACACATAACGAAGGCGAGCTTAATTTAAATAGGAACACATAACGAAGGCGAGCTTAATTTAAATAGGAACACATAACGAAGGCGAGCTTAATTTAAATAGGAACACATAACGAAGGCGAGCTTAATTTAAATAGGAACACATAACGAAGGCGAGCTTAATTTAAATAGGAACACATAACGAAGGCGAGCTTAATTTAAATAGGAACACATAACGAAGGCGAGCTTAATTTAAATAGGAACACATAACGAAGGCGAGCTTAATTTAAATAGGAACACATAACGAAGGCGAGCTTAATTTAAATAGGAACACATAACGAAGGCGAGCTTAATTTAAATAGGAACACATAACGAAGGCGAGCTTAATTTAAATAGGAACACATAACGAAGGCGAGCTTAATTTAAATAGGAACACATAACGAAGGCGAGCTTAATTTAAATAGGAACACATAACGAAGGCGAGCTTAATTTAAATAGGAACACATAACGAAGGCGAGCTTAATTTAAATAGGAACACATAACGAAGGCGAGCTTAATTTAAATAGGAACACATAACGAAGGCGAGCTTAATTTAAATAGGAACACATAACGAAGGCGAGCTTAATTTAAATAGGAACACATAACGAAGGCGAGCTTAATTTAAATAGGAACACATAACGAAGGCGAGCTTAATTTAAATAGGAACACATAACGAAGGCGAGCTTAATTTAAATAGGAACACATAACGAAGGCGAGCTTAATTTAAATAGGAACACATAACGAAGGCGAGCTTAATTTAAATAGGAACACATAACGAAGGCGAGCTTAATTTAAATAGGAACACATAACGACGGCGAGCTTAATTTAAATAGGAACACATAACGAAGGCGAGCTTAATTTAAATAGGAACACATAACGTAGGCGAGCTTAATTTAAATAGGAACACATAACGTAGGCGAGCTTAATTTAAATAGGAACACATAACGAAGGCGAGCTTAATTTAAATAGGAACACATAACGTAGGCGAGCTTAATTTAAATAGGAACACATAACGAAGGCGAGCTTAATTTAAATAGGAACACATAACGAAGGCGAGCTTAATTTAAATAGGAACACATAACGAAGGCGAGCTTAATTTAAATAGGAACACATAACGAAGGCGAGCTTAATTTAAATAGGAACACATAACGAAGGCGAGCTTAATTTAAATAGGAACACATAACGAAGGCGAGCTTAATTTAAATAGGAACACATAACGAAGGCGAGCTTAATTTAAATAGGAACACATAACGAAGGCGAGCTTAATTTAAATAGGAACACATAACGAAGGCGAGCTTAATTTAAATAGGAACACATAACGAAGGCGAGCTTAATTTAAATAGGAACACATAACGAAGGCGAGCTTAATTTAAATAGGAACACATAACGAAGGCGAGCTTAATTTAAATAGGAACACATAACGAAGGCGAGCTTAATTAAATAGGAACACATAACGAAGGCGAGCTTAATTTAAATAGGAACACATAACGAAGGCGAGCTTAATTAAATAGGAACACATAACGAAGGCGAGCTTAATTTAAATAGGAACACATAACGAAGGCGAGCTTAATTTAAATAGGAACACATAACGAAGGCGAGCTTAATTTAAATAGGAACACATAACGAAGGCGAGCTTAATTTAAATAGGAACACATAACGAAGGCGAGCTTAATTTAAATAAAAGTAGAATAAACCGGTTGTTTATAGCAATTACGGCAGCATGTGCTTTAGATTCGCCATGCGAACATTTGAGGAAATCGTCCATCTTCTCAGAACCTTTCACTGCCAATCGTCCATCTTCTCAGAACCTTTCACTGCCAATCGTCCATCTCAGAACCTTTCACTGCCAATCGTCCATCTTCTCAGAACCTTTCACTGCCAATCGTCCATCTTCTCAGAACCTTTCACTGCCAATCGTCCATCTTCTCAAAACCTTTCACTGCCAATCGTCCATCTTCTCAGAACCTTTCACTGCCAATCACCCATCTTCCCAGAACCGTTCACTGTCAATAATCCATCTTTCCAGAACCGTTCACTGCGTGCATGCGTGCGTACGCGCATGAGCGACGCCTCCTGAAGAGATTAGTCATTTTAGATTTTTGGAGGATAGTGCAATGATATAGACAGAGTCTCCTCTAGTTATTTTACGTGCACGGTGTAAAGCATCGACACGAGACTTCGGTTTAAAGTCATTAGGGTCAGACGAGGGATCGAACCTGCGATCCCTGGATTACCAGTCCAGCGTGTTACCACTGGACTACAGATCCGTCTGTTCTTTGTTTGATATTTGCTCGACTTTCTTATAGCTGCCGTATTCAAAGCTTCCCCGCGTACTGATGACAATCACTGTGAAATTGAAAGTTGATATGTTTGTATCAAGTTGCATCGGCTTTCATATAAACACAATAGCAAACAACTGTATATTGCTGGTATAAAGTACGAGAAACTGGCTTTCTGTGAATTTAGTAGCTCTTAGTATTTTTTAGTTTATAAATATAGTTTATAGAACCCCATGTAGACTATTCGCAAATAGATACGCTTCTTAAACACGTTTTCTCTCAAGTCGAAAGCTTTAGTAAATTCGACAAATAATCACTCACTTTTTAGTTTTCATTTAAAGGATGATTTATTAACCTAACACCATTGTCTCTATTTGGTCTATATAACCCGCTTGTACTTCTACATTTATTTGATACAATTCCGTCCATTAATTTAGTCTTGTATTTAATATCCTGTTTGCAAATAGCTTTCCTAAAGTACTCAGGCATGTTATTCCCCTATATTTTTCCCGGCGTTCTAGTTCACCTTTTTATGTATGGTACAATAACACTCTCTGACCATTTGCTTGGGAAATGGCACATATTATATGTATTATGAAAATGTTCTTATTTTCAGCAAATCATGACGACAACAGTTCAACCAAGCACAACACATGTTACTACTGTCACTACTGTCCCTACTACCCAGCCGGACACTCGCAACACTACGCGAACTGTAACTAATGCCACTAGCACGGTCACTCTACCAGAGACAACTATACCCGTAAATACGACCATAATCACATCGACAGACCCGACCAGAATCACAACACCAAGTACGACAGATAGTTATGCACATGGTAGGTATTCTTGAACAGTCTTGAACTTTTTGAACTTTTGGTCGATTCTTTGAATATCAGAAACTGCGGTTAAATTTGTCAACTAAAACATTATTAGTATTAACATATTGCCAAATATGCATATAAATAATACAAACAGTCATACCTGTGTACGTGCAGCCCATTATCATTAATATTGGACTGCTTTCAAAAGGCCAGAGTATTATATCATAAATGTACCAAATTAACAATTTTAAGTATTGCCACTGTTTTCGGCGCATGTGTATTGGATTGTTTTCGGCTTATATCCTATAAAAGAAAAAGAACGGACGCATAAAACTTCTAGAGTTCTTCTTCTATGATGATAATGCAATGAGTTGTGACTGGAAAATGGAAAGAGCATAGCAGAATTAGCAAGTGTGCCTGGAAAATTGAATAGCAGATTGAATTTTATAAGTTGTGGCAATAACGAGATGAAAATGTCAGAAGTAGTGTCATGTTGTTAGTATTAAGGCAAAAGGTTGTAAATAACATTACATGAACATATCTTCAAATATAGTAGAATGGTTAATTGATCATCGCGTGTAGCCATATCAACTGGTTAGCTGGTGTCAGGGTGTCCTCGCACCTATTCGCGTTCGAACAGTAGATACAATGCGGTGAAGACATGCCACAAGTCAGAAGCGTTTGCATCTGCGAATGTATAAGTATGAACAGTTTCCACTATTATGATTAGCATATAGCACAATACCCAGTGTCGGCACACATACGTGTGGAATAGCCGTTACTACGTGGGTCTGCACTGGGCTTGTAGCACCGCTTAGCATCTTCAACCATACACAACCTGTTGAAACTATAAGACCTAACTTCAACGTCTTATAGTGGATGGAATGAAAGATGCTTGATTATAGTCTATATTCGTCCTACATTTGGCTTAACTGGATCTCATTACTATTACGTAATGGGTATCGCGAAGAATTTTGTTGAGGGATTAAGGTAGAAAAATATTTGCGTAGGAAAGGTATTATACATTTTATAAAAGAGAATAAAACAATGGGGTTATGTCTCTGACTTTCACAGAGACTGTCGCCCAATATATTTGTGGAGACGATCAGCATATAATTATGTGTCTGGTCGCACAAGTTACTATATTGAAGCAGCTTCTGATTGAATGTGTTCGAGTTGATATTTGTTACATCACCACTCTCCAATATCATCTCTGGCTGAAAACAATATGTAGATTATTACAAGCGTTTGCGATCAAACACAACTTTTAGTTTTCGTATGACATTGATATGCTTCCATGATTTTGCAGCGATAAATCGATGTGGAAGTGCCAAGTACAATGTTCAGAAAGGTAGAGACACAAGATGTTTGTGTTTGACAACCTCTAAGATAATGATTGTTTGAAGATATAGGTTGTTGGTCAGGTTTATTGATGTTGCGAAAACGGAGAAGGGACTCTTGCTTTAACAGGGTTGAACGTCATCAACCATTTGTCAAACCAGGACGAAATGATATCCACATTATGGACTACTCTAGGGGCTGGGCCTGAGTTGTATGCATTTTTATGTATAGGGGAAAACCCACTTTTATATGGTAGTATAGGTCCTAGGCTTTAAAACAAATGTTGGTTCTCGATCGAAAACCCTATAGATTTTTCCCAGCATGCCCCAAAAGTTGCCCACCGGGCGAGAAACCATATCTGTCATATCTCGGCCATTTCTTGAGCGATTTTGACCATCTTTTTTTCAATAGAGGTTTTTTTTGGGTGTGAAACACGTTTAAATCAATATAAAATCGATATGGAGTATCTATCAAGTGATTCCAATGTCAATCGAAATACAGACCATGTAATACAGGCACATGTTCTACATTCTCCGCCGGGCGAAAAACCATACCGGTCAAATCTCGGTCATTTCTTGAGCGATTTTGACAATCGTTTTTTTAAAATAGAGTTTTGTTTGGCTGTTGAACATGATAAAAGTTTATTTGAGAACTTGTTTACATGGTAGGGGCTCTGAAGTTCTTCCGGAGAAACTAAATCAGGTCTGAAATTTTTAATGACACAAATTTATTAAGATTTAACACCCATATCACAATGAAACAGATCTAATTATATGGATTGGTGCAGGCATCCTCTTGCAACTTCATGCACTTGCAGCAAGGGGTGCCGCCTACCTCCTCCATGCGGCATGTACATGTGGCTCGAGCACCCTTGCCACAGTTACAGGTCACTGTCCATCGCTTATTCAGATTTTTGCACCCTGTGACTGGAACAAGGCACTCGTTCTCTAGCTGATACCCAAAATGTAGTGGATCTATGATGCTGGGTGGGAAGATGTGGATAATCGAGTATGTACCGAATAAGGCTCGCATTATGTGTGGAAGCACGTTGGGGGTAAATTTTGATGTGATGAGCCCTTGGTCTGATGATATATTTGGGCACGAAGCTGTGTGACGAATATTGGTTACTCTCTCTTAAAACCAACACAATGCATTTTTCAGCATCAGCCTTGGTCTCGGGTGTAATTGTCATTTCTCTACCGATATGTCTAAGCAGTTGGGTGGGCTGGGCTTTGAGGGCAGCTTTCTGGGTGCCTACTTTGCTCGTTGCATCACATCCAGTCAAGCAGTGCAAGGCTGGAAGGACATTGCAAACGTCTTGACCTTGACGTTCGTGCAAAATGTGCAGTGGGATCAATCGCAGTTTTGCCGCGTCCACCTCGCATCCAGAGCTCGCTTAGTCCTGCTTCTTTCAGGATAGGTAAGTGGTAGAGTAGGGCCACAGCAACGTCAGTGTCGTTGGACAAAACTACACCGGTTTTGTAGCCTGCCTTAGTAAAGCAAGTCTGCCTCGTCTAGCTGTGAGTACAATTCAGGAAGTACTGTTCTGTTGCCTTTATACACGGAAGTACATGGCCAGTCGTCGCCCTGCATTGATAGCTGACTCACGATAGTAGGGTGTGGTAAGTCCATGGCGAGACCAGAGATATGTTTGTAAATAAGCTGTTCCAGCATCATCTTGTTCTGTTGTGATGGCCAGAAGTTAGCCATCTGTGAAAGTGGAGACTCGGGTGTGATTTCAGTTAACACAATCGAAGGTGCAGTACACCTTCTCTCGTGTTCTTGGTCTTTTCTGGAAGGCTCTCAAAGACATAGTCACAGCGGCCATGTTTGTGGTAGATCGCTAAAGACTTTTGCATGAGTGTGAGCAGGACACCGGATGCCTTCAGCCCCTGAAGTGGTAGGCGGCGGACTAGGACCATGACGTCGATAATAAATGCAGAATTATCACAATGCATATACTGCATATCAGCATCAGTCAGGACAAACTCAAGCTCACATATGAGCAGACTTTTCTCTGGGTGGGTCATGTAGCCGTCGGCGTCAAATATCATGGGACTAGGTACAACATCATACTTGAGGAGCTCATTCATTGTAATGTGTCTGTGTCGAGCAATGTCAATAGACTTGTCTGTCTCACAGTTTGCTTTACAGTTGACTTCGGCTTGTTGTTCTTTATGCTGATCAATGTATGGATCTTGCGACGGCTGATCGGACTGTCTAGTCGTACATTCCTCGTGATGAAAGCGCTCATGGTGAAAATGCTCATAAGCTTCTTTCCCAATGTCTGTCGCATTCAGCAAATCACGTCTTATGTTTTCAGGCATGCCTTGTTTGGTTACAAAGTTGTGACGCTTCTTTGGGCAATCAGTTGAGAAAGGAGACGCTCTTTCCTCAATAAAGCGGACACAGTTCTGGATATTTTCTTCGCTCTTGTTCGTGTAGGATTGGGATGATTCATGATGTGCATAGGCTTCTGACGTGTGTTCATGAACACCTGTAATTTCACGAAGCAAGTTGTTCACACCCATCATCTCGTGAAAGATCAGATCCAATTGGGCGACAAATTGTTTCCGCTTGCAATGCCCAATGATGCTGTCACTGCATTTTGAAGAAATATCTATTGTTTGCTCGAGCTTTTGGTCATCCCCACAGCTGTAAAGACACCAAGCTTGTCCTTCACAGAGAAGGAGTTACGTTCTGAAAAGTTCTCATACACCTCTTGAGGCAAGTTTCTGCAGTATTCAAGGTAGACTGTCCCCCAGCGAAGGTAGTGTGTGCAGTCCCAGGTGGCACATTCATACAGTGCCCGCTGCATGGCATCGAGGTGGGTGTCCCAAGAACCCTCTGTCGGCACGAAGAAGAGCTAAGACCACCTGGAACCGAGACAAGTACTGGTACCAGAATTTGAAATTCTCGCACCTCTTGACTCTATGAACTCATCAAGGTCACTCATCAGCTGAGTAGAAGAAGCTTTGAACAGATCGAGCAACTTCTTGTTGCGCTCTCGGGCTCCATATTTCATTGCACTGCGGAGACTGGCCAAAAACTTAAATTCCGTGACATATTTGTCAATTCCAGTACTCTTAAAGAATTCCTTCAACAGTAGGCACTGCATCGCTTCGGCCAGGATCTTTTGAGCGTAATTGCCCGCATTAAGAATCGAGGTCTGGATGACAGATGGCCCGTAGATACGTGTCTCAAGCCATACATGCTCTGTACCACTTCCTTCGATGCTCCTGCCACAGCACTTAAGCAAGTTTTTCGCAGTATGGAACGTCCCTAAACACAATATGATGCACTTGAACTCATCTGGTCTCCGAAGCTGTATTTTTGCTATACTGTACACCTTCTCATCGGCATAGAGAGTAGAATATATGAGTGTACTAGTTGAGAACACAGGGGCATGATGTTATTCAACTCTGTGTATACAACTTCCCCGTTGTTGGTGTCAAGTGGCACTACGGGCATAAATGCAACTTGCTTGAGTGGGACATTGTCATCGTTTAAACCGCATTACTTGCACTCCACGATTGCATAGTTTGACTTGTCGGATATACCAAGTCTGCCATGTGGCAATCACGGGGTTCCAGGTTAAATCTGCACATAGCCCAAGCCATATCGGGTAGTCTCTTGTCCCGCCTAATGTCATCGTAGACTGCTGGTTGATCGTGGCCTTTGTAGGATGTAGGTAGGTCATACTTTTTCATATTTTCTCCATATTATTGTAGCTGTTGGCATGGCAATACTTCCTTTAGGGCTTTCGGACCATGAACAACTGATGTGTCAGAGCGCTTGGGTTTGGATAAGACGACCATATGCTTATGCTGGTAGAGGACACACACCATATCGTGTTCAGATGAATTTGCATCTTCGTGGTCCCAGTTATCCATTGCTGCTGATGTGAAGTTCACTGGGTCAAAATGGGCTGGCAACTTCATGTCCGCTTCATTTTGACAGTGAACATGGCCATGTCATGCTGGTACTGGCTAAGTTCCTTGTAGCTCATAGCTAGCGCCTGTCGATTCAAAGAGGTGACACAGGTTTTGCCACCACGTCCTAGACTGTGTGCAAACTCGGCATTCAATACAGACATTGGTGTTCTTTTTCTGCCAGAATGGTGAATGTAGAACATGTGCTGGAACATGGTCTGTATTTTCGATTGACATTGGAATCACTTGATAGAGACTCCATATCGATTTTATATTGTTTTAAACGTGTTTCACACCCAAAAAAACCTCTATTAAAAAAAAGATTGTCAAAATCGCTCAAGAAATGGCCGAGATATGACCGGTATGGTTTCTCGCCTGGTGGGCAACTTTTGAGGCATGCTGGGGAAAATCTATAGGGTTTTCGAGCGAGAACCCAATTTTTTTTAAAAGCCTAGGACCTATACTACCATATAAAAATTAATTTTTCCCTATACATAAAAATGTATACAACTCTGTCCCAGCCCCAGGAGTAGACTGATAATGACGAATCATTTAACAAATTGGACACATTACTACTGCTAATATATGTCACACAACGTCATTCCATGTAAGTAAAGGACCAAGAATAGATCCTTGCGGCACTCCAGCATTCACGTGTTTCCATTCAGTTAATCCACATGGGAGAACAACACACCTAGATGAAGACCAGAAAGATAATGTTTAAACAGCTGCAGTAGCTGGTTACAACTGCAGTAGTTGGTTACAGCTGCACTAGCTGGTTACAGCTGCAGTAGCTGGTAGCTGGTTACAGCTGCGGTAGCTGGTTACAACTGCGGTAGCTGGTTACAGCTGCGGTAGCTGGTTACAACTGCGGTAGCTGGTTACAGCTGCAGTAGCTGGTTACAACTGCAGTAGCTGGTAGCTGGTTACAACTGCGGTAGCTGGTTACAGCTGCAGTAGCTGGTTACAACTGCAGTAGCTGGTTACAGCTGCAGTAGCTGGTTACAACTGCGGTAGCTGGTTACAGCTGCGGTAGCTGGTTACAGCTTCAGTAGCTGGTAGCTGGTTACAGCTGCAGTAGCTGGTTACAACTGCGGTAGCTGGTTACAGCTGCGGTAGCTGGTTACAACTGCGGTAGCTGGTTACAGCTGCAGTAGCTGGTTACAACTGCAGTAGCTGGTTACAGCTGCAGTAGCTGGTTACAACTGCAGTAGCTGGTTACAACTGCAGTAGCTGGTTACAACTACAGTAGCTGGTTACAACCAGTAGCTGGTTACAGCTGCAGTAGCTGGTCACAGCTGCAGTAGCTGGTTACAACTACAGTAGCTGGTTACATCTGCGGTAGCTGGTTACAGCTGTGGTAGCTGGTTACAGCTGCAGTAGCTGGTTACAGCTGCAGTAGCTGGTTACAGCTGCAGTAGCTGGTTACAGCTGCAGTAGTTGGTTACAACTGCAGTAGTTGGTTACAGCTGCAGTAGCTGATTACAACTGCAGTAGCTGGTTACAACCAGTAGCTGGTTATAGCTGCAGTAGCTGGTTACAACTACAGTAGCTGGTTACAACTGCAGTATCTGGTTACAACTGCGGTAGCTGGTTACAACTGCGGTAGCTGGTTACAGCTGCGGTAGCTGGTTACAACTGCGGTAGCTGGTTACAACTGCGGTAACTGGTTACAGCTGCGGTAGCTGGTTACAACTGCAGTAGCTGGTTACAACTGCGGTAACTGGTTACAGCTGCGGTAGCTGGTTACAAGCTGCAGTAGCTGGTTACAACTGCCTATATCGACCGTAGCTTTGGCAAGACAGACTGATGCCACACTATGTCAAATGCTTTACTGACGTCACAAAACAACTCCTCGCAGTAAGCTAGAGCCATTATCAAGTGCTTGACAAAATGTATCATATAAAACCGTTAGTTGTTCGATAGTAGAATGTCCAAGAATAAACCCTGATTGTAGAGGTGGTCATGCAGATAGTCCAATATATATATATATAGTTTGATTGTAGAGGTGGTCATGCAGATAGTCCAATATATATATATATATAGTTTGATTGTAGAGGTGGTCATGCAGATAGTCCAATATATATATATAAATAGTTTGATTGTAGAGGTGGTCATGCAGATAGTCCAATATATATATATATATATATATAGTTTGATTGTAGAGGTGGTCATGCAGATAGTCCAATATATATATATATATAGTTTGATTGTAGAGGTGGTCATGCAGATAGTCCAATATATATATATATATAGTTTGATACCAATGAGGAGTATTAGCTGATTTGAGAATTTGGCCCACGAGTGCCTTCTTACACTGAGATATCGGCAACAATTATAGATTCGAGCGAGTAATTAAAGAGATCACACATCGGGACCTATTACAAACACTCATGTTATCAAAAACACTCATATATTGCAAACACTCCTATATTACAAACACTCATATTACAAACACTCATATTACAAACACTCATATTACAAACACTACATTACAAACACTACATTACAAACACTCATATTACAAACAATCATATTACAAACACTCCTACTACAAACAATCATATTACAATCACTACATTACAAACACTCATATTACAAACACTCATATTACAAACACTCATATTACAAACTCTCATATCACAAACACTCATAATTATTACAAACATCGATATTATTTTTTAGTTCACCTGATTAAATGTTGAGGACGAGCTATTTGCATAATTATGTTTGTTGTATCACGCCCAGCGTCTGTTAGTCTGTCTCACAACAGTTAGATTCCCACAAGGTTTTCTCTGCAACAGTTATATTCCAATAATGTTCCCTATACAACAGTTAGATTCCCACAAGGTTCCCTCTGCAACAGTTAGATTCCAATAATGTTCCCTCTACAACAGTTAGATTCCCACAAGGTTCCCTCTACAACAGTTAGATTCCCACAAGGTTCCCTCTGCAACAGTTAGATTCCCACAAGGTTCCCTCTGCAACAGTTAGATTCCAACAAGGTTCCCTCTACAACAGTTAGATTCCAACAAGGTTTCCTCTGCAACAGTTAGATTCCAACAAGGTTCCCTCTACAACAGTTAGATTCCAACAAGGTTTCCTCTGCAACAGTTAGATTCCCACAAGGTTTCCTCTGCAACAGTTAGATTCCCACAAGGTTCTCTCTGCAATATTTAGATTCCAACAAGGTTCCCTCTACAACAGTTAGATTCCCACAATGTTCCCTCTACAACAGTTAGATTCCCACAAGGTTCCCTCTACAACAGTTAGATTCCCACAATGTTCCCTCTACAACAGTTAGATTCCAACAAGGTTCCCTCTGCAACAGTTAGTTTCCCACACGGTTCCCTCTGTAACATTTCCCACAAGGTTCCCTCTACAACAGTTAGATTCCTACAATGTTCCCTCTACAACAGTTAGATTCCAACAAGGTTCCCTCTGCAACAGTTAGATTCCAACAATGTTCTCTCTGCAACAGTTAGATTCCCACAAGGTTCCCTCTACAACAGTTAGATTCCCACAAGGTTCCCTCTACAACAGTTAGATTCCCACAAGATTCCCTCTGCAACAGTTAGATTCCCACAAGGTTCCATCTACAACAGTTAGATTCCCACAATGTTCCCTCTACAACAGTTAGATTCCCACAAGGTTCCCTCTGCAACAGTTAGATTCCCACAAGGTTCCCTCTGCAACAGTTAAGTTTCCCACAAGGTTCCATCTGCAACAGTTAGATTCCCACAAGGTTCCCTCTGCAACAGTTAGATTCCCACAAGGTTCCCTCTACAACAGTTAGATTCCCACAAGATTCCCTCTGCAACAGTTAGATTCCCACAAGGTTCCCTCTACAACAGTTAGATTCCCACAAGGTTCCCTTTGCAACAGTTAGATTCCCACAAGGTTCCCTTTGCAACAGTTAAGTTTCCCACAAGGTTCCATCTGCAACAGTTAGATTCCCACAAGGTTCCCTCTACAACAGTTAGATTCCCACAAGGTTCCCTCTACAATAGTTAGATTCCAACAATGTTCCCTCTACAATAGTTAGATTCCAACAATGTTCCCTCTACAACAGTTAGATTCCAACAAGGTTCCCTCTGTAACAGTTTGCTTATTTTTATGGCATTTGACCATATCGGAGCTATTAGTATATCAAACACTGCTACATGCCGAGTATAAACTTTATTCATTTTACAACGATTTCGAAACAAGCTTTAACAACTTATGTTATCCACTCTCGTTGGCGCGGATGAATGCATACATGTAGGAGGAAACCGGAGTACTCGGAGAAAGCCGAGCTGTCATGTCTGGGGCGACCACCTCTACCATCTCACATACAATGTTACTTTACTCAGTTCACCTCCTTTCGTTGTGTTTCAAATGCTTCTCCCTTACGGGGCGGTGACCATACTAGTTAAATATGCCGTCAAGTTTCATTAAAATTGAGACATAACGAGTTTTCAGTTACAAAAAATGGATGTGCGATTAGCGCGATGGTAGGCACGCTCGCTTCTCACCAATGCAACCCGTGTTTGATCCTCAGACTGCGAAGTATGTCAGATGGTATGGTGAACGCCAAGTCGAACATGTGGGGTATCTCTACTCCGGTTTCCTCCCACACGAATGACCACAAATACTGTGTCGTCCGCACCAACCAGAGTGATTAATATAAGTAGTTAAAGCTTGTTTCGCAATCGTTGTAAAACAAATGAAATTTATACTCTTTAGAATGACATTCGATCATTTCATTTTTCAGAAAATGGGTCTGTAATGGTTCCAGTGGGAGGCAGTATCGGAGGAGCAGTTGTTCTCGCCGTTTTAGTGATTATAATTGTTTGGATTGTCAGGTATTTAATCACAGTGATTGGATTGTTAGGTATTTAATCACAGTGATTATAATTATTTGGATTGTCAGGTATTTAATCACAGTGATTATAATTATTTGGATTGTCAGGTATATCCATGTGGGTACATCCACTGGATCCTGGAAGTATATCCATATTGGTACATCCACTGGATCCTGGAAGTATATCCATATTGGTACATCCACTGGATCCTGGAAGTATATCCATATTGGTACATCCACTGGATCTTGGAAGTATATCCATATTGGTACATCCACTGGATCCTGGAAGTATATCCATGTTGGTACATCCATTGGATCCTGGAAGTATATCCATGTGGGTACATCCACTGGATCTTGGAAGTATATCCATGTGGGTACATCCACTGGATCTTGGAAGTATATCCATATTGGTACATCCACTGGATCTTGGCAGTATATCCATATTGGTACATCCACTGGATCTTGGAGTATATCCATATTGGTACATCCACTGGATCTTGGAAGCATATCCATATTGGTACATCCACTGGATCTTGGAAGTATATCCATATTGGTACATCCACTGGATCCTGGAAGTATATCCATATTGGTACATCCACTGGATCTTGGAAGTATATCCATATTGGTACATCCACTGGATCTTGGAAGTATATCCATGTGGGTACATCCACTGGATCTTGGAGTATATCCATATTGGTACATCCACTGGATCTTGGAAGTATATCCATATTGGTACATCCACTGGATCTTGGAAGTATATCCATGTGGGTACATCCACTGGATCCTGGAAGTATATCCATGTTGGTACATCCACTGGATCCTGGAAGTATATCCATGTGGGTACATCCACTGGATCTTGGAAGTATATCCATGTGGGTACATCCACTGGATCTTGGAAGTATATCCATATTGGTACATCCACTGGATATTGGAAGAATATCCATATTGGTACATCCACTGGATCTTGGCAGTATATCCATATTGGTACATCCACTGGATCTTGGCAGTATATCCATATTGGTACATCCACTGGATCTTGGCAGTATATCCATATTGGTACATCCACTGGATCTTGGAAGTATATCCATGTGGGTACATTCACTGGATCTTGGCAGTAGATCAATATTGGTACATCCACTGGATCTTGGAAGTATATCCATATTGGTACATCCACTGGATCTTGGCAGTATATCCATGTGGGTACATCCACTGGATCTTGGAGTATATCCATATTGGTACATCCACTGGATCTTGGAAGTATATCCATATTGGTACATCCACTGGATCTTGGAAGTATATCCATGTGGGTACATCCACTGGATCTTGGAGTATATCCATATTGGTACATCCACTGGATCTTGGAAGTATATCCATATTGGTACATCCACTGGATCTTGGAAGTATATCCATGTGGGTACATCCACTGGATCCTGGAAGTATATCCATGTTGGTACATCCACTGGATCCTGGAAGTATATCCATGTGGGTACATCCACTGGATCTTGGAAGTATATCCATGTGGGTACATCCACTGGATCTTGGAAGTATATCCATATTGGTACATCCACTGGATATTGGAAGAATATCCATATTGGTACATCCACTGGATCTTGGCAGTATATCCATATTGGTACATCCACTGGATCTTGGCAGTATATCCATATTGGTACATCCACTGGATCTTGGAAGTATATCCATGTGGGTACATCCACTGGATCTTGGCAGTATATCCATATTGGTACATCCACTGGATCTTGGAAGTATATCCATATTGGTACATTCACTGGATCTTGGCAGTATATCCATATTGGTACATCCACTGGATCTTGGAAGTATATCCATATTGGTACATCCACTGGATCTTGGAAGTATATCCATATGGGTACATCCACTGGATCTTGGAGGTATATCCATGTGGGTACTATTCGTATATATTCAAAGAGTATATTGTCATAGTGATGGTTTTATTTCGTACTGATGTGTATTGATGTTTGTATATTTTCTTTACTAATGACGTGAATATTTTAGGAGACATAAAAAAAAGAAAGCCAGTAATAAGAGGGTTCCCGAGTTGCCGGGCAAGGAATACTTGGACAGTGTGCACGTGCAGGAAGCAGCCAGGTACAAAAGGATGGATACTCAGACAATAGGTAACACAAGAACTACTTATTTATGGAGATATACACGCTCCCACACGCTCCCATACAGTGTACACGCTCCCACACGCTCCCATACAGTGTACACGCTCCCATACAGTGTACACGCTCCCATACAGTGTACACGCTCCCATACAGTGTACATGCTCCCACACGCTCCCATACAGTGTACACGCTCCCATACAATGTACACGCTCCCACACGCTCCCATACAGTGTACACACTCCCACATGCTCACATACAGTGTACACGCTCCCATACAGTGTACACGCTCCCACACGCTCCCATACAGTGTACATGCTCCCATACAGTGTACACGCTCCCATACAGTGTACACGCTCCCATACAGTGTACACGCTCCCACACGCTCCCATACAGTGTACACGCTCCCATACAGTGTACACGCTCCCATACAGTGTACACGCTCCCATACAGTGTACACGCTCCCATACAGTGTACACGCTCCCACACGCTCCCATACAGTGTACACGCTCCCATACAGTGTACACGCTCCCATACAGTGTACACGCTCCCATACAGTGTACACGCTCCCATACAGTGTACACGCTCCCATAAAGTGTACACGCTCCCATACAGTGTACACGCTCCCATACAGTGAACACGCTCCCATACAGTGTACACGCTCCCACACGCTCCCATACAGTGTACACGCTCCCACACTCTCCCATACAGTGTACACGCTCCCACACGCTCCCATACATTGTACACGCTCCCATACAGTATACACGCTCCCACACGCTCCCATACAGTGTACACGCTCCCACACGCTCCCATACAGTGTACACGCTCCCATACAGTGTACACGCTCCCATACAGTGTACACGCTCCCATACAGTGTACATGCTCCCACACGCTCCCATACAGTGTACACGCTCCCACACGCTCCCATACAGTGTACACGCTCCCATACAGTATACACGCTCCCACACGCTCCCATACAGTGTACACGCTCCACCACACGCTCCCATACAGTGTACACGCTCTCATACAGTGTACACGCTCAACACGCTCTCATACAGTGTACACGCTCCCATACGCTCCCATACAGTGTACACGCTCCCACACGCTCCCATACAGTGTACACGCTCCCATACAGTGTACACGCTCCCACGCTCTCATACAGTGTACACGCTCCCATACAGTGTACACGCTCCCATACAGTGTACACGCTCCCACACGCTCTCATACAGTGTACACGCTCCCATACAGTGTACACGCTCCCACACGCTCTCATACAGTGTACACGCTCCCACACTACAGTGTACACGCTCCCACACGCTCTCATACAGTGTACACGCTCCCATACAGTGTCACGCTCCCACCGCTCCCATACAGTGTACACGCTCCCACACGCTCTCATACAGTGTACACGCTCCCATACAGTGTACACGCTCCCACACGCTCCCATACAGTGTACACGCTCCCACACGCTCTACAGTGTACACGCTCCATACAGTGTACACGCTCCCACACACACGCTCTCATACAGTGTACACGCTCCCATACAGTGTACACGCTCCCACACGCTCTCATACAGTGTACACGCTCCCATACAGTGTACACGCTCCCACACGCTCTCATACAGTGTACACGCTCCCATACAGTGTACACGCTCCCACACGCTCTCATACAGTGTACACGCTCCCATACAGTGTACACGCTCCCACATGCTCTCATACAGTGTACACGCTCCCATATAGTGTACACGCTCCCACACGCTCTCATACAGTATACACGCTCCCATACAGTATATAAACCCGCTCTGTTTTAACAGCCGAGGTAGCTCTGTGACAGTAGCGTCAATGTGTAGTTTATATATGTACCAATATTGAATATAGCATGAGTTGTCTGTACATGCACACGATTATCCGAAACCCTTTTGCTACATCTTGGTTTAAGCTCGATTGCGAATTATATTAATCACTCTCATGACCACATTCCTTGTGGAAATCATCGCCACGAGGGAGAGAGAAGCGGAAATGTTAAATTGAAATGCCATGCCTAAGGGCACAATCATAACGGCTCCAGCGGGGCTCGAACTCGGGGCCTTTCGCACCTGAAGCGAACGTGCTACCACTGCACTATCACGACGTCTACATGGTATATTTGTATTATGTGCACAGGCTAATAAAAGTCATCATTTCGTCGGAATTGGTCGTAGGCCTACCTTCTTGGAACTAAATGGGATAAGTTGAAAAAGGGCATATCCAACATATAGTCGCTACTGAATGAATACAGTTTCAGAGATTATACAAATGTTCTAATTTTGTTTATAGAAATACCGACAAGTGAACCTAAGCATTATGCAAATATAACAACATCTGGAGAGATGGACGAACAGACAGATCCATCAGTTGATCACGATGGCTATTTGAAAAAGACAATGACCATGTTTGGCTACAAAAAGAAGAAAAAGGGAAAAGAAAATAATCATTATAGAGGGAAAAGGCAAGGAGAAAACAATGGTGGTGTAACAGAAGCTTGTAAAGAACGACCTATGTACGGAAATGAAGTGGGCAATAATGAGAATGTTGCAACACGTAAACATTCTATGCCGCATTTCCATGCTCCATCACCCCCTAGCAATAACAGTACTAGTACTGGAAGCACATATGCTGAAGGCAGAGTTGGGGGATATGTTGAAGGCGGAGTTGGGGGATATGCTGAAGGCAGAGTTGGGGGATATGCTGAAGACAGAGTTGGGGGATATTCTGAAGGTAGAGTTGGGGGATATTCTGAAGGCAGAGTTGGGGAACATCCTGAATCCACAGAGACTGAAGACGAAGATGTTAAAAGATATGTAAACTTGCAAAATCAAACAAAGGGTGAACCTGTATTCAATGTTGCTCCAAAGAAAGCTCCTAAACAATACAAGCATATTGGTAAAACAACCAATGCTAAAAAAGACCAAATGTATGTGAATGATATAGAGGTAGAAACAAAACCATCAGATTCAAGTGAACAAAGGAAAATGTATGAAAATCTAGATAATGAAAAGTACTCCAATTTAAAGGGTGATGGACAGGGTAAAGTTGATGAATTAAATGATGATGTTCTATCGCAAGGTATGTATGAGAATGTGGACAAAGAAGAACACGATATCGGTGGCCCGGAACAAGATGATCTGTATGAAGAAACATGAGATGCTGTCAGGCTTTGTGATCAATTCAAATTGAAGTTATAAAAGGTTTATGTATATATATGCAACATTATTAAATTTCAGTGTGACCAAAAAATGTTGTGCCAAAATGTTATCAAGATAACATCTGAAACTACAAGTAATAATCAATGAATCTGCATGGTGTAATCAATGAATCTGCATGGTGTAATCAATGAATCTGCATGGGATAATCAATGAATCTGCATGGTGTAATCAATGAATCTGCATGGTGTAATCAATAAAATTGCATGGTGTAATCAATGAATCTGCATGGGATAATCAATGAATCTGCATGGTGTAATCAATGAATCTGCATGGTGTAATCAATGAATCTGCATGGTGTAATCAATGAATATGCATGGGGTAATCAATGAATCTGCATGGGGTAATCAATGAATCTGCATGGTGTAATCAATGAATCTGCATGGTGGGATAATCAATGAATCTGCATGGTGGGATAATCAATGAATCTGCATGGTGTAATCAATGAATCTGCATGGTGGGGTAATCAATGAATATGCATGGGATAATCAATGAATCTACATAGTGGGGTAATCAATGACTCTGCATGGTGGGATAATCAATGAATATGCATGGTGGGATAATCAATGAATCTGCATGGGGTAATCAATGAATCTGCATGGGGTAATCAATGATTCTGCATGGGATAATCAATGAATCTGCATGGGGTAATCAATGAATCTGCATGGGGTAATCAATGATTCTGCATGGGATAATCAATGAATCTGCATGGTGGGATAATCAATGAATCTGCATGGGATAATCAATGAATATACATGGTGGGGTAATCAATGAATCTGCATGGGATAATCAATGAATATACATGGTGGGGTAATCAATGAATCTGCATGGGATAATCAATGAATCTACATGGTGGGGTAATCAATGAATCTGCATGGGATAATCAATGAATCTACATGGTGGGGTAATCAATGAATCTGCATGGTGGGATAATCAATGACTCTGCATGGTGGGATAATCAATGAATATGCATGGTGGGATAATCAATGAATCTGCATGGTGGGATAATCAATGAATCTGCATGGGATAATCAATGAATATACATGGTGGGGTAAGCAATGAATCTGCATGGTGGGATAATCAATGAATCTGCATGGGATAGATCATCAATGAATCTGCATGGGATAATCAATGAATCTACATGGTGGGGTAATCAATGAATCTGCATGGTGGGATAATCAATGAATCTGCATGGTGGGATAATCAATGAATCTGCATGGTGGGATAATCAATGCATATGCATGGTGGGATAATCAATGAATATGCATGGTGGGATAATCAATGAATCTGCATGGGATAATCAATGAATCTGCATGGGATAATCAATGAATCTGCATGGGGTAATCAATGAATCTGCATGGGGTAATCAATGAATCTGCATGGTGGATATTCAATGAATCTGCATGGTGGATAATCAATGAATCTGCATGGGATAATCAATGAATCTGCATGGGGTAATCAATGAATCTGCATGGGGTAATCAATGAATCTGCATGGTGGATATTCAATGAATCTTCATGGGGTAATCAATGAATCTGCATGGTGGATAATCAATAAATCTGCATGGGATAATCAATGAATCTGCATGGTGGGGTAATCAATGAATCTGCATGGTGGGATAATCAATGAATCTGCATGGGGTAATCAATGAATCTGCATGGTGGATAATCAATGAATCTGCATGGTGGGGTAATCAATGAATCTGCATGGTGGGATAATCAATGAATCTACATGGTGGGGTAATCAATGAATCTGCATGGGTTAATCAATGAATCTGCATGGGGTAATCAATGAATCTGCATGGGATAATCAATGAATATGCATGGGGTAATCAATGAATCTGCATGGGATAATCAATGAATCTGCATGGGATAATCAATGAATCTGCATGGTGGGATAATCAATGAATCTGAATGGTGGGATAATCAATGAATCTGCATGGTGGGATAATCAATGAATATGCATGGTGGGATCATCAATGAATATGCATGGGATAATCAATGAATCTGCATGGTGGGATAATCAATGAATCTGCATGGGATAATCAATGAATCTGCATGGGATAGATCATCAATGAATCTGCATGGGGTAATCAATGAATCTGCATGGTGGGGTAATCAATGAATCTGCATGGTGGGATAATCAATGAATCTGCATGGTGGGATAATCAATGAATATGCATGGTGGGATAATCAATGAATATGCATGGTGGGATAATCAATGAATCTGCATGGGGTAATCAATGAATCTGCATGGTGGGATAATCAATGAATCTGCATGGGATAATCAATGAATCTGCATGGGGTAATCAATGAATCTGCATGGTGGGGTAATCAATGAATCTGCATGGGATAATCAATGAATCTGCATGGGATAATCAATGAATCTGCATGGTGGGGTAATCAATGAATCTGCATGGTGGGATAATCAATGAATCTGCATGGGGTAATCAATGAATCTGCATGGGGTAATCAATGAATCTGCATGGTGCGATAATCAATGAATCTGCATGGTGGGGTAATCAATGAAACTGCCAGGGGTAATCAATGAATCTGCATGGTGGGATAATCATGAAACTGCCTGGGGTAATCAATGAATCTGCATGGTGGGGTAATCAATGAATGTGCATGGTGGGGTAATCAATGAATCTGCATGGTGGGGTAATCAATGAATCTGCATGGTGGGGTAATCAATGAATCTGCATGGTGGGGTAATCAATGAATCTGCATGGTGGGGTAATCAATGAATCTGCATGGGATAATCAATGAATCTGCATGGTGGGGTAATCAATGAATCTGCATGGCGGGGTAATCAATGAATATGCATGGGATAATCAATGAATCTGCATGGGGTAATCAATGAATTCGCATGGTGGATAATCAATGAATCTGCATGGGATAATCAATGAATCTGCATGGTGGGATAATCAATGAATCTGCATGGGTTAATCAATGAATCTGCCTGGGATAATCTATGAATATGCATGGGATAATCAATTAATCGGCATGGGGTAATCAATGAATCTGCATGGTGGATAATCAATGAATCTGCATGGGATAATCAATGAATCTGCATGGTGGGATAATCAATGAATCTGCATGGGATAATCAATGAATATGCATGGTGGTGTAATCAATGAATCTGCATGGGGTAATCAATGAATCTGCATGGGGTAATCAATGAATCTGCATGGTGGGGTAATCAATGAATCTGCATGGGGTAATCAATGAATCTGCATTGTGGTGTAATCAATGAATCTGCATGGTGGGGTAATCAATGAATCTGCATGGGATAATCAATGAATCTGCATGGGATAATCAATGAATCTGCATGGGATAATCAATGAATCTGCATGGGGTAATCAATGAATCTGCATGGTGGTGTAATCAAGTCTGCATGGTGTAATCAATGAATATGCATGGTGGGGTAATCAATGAATCTGCATAGGATAATCAATGAATCTGCATGGTGGGATAATCAATGAATCTGCATGGTGGGGTAATCAATGAATCTGCATGGGATAATCAATGAATCTGCATGGGATAATCAATGAATCTGCATGGTGGGATAATCAATGAATCTGCATGGTGGGATAATCAATGAATCTGCATGGGATAATCAATGAATCTGCATGGTGGGGTAAGCAATGAATCTGCATGGGATAATCAATGAATCTGCATGGTGGGATAATCAATGAATAGGCATGGTGGGATAATCAATGAATCTGCATGGTGGGATAATCAATGAATCTGCATGGTGGGATAATCAATGAATCTGCATGGTGGGGTAATCAATGAATCTGCATGGGATAATCAATGAATCTGCATGGGATAATCAATGAATCTGCATGGGATAATCAATGAATCTGCATGGTGGGATAATCAATGAATCTGCATGGTGGGGTAATCAATGAATCTGCATGTGATAATCAATGAATCTGCATGGTGGGATAATCAATGAATATGCATGGTGGGGTAATCAATGAATCTGCATGGTGGGGTAATCAATGAATCTGCATGGTGGGGTAATCAATGAATCTGCATGGTGGGGTAATCAATGAATCTGCATAGTGTAATCAATGAATCTGCATGGTGGGGTAATCAAATAATCTGCATGGGATAATCAATGAATCTGCATGGGAAAATCAATGATACTGATGATGAATCACTCATACATAAGATTAACATATTATTTGGTGTTTTATTGTGTGCTTACAAAATAGTGAAAGTACAGAACAAAACGGAACATACATAATGAAAAAAATGGTATTTTATTCCAGATATATTTGAATCAGATGCAGTAATCTGCAGTAGTTATTGTAAATAAAAGGAATGTTAGTACCTGTTGATCTGTTGTAATCTGCAGTAGTTATTGTAAATAAAAAAATTATAAGGAATGTCAGTAACTGTTGATTTAGTTTAAACATTATTTATTTTAGTATTTTATATGTACATAACATAATTAAAAGTTTACATATAAATTAACAGCAATAGACTGAAAGGGATTAGAACGAAAGAAAACTTATATAGTTCTTCTCCCTAACAATTGGTTGTTATATAATAACAAAAACAACAACAACAATACCTTTATTGCATTAAACATTCATACAATGTCTATAGCAAGTACATGTATACATGTAGGTAACGACATGGGTTTACAAAAGAGCAAGATGTTAATATACTCTCTGCTTATACTAATTTTAGTTTCTATATACATTTGCGAAATATATGTATTTTGCTAAATTTCTACCAATGGTTTTTGATTTTTGTGACATTAAATTAGTGAATTTATTAATAGTTGGCCATGTATAGTAATAATGTTTTAGATATTTCTGTCTAAGATCTCTAAATTTCGGACATATAAGAAGGAAATGATATTCACTTTCTATCATGCCTGTATTGCAATATATACATATTCTTTGATTTCTGGGTATGTTTTGATATCTTCCACGTTCGATAGCTAAATCATGGGATGAAGTTCGGAATTTTGTCAACGCCATTCTAAATCTGTCTTCTTTAATAAAGTCTAAATGTTTTTCAAAACTGAATGAGTGTTTAAACAAACAGTATGTCTCTAACCTCCCTGAATTATTAATAGACGAATACCAGCTTTGATAATATACATGTATATCTAATATTCTTTGTTTGATCTCATTATAGTTTATCAACATATTAAATTGGTTCTGCCATTTGTACATTAACCCACATTGTTCGAGAATATGTTTGATATGGTAAGCCCAGTTACACTTATTGTATATAATACCATTATCTACATCAGTTTTAAGTACATGATAAGTTTTAAACAGTAGTGACTGATTATTACAAGTTAGTAGTTTTATCCAATATTTGATCATTACTTATCTTCTATGTATATACATTGGGGTTCTGCCTAATTCTCCATAAAGTGCGTCTAAGTTAGTTGAACGCTTCACCCATAGAAGTTTTCTACAACATTTGGAATGCATTGCCTCAATGTCGGGACTTTCATGATAACCCCATATCTCCGCAGCATAATTTAATATAGGAGACACCAAAGAATCAAACAATTTAATTTTTTGTTTGATAGGAATATTTAATTGGTTGTATATTGTAAACAAGTTATGGATTGAAAATGACGCATGTTGCGCTACTCGTTTTTGTGTACGGTTCCAATTCCCGTTTTTGAATAGGTGTACACCCAAGTATTTAAATGATTCAACTATTTCAATGTTTGAATTATAGATGAAAAATTTATATCGAGTATGTCGCCCATTTTCAAAAATCATTACTTTGGTCTTATTGACATTAAGGTGTAAACCCCATGTGTGACAGTAATTTTCTATATCATTTAACATTGACTGCAATGAAGCTGGATCCTGGGCAACGACTATCGCATCATCAGCGAACAACAATAAGAATATGTGTACATCATCAATATTTAAGATACCATCAATATTACTATTTATAGTAGTCAATATATCATTTAAAAAAAATAAACATAATAGGCTACTGGCCGGGTCCCCCTGTTTGACCCTGACATGTGAGTTTATAATATCTGATCTTGTACATTTATAACGTACATACGATTTTACACATGGATTGTATCGCAATACTAAACTTTGTACTGACGTTTTCATTCAATAATTTCTGCATTAAACATGCTCGATCAATTCTATCATACATTTTTTCCCAATCCAGAAATGCAACATACAGTTTTTTCTTACTTGTCAGTGTTCTGGTAATTAGAGTATGTAATATAAATATGCAATCTACTGTAGATTTGTTCTTTTGGAAACCATACTGGTTATCTATTAATTTGTCATGCTTATCAGCCCATAGTGTGAGACGATTTACTAACAATTTTGAGTACACTTTCGACATAATATTAATAAGAGTTATACCCCTGTAGTTTTTTGCCTCATTTATTTTGCCGCCCTTATATTTCGGCACAATGATACCTTCTCCCCAACTCTCTGGAAATACACCGTCAGAGAATATTTTATTATACAACTTAACTAGAAATGGAGATATAATCTGACAAGACTGTTTAAACACCTCAGCTATAAGATGATCAGTCCCTGGACACTTAGAATTATTTTGCGAAAAAATGGCAGCTTTCAACTCAGTTTCAGTAAAGTCTGCATCTAGTTCGACATCATGCAGACCATTAATACATGGTTCTGCTCTGTCCTGTTCCATATCTGGTATATTGCCATACAGACCATTAATACATGGTTCTGCTCTGTCCTGTTCCCTATCTGGTATATTGCCATACAGACCATTAATACATGGTTCTGCTCTGTCCTGTTCCCTATCTGGTATATTGTCATACAGATCATTAATACATGGTTCTGCTCTGTCCTGTTCCCTATCTGGTATATTGCCATACAGACCATTAATACATGGTTCTGCTCTGTCCTGTTCCCTATCTGGTATATTGCCATACAGACCATTAATACATGGTTCTGCTCTGTCCTGTTCCCTATCTGGTATATTGCCATACAGACCATTAATACATGGTTCTGCTCTGTCCTGTTCCCTATCTGGTATATTGCCATACAGACCATTAATACATGGTTCTGCTCTGTCCTGTTCCCTATCTGGTATATTGCCATACAGACCATTAATACATGGTTCTGCTCTGTTCTGTTCCATATCTGGTATATTGCCATACAGATCATTAATACATGGTTCTGCTCTGTCCTGTTCCATATCTGGTATATTGCCATACAGACCATTAATACATGGTTCTGCTCTGTCCTGTTCCCTATCTGGTATATTGCCATACAGACCATTAATACATGGTTCTGCTCTGTCCTGTTCCCTATCTGGTATATTGCCATACAGACCATTAATACATGGTTCTGCTCTGTCCTGTTCCCTATCTGGTATATTGCCATACAGACCATTAATACATGGTTCTGCTCTGTCCTGTTCCCTATCTGGTATATTGCCATACAGACCATTAATACATGGTTCTGCTCTGTCCTGTTCCCTATCTGGTATATTGCCATACAGACCATTAATACATGGTTCTGCTCTGTCCTGTTCCCTATCTGGTATATTGCCATACAGACCATTAATACATGGTTCTGCTCTGTCCTGTTCCCTATCTGGTATATTGCCATACAGACCATTAATACATGGTTCTGCTCTGTCCTGTTCCCTATCTGGTATATTGCCATACAGACCATTAATACATGGTTCTGCTCTGTCCTGTTCCCTATCTGGTATATTGCCATACAGACCATTAATACATGGTTCTGCTCTGTCCTGTTCCCTATCTGGTATATTGCCATACAGACCATTAATACATGGTTCTGCTCTGTCCTGTTCCCTATCTGGTATATTGCCATACAGACCATTAATACATGGTTCTGCTCTGTCCTGTTCCATATCTGGTATATTGCCATACAGACCATTAATACATGGTTCTGCTCTGTTCTGTTCCCTATCTGGTATATTGTCATACAGATCATTAATACATGGTTCTGCTCTGTTCTGTTCCCTATCTGGTATATTGCCATACAGACCATTAATACATGGTTCTGCTCTGTCCTGTTCCCTATCTGGTATATTGCCATACAGACCATTAATACATGGTTCTGCTCTGTCCTGTTCCCTATCTGGTATATTGCCATACAGACCATTAATACATGGTTCTGCTCTGTCCTGTTCCATATCTGGTATATTGCCATACAGACCATTAATACATGGTTCTGCTCTGTTCTGTTCCCTATCTGGTATATTGTCATACAGATCATTAATACATGGTTCTGCTCTGTTCTGTTCCCTATCTGGTATATTGTCATACAGATCATTAATACATGGTTCTGCTCTGTTCTGTTCCATATCTGGTATATTGCCATACAGACCATTAATACATGGTTCTGCTCTGTTCTGTTCCATATCTGGTATATTGCCATACATACCATTAAAATGAGTGTACATGTCACTAATTGTAATATTATCAGAGTTCAAGCTGTTTTTCTTATATTGTGTTTTAACTTTCCTCCAGAATGTTTTCGGACTTGTCTTTGCTAAATTAGCAATACGCTCACGAAACGCAATTTAAATTTACGTTTTATTTTTCTGTATTGCCGTTTCTCATCAAAGAATGAAATTCTGTTTTCCAGCGATTTATTTCGATTGAAAATATTTCTTGCTACATTAAATTCCCTGCGTGCTTCATAGCACTCTATTAAACCAATGCCGCTTTCGTTTAAAAGATAAATGTATATTTGGTTGACGGATTTTTCCAAATACACTAAAGGCGTGGTCTTGCATAAACAGCGTGAATGAGAGGACCGATTCATTAATGCTACAATTGTGAATAGTATTTGTCATTTGTCGAAGTGTGTTATGATTAGCCAATAGATTGGTTTGAAACAAGTTAATCCGTGAGTCATCACAGGCCAAATATTGCCCCTGGGCGTTACTGTCGTCACGTGATATGCTAATTGATCGGCTGCGCTCAAAACAAACGTTCAGTGCACAATGATCCGAAAATTCGTCTGGTACCAGAATTTCAAACTTTTTTATATACATGAAATCTTCACACTTTAACAGAAAATAGTCCACTACACTAGCACCATTCGCATTAAGGAATGTATATTCTCCGACACCTTCATCCAAATCTAATCGGCCATTTCCAATCAGATAGTTTGATGTTTTACATAACTGTATGAGACGCTTACCGTTTGAGTCAAGCACATGGTCTCTATTTACCCTAGGAATATTGTAAACATTAGATTCTAGGCCTACCATATTACAGTCTAAATATCTATCATAAACAATATAATCGAGCTCATTTGATGTTCTACTATTTAAATCTCCATTTAAGAACACTTTACCCAGCACCTTATATTTTTCTATGCCAGATTCTATTTGTTCAAATATATCGATCTCGTTTCGATTTAATACTTTAGAATTCGTTGGTGGGATATATGCATTACAAAGAAATATGTCACTGTCAAAATGAAAAAGGCTATTACATAGTTTTAGCCATACAATTCCACATTGTTGTCTGAAGCAATTTTTATAATAGTTATGTTTTCTTTAATTCCATTGCATCCAAACATAAATAATTTATCATCTATGCTCAGGGTTACACCCAAGCGTAAACCACAAAGTACATATATGTTTGTTTCAAGAAACAACTAAACAGAAGATGTGGCATCAACAATAGCAACCTCTATCGACAGAAAAAGTTCGGGCCTTGGATCTAAGCAAAGGTGTACATCTATGTAAATGTATTTACAAATACAATCTTGACTTGTCACATGGCCCTCTGCCAGAAGGATCAAGGTGATCCCATATGCATGTCACAGCTAGTAAAACGCACTGCTCGTCACTGGTGGTTCGGGGGCAAGTTTAATAACACAAAGCACAATCGTAATTATCAATGTTTTTTCTTACATTATGTAAATATAGTTTATTAACTGTGCCAATAGTGTTTACTATTGGCTTACATGTATGATATATAATGTTACTATATATATGTACTAGTATAATGGCAACAATTATTAATGCCCAAACTTCTGTAGTCTCCGTATTAAATGCCCAATTGAAGAGTGACTGATCTCCTAATTACGTCACTCTTTTTTTTCTTCTTTTTTTTCTTTTTTTTCATTATTGTTTTTTATTCCTCATAATTTCATATTATTATTAACATAATATATATACAGATAAGTACATAGCATGACAGTATCAACGTTATGCATTACTTAATATAGTAAGTGCATAGTCATTATTATAAACAAATGAGGTTTTTATATATGTTGTGGGGGGACTATAAAAATATGTTTATGGGATCAGTGTAGACATGAAAATTAATGTCGACAAATAGAGGTTATATAAGGTATTTATGTAAACCATTATGATTGATGTGTAGTAATATGGGTAGCTATCGTTGGGGATTGGTGTAGGGGACACTGATAGACAAGGATAAAGATGGATAGTGGAATTGAGATAGGAGGGATCCTTATATATTATATTGTATAAGGGATCCTTATATATTATATTGTATATTCTGTGTTCATTTAAGTATTTTTAGATTTCAATATGACAATGAGGTGAATATATGGTGTATAATTGACACTGTATTATACCCTTATGAATGTGTTTATATTTGACACTGTATTATACCCTTATGAATGTGTTTATATTTGACACTGTATTATACCCTTATGAATGTGTTTATATTTGACGGTTTTTATGCTAATAAATGGGTAACACGTAATAATTGACCTGTCATATTACTGACTGGAAAAAGTATTTCCATTTATTGTCATACATTTCCATTTTATCTTTAATTGTTGCAATGGTTTCTTCGAGTTTTATAGTTTGATTCAGATATAGATTAAACATGCTAATTGATGGTATTTCTGAATTACATTTACACTTGAAAATAAAGTATTTTGCTAATAGAATTATGAAGTTTATGACAGGTTTTGAATTACTATAATTTGCAGTATTTGCATTGCAGAATGATATATTTTCATAGGATAGATTTGATAACAGTTCCAATCTTCTAGAATGTAGAAGTTTATTTATTTCAGACCAAAATGGTTGCACCATATTACATTCCCAAAACATATGTTTATTTGAGTCGATTGACATCAGACAAAACTCGCAGAGATTAGATGGTTTTAGTTTACATTTGAATAAAAAAGAGTTATTCGGCACAATTCGCATGAGATATTTATATTGGAATGCCCTAAGTGTTGTACTTATTGTACATCCATAATTATGGTATTGAAAATATTTGCTTCCATTCTATATCTTGTTTGTCTAATTCGTTTTCCCATTTAATAATGTGTTTCAATTGTGTTCACCTCATTGCTTCAATTTGTTTATTATATAATATTTTATTAATATTTTTTAATAATAATATTTTGTTAATTAGATAGCTTGGTATGTTGTTGTCTGCTACTTCTGTCTTCAGCCTTATTTTCCATTCATGTTTTATGTTTCCTATTAATGTGTAGTATTTCATAAAATCTCTATTGTCTATATTGTATAAAGCTATGTTATCAAACGTGTAAAAGTCTTTTATTCTATAATCATATATAGTTTATACAAATTTATTTTAGCTCGATTGCGAAACAAGTTCTTTCAACTTATATAAATCGCTCTCGAGACCTCATTCCTGATGGAATCCATCGCCACGAGGGAGAGAAGAGGCAACGTGGAATTTAAATGCCTTGCCTAAGGACACAATCGTAACGGCTCCAGCGGGGCTCGAACTCCGGACCTTTCGCACCTGAAGCGAACGCGCATCCACTGCGCTATCACGACTGCCACATATATAATCATATATATGATGTGTGAACATAATTCCTTTATTAAACCATTCCTTGTAGAAAAATGGATTACTGTTTGCGTTTTTAAATTGTGAATTGTGCCATAAAATGGTATTAGATATATTAATACTTATCATTTAAACAATGGTAGCGATTTGTGATTTTACTAGCATCTATTGGGTTAATATTACTTTTAAGTATCAACTATCCTCCATACTTCTCTAGTTCAGCGTTGTATGCTAGATTTAAGTGGCTTTGTTTACCTTTTAGTCGTTTAAAGGCCTGCAGGTTGACCTATATTTGACCGTAAACACACGAGGAATAGCGGTACAAATCTGACGGTCGACGCACTAAACACACGAGGAATAGCGGTACAAATCTGACGGTCGACGCACATCGTATTTGCCACATGCGAGGCCCTGAATGGTATACATCTAATACCTGAGCACCACTTATATCTATTATGACCCACGTACATATCAGAGGTTATAAATTGCTGAAATTGAAGTTCTGTATTTTTATAGTACTTACAACTGGTATAAACAATTCAACTCCACTTATGGCCCAAATAAGGCTGGTTGCGCGGGTTAGGCAGCCAGTTCCTGCATTGCTGTACCACACATTCAGGCATCAGTTCCCTCTTATGCCAAGTACAGTCTCCTCTTCTAGCCGCTACTTTTCTCTCTATATATCTGACATCTTTCCATGCGCCACAATTATATAGCATTGCCCAAAACCTCCTGTATAGAAGCTTTCTCTCATGTGAATTTAGATTATGCGGTGGACGATTATTAGCAGGCCACCAAAGTTGTTTGTTCTGTTCATTTATTATGCAAGGGGAACACAAGCACAGTGGACACTCAGCAACACCTTCAGCATGCTGAGGCATAGGGGGAGGTACGTAAGCAGCCTCTGCAACGGGCATGGCGGTGGCTGTTTCTTCTATTTCCATCTCTACGTCCCAGTTCTTATTTTGCAAGAAAGTCAGCAATTCTTTTCTCTGCTCATCAGTTACATACATTGTTATTTTACTCAATGGCATCTTGTAGAAATCGGCAGAATATGTGTAATACTCGTATGTTCAAGAGATTATAATTATAATATTATACATGTACTCATAGCATTCACTGTGATTATTATGTAGCATCAATATCGGTAAACACACACTGACACAGAGAAATATTTAAAATATAACAGAAAACTTGCGAATAATACTGTAGATATATAATTAAATGAAGTATGAAGGTTACCATATAACGAACACATATAGTTTATTCATATAAATACATACATATTATATACATGCATACAAATTATCAGTCTCAGTGATTACGCTACGGCTGATGAGGCACCTACATAACATGTAATCTATGTCCCTGGGCTGATCTGGATTATGTAGTTTGAATACTCATAACTATCAATTTTCTTTACAATCAATAATATACGTTTACTTAAATTGTCAGGGCCTCATTTTGACTAATTCTCAGCTCACAGAGTGATCGTGCATATTAACCGTTAGAAAATACCTACATACGCCAAATTATACTGAATGTACTGCTACATTGTTGATACAAGCCACTAATCACATGGAACAGGTAGTAAAGTATAAATCTTTACAATTGGACGGGGTCAAACTGCAGGCCTTTAAGCCATGAACATTTCAAGGAATTTATGAATGCATGTATATTAATCATTTTAAGTCCGAAATTTTCGTATGATAGTTTTTCTCGATATTTTATCCGGTTTTCCATCCCAAAGAAAGTCGTACATTATGTTATTTATTTCTGTAATTATTTCCTCTGCTGGTGTTTCGAGCACTGTTAATGGATATACCAGCTTTGGGAAGGCAAACGTTTTTAAGACTGTTATCTTACCAATTAGAGTTAGATTCCATTTTTTCCAGTTATTTAAGCAGTGCTGTAATGATTTAATTTTGGGAGTCAAATTTAATGGAAGTAGCATTGATTTTTTATTTGCAAATATTATTCCAAGCGTTGTACCTTGATCGATTGACCATTTATACATATTATTGCACCACTTGCTTGTATTAAATTTCGTTGTTCCTAGTTTGAGGACAGAACATTTTGACTTATTTAGTTTTAGACCAGATATTGTTGATAATTTTTCTAAGTTTTTTATTAGTTCGGTGAACGATTTTTCAGATCCATCTAATGTGAAGCTTGCATCGTCAGCAAATAATGTTTGTTTTATTTCATTATCGCCAAGAACCAACCCTTTAATATCTTGATTATTATTTATTGATCTTGACAGAATTTCTATACATATTATGAATATATAGGCGGATAATGGACAACGTTGTCGTACCCCCTTTTTTACTTTAAAAAATTCTGATAAATGTCCATTATTTGAAATACAGCTTTTTGAATCGTTGTAAAACAATGAGATCCATTTCACAAGAGAATCGCCAAAGTTGAAATGTTGTATTATGATCAATACTATCAAATGCTTTCTGAAAGTCGGCAAAGAAGATTATTCCAGGTATGTTATTACCGTTTGTTTCTTCAATGATTTCCATTAGTGTTCTAACATTTTCTCCTATATATCTGCCTTTTATAAATCCAGTTTGATTAGCATTAATTATTGAGTCTAGTACATTTTTTATTCTATTGCTTATTACTTTTGTAGCTATCTTGTAGTCTACATTTAAAAGAGAGATAGGCCTCCAATTGTCAATTGAGAGTGTATTCTTATCTTTTTTGGGTAAGAGTGTAATTATTCCTTGTTTTTGAAGTTCTGTAAGTGTTCCATTTTCAAGCAGTAGTTAATAGAAGCGACATAGTATTGTTTAATATCATTCCAAAAGTTTATAAAACTCAGCTGTTAGCCCATCCGACCCAGGTGATTTCATATTTTTCATATCTTTAATAGCTATTTGACATTCATATTCACTGATGTGACCTTCGCATAATAATTTTTCATTTTCCTTCAGCTGGATGCCGGGTTCATTAAAGAAACTGATGTTTTCGTGGTCTATGGCAGGATTTTCGCTATATATATGTTCGTAGTATTTTTTGGCCTGATTAAGAATGTTTGACTGATTATTATCTAATGCATTATTTATTATTAATTGTTTGATTGTTTTTTCTTCGGCTCTTCTTTTCTAAGTTAGAAAAATATTTAGTATTTCTTTCGGCACCTTCGACCCATTCTGCTTTTGAACGAATGATAAGTCCTTTGGTTATTTCTTCATTATATTATTTAGTTTATCTGTTTCATTTTTAAGTTGTTCTGTTAAGTCTAGACTATTGGGATTTTTTACAATATTTTCTTCTAATCTTTTTATTTTTTCTTCTTCTTCCCTTTGTTTTTTCTTCAATTTGCTTGAATATTTGATAGATTCGTTTCTGACTGTACCCTTTATTATTTCCCACATGACGTCTGGATTACATCCTTTGTTGTTTGTCGCGATCTCTTGAATACACTCTTTAATATTATGTTTAAAATCTGACTGTAGTAGAATACTGTTGTTAAGTTTAAAATAGCCCGGACCTCTTAATGTTTCACAGAGGTTTAAGCTTAAAGTAACTACGGAGTGGTCCGATAGAAATCCTGGAATAATGTTACAATTTGACACTGTATTCAATAAATTAGATGATATGAGAAAGTAGTCTAATCGACAAAAGATTGCTGGTTTATGATTTGAGTGCCTCGTAAATCGTTTTGTAGTTGGATGTCATATAATTCATTATCATTAATAATTTCGTTTATTTTGGATGAACATTTCTTGTTGGTATCTATTCTCCCATTCGTGAAGTCGTGATAGCGCAGTGGATGCGCGTTCGCTTCAGGTGCGAAAGGTCCGGAGTTCGAGCCCCACTGGAGCCGTTACGATTGTGCCCTTAGGCAAGGCATTTAAATTCCACGTTGCCTCTTCTCTCTCCCTCATGGCGATGGATTCCATCAGGAATGAGGTCTCGAGAGTGATTTATATAAGTTGAAATAACTTGTTTCGCAATCGAGCTAAAATAAATTTGTATAAACATAAACATATTCTCCCATTCAGTTTATCTATCTGAAAATCTAGAACATTATTGAAATCTCCTCCAAGAATAATGGTTTCACTGTTATTATTCATAACCGTATTTTCAACTGTTGAAAAGAATGCTGTGTCATCTATGTTGGGTCCGTATAGGTTCATAAGTGTAACTATAGAGTCATATAGTTTTATTTTTACTAGCTGTAATCTACGTCAGACTCTCTTACGTATTTGTCTTTTGTGTTATCTGACTTCCAGCGGCCGTGCTTCTTAAACAGTCTATCAGTAACGCCGGAGTTATCGGCGCTAGTCGCTCCACCTGAATGAAATGAATGCAATACGTAGTTCTTGCTATCTAAACCAATAGCTGCAATATGTTTTAACAATATTTCTCTTGCTCTGGTATAAGACATGTGCTTACCAGTGCATAACTTGTGTTCACCCGATATCTTGTTAAATTTAATGTTCCTAAATATATATTCATTAGAATGTTCTTGTATAGCTGCGAGCTTCATGTATTTTTCTAAAATAGCTACTGGGCAAGTTTCTTTCCCTGTTCTGGCTATTACTACTGTCTCCCCTTTTTTAAATTGATCCGTCTTGCCCGAGACAATGGTTACCTTTAACTGACTAGAGTCAACTACGAGATCTCTACTCTTTATTCTAACAACCTCATCAAATCTCAAAAATCTTGCAAAACTTATAAATGCCATAGGAGTAAAACGTAGCTCTTCAAGGTTAACTGAACGACCAAATTTAATGAATAATTTCCGCATATCAACAGATGAAAATGCATACTTCTGATTTGACTTGGTTCCAACCGAGCGCAATATGCCTTCTTTAGTTAATTTCACTAACTGAGACTTGCATGGATCTTGAAATCCGGATATATCATGTGCCCATGAAATGCCAAACAGTATTGAATTCATTCTGGATTCTGATGGGCTTGAACTCTTTATAAACGACAGATATGTAGCAACATGGTAATCTAAAGCTGGTAAAGAGCTTAAATTAAAACGATTTACAGAATTGTTTGAAATAGCAATTATACGTCTTAAATGTATTGTCAGATTTTGAAGATTTAACAAACAGTTTTATATTTTCCGTGTGAAGCTTCAGATCTGGATGAATAATCTCCCATTCTAGCTGTTTCCATGTACCAGCTTTGAAGGAATCTGTTAATGTATAATATTTGGGAACTTGCCATTACTTGTAACTCTAGTTATAATGTATAATATAGTTAACCAATTCTTACCAAGATTAATTAAACAGTACTTGATATTAACAAGTCTGTTAATTATATGTGTCTGCATAATTTGTTTCTGTCCAGGATGAACTGTATATTAGTGCATATTTTTCTAACCCTATACTATTAATAATAAAAGCGCATATCTGCTGTATATCTCTGCAATTCGTTCTACAATAACAATACAGAGCCATTGCATAATAGTGCAAACGTTCCTTAATTATCGGTGCAGACCCGTTTCGTGCATAAGTAAACAACCTGCATCATAGCTCAACTGTCCTACACTTATTAGTGCGGGCCCATTGCATATATAACAGTGCAAACCGTCCTACACTTATAAGTGCGGACGCATTGCGTATCTAACATATTATAAAAGTGCAAACCGTCCTACACGTATCAGTGCAGACCCATTGCATATCTAATATATCAGTGCGGACCCATTGCATATCTAATATATAACAGTGCAAACCGTCCTACACTTAACAATGCGGACCCATTGCATATTTAATATATAACAGTGCAAACCGTCCTACACTTAACAATGCGGACCCATTGCATATCTAATATATAACAGTGCAAACCGTCCTACACTTAACAATGCGGTCCGCATTGCATATATATATAATATATACCGAGTCAAAAAAGAAACGATACCTGGTGTTTATGTGTCTATAATTTCAACATTTATTAAGAAAATTCTTTGAAAATTCATAAGATGATAGACCAACATGTTTGAAAGAGCACATAAAGCATAATGAGCCTCCGAAACTGTCTGCTGCGTGATGACGTAATTCGTCGGACAGAGGTCTAATGGAGTGTTCACACAGACGTCAATACCGAGTATGGGCACCATTTGCGTCTCTCACTGCAATGCACCGCCGTCGCATCGAACGGAAGAGTGTCTGAATCTCTTGCAGGTCAACATTTGTCCACTCCTGACGCAAAACTTCCCTCAGTTGGTTTAACGTTACCGGCTGACGTCGTCTGACGCGGCGGTCTAACGTATCCCACACATGTTCTATGGGTGACAAGTCTGGTGACAAAGCAGGCCACGGCAGGGTTTCAATATTGTTCTGCTCCAATAATGTGGTGGAAATCCGAGCAGTATGACACCTGGCGTTGTCCTGTTGGAACAGTGTGACGTTTCTGTTGGCGTTAAAGAACGGCACAACAACTGGCGCAAGGATCTCATCACAGTACCGCTGGGCGTTTAGGTTCCCGTCCACCACTAACAGTTCAGTGCGACTGCCGAAGGTGATACCGCCCCACGCCATAACGCTTCCGCCCCCGAACAGATCGACCTGACGTACACATGCGTCGGCGTAACGTTCACCGCGTCTGCGATATACCCGCTCTCTGCCATCCGCTCGACGCAAACAGAACCGCGATTCATCGCTAAACATCACCGAATTCCACTGTAACCCGAGTCCAGCGAGCACGTTCCGTCGTCCATTCCCGCCGTACGTCACGGTGACGTCGTGTCAGGATGGGTCCAACGTATGGCCGATAGGCATGAATGCCACGTTCACCGAGCCGGTTCCTGACTGTTTGTGCACTGATGCGATTGTTGGTCATCCCAGGAGTAACGGCAGCTGTGTGCGTAGCAGGTAGGAACCGGTCACGTAAATGTGACGTCCGAATGTGACGGTCCTGTTCACGCGTCGTCACACGTGGTTGACCAGATCTTGGACGGTCGTCCACCGATCCATGTGTTCGATAACGTCGAAGTAGACGTGTTATCGTGATCCGCGTAACCCCGAGTCGATTTGCGACGTCACGTTGACGTAAACCGCCGTCAATCATGCCAATGGCACGCATTCTCTGATTGCGGTTTAGCCTAGGCATTTTGTTAGAGGTATGTAAGGTGTTTTTCCTCGATGATAATGCAATACCAGTACAATAAACCGGTTTTCCGATTTGTACATGTGTAGTACGTTGTCTTTGTTGAGGAGCACGTGCAAATCGGAAATTCGGCGTCCCAGGATTATCGGGTGTTTATTTACCTGTGTTTATGGTTGGCTGACGTTGCAATAAGATACCCGGTACTGATACGTAATAATATATATTAAACCTGTCTATGGTTTTATCCGTTTTACGTCATTTTTAGTTTGGTATCGTTTCTTTTTTGACTCGGTATATAACAGTGCAAACCGTCCTACACTTATCAGTGCGGACCCATTGCATATCTAATATATAACAGTGCAAACCGTCCTACACTTATCAGTGCGGACCCATTGCATATCTAATATATAACATTGCAAACCGTCCTACACTTATCAGTGCGGACCCATTGCATATATAACATAGACGATGTATATACTAGTACAAACTATCGTACGTTTATCAGACCCATTGTATATATATATTATATTATATACCAGTGCAAGCCATCCTAGACTTAGCAGTGCATACATTGCATACACATTTCATACATGTATAACAATTTATTTCTTCAGGTCCAAATCTATAATTTTATAGCCAGAACTTTACTAGAGAATCTTCTAGAATTAAACAAGCTTACATCTACGTTCTTTGTCAAGAATATATTCTGCCCGGCTCCGAATTCTAATACATCTATAATGTAACTTTTCTTTGTAAACTGATTATCGAATAGTAATGGCCAAAATGGTGAACTATACCATTTTGGTACAATCAAAGTCCCGTGACCTCCACATGCTAGCAAGTGCAAAACTGTTTTGTTTACCAGCCTGATAGAGGGTACAAGCCACTTATAAGCTGACCCCCAGTCTTGTGTAAAACAATCTACACCTTCAGTCTCAAAATCGTAGAACTTTGAATTATATCTCGTGACTTTACGATTGCTTACAGTAGCAAATCTCTCTATTTCGTGCGGCCCCCATAGAGTATCCATAAAATGGAAAAACTCGTCCGAAACTTCCCAATTATCTGTATCTCTAATTTTACTGATGTTGTCTGCGATATAATTGTGTTCTCTAGGTACCCATTGAATCTCAAGATCTATCTTGTAAGTAAGGCATATTTTGAAAATGGCCAATGCTTCTTTATGCAATTCAGAAATTTTTCTGCCTACTTTTATGATATGTACACAATTCTGAGAATCTGATAGCCAGTTCACAGACCTATTTGCTAGAACACTGCCAAAAGCATTGAGCGCTAAACGCACTGCTTTAATCTCTCTAAAAGTTGAACTTTTAGTACTATCTGTATGGGACCAAGAATCTCTGAACACATTAATTGGTGTGTTTACCACATATGCCCCTGCGCCACTTTGCTAGCGTCTGAATAAACCAATGTCTTTACTGGACTATAAACTAAAATATCTCTATGATTCAGTCTACTAATGTTATCCAGCCAAAACTGTATTTCCGACACACAGATTTGGTAGATTTATCTTATATATGCAATCCCATGATCTGCGAGCTTCAATTTCGGAGTAAAGAAACCTAGTCATTAGCCTAGCAATGTTGCCTATGACTGGCATCATAGAGACAATTTTTCCAGTACAAACTGCTAGCCGTCTAGCTGAAACAAAAGGTAGATTATCTAGGACAGATTCTAGGTCGGATTCTCCTATGTGGAATTTCTATGTAATATCCCAAGCTGTTCCAAATCAAACCAGTCTATTTTAATGACTGGACTGGGACCCATATAGATTTTTTGACATTAATGACAAATCCGGCCGACTTCAAACAATCTTTTACAAATTTTGAATCGTCACACGTCGATTTGTAATCGACATTTGTGCCCCAGCCGTCGTCGAGAAATATAACAAGTTTGATGCCGTTAAATCTAATATACTTCAGTATTTCACGTAATAGTTTTGTAAATACAAAGGGGGCTGAACTCAATCCAAATGGGAGAACCGTGAAGCAATAGTATTTCCCCTTTATACTGAAGCCAAGAAAGGTTAGATGTCAATATGATAATATCCTTTGGACATGTTAAATGTATAGGTATATAGGTGTATAGGTGTATAGGTATATAGGTGTATAGGTGTATAGGTGTATAGGTGTATAGGTGTATAGGTATATAGGTATATAGGTGTATAGGTGTATAGGTGTATAGGTATATAGGTGTATAGGTGTATAGGTGTATAGGTGTATAGGTGTATAGTATATAGGTATATAGGTGTATAGGTGTATAGGTGTATAGGTATATAGGTGTATAGGTGTATAGGTGTATAGGTGTATAGGTGTAGGTGTATATGTATATAGGTATATAGGGGTATAGGTGTATAGGTATTATAGGTGTATAGGTGTATAGGTGTATAGGTGTATAGGTGTATATGTATATAGGTGTATATGTATATAGGTATATAGGTATAGGTATATAGGTATATATAGGTGTATAGGTGTATAGGTATATAGGTATATAGGTGTATAGGTGTAATAGGTATATAGGTGTATAGGTGTAATAGGTGTATAGATATATAGGTATATAGGTGTATAGGTGTATAGGTGTATATGTATATAGGTATATAGGTGTATAGGTGTATAGGTATATAGGTGTATAGGTGTATAGGTGTATAGGTATATAGGTGTATAGGTGTATAGGTGTATAGGTGTATAGGTATATAGGTATATAGGTGTATAGGTGTATAGGTGTATAGGTGTATAGGTATATAGGTGTATAGGTGTATATGTATATAGGTGTATAGGTATATAGGTGTATATGTATATAGGTGTATAGGTATATAGGTATATAGGTATATATAGGTGTATAGGTATATAGGTATATAGGTATATAGGTGTATAGGTATATAGGTGTATAGGTGTATAGGTATATAGGTATGAATCGTCTTTTTTTTGTTAAATTCCAAAGCAATTTTGCAATCTTCAAAGGAAATTCTTTCTTTCCAGATATGTTTGTTGACTAGTCTCAAATCCAAATTTAGTCGTTTCTTTCCCTGTGAATTGATAGAAACACTAAGTGGACTAACGACATGTGGAACAAACGGAGTTTCTACAATATATTGACATTTTATCATATCCGATATTGACTGTTCCACAAATTTAATATTATCTAGTGCCGATTTGTTATTTTTGGAAAACAATTTATCTGGAGTAGTAATAAAGGGTAGCTTGTAACCGTCACGTAAAATATTCAATATTTCACTATTGGTGCCTATGCTCTCCCACATTGCAATACGCTGCTTTAATTTTCCCTTTACATTAATGTTGTATGTCCCGCATTGAGCATGAAATTTATTTTCGTGAGTCTCAAAAAAGTCATAATATTCAGACAAGCTCAAATAATACTCAAACAATCATTTATTTGCTGTTCCTTCTGTACCAAGCGACAATCCCGCCCCTGCTCCAGGTTGCTGGACGAAGTTTCCACGTGGGATGCCCTTGAAGACTTGGCAGTCAATTCTGAAGTGCCCTGCCCTACCGCAACTGAAGCACACGTCATTCGGTCCCGCTTGCCTTTTCCCCCGAAAGAACTGTTCCCATAAGGGCTGAATCTTTGTTTAGTGTGCTGACCCCGTATAGGAATCCCGCCGGATAGAAATGGCGCCACCTCTCTGTAGTTGCCCCCTCCGTACCTGTAGAGTCCTGCTGGAACTGCCGTAGCCCTCCGTAGCCACCAGGACGCATGAAATGAGAAGTAACATTTGCCACATTGCTTTTGTGTTAAGGAGTGTTCTTAAGTTTTTTAATAGCACGAGACTCTGCCTACTTTAATTTACGTTCATCATCGCTGTCGCTACCCAGTGCCGGAGTCTCGTATTCACCGACAGTCGCCCAACCCCCGGGGGAATTGTCCGCTATGCGAATTAACTTGTTTCTGTACTGAACTTTTTTCACAATATCAAGTGCTAACTTGTTAACTTGTATTGGCTCAGAGTTATACGCAACTATGCTTTCCGCCAGTCTTATTATTTCCAAGTTATGCTCAAACTGCTTAGTGTGTGAAACACTCTTTAATTTTGAAATTTTTTCTTCCGTTTACTATTACTGTTAGCTGCTTAGTGCTTTTTGATATCTCCTAGCTGAGTATCAAAGTATATCCTAAATAGACTAAATGCATCGAAAACTTCGCTTCCCCCCCCCCCCCCGATGGCTTACCTTGCGACAAAACTTCTGTTCTCGCCTTCCCACTAAGCTTCCTCTCAATTGTCTCGTGTTGTAAAGTAGCGCTGTCTGAATCACTTTCCGACATAATCTGGAGCCTATTGTTTATCTACTGCGAACTAAAATAGTATGTCTTATCCTCGCCTTGTTGAGCCTTCGAATGATATATCATGCGATATTTCCCACTCATAAACCACGTTACACAATGTAATGCTCTATTGCACAATGCTCTATTGCACAATAGAGTACGTTTATACAGGTAAACTGTGAAACCATGTACCCGATAATAAATACATATATACCGCCACTATAACGACCTCTTTTCGTATTATGAGACTTATTTCCATATAACTGATTAGAACAATAACCTTGAATTTCTAAATTATAATGAGTTGTTGGTGATATCCAAGTTTCTGATAATATTATGATATCATGACTATAAACAATATTGCAGAAGTCAGTATCTGCTAGTTTTCGGACAAGGCCGTTAATGTTCCAAGACAAAATGTCTAATTGCTCTTCATGACACCTCTAGTGTGGAGTAGCACTTGTTGGTTGGTGAATTTTGCCATTTACATACAGTTTTTCACCTATAAATTTCACAAGATGTCCCTTCTTTTTTCCAGCTAGCATGATGGGGTATAGTTCCTTGCGCACATCACGCCATTCCTTTGGAAATTGTACACCTACGCCATGTACCGTTTTCTTGAGCTCCTCCTTTAGAGCATACGCCGTGGATCGAACCCGTTCACGATGATGGTGGTAGTGAAATTTTACAATGATTGGACGCGGCTTCTTCGCCTTAAACTTGTCACCCACTCTATGTACGTTATCAAAGAGCATCGAACCTGAGTCAATTTTGAGTTTGTCTTTTATGAATTCTTTAACGAGTAGTTCGCAGTTTTTATGGGGAGTTTCACCCTCCCCGGCTTCCTCCACTGACGCTACTGATGTAGATTTTGAAGCGGCTGCTCCATAGATCACCATAATAGGTCGGAGCATAATATATATAACACTGAAAATACGTGATTGTTGATTTAATCTTGTCTTAATGAGATGTGTGTTATTCTCGCGTTTTAACAAATCTTAATATGTGTCAGGTGAGATTGCAGTAACGAAATCCATCTGTTTTTAATTGTAAATTGCTTAAAACTGTAATGTTTAAGTCTTATTAAAGCATTTGTGTGTGTGTTTTACGTTTATTTATCGTTGCTACCGGTTGCCCATATGAGCGACGCCTCCTGAAGAGATTAGTCATTTTAGATTTTTGGAGGACAGTGCAATGATACAGAGAGAGACCCATTCCAGAGTCTCCTCTGGTTCTTTTACGTGCACGGTGTAAAGCACCGACACGAGACAGCGGTTTAACGTCCCATCTGAAAGACTGTTAATTTTGTTAGGGTCAGACGGGGGATCGAGCATTCTTCTTCTTCTTAAATATATATGCAATGTAATCTTACTTTCACTAAGATAGTCTTATTTCGTTCGACTCTCTTTGTAACTTCATTTCTCCTTAAACAAATTATAACAGCAATGAAATTAGTGCGTGTACACCACTCTTAGCATGGTTTACTAAAATTGATACAGTACACATGCTCCCATACAGTACACACGCTCAAATACAGTACACACACTTCCATACAGTACACACGCTCCCATACAGTACACACACTCCCATAGAGTACACACTTCCATACAGTACACATGCTCCCATACAGTACACACACTCCCATACAGTACACACGCTCAAATACAGTACACACACTTCCAAACAGTACACACGCTCCCATACAGTACACATGCTCCCATACAATACACACACTTGCATACAGTACACACGCTCCCATAGAGTACACACGCTCCCATACAGTACACACTTCCATACAGTACACACGCTCCCATACAGTACACACGCTCCCATACAGTACACATGCTCCCATACAGTAAACACACTTCCATACAGAACACACGCTCCCATACAGTACACACGCTCCCATACAGTACACACACTCCCATACAGTACACACGCTCCCATAGCATACACATGCTATACAGTACACACGCTCCCATGCAGTACACACGCTCCCATACAGTACACACGCTCCCATACAGTACACATGCTCCCATACAGTAAACACACTCCCATACAGTACACACGCTCCCATACAATACACACGCTCCCATACAGTACACATGCTCCCATACAGTACACATGCTCCCATACAGTACACACGCTCCCATACAGTACACACGCTCCCATACAGTACACATGCTCCCATACAGTACACATGCTCCCATACAGTACACACGCTCCCATACAGTAAACACGCTCCCATACAGTACACACGCTCCCATACAGTACACACGCTCCCATACAGTACACACGCTCCCATACAGTATACACGCTCATACAGTCACATTCCATACAGTACACATGTTCCATACAGTACACACGCTCCCATACAGTACACATGCTCCCATACAGTACACACGCTCCCATACAGTACACATGCTCCCATACAGTACACACGCTCCCATACAGTACACATGCTCCCATACAGTACACACGCTTCCATACAGTACACACGCTCCCATACAGTACACATGCTCCCATACAGTACACACACTTCCATACAGTACACATGCTCCCATACAGTACACACGCTCCCATACAGTACACACGCTCCCATACAGTACACACGCTCCCATACAGTACACACGCCCCATACAGTACACACGTCCATACAGTACACACGCTCCATACAGTACACACGCTCCCATACAGTACACACGCTCCCATACAGTACACACGCTCCATACAGTACACACGCTCCCATACAGTACACACGCTCCATACAGTACACACGCTCCCATACAGTACACACGCTCCCATACAGTACACACACTCCCATACAGTACACACGCTCCCATACAGTACACACGCTCCCATACAGTACACACGCTCCCATACAGTACACATGCTCCCATACAGTACACATGCTTCCATACAGTACACACACTCCCATACAGTACACACGCTCCCATACAGTACACACGCTCCATACAGTACACACACTTCCATACAGTACACATGCTCCCATACAGTACACACGCTTCCATACAGTACACACGCTCCAATACAGTACACACACTACCATACAGTACACACGCTCCCATACAGTACACACACTCCCATACAGTACACACACTTCCATAGAGTACACACACTCCCATACAGTACACACGCTCCCATAGAGTACACACACTCCCATACAGTACACACACTTCCATACAGTACACATGCTCCCATACAGTACACACGCTTCCATACAGTACACATGCTCCCATAGTACACACACTTCCATAGTACACATGCTCCCAACACACTCCCATACAGTACACACGCTCCCATACAGTACACATGCTCCCATACAATACACACACTTGCATACAGTACACACGCTCCCATACAGTACACACGCTCCCATACAGTACACATGCTCCCATACAGTACACACACTTCCATACAGAACACACGCTCCCATACAGTACACACGCTCCCATACAGTACACACACTCCCATACAGTACACATGCTCCCATAGCATACACATGCTCCCATAGAGTACACACGCTCCCATGCAGTACACACGCTCCCATACAGTACACACGCTCCCATACAGTACACATGTTCCCATACAGTACACACACTCCCATACAGTACACGCTCCCATACAGTACACACGCTCCCATACAGTACACATGCTCCCATACAGTACACATGCTCCCATACAGTACACACGTTCCATACAGAACACATGCTCCCATACAGTACACATGCTCCCATACAGTACACACGCTCCCATACAGTACACACGCTCCCATAAAGTACACACGCTCCCATACAGTACACACGATCCCATACAGTACACAAGCTCCCATACAGTACACACGCTCCCATACAGTACACATGTTCCATACAGTGCACACGCTCCCATACAGTACACACGCTCCCATACAGTACACACGTTTCATACAGTACACACGCTCCCATACAGTACACACGCTCCCATACAGTACACACGTTCCATACAATACACACGCTCCAATACAGTACACACGCTCCCATACAGTACACACACTCCCATACAGTACACACGCTCCCATACAGTAAACACGCTCCCATAGAGTACACACACTCCCATACAGTACACACACTTCCATACAGCACATGCTCCCATACAGTACACACGCTTCCATACAGTACACATGCTCCCATACAGTACACATGCTCCCATACAGTACACACACTTCCATAAAGTACACACACTTCCATACAGTACACATGCTCCCATACAGTACACACACTTCCATACAGTACACATGCTCCCATAAAGTACACATGCTTCCATACAGTACACACGCTTCCATACAGTACACACGCTCCATACAGTACACACGCTCCATACAGTACACAGGCTCCCATACAGTACGCACGCTCCCATAGAGTACACACGCTCCCATGCAGTACACACGCTCCCATACAGTACACACGCTCCCATACAGTACACACGCTCCCATACAGTACACACGCTCCCATATAGTACGCAAGCTCCCATACAGTACACATGCTCCCATACAGTACACACGCTCCCATACATTACACACGCTCCCATACAGTACACATGCTCCCATACAGTACACATGCTCACATACAGTACACATGCTCCCATACAGTACACACGCTGCCATACTGTACACACGCTCCCATACAGTACACATGCTCCCATACAGTACACATGCTCCCATACAGTACACACGCTCCCATACAGTACACACGCTGCCATACAGTACACATGTTCCCATACAGTACACACGCTCCCATACAGTTAACATGCTCCCATACACTACACACGCTCCCATACAGTACACATGCTCCCATACAGTACACACGCTCCCATACAGTACACATGCTCCCATACAGTACACACACTCCCATACAGCACACACGCTCCCATACAGTACACACGCTCCCATACAGTACATACGCTCCCATACAGTACACACGCTCCCATACAGTACACACGCTCCCATACAGTACACATGCTCCCATACAGTACACACGGTCCAATACAGTACACACGCTCCCATACAGTACACACGTTCCCATACAGTACACATGCTCCCATACAGTACACACGCTCCCATACAGTACACATGTTCCCATACAATACACATGTTCCATACAGTACACATGCTCCCATACAGTACACATGCTCCCATACAGTACACACGCTCCCATACAGTACACACGTTCCCATACAGTACACACGCTCCCATACAGTACACATGTTCCATACAGTACACATGTTCCATACAGTACACACACTCCCATACAGTACACACGCTCCCATACAGTACACACGTTCCCATACAGTACACACGCTCCCATAAAGTACACACGCTCTCATACAGTACACACGCTCCCATACAGTACACATGTTCCATACAGTACACACGCTCCCATACAGTACACATGCTCCCATACAGTACACACGCTCCCATACAGTACACACGCTCCCATACAGTACACATGTCCCATACAGTACACACGCTCCCATATAGTACACATGCTCCCATACAGTAGAAACGCTCCCATACAGTACACATGCTCCCGTACAGTACACACACTCCCATACAGTACGCATGCTCCCATACAGTACACACGCTCCCATACAGCACACACGCTCCCATACAGTACACATGCTCCCATACAGTACACACGGTCCCATAGAGTACACACGCTCCCATACAGTACACATACTCCCATACAGTACACACGATCCCATACAGTACACACGCTCCCATACAGTACTCACGCTCCCATACAGTACACATGCTCCCATACAGTACACACGCTCCCATACAGTACACATGCTCCCATACAGTACACACGCTCCCATATAGTACACACGCTCCCATACAGTACACACGCTCCCATACAGTACACATGCTCTCATACAGTACACATGCTCCCATACAGTACACATGCTCCCATACAGTACACACGCTCCCATATAGTACACACGCTCCCATACAGTACATACGCTCCCATACAGTACACATGCTCCCATACAGTACACACGCTCCCATACAGTACACATGCTCCCATACAGTACACATGCTCCCATACAGTACACACGCTCCCATACAGTACACATGCTCCCATACAGTACACACGCTCCCATACAGTACACACGCTCCCATACAGTACACACGCTCCCATACAGTACACATGTTCCCATACAGTACACACGCTCCCATACAGTACACATGCTCCCATACAGTACACACGCTCCCATACAGTACACGCTCCCATACAGTACACACGCTCCATACAGTACACATGCTCCCATACAGTACACACGCTCCCATACAGTACACACGCTCCCATACAGTACACATGCTCCCATACAGTACACACGCTCCCATACAGTACACACGCTCCCATACAGTACACACGCTCCCATACAGTACACATGCTCCCATACAGTACACAGGCTCCCATACAGTACACACGCTCCCATACAGTACACACGCTCCCATACAGTACACATGCTCACATACAGTACACATGTTCCCATACAGTACACACGCTCCCATACAGTAAACACGCTCCCATACAGTACACATGCTCTCATACAGTACACATGCTCCCATACAGTACACACGCTCCCAAACAGTATACACGCTCCCATACAGTACACATTTTCCATACAGTACACATGTTCCATACAGTACACACGCTCCCATACAGTACACATGCTCACATACAGTACACACGCTCCCATACAGTACACATGCTCCCATACAGTACACACGCTCCCATACAGTACGCATGCTCCCATACAGTACACACACTTCCATACAGTACACACACTTCCATACAGTACACATGCTCCCATACAGTACACACACTTCCATACAGTACACATGCTCCCATACAGTACACATGCTTCCATACAGTACACACGCTTCCATACAGTACACACGCTCCCATACAGTACACACGCTCCATACAGTACACAGGCTCCCATACAGTACGCACGCTCCATAGAGTACACACGCTCCCATACAGTACACACGCTCCCATACAGTACACACGCTCCCATACAGTACACACGCTCCCATACAGTACACACGCTCCCATATAGTACACACGCTCCCATACAGTACACATGCTCCCATACAGTACACACGCTCCCATACAGTACACACGCTCCCATACAGTACACATGCTCCCATACAGTACACACGCTCCATACAGTACACACGCTCCCATACAGTACACATGCTCACATACAGTACACATGCTCCCATACAGTACACACACTGCCATACTGTACACACGCTCACATACAGTACACATGCTCCCATACAGTACACATGCTCCCATACAGTACACACGCTCCCATACAGTACACACGCTGCCATACAGTACACATGTTCCCATACAGTACACACGCTCCCATACAGTTAACATGCTCCCATACACTACACACGCTCCCATACAGTACACATGCTCCCATACAGTACACACGCTCCCATACAGTACACATGCTCCCATACAGTACACACACTCCCATACAGCACACACGCTCCCATACAGTACACACGCTCCCATACAGTACACACGCTCCCATACAGTACACACGCTCCCATACAGTACACACGCTCCCATACAGTACACATGCTCCCATACAGTACACACGCTCCCATACAGTACACACGCTCCCATACAGTACACACGTTCCCATACAGTACACATGCTCCCATACAGTACACACGCTCCCATACAGTACACATGTTCCCATACAATACACATGTTCCATACAGTACACATGCTCCCATACAGTACACATGCTCCCATACAGTACACACGCTCCCATACAGTACACACGTTCCCATACAGTACACACGCTCCCATACAGTACACATGTTCCATACAGTACACATGTTCCATACAGTACACACTCCCATACAGTACACACGCTCCCATACAGTACACACGTTCCCATACAGTACACACGCTCCCATAAAGTACACACGCTCCCATACAGTACACACGCTCCCATACAGTGCACATGTTCCATACAGTACACACGCTCCCATACAGTACACACGTTCCCATACAGTACACACGCTCCCATACAGTACACATGTTCCATACAGTACACATGTTCCATACAGTACACACACTCCCATACAGTACACACGCTCCCATACAGTACACACGTTCCCATACAGTACACACGCTCCCATAAAGTACACACGCTCCCATACAGTACACACGCTCCCATACAGTGCACATGTTCCATACAGTACACACGCTCCCATACAGTACACATGCTCCCATACAGTACACATGCTCCCATACAGTACACACGCTCCCATACAGTACACACGCTCCCATACAGTACACATGTCCCATACAGTACACACGCTCCCATACAGTACACATGCTCCCATACAGTACACACGCTCCCATACAGTACACACACTCCCATACAGTACGCATGCTCCCATACAGTACACACGCTCTCATACAGCACGCACGCTCCCATACAGTACACATGCTCCCATGCAGTACACACGGTCCCATAGAGTACACACGCTCCCATACAGTACACATACTCCCATACAGTACACACGCTCCCATACAGTACACACGCTCCCATACAGTACACATGCTCCCATACAGTACACACGCTCCAATACAGTACACATGCTCCCATACAGTACACACGCTCCCATACAGCACACACGCTCCCATACAGTACACATGCTCCCATACAGTACACACGCTCCCATACAGTACACACGCTCCCATACAGTACACACGCTCCCATACAGTACACATGCTCCCATACAGTACACAGGCTCCCATACAGTACACACGCTCCCATACAGTACACACGCTCCCATACAGTACACACGCTCCATACAGTGCACATGCTCCCATACAGTGCCCACGCTCCCATACAGTGCACACTCTCCCTACAGTGCACACGCTCCCATACAGTGCACACGCTCCATACAGTGCACACGCTCCCATACAGTGCACACTCTCCTATTCATTGCACTCTCCCATACAGTACCTACTCTCCCATACAGTGCACTCGCCCATACAGTACACACGCTCCTATACAGTACACATGCTCCCATACCATGCACTCTCCCATACAGTACACACGCTCCCATACAGTCCACTCTCCCATACAGTGCACACGCTCCCATACAGTGCACACTCTCCCACACAGTGCACTATCCCATACAGTACACACGCTGCCATACAGTACACACATTCCCATACAGTGCACACGTTCCCATACAGTACACACTTCCATACAGTGCACATGCTCCCATACAGTACACACGCTCCCATACAGTGCACACGTTCCGATATAGTACACATTCTCCCATACAGTGCAAACGCTCCCATTCAGTACACATGCTCCCATACAGTGCACACGTTCCTTTACAGTAAACACACTCCCATACAGTGCACACGTTCCCATACAGTGCACACTCTCACATACAGTGCACACGCACACATACAGTGCACATGCTCCCATACAGTGTACACGCTCCCATACATTGCACACGCACACATACAGTACACACGCTCCCTTACAGTACACACGCTCCCATACAGTACACACACTCATATACAGTGCACATACTTCCATACAGTGTACACGCTGCCATACAGTGTACACGCTGCCATACAGTACACACGCTGCCATACAGTGTACACGCTCCCATACAGTGGTCACGCTCCCATACAGTGCACACGCACACATACAGTGCACACGCACACATACAGTGCACATGCTCCCATACAGTGTACACGCTCCCATACAGTGCACACGCTCCCATACAGTGCACACGCACACATACAGTGCACACGCTCCCATACAGTGTACACGCACACATACAGTACACACGCTCCCTTACAGTACACACGCTCCCATACAGTGCACACACTCCCATAAAGTACACACACTCATATACAGTGCACATACTTCCATACTGTGTACACGCTGCCATACAGTGTACACGCTGCCATACAGTACACACGCTGCCATACAGTGTACACGCTCCCATACAATGCACACGCTCCCATACAGTACACATGCTCCCATACAGTGCACATGCTCCCATACTGTGCACACGCTCCATTACGGTGCACAAGCTCCCATACAGTACACACGCTCCCATACAGTACACACGCTCCCATACAGTACACACGCTCCCATACACATACAGTGCACACGCTCCCATACAGTGCACACTCTCCCATACAGTGCACACACTCATATACAGTGCACTTACTTCCATACAGTGCACACGCTCCCATACAGTGCACACGCACACATACAGTACACACGCTCCCTTACAGTACACACGCTCCCATACAGTGCACACACTCCCATACAGTACACACACTCATATACAGTGCACATACTTCCATACAGTGTACACGCTGCCATACAGTGTACACGCTGCCATACAGTGCACACGCTGCCATACAGTGTACACGCTCCCATACAGTGCACACGCTCCCATACAGTGCACACGCACACATACAGTGCACATGCTCCTATACAGTGCACACGCTCCATTACGGTGCACAAGCTCCCATACAGTACACACGCTCCCATACAGTACACACGCTCCCATACATTACACAAGCTCCCATACAGTACACACGCTCCCATACACACACAGTGCACACGCTCCCATTCAGTGCACACTCTCCCATACAGTGCACACACTCATATACAGTGCACTTACTTCCATACAGTGTACACGCTGCCATACATGTCAGGTGTATGAATGGTAGTATCAGTGATGTTCAGGCCAGGTGTATGAATGGTAGTATCAGTGATGTTCATGTCAGGTGTATGAATGGTAGTATCAGTGATGTTCATGTCAGGTGTATGAATGGTAGTATCAGTGATGTTCATGTCAGGTGTATGAGTGGTAGTATCAGTGATGTTCATGTCGGTGTGGTGGTGTATGAGGTGGTGGTTATGTCAGTGATGTTGATGGTGTATCAGGTGTGGTCAGGTATAAGTGGTAGTATCAGTGATGTTTAGGTCAGGTGTATGAGTGGTAGTATCAGTGATGTTCATGTCAGGTGTATGAATGGTAGTATCAATGATGTTCATGTCAGGTGTATGAATGGTAGTATCAGTGATGTTTAGGTCAGGTATGTGAATGGTAGTATCAGTGATGTTCAGGTCAGGTATGTGAATGGTAGTATCAGTGATGTTCAGGTCAGGTGTATGAATGGTAGTATCAGTGATGTTTAGGTCAGGTATGTGAATGGTAGTATCAGTGATGTTTAGGTCAGGTGTATAAGTGGTAGTATCAGTGATGTTCATGTCAGGTGTATGAGTGGTAGTATCAGTGATGTTCATGTGAGTGGTAGTATCAGTGATGTTCATGTGAGTGGTAGTATCAGTGATGTTCATGTGAGTGGTAGTATCAGTGATGTTCATGTGTGTGAAGGAAACTATCACCGAAGACTACCGAAGGAAACTATCACTGAAGACTACCGAAGGAAACTATCACCGAAGACTACTGAATGTAACTATCACCGAAGACTACCGAAGGAAACTATCACCGAAGACTACCGAAGGATACTATCACCGAAGACTACTGAATGTAACTATCACCGAAGACTAACGAAGGAAACTATCACCGAAGACTACCGAAGGAAACTATCACCGAAGACTACTGAATGTAACTATCACCGAAGACTACTGAATGTAACTATCACCGAAGACTAACGAAGGAAACTATCAACGAAGACTACCGAAGGAAACTATCACCGAAGACTACCGAAGGAAACTATCACCGAAGACTACTGAATGTAACTATCACCGAAGACTACTGAATGTAACTATCACCGACGACTAACGAAGGAAACTATCACCGAAGACTAACGAAGGAAACTATCAACGAAGACTACTCAAGGAAACTATCACCGAAGACTACTGAATGTAACTATCACCGAAGACTACTGAATGTAACTATCACCGAAGACTACCGAAGGAAACTATCACCGACGACTACAGAAGGAAACTATCACCGAAGACTACTGAAGGAAACTATCACCGACGACTACCGAAGGGAACTATCACCGAAGACTACCGAAGGAAACTATCACCAAAGACTACCGAAGGAAATTATCAAAGGACACTATACCCGACGATTACCGAAGGAAACTATCACCAACGACTACCAAACATTTGAGAATCCGGAAATGTCTGTTATGTTGAACCGAAGTGTAGAAACTTATAATAATGTTCTTCCTATTTAAAAAGTCATACTTTGTTGATTACTGAAAGCTGCGTAACTTAATGCATATTGGGACAAACGAACATTTCCGACTTCGCTAGTTTCCGGCATAATCATATGACGTTTGTGAAGGACGCGCCATTTTATAATTAACGGCAAAGTAATCTTAGCAATGTTAATATCTTATTTCGCTCTGTTGCTACACAACAAATCAACCACAGCCCAAATAAAACATGCTTTACCCACACATGCACTACTCACGTCCACCTTATTGATTATGTCACATGATGTCACATGATGTCTCTGTACAATAAATCTTTCGATGAAAATGACGTCGCAGACTTTTGCATTTTAGTGAGGATGGAATTTGATTTTCGAGCTGGACAAATTTGTCTTTTGAAGATATTAGGCGCCTAATGGTGATGGTGGTGGTGATGATGATACTGATGATGATGCTGCTCCCACTGATAATGACGATGAAGAATAGTGTGATACTGGTGACGATGATGATACTGATGATGCTGGTGGCAACGTCGATGCTGCTGATAACGATGATGGAACATGAGTAAATACGTTCTGGAAAATCTTTTATTTTTCTTAGAAGACTAGAGCCCATCAGTGTTTCAGGTCAGGTTGGAGAAACGAGAACAACAAGGGAGAAAACTCTGTAAAGCCTAAACTAAATGTGCATTGAAATGCTGTCCCTCTTATTCATACAGCATTTTGGTTGTGTTGAAGTGAATGAATGAATGAATGAATGAATGAATGAATTGAATGAATGAATGACATTGATATACTTCGGTTTCGTGCACGATATTACAGATAGTTCATGTGTATCAATAGAAACAGAAAGTCAAAGAATTCTGCTGAGATAGTTTGGTGTTTTTGACAAAAAGTGACAGAGCTTGCTATACATGTACCTGCAGGCCTACACATTTTCTTCAAAGATGAAAATGCAATAGAAATGAGAGTAAGTGGGTGGGGGTGGGGGTGTATTATGTGCATCGAACATATCGAATGTACTCTCGTCAATACATGCCCTAAAAAGGAACGGTATAGGCTTAACATCTTCTGGGGGACACCACGACCACGACCCTCTAATAATGACCCTGACAAGTGCCAGTGTGTTTGATTATGATAATTATGCGAGAAGTATATGTAATCAATTATATTAGTAGTTCATTCCTTTACACACCTAACCTAAACATCATTGATACTACCACTCACACACCTAACCTAAACATCACTGATACTAACACACATACACCTGACATGAACATCACTGATACTACCACTCACACACCTAACCTAAACATCACTGATACTACCACTCATACACCTGACATGAACATCACTGATACTACCACTCACACACCTCACCTAAACATCACTGATACTACCACTCATACACCTGACATGAACATCACTGATACTAACACACATACACCTGACATGAACATCACTGATACTACCACTCATACACCTGACATGAACATCATTGATATTACCACTCATACACCTGACCTAAACATCACTGATACTACCACTCACACACCTGACCTAAACATCACTGATACTACCATTCATACACCTGACATGAACACCACTGATACTACCATTCATACACCTGACATGAACATCACTGATACTACCATTCATACACCTGACCTAAACAGCACTGATACTACCATTCATACACCTGACATGAACATCACTGATACTACCATTCATACACCTGACCTAAACATCACTGATACTACCATTCATACACCTGACATGAACATCACTGATACTACCACTCACACACCTGACATGAACATCACTGATACTACCATTCATACACCTGACCTAAACATCACTGATACTACCATGCATACACCTGACATGAACATCACTGATACTACCACTCATACACCTGACATGAACACCACTGATACTACCACTCACAAACCTGACCTAAACATCACTGATACTACCATTCATACACCTGACATGAACATTACTGATACTACCACTCATACACCTGACAGGAACACCACTGATACTACCACTCACACACCTGACATGAACACCACTGATACAACCACTGACATGAACACCACTGATACTACCACTGACATGAACATCACTGATACTACCACTCACACACCTGACATGAACACCACTGATACAACCACTGACATGAACATCACTGATACACCCACTCACACACCTGACATGAACACCACTGATACAACCACTGACATGAACATCACTGATACTACCACTGACATGAACAACACTGATACTACCACTGACATGAACATCACTGATACTACCACACATACACCTGACCTGAACATCATTGATACTACCACTCATACACCTGACATGAACATCACTGATACTACCACTTATACACCTGACATGAACACCACTAATACTACCACTCATACACCTGACATGAACATCACTGATACTAACACACATACACCTGACATGAACATCACTGATACTAACACACATACACCTGACATGAACATCACTGATACTACCACTCATACACCTGACATGAACATCATTGATACTACCACTCATACACCTGACCTAAACATCACTGATACTAACACTCACACACCTGACATGAACATCACTGATACTACCACTCATACACCTGACCTAAACATCACTGATACTACCACTCACACACCTGACCTAAACATCACTGATACTACCATTCATACACCTGACATAAATATCACTGATACTACCATTCATACACCTGACCTAAACATCACTGATACTACCACTCACACACCTGACCTAAACATCACTGATACTACCATTCATACACCTGACATGAACATCACTGATACTAACACACATACACCTGACATGAACACCACTGATACTACCACTCATACACCTGAACTAAACATCACTGATACTACCACTCATACACCTGAACAAAACATCACTGATACTACCATTCATACACCTGACATAAACATCACTGATACTACCATTCATACACCTGACATGAACATCACTGATACTACCATTCATACACCTGACATGAACATCACTGATACTACCATTCATACACCTGACATGAACATCACTGATACTACCATTCATACACCTGACCTGAACATCACTGATACTACCATTCATACACCTGACCTGAACATCACTGATACTACCATTCATACACCTGACCTGAACATCACTGATACTACCATTCATACACCTGACCTGAACACCACTGATACTACCATTCATACACCTGACCTGAACATCACTGATACTACCATTCATACACCTGACCTGAACATCACTGATACTACCATTCATACACCTGGCCTGAACATCACTGATACACCTACTCACATACCTGACATGAACATCACTGATACAACCACTGACATGAACACCACTGATACAACCACTGACATGAACATCACTGATACTACCACTGACATGAACATCACTGATACTACCACTCACACACCTGACATGAACACCACTGATACAACCACTGACATGAACACCACTGATACAACCACTGACATGAACATCACTGATACTACCACTGACATGAACATCACTGATACTACCACTCATACACCTGACATGAACATCACTGATACTACCATTCATACACCTGACATAAACATCACTGATACTACCATTCATACACCTGACATGAACACCACTGATACTACCACTCATACACCTGACCTGAACATCACTGATACTACCATTCATACACCTGACATGAACACCACTGATACAACCACTGACATGAACATCACTGATACTACCACTGACATGAACATCACTGATACTACCACTCATACACCTGACATGAACACCACTGATACTACCACTGACATGAACATCACTGATACTACCACTCATACACCTGACATATACATCACTGATACTACCACTCACACACCTAACCTAAACATCACTGATACTACCACTCATACACCTGACATGAACATCACTGATACTAACACACATACACCTGACATGAACATCACTGATACTACCACTCATACACCTGACATGAACACCACTGATACTACCACTCACACAACTGACATGAACACCACTGATACAACCACTGACATGAACATCACCTACATAACATCATGATACTACATATACACCTGACATGAACACACTGATACTACCACTGACATGATCACTGATACTACCACTCATACACCTGACATGAACATCACTGATACTACCACCATACACCTGACCTGAACATCATGATACACACTCATACACCTGACATGACATCACTGATACTACCACTCATACACCTGACATGAACACCACTGATACTACCACTGACATGAACATCACTGATACTACCACTCATACACCTGACATGAACATCACTGATACTACCACACATACACCTGACCTGAACATCACTGATACTACCACTCATACACCTGACATGAACATCACTGATACTACCACTCATACACCTGACATGAACACCACTGATACTACCACTGACATGAACATCACTGATACTACCACTCATACACCTGACATGAACATCACTGATACTACCACACATACACCTGACATGAACATCACTGATACTACCACTCATACACCTGACATGAACATCACTGATACTACCACTCATACACCTGACATGAACACCACTGATACTACCACTGACATGAACATCACTGATACTACCACTCATACACCTGACATGAACATCACTGATACTACCACACATACACCTGACCTGAACATCATTGATACTACCACTCATACACCTGACATGAACATCACTGATACTACCACTTATACACCTGACATGAACACCACTGATACTACCACTCATACACCTGACATGAACATCACTGATACTAACACACATACACCTGACATGAACATCACTGACACTAACACACATACACCTGACATGAACATCACTGATACTAACACACATACACCTGACATGAACATCACTGATACTAACACACATACACCTGACATGAACATCACTGATACTACCATTCATACACCTGACATGAACATCATTGATACTACCACTCATACACCTGACCTAAACATCACTGATACTACCACTCACACACCTGACATGAACATCACTGATACTACCACTCATACACCTGACCTAAACATCACTGATACTACCACTCATACACCTGACATGAACATCACTGATACTAACACACATACACCTGACATGAACATCACTGATACTACCACTCATACACCTGACATGAACACCACTGATACTACCACTCACACAACTGACATGAACACCACTGATACAACCACTGACATGAACATCACTGATACTACCACTGACATGAACATCACTGATACTACCACTCATACACCTGACATGAACACCACTGATACTACCACTGACATGAACATCACTGATACTACCACTCATACACCTGACATGAACATCACTGATACTACCACACATACACCTGACATGAACATCACTGATACTACCACTCATACACCTGACATGAACATCACTGATACTACCACTCACACACCTGACCTAAACATCACTGATACTACCACTCATACACCTGACATGAACATCACTGATACTAACACACATACACCTGACATGAACATCACTGATACTACCACTCATACACCTGACATGAACATCACTGATACTACCACTCATACACCTGACATGAACATCACTGATACTACCACTCATACACCTGACATGAACATCACTGATACTACCATTCATACACCTGACATGAACATCACTGATACTACCATTCATACACCTGACATGAACATCACTGATACTACCATTCATACACCTGACGTAAACATCACTGATACTACCATTCATACACCTGACATGAACATCACTGATACTACCATTCATACACCTGACCTAAACATCACTGATACTACCATTCATACACCTGACATGAACATCACTGATACTACCACTCATACACCTGACATGAACATCACTGATACTACCATTCATACACCTGACCTAAACATCACTGATACTACCATTCATACACCTGACATGAACATCACTGATACTACCACTCATACACCTGACCTAAACATCACTGATACTACCACTCATACACCTGACCTAAACATCACTGATACTACCACTCACACACCTGACCTAAACATCACTGATACTACCACTCATACACCTGACATGAACATCACTGATACTAACACACATACACCTGACATGAACATCACTGATACTACCACTCATACACCTGACATGAACACCACTGATACAACCACTGACATGAACATCACTGATACTACCACTGACATGAACATCACTGATACTACCACTCATACACCTGACATGAACACCACTGATACTACCACTGACATGAACATCACTGATACTACCACTCATACACCTGACATGAACATCACTGATACTACCACACATACACCTGACCTGAACATCATTGATACTACCACTCATACACCTGACATGAACATCACTGATACTACCACTTATACACCTGACATGAACACACTATACTACCACTGACATGAACATCACTGATACTACCACTCATACACCTGACATGAACATCACTGATACTAACACACATACACCTGGCATGAACATCACTGATACTACCACTCATACACCTGACATGAACATCATTGATACTACCACTCATACACCTGACATGAACATCACTGATACTACCACTCATACACCTGACATGAACATCACTGATACTACCACTCATACACCTGACCTGAACATCACTGATACTACCACTCATACACCTGACCTAAACATCACTGATACTACCACTCATACACCTGACATGAACATCACTGATACTACCACTCATACACCTGACCTAAACATCACTGATACTACCACTCACACACCTGACCTAAACATCACTGATACTACCATTCATACACCTGACATGAACATCACTGATACTAACACACATACACCTGACATGAACACCACTGATACTACCACTCATACACCTGAACTAAACATCACTGATACTACCATTCATACGCCTGACATGAACATCACTGATACTACCATTCATACACCTGACATGAACATCACTGACACTACCATTCATACACCTGACATGAACATCTCTGATACTACCATTCATACACCTGACGTAAACATCACTGATACTGCCATTCATACACCTGACATGAACATCACTGATACTACCATTCATACACCTGACCTAAACATCACTGATACTACCATTCATAAGCCTGACCTAAACATCACTGATACTACCATTCATACACCTGAAATGAACATCACTGATACTACCATTCATACACCTGACCTAAACATCACTGATACTACCATTCATACACCTGACATGAACATCACTGATACTACCATTCATACACCTGACCTAAACATCACTAATACTACCATTCATACACCTGACCTAAACATCACTGATACTACCACTCACACACCTAACCTAAACATCACTGATACTACCACTCATACACCTGACATGAACATCACTGATACTAACACACATACACCTGACATGAACATCACTGATACTACCACTCATACACCTGACATGAACACCACTGATACTACCACTCACACAACTGACATGAACACCACTGATACAACCACTGACATGAACATCACTGATACTACCACTGACATGAACATCACTGATACTAAAACACATACACCTGATATGAACACCACTGATACAACCACTGACATGAACGTCACTGATACTACCACTGACATAAACATCACTGATACTACCACTCATACACCTGACATGAACACCACTGATACTACCACTGACATGAACATCACTGATACTACCACTCATACACCTGACATGAACATCACTGATACTACCACACATACACCTGACCTGAACATCATTGATACTACCACTCATACACCTGACATGAACATCACTAATACTACCATTCATACACCTGACATGAACATCATTGATACTACCACTCATACACCTGACATGAACATCACTGATACTACCAGTCACACACCTGACCTAAACATCACTGATACTACCACTCATACACCTGACCTGAACATCATTGATACTACCACTGACATGAACATCACTGATACTACCACACATACACCTGACATGAACATCACTGATACTACCACTTATACATCTGACATGAACATCACTGATACTACCACTCATACACCTGACCTGAGCATCATTGATACTACCACTCATACACCTGACATGAATATCACTGATACTACCACACATACACCTGACCTGAACATCATTGATACTACCACTCATACACCTGACCTGAACATCATTGATACTACCACTGACATGAACACCACTGATACTACCACTTATACACCTGACATGAACATCACTGATACTACCACTAATACACCTGACCTAAACATTACTGATACTACCACACACACACCTGACATGAACATCACTGATACTAACACTCACACACCTGTCCTAAGCATCACTGATACTACCACTCATACACCTGACATGAACATCACGTATACTACCACTCATACACCTGACATGAACATCACGTATACTACCACTCATACACCTGACATGAACATCACTAATACTACCACTCATACACCTGACATGAACATCATTGATACTACCACTCATACACCTGACATGAACATCATTGATACTACCACTCATACACCTGGCATGAACACCACTGATACTACCACTTATACACCTGACATGAACATCACTGATACTACCACTAATACACCTGACCTGAACATCACTGATACTACCACTCACACACCTGACATGAACATCACTGATACTACCACTCATACACCTGTCCTGAGCATCACTGATACTACCACTCATACACCTGACATGAACATCACTCATACACCTGACATGAACATCACTTATACTACCATTCATACACCTGACATGAATATCATTGATACTACCACTCATACACCTGACATGAACACCACTGATACTACCATTCATACACCTGACATGAACATCATTGATACTACCACTCATACACCTGACATGAACATCATTGATACTACCACTCATACACCTGACATGAACATCACTAATACTACCATTCATACACCTGACATGAACATCACTGATACTACCACACATACACCTGACCTGAACATCATTGATACTACCACTGGCATGAACATCACTGATACTACCATTCACACACCTGACCTGAACATCACTGATACTACCACTCATACACCTGACATGAACATCACTGATACTAGCATTCACACACCTGACCTGAACATCACTGATACTACCATTCATACACCTGGCCTGAACACCACTGATATTACCATTCATACACCTGGCCTGAACATCACTGATACTACCATTCATACACCTGGCCTGAACATCACTGATACTACCATTCATACACCTGACCTGAACATCACTGATACTACCATTCATACACCTGACCTGAACATCACTGATACTACCATTCATACACCTGACCTGAACATCACTGATACTACCATTCATACACCTGGCCTGAACATCACTGATACTACCATTCATACACCTGACCTGAACATCACTGATACTACCATTCATACACCTGACCTGAACATCACTGATACTACCATTCATACACCTGGCCTGAACATCACTGATACTACCATTCATACACCTGACATAAACATCACTGATACTACCACTTATACACCTGACATGAACATCACTGATACTACCATTCATACACCTGACATGAACATCACTGATACTACCATTCATACACCTGACCTAAACATCACTGATACTACCACTCATACACCGCACATGAACATCACTGATACTACCACTCATACACCTGACATGAACATCACTGATACTAACACACATACACCTGACATGAACATCACTGATACTACCACACACACACCTGACATGAACATCACTGATACTACCACTCATACACCTGACATGAACATCACTGATACTACCACACACACACCTGACATGAACATCACTGATACTACCACTCACACACCTGACATGAACATCACTGATACTACCACACACACACCTGACATGAACATCACTGATACTACCACACACACACCTGACATGAACATCACTGATACTACCACTGTCAGGCTATACTAAATAAACTGTTTGGTTTCAGGTGTTCGGCGGGGTTGTGAAATATATTGCTGCTTGATCTAACATCATCAATGATAACAATATTGAATAAATATGGCATGGATTACACACGAAACAGTTAAACGATAACAATCAAGGGAAAGGTTTTTATAAAAGCTAATTTAGCTTCCTACTTGATCCTTTGCATTATGCATTAGTCTATACAAATTTAGTTTAGCTCGATTGCGAAACAAGTTATTTCAACTTATATAAATCACTCTCGAGACCTCATTCCTGGTGGAATTCATCGCCACGAGGGAGAGAGAAGAGGTAACGTGGAATTGAAATGCCTGAAAAACATAAAATGCTCATTATCAACACAAATATATATTAGAGCCCCATTATGTTGTTACTTAGAATGTGCTGCACATCGATATATTGTAAGGCGGAGATAATGTTGTAAGGCGGAGATAATGTTGTAAGGCGGAGATAATGTTGTAAGGCGGAGATAATGTTGTAAGGCGGAGATAATGTTGTAAGGAGGAGGTAATGTTGTAAGGAGCAGATAATGTTGTAAGGAGGAGAAAATGTTGTAAGGAGCAGATAATGTTGTACGGCGGAGATAATGTTGTAAGGCGGAGATAATGTTGTAAGGCGGAGTTAATGTTGTACGGCGGAGATAATGTTGTAAGGAGGAGATAATGTTGTAAGGCGGAGATAATGTTGTAAGAAGGAGATAATGTTGTAAGGAGGAGATAATGTTGTAAGAAGGAGATAATGTTGTAAGGAGGAGATAATGTTGTAAGGCGGAGATAATGTTGTAAGGAGCAGATAATGTTGTAAGGAGGAGATAATGTTGTAAGAAGGAGATAATGTTGTAAGGAGGAGATAATGTTGTAAGAAGGAGATAATGTTGTAAGGAGGAGATAATGTTGTAAGAAGGAGATAATGTTGTAAGGAGGAGATAATGTTGTAAGGCGGAGATAATGTTGTAAGAAGGAGATAATGTTGTAAGGAGGAGATAATGTTGTAAGGCGGAGATAATGTTGTAAGGAGGAGATAATGTTGTAAGGAGGAGATAATGTTGTAAGGAGGAGATAATGTTGTAAGGAGGAGATAATGTTGTAAGGCGGAGATAATGTTGTATGGCGGAGACAATGTTGTAAGGAGGAGATAATGTTGTAAGGAGCAGATAATGTTGTAAGGCGGAGATAATGTTGTAAGAAGGAGATAATGTTGTAAGGAGGAGATACTGTTGTAAGGAGCAGATAATGTTGTAAGGAGGAGATAATGTTGTAAGGAGGAGATAATGTTGTAAGGAGGAGATAATGTTGTAAGGAGGAGATAATGTTGTAAGGAGCAGATAATGTTGTAAGGAGGAGATAATGTTGTACGGCTGAGATAATGTTGTAAGGAGCAGATAATGTTGTAAGGAGATAATGTTGTAAGGAGCAGATAACGTTGTACGGCGGAGATAGAGGAGATAATGTTGTAAGAAGGAGATAATGTTGTAAGGAGGAGATAATGTTGTAAGTCGGAGATAATGTTGTAAGGAGCAGATAATGTTGTAAGGAGGAGATAATGTTGTAAGGAGGAGATAATGTTGTAAGGAGGAGATAATGTTGTAAGGAGCAGATAATGTTGTAAGGAGGAGATAATGTTGTAAGGAGGAGATAATGTTGTAATGCGGAGATAATGTTGTAAGGAGGAGATAATGTTGTAAGGAGATACTGTTGTAAGGAGCAGATAATGTTGTACGGCGGAGATAATGTTGTAAGGAGGAGATAATGTTGTACGGCGGAGATAATGTTGTAAGGCGGAGATAATGTTGTAAGGCGGAGTTAATGTTGTACGGCGGAGATAATGTTGTAAGGAGGAGATAATGTTGTAAGGCGGAGATAATGTTGTAAGAAGGAGATAATGTTGTAAGGAGGAGATAATGTTGTAAGAAGGAGATAATGTTGTAAGGAGGAGATAATGTTGTAAGGCGGAGATAATGTTGTAAGGAGCAGATAATGTTGTAAGGAGGAGATAATGTTGTAAGAAAGAGATAATGTTGTAAGGAGGAGATAATGTTGTAAGGCGGAGATAATGTTGTAAGGAGCAGATAATGTTGTAAGGAGCAGATAATGTTGTAAGGAGGAGATAATGTTGTAAGAAGGAGATAATGTTGTAAGGAGGAGATAATGTTGTATGGCGGAGATAATGTTGTAAGGAGCAGATAATGTTGTAAGGAGCAGATAATGTTGTAAGGAGGAGATAATGTTGTAAGGAGGAGATAATATTGTAAGGCGGAGATAATGTTGTAAGGCGGAGACAATGTTGTAAGGAGGAGATAATGTTGTAAGGAGCAGATAATGTTGTAAGGAGGAGATAATGTTGTAAGAAGGAGTTAATGTTGTAAGGCGGAGATAGTGTTGTAAGGAGGAGATAATGTTGTACGGCGGAGATAATGTTGTAAGGCGGAGATAATGTTGTACGGCGGAGATAATGTTGTAAGGCGGAGATAATGTTGTACGGTGGAGCTAATGTTGTAAGGAGGAGATAATGTTGTAAGGCGGAGATAATGTTGTAAGGAGGATATAATGTTGTAAGGCGGAGATAATGTTGTAAGGAGGAGATAATGTTGTAAGGAGCAGATAATGTTGTAAGGAGGAAATAATGTTGTAAGGAGGAGGTAATGTTGTAAGGCGGAGCTAATGTTGTAAGGAGGAGATAATGTTGTAAGGAGGAGATAATGTTGTAAGGAGCAGATAATGTTGTAAGGAGGAGATAATGTTGTAAGGCGGAGATAGAGCAGATAATGTTGTACGGCGGAGATAGAGGAGATAATGTTGTAAGGCGGAGATAATGTTGTAAGGAGGAGATAATGAAGTAAGGAGGAGATAATGTTGTAAGGAGCAGATAATGTTGTAAGGAGGAGATAATGTTGTAAGGAGGAGATAATGTTGTAAGGCGGAGATAATGTTGTAAGGAGGAGATAATGAAGTAGGGAGGAGATAATGTTGTAAGGCGGAGATAATGTTGTAAGGAGGAGATAATGAAGTAAGGAGGAGATAATGTTGTAAGGTGGAGATAGTGGAAGTCGTGATAGCGCAGTGGATGCGCGTTCGCTTCAGGTGCGAAAGGTCCGGAATTCGAGCCCCACTGGAGCCGTTACGATTGTGCCATTAGGCAAGGCATTTAAATTCCACGTTGCCTCTTCTCTCTCCCTCGTGGCGATGGATTCCATCAGGAATGAGGTCTCGAGAGTGATTTATATAAGTTGAAATAACTTGTTTCGCAATCGAGCTAAAATAATTTGTATAAACTAAGGCGGAGATAATGTTGTAAGGAGTTAATGTTGTACGGCGGAGATAATGTTGTACGGCGGAGATAATGTTGTAAGGAGGAGTTAATGTTGTAAGGAGGAGCTAATGTTGTAAGGAGGAGATAATGTTGTACGGCGGTGATAATGTTGTACGGCGGAGATAATGTTGTAAGGAGGAGATAATGTTGTAAGGAGATAATGTTGTAAGGAGCAGATAATGTTGTATAGCGGAGATAATGTTGTAAGGCGGAGATAGTGGAAGTCGTGATAGCTCAGTGGATGTCCCACTGTCTAGTGAACCACTACACACCCAACAGAATTCATGTATCACTGTCTTGTGAACCACTACACAAGCCGAACAGATGTAAATGTACCACTGTCTTAGTGACCATCTACACCACCCAACTATTAATTACCACTGTCATAGTGAACACTACACAACCCAAACAGATGTAATGTACCACTGTCTTAGTGAACCCCTACACACCCAACATATGTAATGTACGACGTGTCTAGTGAACCACTAAACACGCCAACAGAGTAGTGTACCACTGTCTTAGTGAAGCCACTACACAAGCCAACATATTAATGTACCAGCTGTCTAGTGAACCACTACACAACCCACCGATGAATGTACCACTGTCTTAGGGAATCCACTACACAAGCCCAGATGAACAGATGTAAGGTACCACTGTCCTTAGTGAACCACTACACAATCCAACATATGTAATGTCCATTCTCTTAGGAAACCTATACGACAGCCAACAGATGTATGTACCATGTCTTATTGAACCACTACACAAGCCAACATATGTAATTGTACACACTTTCTTAGTGTAACCCATACACAACCCAACCTATTATTGTCCACGTCTTAGTGAACAACTACACAAGCCACAGATGTAATGTACCACTGTCTTAATTGAACCACTACACAAGCCAACCGATGTAATGTACCACTGTCCTAGTGAACCACTACACAGTTCCCAACTATTATTACACTGTCTTAGTGAACACACTACAACCACCCAACATACTTAATGTACCACTGTCTTAGTGAACCCTACACAAGCCAACAGTGTAAATTTACCACTGTCTTAGTGAACCACTACACAAGCCAACATAGTATGTACCCTGTTAGTGACCCCTACACAAGCCAACAGACTGAACAGATGTACTGTCCCTGTCTTAGTCCACTACCCAAGCCAACCATGTTAATGACCACTGTCTTAGTGAACATACCAAGGAACAGATGTAATGTACCACTGCTTAATAACCCATACACAGCCAACCAATCTAATTACCACTGGCTTAGGAACCAACTACACAACCCAACAGTGTAATATGGCATGGTCTTAGTGAACCACTACACACGCCACAGCTGTATGTACCACTGTCTTAGTGAACCACTACACAACCAACAGATTTAATGTAGCCTGTCGTGAGTGAACCACACACAAAGCCAACAGATGTACTGTACCACTGTCTTAGTGAACCACTACACAACCCAATCATTGTAATGAACCACTGTCTTAGTGAACCCCTACACAACCCAACAGATGTACATTTTACCACTGTCTTAGTGGACCACTGACACACCCAACCTAGGTAATGTACGACTGTCTTAGTGAACCACTACACGCCAACAGATGTAATGTACCACTGTCTTAAGTGAACCACACACAGCCAACATAGTAATGTCCGCTGTCTTAGGGTACCACTACACACCCAACAATAAATGTAACCCTGTCTTAGTGGGACCACTTACACAAGCAACTAGAATGAACAGATGTAATGTACCCTGTCTTAGTGAACCACTACACACCCAAGACATATGATGTACCATTCTCTTAGTGAACCTATACACAGCCAACATATGTCATGTACCAGGGTCTAGTGAACCACACACACGCCAATATGTAATGTACCCCTTTTCTTGTGAACCCATACACAACCCAACATATGTTAATGTACCCACGTCTAGTTAACAACTACACAAGTCCAACAGATTAATGTATCCACTGTCTTAGTGAACACTACACAAGCCACAGATTTAATGGTACCACTGTCTTAGTGAACCACTGACACAGCCCACCATAGGTTAAGTACCCTGTCTGTAACCACTACCAACCCACATATGTAATGTACCCCTGGGGTCTTGTGAACCACTACAAGCCAACAGATGTCATTTACCACTGGTCCTTAGTGAAACCCTAGCACCAATCCTACATATGTATGTACCACTGTCCTTATGAACCACGACACAAGGCCAACAGAATGAACATATGTATGTACCACGGTCTTAGTGGAACCACTACACAACCCACAAGTGTAATGTACCACTGCTTAGTGAAACCACTGACACAAGCCAACAGATGGAAGTTACCCCTGTCTAGAACCCATACACAAGCCAACAGATGTAATGTAGCCACTGTCTTAGTGACCACGACACAAACCCAACAGATTGTAATTTAGCAATGTCTTAGTGACCCTCACAAGCCCAGATGTAATTTACCACTGTCGTAGTGAACCACTACACACCAACAGATGTAAGTACACTGTCTTAGTGAACCACTACACAAGCCAACGATGTAATGTACCACTGGTCCTAGTGAACCACTACACAACCCAACATATGTACTGTACCACTGTCTTAGGAACCACTACCAACCCACAATTCATGTACCACTGTCTTAAGTGAACCACTACACCAACCCCACATATGGTAATGTACGACTGGTCTTAGTGAACACTACACAACCAACAGATGTAATGTACCACTGTCTTAGGTGAACCCTACACCTGCCAACATATGTATGTACCACTGTCTTAGTGACCCTACACAACCCACAGCTGACCTGTACCACTGTCTTAGTGAACCCCACACAAGCCAACAATGAACAATGTAATGTACCACTGTCTAGTGACCCTAAACAAGCCAACAGAGTAATGTACCATTCTCTTAGTGACTATACACAAGCCACCAGATTGTAGTTACCAGGGTCCTTAGTGAGCCACTACTACACAAGCCAAGCGATATGTAATGGTCCACTGTCTTAGTGGACAACTACAAAAGCCAACAGATGAATGTACCACTGCTTAGTGACCCTACCAACATCCCACAATTTAATGGTACCACTGGTCTTAGTGAACCACTAACACAACACATATGTAATGTACCACTGTCTTGTGAACACTACACAAGGCCACATATGTAAGTACCCTGTCCCTTAGTGAACCACTACACACCAACAGATGAAATGTGACCACTTCTTAGTGAACCCCTACACAACCCACAGATGAAGGGTACCACTGCTTGTGAACCACTACACAACCACACACCCACAGATGAAATAGGACCACTGTCCTTAGTAACCCCTACACAACCAAACAGATGAAAATGTACCCTGCTTAGTGAACCTCTACCAAGCACAATGTAATAGGTCCACTGTCTAGTGGAACCACTCACTCAGCCAACAGATGTAATGTACCCTGTCTAGTGAACCACTACACAACCCAACATATGTAATGTACCACTGTCTTAGTGAACCACTACACAAGCCAACAGATTGTATGTACCACTGGCATAGTGACACTACACAAGCCAACAGATGTAATGTACCACTGTCCTTAGTGAAGCACTCCAATCCAACAGGATGTAATGTACCACTGTCCTTCGTGAACACACACAACCAACATATTAATGTACAATTGTCTTAGTGAACCCCTACACAACCCAACATATGTAATGTCACTGTTTTAGTGAACCACTACACAAGCCAACAGATGTAATTGTACACTGTCCTTGTGACCATACACAACCAACATATATAATGTACCATTGTCTTCGTGGACGCCACTACACAACCACAGATGTAATGTACCACCTGTCTTAGTGACCTACACAGCCAACAGATTAATGTACCACTGTCCTTAGTGAACCCATACACAAGCCAACAGATGTAATTAACCCTGTCTTAGTGAACCACTAACACACCCAACAGATGTAGTGTACCATTGTCTTAGTGAACCCATACACAACCCAACACATGTAATGTACCACTGTCTTAGTGAACCACTACACAACCCAACAGATGTAATGTAGCGCTGTCTTAGTGAACCACTACACAAGCCAACATATGTAATGTACCACTGTCTTAGTGAACCACTACACAACCCAACATATGTAATGTACCACTGTCTTAGTGAACCACTACACAACCCAACAGATGTAATGTACCACTGTCTTAGTGAACCACTACACAAGCCAACAGATGTGTAATGTACCACTGTCTTAGTGAACCACTACACAAGCCAACATATGTAATGTACCACTGTCTTAGTGAACCACTACACAACCCAACAGATGAAATGTACCACTGTCTTAGTGAACCACTACACAAGCCAACATATTAACAATGTAATGTACCCTGTCCTTATTGGGAACCACTACACGACGGCCACCATATTTAATGTACCCATTTCTTCGTGAACCTATACACAAGCCAACAATGTAATGGCACCATTGTCCTTCGTGAACCACTACACAAGCCACATATGTAATGTTACCCTTTCTTAGTGAACCCATACACAACCAACATATGTAATGTACCAACTGTCTTAGTGACCAACTAAACACAACTGAACATATGAATGTCCACTGTCTTAGTGACCACTACACAAGCCACATAATTAAGGTACAACTGTCTTAGTGAACCACTTACAAACGCCAACAGAGGTAAGTACCACGGTCTTAGTGAACCACTACCACAATCCAACAATGTAATGTACCCGTCTTAGTGAACCCTACACAAGCCACAGATGTAATGTACCACTTGTCTTAGTGAACCCATACACAACCAACAGATTGTAATGTACACTGCGTTGAACCCAGCCAAGCCAACAGATTAAATGGACCACTTGCTTAGTGAACACCACACAAGCCATTCAGATGTAATTTACCACTGTCTTAAGGACACTACACAATCAACATCTGTAGTCCCACTGTCTTAGTGAACCCCTACCCAACCACAGATGTAATGTACCACTGTCTTAGTGAACCCCTACACAACCCATATGTAAGGTCCCACTGTCCTTAGTGAACCACTACTCAGCCCACATATTGCCAATGGACTCACGTCTTAGTGAACCACTACACACCACATATGTACTGACCACTGTCTAGTGAACCACTACACAAGCCAACATATGTAATTTACCACTGTCTTAGTGACCCCTTACACAACCCAACATATATGACTGTACCACTGTCCTTAGTGAAACCACTACACAAGCCAACGATTACTGTACTCACGTCTTAGTGAACCCTACACAACCCAACATAACATGTAGCCCGGCCGTAGGGAACCCCTACACATCCCAACAATGAAATGTACCCTGTCTTAGTGAACCACTACGCAAGCCAACAATGAAAATGTACCACTGTCTTAGTGAACCCTACCCAACCCACAATGAAATGTACCACTGTCTTCGTGAACCCATACAACACCCAACATATGTAATGAGTCCACTGTCTTATGAACCCATACACAACCCACATATGTAATGTACCCACTGTCTTAGTGAACCACTACACACCCAACAGATGATGTACCACGTCTTAGGTGACCACACACAAGCCAACATTATGTACCACACTGTCTTGAGTGAACCACTACAACAAGCCACAGATGTAATGTTTACTAATGTACCACTGTCATAAACCCATACACAAGCCAACAGATGTATGTTACCACTGTCTTATGTGACCACTACCAACACAATTAATGTACCACTGTCTTAGTGAACCACTACACAAGCCAACGATGTATGTACCACCGTCAAGTGAATCCACTAACAAGCCAACAATTAATGTACCACTGTCCTTAGTGACCACTACACAAGCCCAATAAACAGATGTAAATGTACCACTGTCAGAGTGAACCACTACCAACCAACAGATTGAATGTACCACTGTCTTAGTGAAGCACTACACCATCCACAGATGTAATGTACCACTTCTTAGTGAACCCTACACAAGCCAACATATGTAGGTACCACCCCCCCGACCAACAGCCCCCCCAACACCCCCCCCTGTCTATGAACCCCTACACAAGCCCAGATGTTGTACCACTGTCTTAGTGACCACTCTACACAAGCCACGCTGAATGTACCACTTTCTTAGTTAACCAAACAAACCAACAGAATGAAACAAGGTAAGTGTACCACTGCTTGTGAACCACTAACACACAAGCCAAACATTGTAATTACCATTGTCTTAGTGAACCTTACCCAAGCCCACAATGTAAGGCACCATTGGGGTCTTGTGAACCTACACCAATCCAAGCATATAATGTACCCTGTTAGTGACCCTACCCACCCAACATAGTAATGTACCACTTTCTTAGTGACAACTACACAACTGAACATAGGTAATGTACCACTGTCTTAGTTGACCACTACACAACCACCATATGTATGTACAACTGTCTTAGTGGAACCACTACCTACACAAGCCAACAGATGGAATTAGCACTGTCTTTGAGTGAACCACTAACACAAGCCAACAGATGTATGTACCACTGTCAGAGTGACCCCCTAACAAGCCCAATGTAATGTACCAATGTCTTAGTGAACCACTTACACAAGCCACCGATGTCATGTCCACTGTCTAGTGAACCGACTTACCAAGCCAACATATGTCATTGTACCACTGTCTTAGTGAACCCATGCACAAGAACCACAGATGAAATGTACCACTTTCTTAGTGAACCACTACCCAGCCATCAGATGTAAGGTACCACGTCTAGTAACCACTACCAAGCCCACATATGTAATGTCCCACTGTCTTAGTGACCCCTACACAGCCCACAGATTTAATGTACCACTGTCTTAGTGCACCCCTACCCAGCCAACAAGATTAATGTACTCACTGTCTTAGGTGACCACTACTCAACCAACATTGAATGTACCCCCGTCTTAGTGAAACCACTACCCAGCCAACAATTTAATGTACCACTGTCTTAGTGACCACTACACACGCACATAATGTAATGTAACCACTGTCTTAGGAATCCACTACACAACCCAACATATATGTAATGTACCACTGGCTTAAGTAAACCTACACAAGCCAACAGATTTAGTACCACTGTCTTAGTGCACCCCACCACATCCCAACAGATGAAGATGGTCCACTGTCTTAGTGAACCCCTACACAACCACAGATGAAATTACCACTGTCTTAGTGAACCACTACACACCCAACATATGTAATGTACCACTGTCTTAGTGAACCACTACACAAGCCAACATATGTAATGTACCACTGTCTTAGTGAACCACTACACAACCCAACAGATGAAATGTACCACTGTCTTAGTGAACCACTACACAAGCCAACATATGTAATGTACCACTGTCTTAGTGAACCACTACACAAGCCAACAGATGTAATGTCCACTGTCTTAGTGAACCGACTACCAAGCAACAGATGTAATGTTACTAATGTACCACTGTCATAGTGACCACTACACAAGCCACAGATGTAATGTACTCAATGTCCTTAGTGAACCACTACACAAGCCAACAGATGTAATGTAACCACTGTCTTAGTGAACCACTACACAATCCAACAGATGTCCTGTACACTGTTCTTAGTGAACCAATACAACACCGAACAGGTATGTAACCCACTGTCTAGTGAACCACTACACAAGCCATCAGATGGTAATGTACCACTGTTCTTAGTGAACCACTCCACACCCAACAGATGTAATGTACCACTGTCTTAGTGAACCACTCCCCACCCCAACATATGTACTGGACCCTGTCTTGTGAACCACTACACAAGCACCATATGTAATGTACCACCTGTCTTAGTGAACCATACACAAGCCAACAACAGATTAATTACAATGTCTTAGTGACCCCTACACAAGCCAACAATATGTAATGTAAACAAATGTCTTAGTGACCACTACACAAGCCAACATATTATGTAACCACTGTCTTAGTGAACCACTACACCATCCAACAGATTAAATGTACCAATGTCTTTGAACCACTACACAAGCAACTATGTAGGTAACCATTGTCTTAGTGAAGCCACTACCTTAAGCCAACAGATGTAATGTACCATGTCTTAGTGAAAACCCATACACAAGCCAACAGAGAAATGTACCACCTTTCTTAGTGAACCCGACCAGCCATCATATGTAATGTAACCACGGTCTTAGTGAACCACGACACAGCCAACATATGTATGTACCACTGTCCTTGTGACCCCTACACAAGGCCACAGATTAATGTACCACTGTCATTAGTGACCCCCTACACACGCCCACATATTGTAATGTACCACTGTCCTTAGGTGACCACTACACAACCCACCATATGTAATGTACCCTGTCTTATTGAACCCATACCCAACCCAACTATGTAATGTACCACTGTCTTGTGACCCCATAACACATCCCAACCGATGAAGAGTACCCTACACAACTTCCAAGATCAGATACCACTACACACCTTCCAGATCAGAAACCATACACACTTCCAAATCACGAGTACCACTACACGAACCTTCCAAGATCACGAAACCCTACACAACCTTCCAAGACAAGAGTACCACTACACAACATTCCAAGATCAAGAGTACCACTACATAACCTTCCAAGATCAAGAGAACCACAACACAACCTTCCAAGATCAAGAGAACCACTAACACAACCTTCCAAGATTAAGAGAACCACAACACAACCTTCCAAGATCAAGAGAACCACTACACAACCTTCCAAGATCAAGAGAACCACAACACAACCTTCCAAGTCAAGAGAACCACTACACACCCTTCCAAGAGCAAAGTAACCACTAACACCTTCCAAGTCACGAGTACCACTAATCTTAAGTACCACTACACACCCTTCCAAATCAAAGTACCACTACATAACCTTCCACGATCAAGAGTACACTACACAACCTTCAAGAATCAAGAGTACCATTCTCACATGCTGTATCGTGTTGACTATTAGTCAGCTGATATAACCCACAATTCTTAATTAAACTCCAAAATTTGGTTTGATTGTCGTCAGTACATGTATTGTGTGTTACATATACATTATAAATTAATTTTTATAACTCATTCAAAATTACTATATTTAAAGGATACATGTAATATTAGTCACTATTTTCATTTATAAAGTTCAGGGACCATTCTAGACAACCATGACATCATGTGGGGCAGGCCACAGGGATTCGGCACGTTTGGTGGTACTAGTATATATATTTAAGTACAGGGATTCTACTCTGTGGGATGTCAGATTTCGCATTGATCAGTAAAATGGCCCTATCTGAAACAATTTTGTACAAATCTGTCCAAATATAACGCCTATCCCGAGTCTTTATATTGTTCTTCAAATAAAACACAACTTTAAGCTGCATGCATGTATACTTTGCAAACAATTGCCACAGACATTGGCCATAGCAGGTCACATTTCCATACTAGGACACGGGTTCTGTCAGCAACAAAAAATAATCTTCGACGGGAGTTTTAACTGTGAATAACATTATCAATAAAATGTGTTTACACTAACGTGTAGGTTTATTCGGCAAAAATGTACGTCAAAAAGAGATTTCGTAGCATTTTCAATTTATTTTGAAAATTTCTAAAGCGGCGCAATTCGCGTTGAAACGAGCGTTCTGTTTGGATTATGATTATTCTTCATATATAAAAAAACATCTTGTTACATTCTAATAATCCAATCAGAACGCTCGTTTCAACGCTCTTTTAGTGTCAACTATAAAAAGTGAATGAAACTTGTCCAAATCGCCGATAAATAAACGTAAAAAAAAAAAATCCAAATCGTCACTTGTCAAAATGGCTACTTTCGGTTTTAAACGTCCGAAATGGACATAGTGAATGAAACCTAGACAGCCTGATGAAAATTTCCATTGACGGCCCAGACAAGTTCAACTTCAAGTCGGCATTTGTAATGTAGTCCAAGAAGAACAGACGCATTTTGAACTGAATGTTGTGCAATTTGTTAGACATAGTGGATACTTGTACATGTATGTAATTCTGATATATTTTTTAAATTATTATGACCAAGAAAATAATTAAAGTTGTAAAAGTTCATTGGATTGTCTTCAAAAATGAATAGTATGCATGTCTTTTTGAGCTTAAAGTTCATTTGAAATGTAATCCTGTGTTGGCTTCCATTATTAATCACTGTCACAGGGCTACATTGTAAAATAAACTTTTAGCCTTCGGGCTACATTGTAAAATAAACTTTTAGCCTTAACAGGTATGCATTCTTTCATTCTAATTTCTATATTAATACTTCTTCCAGACAAAAACGGGCTAGAATCTCACCATTTACAAATAAAAATACCCAAAAAAATCAAACCAGGGAGGGGACGACACCCCTCCCGGAGGGGACGCCACTGCTCCCGCACACACCCCATCGTTCACACAGATAAGTGGTCCCAACTTTTTTCAGCCCAGTGTGGGCCCTGACAGGGTATATATAGATACAACCATAGCCGGTACCTGATACTTTGGTGCATTGTTCAACAGTGGGAAATTCCCTTGAGTATCGCCGTTGTGTAATAAATGATTATCAACTAAATTCCAACCCCATGACTGATCATCTGTCCCAAGCAATGCTGAATATCCATGAATTTGCAGGTTAGCCGTTTTAGTTGTAAGTCCTATAACTGCTATAGTTCCGAGTGGTCCCTCCCATACCACTTCCCAGCAATGCCTGCCTTGTTTGAAGCCCAACTTCCCTCGACACCCATCTGTGCTTTGTGCAACTGGGTTACGGTGTAGAGTAAATCCATTTGATTTAATATAAATGTTTCTAGAGCAATCATTTGGGTTCCATGCATGATAAAATGCACGCAGTTTCGCTTTATAAGTTGGGCAATTTGTTAAAATATCAGATTTCAGAGCCTCTTCCGCTAATTTTCGCACACAATGAAGTCTCCATACATCGTTGTTTTCGTCATTGAGAAATTTATACCATGATTTACAGACTAAAGAACAATTTCTGAGTTCATCTATGTCTAAATATGAAAATAAATTCTCCAAAACTGGACACGGAAGACTTTCAGCGGCCATTTTGGGAAATTTCACCCTTGACTGGTTTATTGTTAGTCGGCGAACTGGATATGTACGAAACGGAACGGTACGCACAAAATACGCGTGTAGTTACTATGGAAAGGGCAAAACAGTTAGTTTGACAAGACATATAGCAATTTCGAACCCACATCTCCAAATCCAAAAACAAGTCGACCTATGTGGACAATTCGACCATAAAACTGTTTCTTATTGATTAATGCAACACCAATACAACAAATCGTCTATTCTATGTATTGGCAGTACCGATAATGGCGTAGTAGGTAGCACGATCAGATATTATTTAATTAATGCATCCCATAAATTCATTCAAGAAAACAAAATCATACATATCAGAATTTATGATAAAACTATTCGAAAATGAGCAAAATCGATACCAATCATGATATAAAAAATGGGAATGTACGGGGGGGGCATAATGTTCTGGAGACGAGGTGTTATAAATGAAATGAGATGGTAGTTGTTTGAACACGTATACAAGCATACATGAGGATGTATGGACGGACGTTCTGGGGTTACCCTATTCTCCCCGGAAAATTAATGATTTTTACATATCTTAGAATAATAAACGGAGCCCTAACCGTAATGAGAGCCTAACCCTAACTATAGTAAAGCAGGTTTCCAAACGCAATGGTTATGTTTTTAACCACAGTAGAAATAATTTTGTTAGATAACCCCTTAACACAGCCTGCATACCCTCATAAACAATTTTAATCACACGACAAGCTAACATACTGAAAAATACCCACACAATGTATCTCGGTACAAACGGACGTTCTAAAGATCTTAATTCACATTGCTCTCATGTTAGTTCTATTAGTCACGACATAGCAGTTATAGCCACATAAAAGCTATCCACTAGACAATATATATATATTGTTTTTCTAACCATAATTAACCAGAAATTACACAGCCTGAGGACTGGTGGAATTCACATATTGGCATTTCTGTTGGTTCATACCTTTTTTCTATAATTTACGCTGCACAGTCTGCATTTCGGAGAGATCCAAGATGTCAGCGCCCATGAGTACAGCTAACCGAAAATAATTAGTAGGTGTTTATTTGCATACGCATTGTCTCCAAAAGTTATACGAACTGTCATATCGATTATCATCTTGCATGACAACCATTCAAGTTATAAAATACACAGTAAAACTGTAAAAGTTACATGTCCTTCATACGGATGTAGGTCATTTCGTACCCTGGACGTTTCGTACCCAATGTCAGACGTTTCGTACCAATGTCAGACGTTTCGTACCAATGTCAGACGTTTTGTACACTATGATTAACGATTAGTGTTGAAGTTAAAGATATTTTGTAACCAATTGTGGATAGTTCCTACCCTAGGATTAAATCACGAACATAGAAAGCTATAATGTAACTTCAAGAAATTTTCAATGAACATTCATAAATTTGATGAAATATCATTCGAATATAATCCCGAACCACATAGTATATTTTCATGGTTGGTGAAATGCGCATCATTGGGGCAACTAGTAGATAACCCAAATATCTATAATTATTCCAATTCCATATCTAATATTGGGCGCCATGGTTGCCATCTTGAACATTTCTGAAGACTTTACATCTCTTCAGATCGACCTACAATGTAACGGTCATGGGGTATGGCTTATTTGAACAGTCATATCTTGTTTCCCATTGGTTTTCCAATGAAACTATGTCTGTCTTGCATCGTTTTCAAGATACAAACATGTATACCATAGCTTACTCTAGAAGTCAATGGGAGTGGACAATGTGCTGACAACGCTGACCGCTGCAATGTGCTGACATCCCTGACTGCTGCAATGTTCTGACATCCCTGACTGCTGCAATGTGCTGACATCCCTGACCGCTGCAATGTGCTGACATCCCTGACCGCTGCAATGTGCTGACATCCCTGACTGCTGCAATGTTCTGACATCCCTGACTGCTGCAATGTGCTGACATCCCTGACCGCTGCAATGTGCTGACATCCCTGACCGCTGCAATGTGCTGACATCCCTGACCGCTGCAATGTGCTGACATCCCTGACTGCTGCAATGTGCTGACATCCCTGACCGCTGCAATGTGCTGACATCCCTGACCGCTGCAATGTGCTGACATCCCTGACCACTGCAATGTGCTGACATCCCTGACCGCTGGCCACAAAATAGAATTCCACCCTCCTAGACACATCCAACAACTTTTTTAGTTTTCAGTGAACTACACACAGACACAGCTCAAAACAATAACCCCAACCCTAAAGACTGGGGGTGGGGTAATTAATAATGGCTTATTGTTTAGAAATAAACATATATCGGTAATGGGGCTTTCAGTTTTGTGTTCTCTTTTGTATATTAACCTATTTCATTCTGGATACATTTAAAGGCTTTTGCAAACAACATAGGATCCAGATCAGCATGCAACGTCATGTTGTTTGCTACATAGCCAAGTGTCTTAGCAAGATCATCTGAATAGCAAACAGCATAGAGCCTGATCAGACGGAACGTTCCATGGCGGCTGATCTGGCTATGTTCTTTGCAAATACTGTTTGAACGGTAACTCTGTACATTCTGTTTTCAGATTATATGATACAGAGATGAAGCTACAAGTTCCTCGACTGCTGTGGAAGCACATGCTTCATAGACACCGCTGGCGATGTTTGAACACGCTTTCTCCATTGGCAACTGACTTTAATACCAAACCAAGCAGGAAAAGATCCAACCAAATGGGATTTAAAGCAACAAATGTTGTATGTTGTCTCAATAAAATAGTTTTATATACATGTACTCGTTGTTTGGTTGTCAGGTTATGTATGTTGTAGGTAATTACAAATATGTGTACAATTATAGATAAATCGCCATTACTGTACGTAGTTTCCTAAATATAAATTAAATAGTCTAATTCAATTATTATTATGTGTACTTGTTGCGTGATAATGGGACTATAGGATTACACTAGTCTGTCAGTCCTTCCACACAGGTATTTATGTGGCTAGAACAATATGTCTATTGGTCTAGGTTTAGTTTCTACATGGTTATAAATTCTTTTTTGTGGTGGTTAATAGAACAACGGAGAGAATAATGAGAGAGAATAATGGTGTAGCTACTTAAAATACCCATTTGTGAGGCCGTCATTCATTTTATGTTTTATTTACCATTACTTCGTCATTCATCAATCGTTTTTGAAATAACTTGGCATAGACGTTCATCATAATTATATTTTAACACGCAAGACTCGGGTCCATTGCTCAAAGGTCAAGGTTACACATAGAGGTCAAAGGGTTCAAATTGTCTTGTCTGGATTATAAATCCAAAACCCTTAATTGGATTTTCATATAGCTTCACACAAATGCTCACCATACTGAGTCGGAGTGTCATGTACAAGACCTAGGTTCATTGCACAAAGGTCAAGGTCACACATAGAGGTCAAAGGGTTCAAATTGTCTTGTCTGGATTATAAATCCAAAACCCTTAATTTGATTTTCATATAGTTTCACACAAATGCTTACCATTATGAGTTGCGGTGTCATGCACAAGACACAAGTCCATTACTCAAAGGTCAAGGTCAAATTTAGTGGTCAACGGGTTCAAAATGTCATGGTCACATGTTATGTGACAAATCCGGTAAAGGACTCTAGCCGTCCCCACGGCTAGCTTGTTTTATATGCTTGTAAAACATAGTTTTTGAACTTCTGCTTTTCAGGGACTTTTCAACATACCAGAGTTGACATGTGCAGATGGCTTTCAGATATTGGAAGCGAAATGTATACAGGAAGTGATAACCCTTGTACAGGAAGCATGCGACCCCGACAGGAAGAGAAAAATGGTCACCATCTTTGATGAAATGTCTGATAGTATATGTAGGGTAGCAGATATGGTAATTTAAGTTTTATTATTTACTAGACTCTGGCTGCTCTCCAGGAATATTTTCAAGTGATGTTGGATATATTGTGAAAGCAAGGCAAAGTCTTTAATTTTAAAATAGTGTATGACAGACTATGAATATTATATGTGTATTATTTAGTATAGAATGGCAACACAAGCATAACAGTTCAGTCTGTGTTTTGATAGTTTGAAAAATGAAAGTTCTATTCGGAGACACCAAGCAGCATGGTTCATTCTAGGTCAAAAGTTTTGGGAGAAGTGGGAAAGCGCGCGATCGAGTCCATAAATGATGTTATTTAATGTTGTTTAATGAGTGCTCTATAATGGTGTATCTTACTGGCCAAAATCTTATATGAAAATTGTAAAAATAAAAATTAAAAAATGACAGGACCCCCAGAGGGAGAAGTCAGGGTCTCTAGGGCAACTATTCCGCACACATCGACCTCTAAAATGATTCCTGAAGCAGTGTATTAAAGCATATGCAGTACAACAATTAGAAATTTTGGTTTTCAAATACATGTATATATAAGATGAATATTACTAGCGGCGATATATCTATAGCACGACATAGTGAACCTGAGCACAACATTAGTGAACTGATCCGAATGTACTGTGACAGGAGCACAACATGAGTGAACTGATCCGAATGTACTGTGACACAAGCACATGAGTGAACTGATCCGAATGTACTGTGACAGGAGCACAACATGAGTGAACTGATCCGAATGTACTGTGACACAAGCACACGAGTGAACTGATCCGAATGTACTGTGACACAAGCACATGAGTGAACTGATCCGAATGTACTGTGACACAAGCACATGAGTGAACTGATCCGAATGTACTGTGACACGAGCACATGAGTGAACTGATCCGAATGTACTGTGACACAAGCACATGAGTGAACTGATCCGAATGTACTGTGACACGAGCACATGAGTGAACTGATCCAAATGTACTGTGACACGAGCACATGAGTGAACTGATCCGAATGTACTGTGACACGAGCACATGAGTGAACTGATCCGAATGTACTGTGACACAAGCACATGAGTGAACTGATCTGAATGTACTATAACACGAGCACATGAGTGAACTGATCGAATGTACTGTGACACAAGCACATGAGTGAACTGATCCGAATGTACTGTGACACAAGCACATGAGTGAACTGATCCGAATGTACTGTGACACAAGCACATGAGTGAACTGATCCGAATGTACTGTGACAGGAGCACGACATGAGTGAACTGATCCGAATGTACTGTGACACGAGCACATGAGTGAACTGATCCGAATGTACTGTGACACAAGCACATGAGTGAACTGATCCGATTGTACTGTGACACAAGCAGATGAGTGAACTGATCCGAATGTACTGTGACACGAGCACATGAGTGAACTGATCCGATTGTACTGTGACACGAGCACATGAGTGAACTGATCCGAATGTACTGTGAAACAAGCACATGAGTGAACTGATCCGATTGTACTGTGACACGATTTAAGTTGCAGACTATATAATTTTGCTCCCTTTTGTGACAAACTTTGTTTGCTGTCTTAATTCCAGTTTAGGCTGAATTGAATTTTAGAGAATTGTATTATAGATTTACTGCCAAACTCGTTTGTTTTCCTTTGTTGCCATGGCTGAGCATGTACATGTATTTCTAGTCCTGATATCGGCATGACTACCGGTATATGTTGACATTAAAAATATTATCAAGCACATTATGTACACGTAAGTTATAGGTTTGCAGGGTTCCCTCTGTCTGAATGTTTGTCTGCGCCACTTCTGTCGCCAATTGAAAAACACTGGAGCCAATTTAAAAATCTTGGAGCCAACTAAGAGCCATATAGTTCACAAGTATATATTTGAAGCCATGTATTTGACGAAACATGTGTCAAAAATAAAAAAGATGCACCAAATATTATCGCCAATTCACAAAATTTAGCACCAATATTTGTTTTTTGGCGCCATTGGTGACCTACACCGGGAACCCTAGGTTTGTTTTTGGTCGCAGCAACATCTTGGGTGATATTGTGACTCTCCAGCTATTGGTGGAGGAAGATGCCCGTTTCCCTTCCGAGCACGGACAAGCACCCCAGTAGGACCACCGACCTTCTGCAAGCCAGCTGGATAGCTTCCTCACTTGAAATTCGAAACTACAGCGATAAGGGGCAAGTGATTTGTAGTCAATGACTTAAACCACTCGGCCATGGAGGCCCTTCGTTATCCCCCCAGTTGTATGTAGCCATGCTTCAGTGCATTACTAACCAGTTATTTTATGATCAACCGCTGAATAGGAATACGAATATATTACATATATGTTTTTACAGATGATTCTATATATTTTTATGTTACTTTCCACATATGCGTTTCGACCGAGTATCGAACCAGGGCTCCTCGATTCTAAATCCGACATTTTTTTTTTTTTTAAAAACCCCTGGACAGGGGGACGCCCAGGTTATGATCTGCTTTTGTAGATGGAATTTGTGGGGGATGTCTCACCCAGAGAAAAACAATTCGGGAGATGCTGCTAAAAAATGGGGGTCCCTTAAGATATCGGAAACGGTTTTTAAAAAAGGAAGAAATTCCCTACCGCAGTAAGAGGGCTTTTTTTTTTTGGTTAAAATTTTTTTTCAAAGGAAAGTTCAAACAATTACTTAACCCACCTCATTGGCGTGGTGGCCCAAAATATTTGTGGTCATTTTTGTGGGGGGGGGGCCCGGAGTCCCGGGGGAAAACCCCCACCTGCCGATTTTGGCGCCCACCATCCCAAATTTCGCATACATCCCGGTCCGAGGTCAAAACCGAAAAGCGACACGCTAACCACTGAAACGTCTGCCCGCCTTTTAAATTAAATTTCCGCACACCCAAATTTTAGTACTTTCAGATTTTGGGAAATTATTGGGCAAAAACCCCAGATGCGAACCCCCCACCAGCTAGGGCAATTCGCTTAGCCAAAACCCTCTATTCAAAGCGCATTGAAACCCCCTCCCCCCCCCCAAAAAAAAACATTATTTAAAATTCAGTTTTTTTAATTTTAAAATCCTAGATCTGTAGTACATGCGAGGGGTTTCCCAAGGGGCCCCACGGGGCCCGGGGAAGTTTGGGGGGGAACCGCTATTCCCTTTTCCCTTTTAAGGCAGTAAAAATTATTTTTAAAGCACATATACTGAAAGCCATGTCGGGGGATAAAAACAAAAAATTCTTTTTTAAAGGTTGAACCGGGGACAATTTTTTTTTTTAAAAATATTTTTTGCTGTTTTCCATTTTACATATATTTTATATATATATATATATAATCCCAAGACTGCAATTTCAAACAAAGAAAACGAGTCGGCCCCCAAGTTTTCACCAATTTTAAGTTACCCCCTTTCCCCAAAGTTAAACAATTCTTTTTACGCCCCGCCCGGATTATCATATATTTAAAATTGCCCTTTAAACCCCGCCGTATTATCTAAAAACTTATTATATGTCGGGAAAACCCGCCCGATTATTTTTAAAATTTCCCTAATGTTTTTTGTACCCCGACGTTTTATCTATATATTTACATGCCCTTGTACGACCCCCGTATTATCTATATACTTACTATATGCCCTTGTAACACGTATTATCTTTTTAACTTTTTAATGTTTTGTACGACCGACGTATTTCATAACTTAAATTTTGTACACCGACGTAAAATTCTATATACTTACATTGTCTTGTAGGACCGCCGTTTATCAAATAAAATTACTATAGTTTGGTACGCCCGACGTTTTTTCTATATATTTATTTTTATGTCTTTTTAGGCCCGGGAACCGATTATCTTAAAATTTCTATTTCTTGAAACCCCGGGTATTTCTTATTTTAAATATGCCCTTGTACCCCGAGTTTATCTTTACTTTTTTATAGGTTTTTAAAGACCAATTTTTCTTATATTTAAATATATGTCTTTGTACGACCAAAAGTATTATCTATAATTATTATTGCCCTTGGGTACCCCTGACGTTATCTTTTAATTTGGTATTTTTGCCCTTTTAGGGACCCGTATTTCAAATATACTTACTTTTGGCTTGTACGCCGGGAGTTTAATTCTTTTATACTTTTATGTCTTGTACCCCGCGTTTAATTATATACTTATTATATGTCTTGTAGGGCCCGAGGGTATTATCATAAAATTACTTGTCTTGTACAAACCGACTTTTATCATATCTTACTAAGGTCTTGTACGCCCGGGAAGGATTACTATAAATATATTTTCTTGTACAAACCCGGACGTATTATCTAAAAACTTTTTTATATGTTTTGGTACAACCGCGTTTTACCCATATACTTACTATGTCTTGTACGACCGACGTATTATCTAAATTTTTTTGTTTTAAAGGGGCCGCCGTTTATCTAAAACTTTTTAATGCTTGTACGACCAACGTATTTCTATATACTTACTATATTCTTGTAGGGACCGACGATTATCTATAAAATTTTAAAATGTTTTTGTACGCCCGGGAACTTTATATCTAAAAATTACTATGTCTTGTAGGGACCGAGGGATTATTATATACTTATTATTTTCTTGTACAAACCAAAGTATTTAAATACTTACTTGCCCTTGTCCCCCCCAAAAGTTTATCTTATACTTACTATGTTTTTGTACCCGACGTATTATCTATATACTATTATATTTCTTGAAAGACCGACGTATTCTATATATTTATATTTTTTGTACGACTGTTTTTTATCTATATACTTATTAATGTCTTTTTTAGGGACCGAGAATTATCTATATTACTATATTCTTGTGGGGAACCGACGTATTATCTTTTTACTTATTTATTCTTGTACGACCGACGTATTATTTTAAAATATTTATTATAGCTTGCAAAGGGAAGTTTTCTATATCCTTACTAGGCTTGTCGCCCAGTTTTCTATTCCCTTACTATATGTCTTTGCCCCGACGATTATTATTATTTTACTAATTCTTTTTAACGCCCCGACGTTTTCTAATAATTACTATATGTCTTGTCCCCGAGTTTATCTATATACTTATTATATGTTTGTACACCGAGTATTTCTATAAAATTCAAATTGCCCTTTTTACGACCGCCCGTATTATCTAATACTTATTAATGTCTTGTACGACCCGTATAATCTTTTATACTTACTATTTTCTTGACCCCGACGTTTTAATCATATATTTCCTATATGTCTTGTACACCGACGTATTATTTATATATTATTATAGTCTTGACCCCGACTTTATCTTAAAATTACTTTACTATATGTTTTTTAGGGCCCCGCGAAATTATCTATATACTTACTATGTTTTTGTACAAACCGGGGTTATTTTTCTATTTATTTACTATATGTCTTGTAGGGCCCAAAGGTTATTAATCTTATTATATGTTTGAAAGACCCCTTATTTCAATACTTACTATGTTTGTACGCCCAAACCCAATTTAAATCTATATACTTACTAGTCTTGTAGGGCCCACTTTATTATTATATCTTTTTATATTTTCCTTGTACAAACCGATTATAATCTAAACTTTTTATTTCTTGGACCCCGACGTATTATCTATATCCTTCTTAATGTTTTGGTACGCCCAAAGTATTATCTATAAATTATTAATGTCTTGACACCGAATTATTTAACACTATGTTTTTGTACGACCGCCCGTTTTTATTTTATATATTTAACTATATTTTTTGACGCCCGGACGTTTTTTAAAAAATTACATATGTCTTGTGACCGACGAAATTTAATATACTTACTATGTCTTTTTACCGACGTTTCTATATACTTTTTATGGTCTTGAAACGACCGGGCGTATTATCTATGTCTTCATAGTCTTGTCCGCCCGACGATTATCTATTACACTATTTTCTTGAAACGACCGCGATTATCTAAAAATTATTTATTCTTGTACCCCGGGAGTATTATCTATATCTTTTTATATGTTTTGTACGCCGACGTTTATCTATATACTTACTATTTTGTCTTGTACGACCAGTTTTATCATATAATTACTAGGCCCTTTAAACGCCCGGGACGTTTTTACTATAACTTACTATATGTCTTTACACTAAAGGTATTATCTATATCCTTACAATGTTTATATGACCGACGTATTATCTATAATTTTTATATTTTTTGAAACGACCCCGTTTTTATCTATATCCCTTTCAAAGTTTTTGGGAACAAAACCGACTTTAATTCTATATACTTACTATATGCCCTTGTACAAACCCCGGGAAGTTTTCTATATACTTACTATGTCTTGTACGCCCCGACGTATTTTATAACTTATTATTTTTTTGTAACAACCGATGATTATCTATATACTTATAATGTTTTGGTCCGCCCGACCGTATTATCTATTACTTATTTATTTTGTTTTATATACCGACGTTTTTAACTATATACTTATTAATTTTTTTACGCCCCGACGTTTTACCCTATATATTATTTGCTTGTACGCCCGGGAACGTATTTTTATATATTTACTATTTTTCGGGGAAAACGATTGATTTTAATTCTTATTTTTATATGTCTGTACGACCGCGTTTATCTATAATTTTATTATATGTCTTTCACTGACATTTTTAATCTATAATTTTATTAATGTCTTGTACGACCGACTTATTATCTTTATACTTTACTATGTCTTGTCGACCAAAGTATTATTATAAAATTTAATAGTTTTTTTTCGCGGACATTTTTCTATATACTTTTTATATGTTTTTGTACCCCGACGTTTTATCTAATATACTTATTAATTTCTTGTCCGACCGACGTAGTTTTCTATAATTACTATAGCCCTTGGGACACTGAGTATTATCTATATCTTTTTATATGTTTTGAAAGACCGACTTTTATCTATATACTTACAGGGTTTTTGTCAAACCGACGTATTATTTTAATACTTTTTATATGTCTTGTACGACCGACGTATTTCTTTACTTACATATGTCTTGTACACCGACGTATTTTTTAATCTTACTATATGTTTGTACGCCGACGTATATCTATTATTTTCAAAAATGTCTTGTACGGCAAGTATTATCTAATATTAATATGCCCTTGTACCCCCACGTTTATCTTAACTTACATATGTTTTGGGGGACCGACCAAATTTCTAATATTACTTTTGTCTTGTACGCCCAAACCGTATTATCTTTACTTCTATGTCTTGAAAGGGACCGGTTTTATCTATATCCTTATTATATGTCTTGACGACCGCGTTTATCTATATACCCTAATGCTTGTGCCCCGAATTATAATATATTTACTATATTTTCTTGTTAAAGACGTATTATTATATATTTTATTATAGGGCCCTTGAAACACCGACTTTTTATCTATATACTTACTATGTCTTGTAGACCGACGTATTTCTATATACTTACATGTTTGGGGGTTTTGCCCGGGGCGTAGTTCTAATCCCTTACTATATTTTTTTGGGTCCGACCGGGGATTATCATAACTTTTTATATGTCTTGACGACCGGTTTTTTCTATATTTTAAATATTCTTGAACGACCGCGTTTTTTATCTATATACTTAATATGTTTTGTCCGACCAAAGTTTTAAATCTATATACTTTTAAATATGTTTTTGTACACCGACTATTATTATTCTTACTATGTCTTGTGGGCCCGGTAACTATAAACTTACAAATTGTCTTTTACGACGGGCGTGTATTTTTAAAAATTTTATTAATGTCTTGAAACGATTTGACGTAATTATCTTTTTAAAATTTTCTATTGTTTTTGTACAAAAACCAATTATTTTAAAATCCCTTAATACCCCCTTGAAAGCCCCAGTTTATCTATAATACTATATTTTTTGTACGCCCGAGTTTATCAAATTACTTATATGTTTTGGGTACGCCGACGTATTATCTATATACTTTATATTCGGGTCGCCCGACGTTTTATCTATAAAATTATTATTGTTTTTTGTACAAACCGACGTATTATCTAATATTTTACTATATGTTTGACAAACCGACGTTTTATCTATATACTTATTATATCCTTGTACACCAGGGTTTTATCTTATATTTAAACTATGTCTTGTACAAACCACGTATTACTTTTCCCCCTTTTATATGCCCTTTAAAGGGACCGCCCGATTATCTATATTTTACTATGCCCTTGTACGCCCCGCCCGAATCTAATCCTTACTTAGTTTTGTACGCCCGGACTTTAATTTTCTATATATTTTTTTTATATGTCTTGTACGCCCCGAATTTCAATCCCTTCCATATGTTTTGAAACACGGGCCGTTTATCTATAACTTTTTATTTTTTCTTTAGCCCGGGGCCGAAATTATCAAATTACTTTTAATGCCTTGTACGACCGAGTATATCTATATACTTACTATAGGTCTTGTACGCCGCGAAATTTCATAAACAAATATGTCTTATGGGCCGCCCGTATTATCTATAACTTATTATATGTTTTTTTCCACCGAGTATTTTTAAAAATTACTAGGTCTTGGGACGCCGGGCGTATTATCTTATACTTACTTTTTTCTTGTAGGGGAACCGATGTATTATCTAAATATTTAAATATGTCTTGCCCGACCGATTTTTTATTATATATTTATTAATTCTTGCCGCCCACGTATTATCTAATACTTATTATATGTTTTGTAGGGGACCGAACGATTACCCAAAATATTTAAATTTTGTCTTTTAAACACGTATTACCCTATATATTTAATAGTCTTGTTCGACTGACTTTATTATTTTATATATTTAAAATAGTCTTTTTTTACAAACCGACGTTTTTAAATCTATATACTATTATATGTCTTTTTACGACCGACGATTTTCTATAAAACTTACTATATTTTTTGGGTACGACGACTAAAAATCTAAAACTTTTATATTTTGAAAAGACCGAGTTTTCTTATATTTACTATGTCTTGAAACGACGACGTTTTAAATCTATATATTATTATATTTTTGGTACACCGAGGGATTATCATAAAAATTACTATATGTCTTGAAAGGGACCGGGAAGTTTTATCTATTCTTACTATAGGTCTTGTAGGACCGCTTTTATCTATATATTTCCTATATTTCTTGAACAAAATTTTATCTATATACTTACTATATGTCTTGTCGCCCGGGACGTTTATCATATACTTAAATATTTTCTTGTACGACCGACGTATTACTATAATTACTTTTGTTTGAAACGCCCAACGTATTATCTATATACTTATTTAATTTTGTAGGGCCCCGACTTTATTACCCATATCCCTTTTTATATGTCTTTTTAGGACCGACTTTATCTATAAAATTTTATTTTGGGTCTTGTACGACCGCCTTATTATCTTTATTACTTATGCCTTGTAGCCGACGTATTTTTTTAAAATATTATTATATGTCTTGTACAAACCGACGTATACCCTATATATTTAACTACCCCTTTGTAGGGGAACCGCGTTTATCTATATAATTACTATGTCTTGTTTTCCCCGGAGTAAAATCTATATACTTATTTATTTTTCTTGTAGGGCCCGCCCGTATTATCTAATTTTTATTAAATTCTTGTACAAAGACTTTAGTATCTTATACTTATTTATGTTTTGAAACGACCGACGTTTTATCTTATACTTAAATGTTTGTCCGCCCACTTTTAACCCTTTAAAAATTTATTATATGTTTTGGTCAAAGACGTATTTTTTCCCTATATACTTATTTATATGTCTTGTCACTTGACGTTTACTATATATTTAAATTATATGTCTTGTGGGAACCGACGTATTTCTATTACTTCTATGTTTTTGTAGGGAACCGACGTATTACATATACTTACTATATTTTTTGTACGCCCCGACGTTATCATTACACTAGTCTTTACGACCGACTATTACTCTATATTATTTTATTCTTGTACACGACGTATTATCTATATACTTTTATATTCTTGTACGACCAAAACGATTATTATAAAATTTTTACTATTTTCGGTAGGGCCCGGAAGTATTTATATACTTACTATAGTCTTGTACGCTGACGAAATTATCTATTACTTTTATATGTCTTTACGCCCAAAACTTTTATCTAATACTTACTATGTCTTGAAAGGCCCGGTTTTTATAATTTATTTATTTTCTTGTACGCCCGAAATTATCTAATACTTCCCTATAGTTTTTGTCAAAGAGGGATTATCAATTTTATTACATAGTCTTGTCGCCCGGAGGGTTTATCTATAAATTTACTTAGGGCTTGTACGACCCAAGTATTATCTATTATTTCCTATATGTCTTTTACGCCCAAAAGGGATTATCTAATATTTACTTATGCCCTTGTACGAGAAAGTTTTTCTTTTAATTTATTTAAAATGTCTTGTAGCCCAAAAGGAGAAAATCATATCCTTCTTATGTTTTGGTAGGGACCGACTTTTATCTATATATTTATATTTTTTTTTGTACGACCGACTTTTAAAATCATATATTTTCCTATTCTTGTACAACCAAACTTTTACCCTATAACTTAATATGTTTTTTGTACGGACCGCCCGTTTTATCTATAATTTTCCTAATTTTGGGGGCCGACCGAGGGTATTTATATACTTACTATTTTTTTACCCCGTTTTTATTATCTATAAAATTACTATATGTCTTGTACCTGACATTATCATATATTATTTATGTCTTTTTACGACCGACGTTTTATCTATAAAACCTTACTATATGTCTTGTAGGGACGACGATTATCTTTTATACTTATTATAGTTTGTCGACCGACGTATCTATATACTTATTTATGCCCTTGTAGGGCCCGGGACGTAATTATCATACTTTCTATATTTCTTGTAGGGCCAAAGGGTTTTAAATCTATTACTTACATGTTTTGTACCCCCAAACGTTTTCTATTTTATTTAAATTTATGTTTGTCCGCCCTGGTAATTATATATTTATTATATGTCTTGTAGGGACCGACGTTTTAAATTTATATATTTATTATAGGCCCGGGTACGCCGGTATTATCTAAAATTTACTTACTATATTTTTGAAAGGGCCGCCCGTATTTCTAATACTTACTTTTAATGTTTTGGTACGCCAAAACTTTATTTTTAATATACTTACTATGTTTTTGACCCCGAGGGTTATCTTTATCTATTATAGGTCTTGTTCGACCGACTCTTATCTATTACTTATTATAGGCCCTTGTACGCCCGACGATTATCTATATACTTTTTATATGTCTTGTCCCCGACGTTTTATCTTATTTTACTATGCCCTTGTACACAACGTATTATCTAAAACCTTCTAGGTCTTGTCGCCCGCTATTATCTAAAAATTTTATATGTCTTTCCCCCGAGGGTTTTTATCTATAAAACTTATTTAATTCTTTAACCGACGTATTATCTAAACTTTTTATTGTCTTGAAACAAACCGAGAAATTTCTTACTTACTAAAAGTTTTGTTCCAAACCGCGTATTATCTATTACTTTTATGTTTGTCCCCACGGACGTTTTATTTTAAAACCCTTATTATAGTCGGGTACGAACCGACTATTATCTATAATTACTATGCCCTTGTACAAACCAAGTTTTATCTATATATTTACATATGTCTTGTACGCCGACGTTTTAAATCTTTTAAAACTTACTATTTTCCCTTGTACGCCCGCGTATTTTTCTATAACTTACATATGTCTTGTACGACCGACGTTTATCTAATTTATTTTTCTGTTTTGTACGCCCGACGTTTTAAAATAAAATTTAAATATATTTTTGTACGACGACTTTAAAAAAAAAAAATTTCTATACTTTTTATTGTCTTGTACGACCAAAGTATTTCTATATATTACTTTTGTTTGTACACCAAACGTTTTCTATATACTTACTATATGTCTTTTTAAACGCCCGACCTTCTATTTTATAATTTTTATGTCTTGTACGCCCGCCTTAATCTTTTAACTTATTATATGTCTTGTACAAACCGACGTTTATCTATACTTACTATTTTCTGTACGCCCGACGTTTTTCCTATTACTTACTATGTTTTGTACACCGCCGTTTTTCTTATATTTAAATTTTTGTCTTGTACGCCCGACGTTTTAAACTATATATTTACTATTTCCCCTGTAGGGAAAACCGACGAATTATCTTTTTCCTTTTATATTCTTGTACACCCAAACGTTTATAATATACTTACAAATGTCTTGTAGACCAACGATTTCTATATCCCTTCTATTTCTTGTACGCCCCGACGTATTTCTATATTTATTATATGTTTGTAGGGGCCGACGTTTTAAACAAAATATACTTTAAAGGGCCCTTGTAGGGAACCCGCCCGTATTATCTATATCTTATTATATGTCTTGTCGACCGACGTTTTTAATCTATATATTTTTTATGTCTTTGTAGGGACCGCGTATTTCTATATTTTTACTAGTCTTGTACACCGAGTTTATCTTATACTTACTTTTTTCTTGTACGCCCGAGGGATTATCTAATCCCTTTACTATATGTTTTTGAAACACCGACGTTTTATCTAAAACTTACTATTTTCTTGTGGGGCCGACGTTTTATCTATATATTTATTATTGTTTTGTACGCCGGGTTTATCTAATACTTACAAATTGCCCTTGAAACGCCCGAGTTTATCTATATTTTTACTATATTGTTTGTCGACCGAGTTTTCTAAAAATTACTTTTTTTTTCTTGTACGACCAAACCGATTATTATATGTTTATTATATGTTTTTGTAGGGCCCAAAGTATTATCTATATATTTCCTATATTTTTTGTACGCCGCGTATTATCTATATACTTCTTGTTTGTACGACCGACGTTTATCTTTACTTACTATATGTCTTTTTCCAACTGACTTTTTTTCATATACTTTTTTATATTTCTTTTAAAACTGACTTTTTTCATATTTTCTATAGGTTTTGTAGGGCCCCGACATTTTTCTTATTTTCTTTTTATGTTTTTGTACGACCGCGTATTTCAATACTTACTATATTTTTTGGTAAAACCATGTATATTTATTATTAAATAGTTTTGTCCGACCGACTTTATCAAAATACTTTTAATGTTTGGGAACCCCAAACGTATTATCTATATATTTTATTTATGTCTTGTAGGGGAAAACGTTTTATCATTATTTACTAATGTTTTGGGAAAGCGGCGTATTACTATAAACTTTATTTTTGTCTTGTACAAACCGACTATTATTCTTTTATATTTACTATGTCTTGTAGGGACCGACGTTTACTAATACTTACTATGCCCTTTGTACGCCGCGTTTTAAATCTATATATTCCTAATTTTTTGAAAGGGGCCCGCCCGTATTATCATAAAACTAGTAATGTCTTTTTTAGGGGACCGACGTATTATCTATATACTTACTATTTTTTGAGGGCCCGGGCGATTATCTATTACTTACTATTGTTTTTTACGACTGACGTATTACCCAAATATACTTTTATAGGGTCTTGAAACAACCACTTATTATCAAATTCCTTATTAAGGTTTTGTAGGGACCGACGTATTATCAAATATTTTAATTTTTTCTTGTACGCCCGGGACTTTATTATCTATATACTTACTTATGTTGTACGACTGACGTATTATCTATATATTATTATATTTTTTTGTACGACCGACTTTATTTTTAAATTTTATTTCCTATGTCTTGTAGGGCCTATTTATTATCTTTAATTACTAAAATTTCTTGAAACACCGCCGTATTTCTATATACTTACTATATTTTTTGTACGACCGACGTATTTCAATCTTATTATATGTTTTTGAAAGGGACCGACTATTATCTATAACTTATTATATGTTTTGGGAAAGACCGACGATTCAAATATCCTTACTATATTTTTTGTACGACCGACGTAATCTATTTTCCCTTACTATATTTTGGGTACGACGGACGTATTACTATATTAATTATATTTCTTGTACGCCCCCGGGTATTTCTATATACTTTTATATGTTTTGGGAAACGACCGACATTATCTATTTTACTTTTATTGTTTTGGAGGGACCGACGTATTATTATATACTTATTATATGTCTTTACATCCCCCGTTTTACTATATACTTACAAATATGCCCTTGGTACACCAACGTAATTATTTTACTTCTATTTTTGTACGACCGAGTATTACTATATCACATATGTTTTGTACGCCCGAGGTTTCTATATATTTACTATATTTTTGTCAAACCGGGGCCCGTTTTATCTTTGGTTTTACTAATGTTTTTGTCACTGACGTATTATTTTAAAACTTACTAAAATTTTCTTGTACCCCCCAAAGTATTATCTATAAAATTTTTATATTTTGTACGCCGACTAAAATTCTATATACTTATTATGTTTTGTACGACCAAGAAATTATCTATATATTTATTATATGTTTGTACAAACCGACTTTTTACATATACCTACTAGTCTTGTAGGGCCGAGGGTTATCATATACTTACTATATTTCTTGTAGGGACCGAGGGTATTATATATAATTACAATGTCGTTACGCCACTTTTTAATTAATACTTTTTTTGTTTTGGACGACCGATTTTTTATCTATATACTTACATATTTCTTGAAACGCCCGACGTATTTCAAATTATTTTATTTATGTTTGAGGGACCGACTATTATTTTAAAACCTTACAAGGTCTTGAGGGACCAAAGTATTTTTTTTTAAAACTTTTATATGAAAAACGGCTGTTTACCCCATTTTGGGCCCTACTTAATGGATGTGACGACAAACCACTTTTAAATTTTGGGAACTGTATTTTTTTTTTCAGTTTAAATCAAAGGGCTCCAATCTACGAGCTTTGAAGTATGTTATGGGAAAAGGGTTTGAGGGTCCCAGCCATTAACAGATGTTGATGATAGGGTGGCGAAACTGTTTCTGTTTGATTTTGAACAAAGTGGAATACATTTAGAAAAGCACAAGGTATGCCTTGCCTATATTAGGTTGGAATGTAGGACTTAGGCCCATATCAGGCTAAACTTAGAGGTTGAATTTGGAAAGGTATGACTTATCTATGTCAGGCTGGAGTTAGAGCCTAGATGATGATTTGGGAAAGGTATGAAGTACCTATGTCAGGCTGGGGTTAGAGCCTAGAGGTTGAATTTGGAAAGGTATGAAGTACCTATGTCAGGCTGGGGTTAGAGCCTAGATGATGAATTGGGAAAGGTATGACTTACCTATATCAGACTGTATTTAGAGGATGAATTGAGAAAGGTATAATTTACCTATATCAGACTGTATTTAGAGGATGAATTGGGAAAGGTATGACTTACTTACCTATATCAGACTGTATTTAGAGGATGAATTGGGAAAGGTATGACTTACCTATATCAGACTGGAGTTAAGATGATGAATTGGGAAAGGTATGACTTACCTATATCAGACTGTATTTAGAGGATGAATTGAGAAAGGTATAATTTACCTATATCAGACTGGATTTAGAGGATGAATTGGGAAATGCATTACTGAGGTTACATTTTGTTATATTTAGCGTGAGATATTTGTGAACATCAACAATCCATTACTGAGGTTACATTTTGTTATTTTTAGTGGGAGAGATTTGTGAACATCAACAATGCATTGCTGAGGTTACATTTTGTTATATTTAGCGTGAGATATTTGTGAACATCAACAATGCATTACTGAGATTACATTTTGTTATTTTTAGTGGGAGAGATTTGTGAACATCAACAATGCATTACTGAGGTTACATTTTGTTATTTTTAGCGGGAGATATTTGTGAACATCAACAATCCATTACTGAGGTTACATTTTGTTATTTTTAGCGTGAGATATTTGTGAACATCAACAGGCATTACTGAGGTTACATTTTGTTATTTTTAGCGGGAGATATTTGTGAACATCAACAATCCATTACTGAGGTTACATTTTGTTATTTTTAGCGTGAGATATTTGTGAACATCAACAATCCATTACTGAGGTTACATTTTGTTATTTTTAGCGTGAGATATTTGTGAACATCAACAATCCATTACTGAGGTTACATTTTGTTATATTTAGCGTGAGATATTTGTGAACATCAACAATCCATTACTGAGGTTACATTTTGTTATATTTAGCGTGAGATATTTGTGAACATCAACAATCCATTACTGAGGTTACATTTTGTTATTTTTAGCGTGAGATATTTGTGAACATCAACAATCCATTACTGAGGTTACATTTTGTTATATTTAGCGTGAGATATTTGTGAACATCAACAATCCATTACTGAGGTTACATTTTGTTATATTTAGCGGGAGAGATTTGTGAACATCAACAATCCATTACTGAGGTTACATTTTGTTATTTTTAGCGTGAGATATTTGTGAACATCAACAATCCATTACTGAGGTTACATTTTGTTATTTTTAGCGGGAGAGATTTGTGAACATCAACAATCCATTACTAAGGTTACATTTTGTTATATTTAGCGGGAGAGATTTGTGAACATCAACAATCCATTACTAAGGTTACATTTTGTTATTTTTAGCGGGAGAGATTTGTGAACATCAACAATGCATTGCTGAGGTTGAGCAACAATTTCACACATATGTCACAGCAGCCTACAGTGAACATGCAGCAATCTGACCTGGAAAATGAACTCAGGAGGGTGTAAGTTTAAAGCACCTGCATGTACTTACTTAGAATGTGCCACTCAGCAAGATATTCTAATGAGCATATGAGAATATATATTTTCTTATATACTCGCCTAATAAATTAAAACTTATAAGACAGTAACTTAATATTCACTACATATTCCATTGATCAATAATACGTTTTTCAGATTTTTAGAAAGATGTTTGATGACGATCTGTCCAGAAATTAACTTGTTTTTGTGAAATTACTAGTTGTAGTGAATTACCTCCCTTTATTTACAAAATCATGAATAATTTTGTAAATGGTGGTTTCACATAACTTTGATAAATTTCTATAAGAATTATTGTCTTAGTTTTCTATTTGAAGCAAATAATAATGCATTATGAGACTTTAACTAAGAGTGAAGCACTAACATGTGATCACATAACCACAGGAGTTTGAAGTGCAAATTGTAACGACTTTAAGGTTTTGATAACTTTGTTTTGAGTTTTTTGTATTTAACGATGGTATCGTCAACATCCCTGATATCGGTCGGCACCTATTTTCGGCCTTTGTTTATTCACGTGATATTTGTTTACATCCGGAACGAGAATGATGTCATTGCTCTAAAAACAGGTTCTTTGGTACTTATGGAGTTCACATATTACTTATCAAAGAGCAAACAGCGCGTAAAGCAGATAAATATTCACATTTTATTTGAAAGTACATGTATGCAATTTGTTGATATTTTCATTAATCCCATTTATGTGTAGCCTAAAAATCCCTTAAACAGAGGTAAATATTAAGAAACATGTGTTTGTTTTTGTAAAATGGGAAATTTCATCGTCTGCTCAGGAAGGTCACATGATAGTTATGCGTCAATATCATAGTGCGCATTTTACAGGTCAATTCAAATATTGTGTTCCTCTTAGAGCTTTTTAACATTTTTTATTCCAAAATACTATTGTCCAAGATATTTACTATTTATGCTAATTCAGTTTCATTCATTTTTTTTTCAAACCCAACTTGCCGTCTCTATTCACCAAGTGCACTGACAAATGCATATCAGGCTGTTAAGAGACATGGGTTTGCCAGTAAAATCGGCAGCAAGACAGTATGATGTGCCACTCTCCACATTAAGTTACTTTTCTCTCCATGTAACAACTTACCTCATATTGAAGAGTAATCATCATTTGTTGGGTGTTAAATTCCTCCATTTCGAGTAACAATTATTACTATGCCCAATGTTAATTAGCTTTTTGGAACTTAACTGTAATCAACATTTCTGTTACATGAATTTTCAAGGTTGGCCGATAATAGGTACTTTTTACGACGCCATGTTGAAATCACAAGCGAGTGAAAGTGTATTTTATTTTGAACATTTGTTATGCAATCTCAGTTTAGATAATTGCATTAAATGCAAAAATGATCACTTTACTTAGTAATATTATTTCACCTGCTGTAAAACAGACTGACAAGAAGCCGTTCACCGAAAAGCCTTAGACGGCCGATTACTGGTACGCCAATGGTACAACTCCTCTTTCAGTTTTCATCCAATCACTTGTGACTACGCATACTTCTTCGGTATCAAAAGTCGACAAACACAAATTGTCAGGATTTTCAGGTCCAATAAAAATCTTAAGTTATACCCCCTGTTGTAGTTTTCTGTATATAAAGTATATCTGAACCTTGTTGTCTCAATTCCTACAGGTCACATTCAATATGTACATGTATACATCATTACTGTTTTTCTTTGTAAGTAAAATGATACTGCTACATACCCTCCAGATTTCAGACTTACAATGTAGATGTGATATTTAATTTATCAAAATTCCAGATTTGGCTAAATATACACAATCAGGTTACTGTCTTACAAATTTTCATTTATTATGCGAGTTAAAAAAACAAACAAGCGAGTCTCTCCTGAGCCATGTATTTTTATGGATACGACAGTAACCTAATATTCTATAGGTCTGGCGATCGAGCCCCGCTGGAGCCGTTACGATTGTGCCCTTAGGCAAGGCATTTAAATTCCACATATCTCTTCTCTCTCCTTCATGGCGATGGATTCCATCAGGAATGAGGTCTCGAGAGTGATTAATATAAGTTGTAAGAACTTGTTTCGCAATCAAGCTAAAATATATTTGTATAAACTAACCTAATATTCTGTTCATCTATTATCTATTCTAATAAAAAAGAAGTTTTAGCGAGGACAGATTAACAAATGTTCATGACCTGGAGTTTATCATATGACCTGTTTAAATATGATGTCATACATTCAGCATTATGATGTCATGAAAGGTTTATAAGGCAGGCCATTATTTAGCATTATTATGCATGAGGGTAGGATAAAAGCAAATGTCATTAGTGTACGGTATGTGTATTATGTATGTATAACGTACCAACATATTGTGAGGATCTGTTTTATTATTTCAGATATGAGGGTGATCCATCTGTTATAACAGACTTACGGTCAGAGCATTTTTCAGAGCATGTAAGATTTCTGTTAAATTGTTTGATTTTAATGTTTTTTTCACCTTTTATAAACCCCCCTGTTTGAAGTCATCTAAAGGGAAATTTTTTTAAAATTTATCATGATCAAAAATTTTTGGCCCCTATACAAAAAAAACTTCCCCTAAACCCAAAAACTTCTCCCAAGTCAACAAAAAACCCCCCAAAAAACAAAAAACTTCCCCAAACCCCAACTTTTCCCCCTAAAAACAAACCTTCCCCTAAGTCAAAAAAAATTTCCCCAAATTTCCCCAAAAAATTTCCCCCCAAAGCAACAAAAACGTCCCCAAATAAACAAAAAACTCCCTAAACAACAAAAATTCCCAATATAAACAAAAACCCCCAAATAACAAAAATTCTCCAAAAAAAACAAAAACCCTTTTCCCCAAATAAAAACAAATTCCCCAATTAACAAAAACCTCCCCAAATACAAAAAAACGTTCCTAAGTAAACAAAAACTTCCCCAAATTTTAAAAAAAAAACCCCAAAAACAAAAACTCTACCTAATATAACAAAATTTCCCCCTTATCAAAAACTTCCCCAAATCCAACAAAAACCTCCCCCCCAAATCCCAACAAACTTCCCAAATATAAAAACCCAACTTTAAAAATTTCCAAAAAAAACGTTCCTAAGTAAACAACACTTCCCCAAATACAAAAAAAAATTTCTCCAAAAATAAAAAAAAACTTCCCCCTAAATAAAAAATTTTCCAAAAACCCCAAAAAACCCATTTCGTAATCATAAAAATTCCAAAAACCCCAAAACCCTTTCGTAATAATCATCTCTCTAAAACCCCCCAAAAAAAACTTGTAAAAACATCATCTCCCAAAACACCAAAAAAACCCATTTCGAAATACATCATCCCCCCAAAAACACCAAAACATTTTCCCGATTACATCATCTCCCAAAAAACCCCAAAAAACTTTTCGAAATACATCTTCTCCCAAAAACCCAAAAAAAAATCTTCAAATAAATCCCCAAAAAAACAAAAAAAACCCTTTGGTAATACATCTTTCCCCCTAAAAACACCAAAAAAAATCTTCAAAAATACTCGTCCCTAAAACCCCAAAAAAACATTTTCGTTTTACTCATCCCCCTAAAACCCCAAACATTTTCGTAAAAAATCTTCTCCCTAAACACCAAAAACTTCTTAATAATACAGCTCTCCCAAAAAACCCCAAAAAAACCCTTTTCCCTAATAAATCTGCCCCTAAAACCCCAAAAAAACATCTTCGTAAACATCCCCCCCCAAAAAACACCCAAAAACAGCTTCGAAAATACACCCATCCCAAAAAACAAAAAAAACATCCGTAAAAAATAAACTCCCTAAAAACCAAAACATCTCGAAACCACCCATCCCCCAAAAACCCCAAAAACCCCAGCTTCGAAAACCATCATCTCCCCCCAAAACCCCCCAAAACCCAATTTTCCCGAAACAAAATCCCCAAAAAACCCAAAAAATCTTCGTATACATCATCCCCCAAAAACCCAAAAAAACTCTTCGTAAAAAATCCTCTCCCAAAAAAAAAAAAAAAACACTTCGGAATTCCCCCCCTAAAACAAAAAAAACATTTTTGTAAACACTCCCTAAAACCCAAAAACTCTTCGTAAACCATCCCCTAAAAAAACCAAAAAATTCAAAAAACTTTCCATCTCCCTAAAAACAAAAAAACACTTCTAATACATCATTTTCCCTAAAACCCAAAAAAATTTTCGGAATACTTTCACTCCCAAAAACCCCCAAAAACCCCTTTCATAAACACCCTTCCCAAAACCCCAAAAAACTTTTCGTAAAAACCACCCCAAAAAACACCAAAAACCCACTTCGTAAAAAAATTTCTCCCTAAAACACCAAAAACTTTTCATAATACATCATCTCCCAAAAACACAAAAAAAACTCCGAATACATTCTCCCTAAAAAAACCAAAAACATTTTCGTAAACATCCCCCCTAAAAAACCAAAAAACCCCCCAAAAAAATACATCATCTCCCTAAAACCCAAAAAATTTTGGGGTAAAAATCCTCCCCCAAAAACCCCAAAAAAACCTTCGTAAAATAAACTCCCTAAAACCCCCAAAAACAGTTTCCCATAATACATCATCTCCCTAACACACCAAAAAATTTCGTAATACATCTCTCCCTAAAACCCCAAAAAACTTTTTCCAAAATACATCATACCCAAAAACACCAAAAACTTCAAAATACCCCATCTCCTAAAAACCCCAAAAACCCTCTTCGTAATACTATCTCCCAAAAACCCCAAAAAAAAACCAAAAATACATCTTCCCCCTAAAACCCCAAAAAACATTTTCGTATACATCATCTCCCAAAAACACCAAAAAAAATTTTTCGTAAAAACATCATTTTCCCAAAACCCCAAAAATCTCGAAATAAATCCTCTCCCTAAAACACCAAAAAACATCTTCGAAATCTCATCCCCCAAAAACCCCCAAAAACACTTCGAAAATACATCATCTCCCTAAAACCCCAAAAAAAATCTTGAAAACATATTCCCTAAAAAAACCAAAAACATCTTGAAAACCTTCATCTCCCTAAAACCCCCAAAAAATTTTTAAAAAAATCTTTCCCAAAAAACCCAAAAAAAATTTTTTCCTAATACATCATCCCCCCCAAACCCCCAAAAACCCCTTCGTAAACTCACTCTCAAAAAAACCCCCAAAAACATTTTGGGGAATAAAATTCCCCCCAAAAACACAAAAACATTTCGTAATACATCTTCCCCAAAAACCCACCAAAAACATTTTCGTAATACATCAACTTCCAAAACCCCAAAAACCCTCTTCGTAAAAACCTTCATCCCCAAAAAACCCCAAAAAACACCCTTCGTAATACACCCTCTCCCTAAACCCCAAAAAAACACTTGAAATTACACATCTCCCTAAAACCCAAAAAAACCCTTGGTAAACATCTTTTCCCCTAAAAACACCAAAAAACACCCGGTCTCCCTTCATCCCCAAAAAACCCCAAAAAAAATTTCGAAACATCTTCTCCCTAAAACACAAAAACATCTTTTTAAAAAATCCTCTCCCAAAACACCAAAAACTTTGAAATAAAATCATCCCCCCAAAAACCCCAAAAACAGCTTCGAATCCCCAATCCCCAAAAAAAACCAAAAACATTTTCGTAAAAAATCATCCCAAAACCCCCCAAAAACATTTCAAATACATATCTCCCAAAAACCCCAAAACATTTTTCATAAAATATCTCCCAAAAAACCCCAAAAAAACATCTTCGGAATACATAAATCCCCAAAACCCCAAAAACATCTTAATAAATCATCTCCCTAAAACCCCAAAAAATCTTGGGAATACACCCTCTCCCAAAAACACCAACAACATCTTCGTAAAAATCTTCTCCCTAAAACCCCAAAAAACTTCTTCATAAAATTTCCCTAAAACCCCAAAAAAACATTTTTCGAAAACACCCAAATTCTCCCAAAAACCCCAAAAAAAATTTTTGGAAATAAAATCATCCCCCAAAAACCCCCAAAAACATCTTCGAAAAAATCCTTCCCCAACCCCCAAAAAACCCTTTCGAAATAAAACCCATCCCCCAAAAAACACCAAAAAAATTTCATATACTCATCCCCCAAAAACCCCAAAAAAACATTTTTGGGAAACATCACTCCCAAAAACCCACCAAAAAAACCCTTGTAATACATCTCCTTTAAAACCCAAAAAAAACATTTTTCGTAAAAACACATCTCCCAAAAAACAAAAAAAAATTTTCCCGAATACATCCTCCCCAAAAACCACCAAAAACATTTCGTAAAATAAATTTCCCATAAAAAAAAAAACATCTTCGAATACACATCCCCCAAAAAACCCCAAAAAACTTTCTTGTAAACATCCCCCAACACCAAAAAAATTTTCGTAATACATCAATTCCCTAAAACACCAAAACATTTTCGAAAAAACATCTTCTCCCAAAAACCCCAAAATAATTTTTCAAATAAATCCCCCCCAAAAACCCCCAAAAACTTTTTTTGTAAAAATCTCCCCTAAACACCCAAAAAACATTTTCAAAATACATCATCCCCAAAAACACCAAAAAAATCTTCGAATACATCATCTCCCAAAAAACACCAAAAAACATCTTCGTATAAAATCTTCTCCCAAAAACACCAAAAACTTTCAATACAGCATTCCCAAAAACCCAAAAAATCTTCATAATAAATCTCTCCCTAAAAACCCCAAAAAAAATTTGGGAAAAACCATCACTCCCTAAAAACCCCAAAACCCCCGGCTTTCAAATACTCCTCCCTAAAACAACAAAAAAAAATCTTCGTACCCTCATCTCCCTAAACCCCAAAAAAACATTTTCGAAAAATACATCATTTTCCCTAAAACCCCAAAAAAAACAGTTTCAAAATTACACCCTTTCCCAAAACAAAAAAAAAACATCTTCGTAAACAACTCCAAAAAACCCCAAAAAACACTTCGTAAACCACTCCCTAAAAAAACCAAAAAACACTTCGTAAAATCCTCTCCCAAAAACCCCAAAAAACATTTCGTAAACATCATCCCCTAAAAACCCCAAAAAACAGTTTTCAAAAATACACCCATCCCCAAAAACACCAAAAAAATTTTCGTAAACATCTTTCCCCCAAAAAAACCCCAAAAAAACCATCTTCAAATTACATAATCTCCCTAAAAACCAAAAAAATCTTCTTTAATACACATCCCCCCTAAAAACCCAAAAACTTTTTGTAAACATCATCCCCCCCAAAAACCCAAAAAAACATTTTTAATAATACACATCCCCCAAAAAACCCCAAAAAACCCAAATTCGTAATCCCTCAGCCCCCTAAAACCCCAAAACAACTTTCGAATAAATCTTCTCCCAAAACCCCAAAAAAACTTTTCCCTAAATCTTTTTTTTCCCACCCTCCCTAAACCCCAAAAAAACCTTGTAATACATCATCTCCCAAAAACCCCAAAAAACCTTTTCGAAACCCCTCACTCCCAAAAACACCAAAAACATCTTCGAAAACCCACATTTTCCCAAAAACCCCAAAAAACACTTCGTAATAAACCTCCCCTAAAACACCAAAAACATTTTGTAAAATCATCTCCCAAAAACCCCAAAAAACCGCTTCAAATACATCATCCCCAAAAACCCAAAAAACATCTTGGGAACCTCATCTCCCTAAAACACCAAAAAACTTTTTTCAAAACCCCCTTTCCCCTTTAAAACCCCAAAAAAACATTTTTCGTAAACATCACCCCAAAAAAGCCCCAAAAAACACCCTCGTAATAATCATCCCCTAAAAAAACCCAAAAAACACCCTTCTTTAAAAAATCTTCCCCCTAAAACACCAAAACATCTTCGTAATACCCATCGCCCAAAAACCCCAAAAACATCTTCGTAAAAACACATCTCCCAAACCCCCAAAAAAACCCCTTTCCTTCGTAAAAAAATCCCCCCAAAAAACACCAAAAAAAACTTCGTAAAAATTCTCTCCCAAAACACCAAAAACAGCTTCGTAAACACCCACTCCCAAAAAACCCCAAAAAAACTTCGAAATACTCATCCCCAAAAAACCCCAAAAAATTTCTTCAAAAATCTTTCCCCCAAAAAACCCAAAAAAAACATCTTCATCAACATCATCCCCTAAAAAAACCAAAAAACTTTTTTCGAAACCCTCATTTTTTTTAAAACCCCAAAAAACATCTTGGGAAATACATTCTCCCTAAAACACCAAAACCATTTCGAAACATCATCTCCCTAAAACAAAAAACCAAACTTTCGTAAAAAATTTCCCCTAAAAACCCCAAAAAACCTTCTCCCTAATATGTAAAAACTTCTCCCCAAAAAAACCCCAAAAAACCCACTTCGTAAACACTTCCCAAAAACCCCAAACAAAAAACATTTTCGTATACCCCCATTTCCCTAAAACCCCAAAAAACCCTTTCGAAATAAATTTTTCCCCTAAAACCCCAAAATCTTCGAATAAACCTTCCCTAAAACCCCAAAAAAACCATCTTCGTAAACACATCTCCCTAAAACACCAAAAAATCCCCGTAAAAAATTTTCTCCCAAAAAAACAAAAACTTTTCCCTAAACATCTCTCCCAAAACACCAAAAACATCTCGGTAAAATCCTTTACCTAACCCCCAAAAAACCCCTTCGTAATACATCATTCCCTAAAAACCAAAAACATCTTGATACTCCATTTTCCCCTAAAACCCCAAAAAACTTCGAAAATAAATTTTCTCCCTAAAAACCCCAAACAACACTTGAAAACCACACCCCAAAACCCCAAAAAACATTTTTAAAAATAAATCTCCCAAAAACCCCAAAAACCCTTTCTTCAAATACATCAGCCCCAAAAACACCAAAAACGTTTTCAAATAACATCTTTCCCCAAAAACCCAAAAAACCCTCTTAAAACCCTCTTTCTCCCAAAACACCAAAAACTTTTTCGAAATTAAAATCCCTAAAACACCCAAAAAATCTTCGAAACCCAGTCCCAAACCCCCAAAAAACCATTTGAAATAAAACCATCCCCCAAAAAAACCCCAAAAAACATTTTGTAAAATCTTCTCCCAAAAAACCCCAAAAAACTCCCCTAATATGTAAAATAATTTCTCCCAAAAACCCCCAAAAACCTTTTCGTAAAAATCATCTCCCAAAAAACCCCAAAAAACATCTTCGAAATACATCATTTCCCTAAAAAAACCAAAAAATCTTCGCTCAAATTTTCCCCTAAAACCCAAAAAAACATTTTGGGGGAAACTCTCCCCTAAAAAAACAAAAAACACCCCGAATAAATCATCCCCCTTAAAAACCCCAAAAAACCCCTTCGTAATAAATTTCCCTCCCTAAAACACCAAAAACTTTTCAAAAAAACATCTCTCCCTAAAACACCAAAAACATTTTCTAAACATATTTCCAAAAACCCCCAAACCCCATTTTTCGTAAAATCTTTTTCCCTAAAACCCCAAAAAACATACCCGAAAAAAAATTTCTCCCCTAAAACCCAAAAAAAAATCTTCGAAAACCCATCATCCCCCAAAAACCCCAAAAAACTTCGGAAACTTTATCCCCCCAAAAAACCCAAAAACTTCATAAACATCATCTCCCTAAACCCCAAACAACATTTTTCATAATAAATCTTCTCCCTAAAACACCAAAAACACCCCCTAATATTTTAAACCCCCCAATTTTTACGACGGCCCCTTTAGCCCCTGATATTTAGCGGTTATTTGGGGCTATTTTTCAACCCATAGTTACAGAGCATTGATCCCGAGGGATTTTTGAAACTAGCTACTTAAATATTATAACATTTTTTATTATTTTGGATAAAATTAAAAATTTTTAATAATCAAAAATCATGCCCCGTTTCCATTTATCGGAATAAATAAACAAGTATGAATTCGTCCCAAAAAAAGGTTTGAAATATTCCCAACAAACTACAACATCTTTATCTGTAAAAATTTGAAAACTGGGAGGGCTCCGGGAAAAGTAAAAAAACTAGCCCCCGGGTGCGCTTTTCGTTTTTCCAAGGAACTAGTTATGATACAGCTTTTGTGGGGAACGGGGCCCCTGGGTAAAAAAACCAGTACCCAGAATACCGACTTAAAACCAGCATATTCGCCCGGGGTGGTAACGGTTTTTTTTTGGAAAAAAGGAAAAAAAATATGCAAGCTTCATATCAAAGTAATAAATCGTTTTTATTGCATATTTTATTTTAAATTTATTAACAAATTTAAATGGTAGAAAAGCAAAATATCTGGTCGACGCGGGCAATATATTTCGATTTTCGGCTCTGCCGGGCCAATATCGAATATGGCACGCGCCGAGAACGAATCACGAGCATGGTCACAGGTAGCAACAATATAGTAACTACATTGTGTAAACATGGCCGCCGAAGCAACACTAAAGTCGTTGTCTGACAGATTGTTGTCTCTTGACGGTAAAATGGCTGAGCGAAATAAGCAAATAACAGCAGAAGAAACATATGGCTATGTATGCAATAAAGAAGTTATTAAACGGCTGTGGTGGGCCATTTGTGGATATTGGCGCACCTATCCGATATTGGCCCTTGGGCCAATATCTCCATAGGGTGCGCCAATATCAACAAATGGCCCACCTCCGCGGTTTAATAACCTCTAATTATTAGTGTGATGTAACTGACTGACCATAACAATATATTTTAGGTTCGGGAAATGGCATATAAAACCTACTTGTTCCCAACTAAACATACGTTGGAGCTACTTGCTGACCTGTTGCAAGGGAGAAAACTCATAGCCAGCCTCACAGGATTTCAAAGTTTTGCTGAGAGAGCATTAAAGGGAACCCTGGCGGAAACACCAGGTATCTATACTATATTTAACATGCAGTAAAATGTAAACTTTACAGGTATCTATACTATATTTAACATGCAGTAAAATGTAAACTTTACAGGTATCTATACTATATTTAACATGCAGTAAAATGTAAACTTTACAGGTATCTATACTATATTTAACATGCAGTAAAATGTAAACTTTACAAGTATCTATACTATATTTAACATGCAGTAATATGTAAACTTTACAGGTATCTATACTATATTTAACATGCAGTAAAATGTAAACTTTACAAGTATCTATACTATATTTAACATGCAGTAAAATGTAAACTTTATTTAGTTTGCAACGATTGCGAAACAAGTGTAACAACTTATATCAATCGCTCTCGTTGACGTTGATGAAAGCGTATACATGTAGATGGACATATGAATGGGAGGAAACTGGAGTATGCGGAATGAAGTCAGTAATCCCACTTGTCCAGCTGGCGACCATCGTACCATCTCACATATTTCCGAGTCCGAGAATGGAACCTGGGTTGTATTGATGAGAGCGGACACCCAAAACAATCGGTACAACACTGAAAACTGCCGTGAATAAGAAATGGCATTCAGCAAAGAAATAATGCAATTAATGTGTCACACTGTATATATAATATCCCGTCAATTAATGTGTCACACTGTATATATAATATCCCGTCAATTAATGTGTCACACTGTATATATAATATCCCGTCAAATGAAATTATCCCCTTCCTCCAAAGAGTCACATTCGTATCTTCTACTGTATATCCATGCATATAGCAACCATTTACATATCAGAATCCATCCCCATAGAGATTACAGGGAATGTTTATGGGGTGTACTCACTGTTATTCTGCTCTGTGTTACGGGTGTTTGTCAGCTGTCAATGTATGTGTTATTCTGGTCTGTGTTACGGGTGTTTGTCAGCTGTCAATGTATGTGTTATTCTGCTCTGTGTTACGGGTGTTTGTCAGCTGTCAATGTATGTGTTATTCTGGTCTGTGTTACGGGTGTTTGTCAGCTGTCAATGTATGTGTTATTCTGCTCTGTGTTACGGGTGTTTGTCAGCTGTCAATGTATGTGTTATTCTGCTCTGTGTTACGGGTGTTTGTCAGCTGTCAATGTATGTGTTATTCTGCTCTGTGTTACGGGTGTTTGTCAGCTGTCAATGTATGTGTTATTCTGCTCTGTGTTACGGGTGTTTGTCAGCTGTCAATGTATGTGTTATTCTGCTCTGTGTTACGGGTGTTTGTCAGCTGTCAATGTATGTGTTATTCTGCTCTGTGTTACCTGTGTTTGTCAGCTGTCAATGTATGTGTTATTGGTATCGGTGTCTAGAGGTGAAGTCACCATTAGAGGTTAACAAAGCGATATCAAAATGTATGCGTTTAATTTCAGGAGATGATTTTATATTTAGATACCTAGAAGAAATGTTATAAACTGCAGAATACGGTTATTCCAGTGCTCTTATATAGTATTATACATTTGTTAATTGTACAAACTCCATGCGTCCGCCTCCGTGGTCGAGTGGTTAAGGTCGCTGACATGTATACCACTGTAACCTAGCATCATTGATGGTCACGGGTTCGAGCCCCGCTCAGAACGTGTCTCATTTATATGAAAAAGTTGGCAGTTTCTTGCGGAGGTTGGTGCACCCAAGTACTGGTTAACCGCTGGAGCCTGCCCAGGAAAGGTGTTGTTAGGTAAACTGCCCGCCGGCGATATAGCCCGAAATGGTGCTGATGCAGGATAAATATAACAAACTCCATGCAAGAGTCTCCCTCTGTGGCCGAGTGGTTATTGTCGTCCTCTTCAAATTAACTTGTTTCAGTATAAAATGGTCAAAGTCATTGACTTCAAATCACTTGCCTTTTACTGCTGTATGCTCGAATCCCAATCGGGATGTCAAATTATTTGATGTGACAAAGCTATCCAACTGGCTTACGGTAGTTTAAACAATATTTATTTCTTTGAATAAACAGTCGTGTATAAATAATATGTACATGCATGTAGGATTGAGGAGAAAGCAACCTGTTTGTATGGTTACCTCTTTCCTAGCTGGCATGTTCATGGTTTTATCTGGGCACTTGTCCGTGCCTGCAATATTGCTCAGCAGGGATATTCCTCCACCAATGATAGCTGGAGAGTCTCCAAATGAACTAAGCTGTTAGTGCAACTTTAAACCCCCGAAACAAACAAAGCTGGAGAGTCTCCAAATGAACTAAGCTGTTAGTGCCACTTTAAACCCTCGAAACAAAGAAAGCTGGAGAGTCTCCAAATGAACTAAGCTGTTAGTGCCACTTTAAACCCTCGAAACAAACAAACAAACAAACAAACAAACAAACAAACAAACAAGCTCAATGTTTTCTTTTCTTTTCAGAAAATGTTTGGACATTTTTAGAAACAGTATCAGAAGATTTCCGACGAGGGTAAGCTGGAACGATGGTATTAATCTGTAATGGGAGTCAATAGAACTATCCGTAAATTGGAATGACAATTTAAAACAGACGCTGTATTATCCAGGATGTCTAGGAATCGTATGATTCTCCGGTGTCTATGAATCAGTTGTGAAGTACCAACTCAGTATGGTTCCTTGTTGTCTATGAATCTGTTGAGAATTACTGATCCTGTATGGTTCCTTGTTGTCTATGAATCTGTTGAGAATTACTGACTCAGTATGATTCCTTGTTGTCTATGAATCTGTTGAGAATTACTGATCCTGTATGGTTCCTTGTTGTCTATTTGAGAAATACATACCCTATATGGTTCCAGTGTATACATGGATCTGTTGGTAAATACATACCCTATATGGTTCCAGTGTATACATGGATCTTTTGGGTAAAAAATACCCTATAATTTTTTCTTTGGTTTTGTTTGATAATACATACCCTATATGGTTCCATTATCAGGTCTGTTGAAATACATCCCTATATGGTTCCTTATACATGGATCTTTTTAAAAATACATCCCTTAGGGTTTCCATGTTTTCTGGTTGTTGATAAATACTACCCTATGGTTCCAGTGTTTTCAGGATCTGTTATAAATACATCCCTAATGGTTCCGTTACTGGATCTGTTGGAATACATCCCCCTATATTTCCAGTATTTCCATGGATCTGGTTGAAAATACATCCCTTTTGGGTCCGGTATTCATGGATCGTTGGAAAATATACCCTATATGGTTCCATTTTTTTACAGGGATCTGTTGAAAAATAAACCCATAGGGTTCCATTAAACAGGATCTTTTTAAAATAATACCCATATGGTTCCAGTGATACAGGGATCGTTAGAAATCATACCCTCTTGGTTCCCATGTATACAGGGATCTTTGAAAATACATACCTTTTGGGTTCCTGTATACTGGTCTGTTGGTAAATACATCCCCTTAAGGGTTTCCCAGTGTATACTGTTTTTTGGAAACTACCCTATTTTTCCCCGTGTATCGGGATTTTGGTAAATACTCCCCTTATGGTTCCATGTAGCTGGACTTTTTGGAAATAAAACCCCTATGGGGTTCCCAGTGTATAAGGATCTTTTGGGTAAATACTCCCTAATGGTTCCAGTGTTTGGGTAGTTGGTAAATACATACCCTATAGGGTTTCCAAATGTTCATGCTGTTGAAAATACAACCCTCTATGGTTCCATGTATCGGGATCGTTGAAAAATACATCCCTTTTGGTTTCCATTATACATGGATCTGTTGAGAAAACAACCCTATTTTTTCCAGTGTATATATGGATTTTTTGGTAAATCATACCCTATGGTTCCTTTTTTTTCAGGGTCGTTGAAAACATCCCTTTAGGTTCCTGTATACATGGACTTTTTGGGAAAATACATACCCTAATTTTTCCAGTTTTTGGTCTTTGGAAAATACTCCCTATGGTTCCAGTTATTCTGGACTGTTGAGAATACTACCCATAGGGTTCCATTTTTCAGGATCGTTGGTAAATACATCCCTAAGGGTTCCAGTTATACATGGTCTTTTGAGAAATCATACCCTATTTTTCCCCTGTATACGGGGACGTTTGTAAACTCCCTATATGGTTCCGTTATACATGGTCTTTTGGGAAACTACCCTTTTGGGTTCCATGATACATGGATCTTTGATAATAAAACCCCTTTATGGTTCCAGTGTATACATGGATCTGTGATAAATACTCCCTATATGGTTCCAGTGAAATACTGGTCTTTGACGAAATACATACCCTAATGTTTCCATGTAACATGACTGTTGGTAAATCATACCCTATGGTTCCATTTAACATTGATCTTTTGGAAAATACATACCCTATATGGTTCCGTGTATCTGGATCTGTTGGAAAATACATCCCTATATTTTCCAGTGTATCATGGATCTGTTAGAAATACATCCCTATTGGTTCCAGTGTTACAGGATCGGTTGGTAATACATACCCTATATGTTCCAGTGTTATACTGGATCTGTTGGTAAATACAACCCTATATGGTTCCGTGTTTTACATGGATCTTTTTGGTAAATACTACCCTATTGGTTCCAGTGGTATACTGGATCTGTTGGTAAATTACCCTAATCATGTTCCATGTATCTGGCTATGTTGTAAATACATACCCTATATGGTTCCAGTGTATACATGGATATGTTGGTAAATACATACCCTATATGGTTCCAGTGTATACATGGATCTGTTGGTAAATACATACCCTATATGGTTCCAGTGTATTCATGGATCTGTTGATAAATACATACCCTATATGGTTCCAATGTATTCATGGATCTGTTGAGAAATACATACCCTCTATGGTTCCAGTGTATACATGGATCTGTTGAGAAATACACACCCTATATGGTTCCAGTGTATTCATGGATCTGTTGGTAAATACATACCCTATATGGTTCCAGTGTATACATGGATCTGTTGAGAAATACATACCCTATATGGTAGTGTATACATGGATCTGTTGGTAAATACATACCCTATATGGTTCCAGTGTATACATGGATCTGTTGATAAATACATACCCTATATGGTTCCAGTGTATACATGGATCTGTTGAGAAATACATACCCTATATGGTTCCAGTGTATACATGGATCTGTTGAGAAATACATACCCTATATGGTTCCAGTGTATACATGGATCTGTTGAGAAATACATACCCTATATGGTTCCAGTGTATACATGGATCTGTTGGTAAATACATACCCTATATGGTTCCAGTGTATACATGGATCTGTTGGTAAATACATACCCTATATGGTTCCAGTGTATACAGGGAAATCTGTTGAAAATCATACCCTATGGTTCCAGTGTATTCATGGATCTGTTGGTAAATACATACCCTATATGGTTCCAGTGTATACATGGATCTGTTGATAAATACATACCCTATATGGTTCCAGTGTATTCATGGATCTGTTGGTAAATACATACCCTATATGGTTCCAGTGTATTCATGGATCTGTTGAGAAATACATACCCTCTATGGTTCCAGTGTATACATGGATCTGTTGATAAATACATACCCTATATGGTTCCAGTGTATACATGGATCTGTTGAGAAATACATACCCTATATGGTTCCAGTGTATACATGGATCTGTTGGTAAATACATACCCTATATGGTTCCAGTGTATACATGGATCTGTTGATAAATACATACCCTATATGGTTCCAGTGTATACATGGATCTGTTGAGAAATACATACCCTCTATGGTTCCAGTGTATACATGGATCTGTTGAGAAATACATACCCTATATGGTTCCAGTGTATACATGGATCTGTTGAGAAATACATACCCTATATGGTTCCAGTGTATACATGGATCTGTTGAGAAATACATACCCTATATGGTTCCAGTGTATTCATGGATCTGTTGAGAAATACATACCCTATATGGTTCCAGTGTATTCATGGATCTGTTGAGAAATACATACCCTATATGGTTCCAGTGTATTCATGGATCTGTTGGTAAATACATACCCTATATGGTTCCAGTGTATACATGGATCTGTTGAGAAATACATACCCTATATGGTTCCAGTGTATTCATGGATCTGTTGGTAAATACATACCCTATATGGTTCCAGTGTATACATGGATCTGTTGGTAAATACATACCCTATATGGTTCCAGTGTATTCATGGATGCTGGTTTTCTGTTACCTCCCTTGGCAAATTTATCCCGAAATGTATATTGGTTCATTTAGTTGGAATCCTTTGTTTTTACTGTTGTTCCTTAACCATATGTAGCGGTAGGATAAATGTAATTTAATCAAAATCATGTTTACAGCAAAGTTTCCATTGCATATGCTGTAGGATATCTGTCGAGATTTAGAATTCAATAATGAAATGATGAGAAAATTGATGATAATGGATACCGGATAAAAACAATGGAAAGCAATTACGAGGACTAATCTACATTTAGGAGTATTCAGGAGCAGTAACTGACTAATGTTTCTGTTTCTCTTACAACAGGCGCCTAGCTGAGCTGCTTATATGCCTTGTAGGCCGGGCCTTCACCTACCAGGCCTATATCTTCACCTACCAGGCCTATATCTTCACCTACCAGGCCTATATCTTCACCTACCAGGCCTATACGCTCCAAAAAACCCCGAAAGAAATAAGGGTTTTGGGGGTTTGGGCAATTTTAGTTCAATTAAAAAGGAAAATTTTCAATTTTTTTTCCCACGAGAATACATGCTCCAGCCCCACCAACTGTGTCACTTTTTTGTCCCTACATTACAAAAATAGCCCCGTACGCACCGGAAAATGCATCTCCAGACCCCCACTGTGCTAAATTGTTGCTGCCCTACTTTCTACAAATAGTCCAGCTCGCACCTAAACCCAAGGGCATGCTGCAGACCCCCCACTGTGCTCCATTTTTGGGCTGCAAACATCTACAAATGGGTCAAGCTAAAAACCGCCTAAAACAATGCTGTTTGCAGACCCACCCCTGTGTTTCACTTGTTGCGGGCCTACTTACTAAATAGTAAAGCTCCCGCCTGAACAAGCATGTTTGCAGACCTACCTACTGTGTCACTTGTTGCTCTACATCTACAAAAAATAGTAAAGCACACGCCTAAACCCAAGCATGCTCGCCGACCCCCCTCCTTTTCTCATTTTTTTGCTGCTTAATTCCCTAAATGTCAAGCTAAAAGCCTAAACAATGCATGTTGCAGCCCCCAACCTCCCGTGCTCACTTGTTGGGGGCCTACATCTACAAAAATGTAAATTTAAAACCCTGAAAAAGGGCATGCTCGCAAAACCCACTTGCTCCCCTTGTTGCGGAAATACATTACTAAATAGCCCAAGTTAAAACCCCGAACAATGAAAATCCCTCCCCGGCCCCACCTACTGTGCTCACTTGTTGGGGCATACATCACTAAATAGCCCAAGCTACCCCCCTAAACCAATGCATTCGAACCCCCACCTACTTTTTCTCACTTTTGGGTTCCCAAAAATCTCAAAATGGGCCCAAGCTACAAGCCTAAACATGCATGCCGCAAACCACCTCGGGGCTAGGGTTGTTGCTACATCATTAAATAGGAAAACTACGCGCCTGAAAAGGCAGCTCAACCCCCAACCCTTTTTTTTTTTTTTTTTTTTTTTTTTTTTTTTTTTTTTTTTTTTTTTTTTTTTTTTTTTTTTTTTTTTTTTTTTTTTTTTTTTTTTTTTTTTTTTTTTTCTACTGTGCTCCTTTTTGTCCCTACATCTCAAAATAGCGGGCTAACCCTGAACAATGCTGCTCACAGACCCACCTACTTGCTCACTTTTTGGGCCTACATCTACAAAATAGGCAAGCTAAAAACCCCTAACAATCAGCCGCCACCCCCTAAGTCCCTTATTGGGGCCTCATCTACTAAAGTCAAGCTACAGCTTAACATGCTGCTCGCGACCCCCCTATGTCTCACTTTTTTGGCCTACATTACAAATAGTCACTAACCCTGAACAAAGCTCGAAGCCCACCTCGTCTCACTTGTTGCGCATACTCTACTAATGTCCCTACCACCTGAACAATCATGCTCGCAGACCCACACTGTGCTCAATTGTTGTGCAACCTACAAAATTTCCCGGCTACACGCCTAACAATGTGCTCGCAGACCCATCTACTGTGCTCACTTTTTGCTGCATAACTACAAAAATTTCGGGCTACACCCTGAACAATGCATCTCGCACACCCACCACTTGCTCATTTGGGCTGAAATTCAAAATGGGCAAGCTACGTCCCCGAAAAATCGTCCAAAAACCCCACCCTCTGTGCTCACTTTTGTGCATACATCTCTTGTAGCCCCTACCCCCTAAAACAATATGTCGCAGACCCACCTACTGGCTCACTTTTTTGCTCCCTACATCTATAGTTTTCCCCGCTCACGCCAAAAATGCATGCTCGAAACCCACCACTGTCTCACTTGTTGTGGCCTCCCTCTATAAATAGTCAAGCTCACGCATAAAATGCATGTCCAGACCCACCTAATGTGCTCATTGTTGTGGCTACTTTCCAAAATAGTAAGCTCCGCCTGAACAATGCATGCTCGCCCCCCCTAATTCTCACTTTTTGCTGCTCCTTACTAAAGCCGCTACACCCCCCAACATGCATCTCGCAACCCACCTACTGGCTCACTTTTGGGCCTCTTTCCCTAAAATAAAGCACACCCTAAAAATGCAGCTCGCAGACCCACCTATGTGCTCACTTGTTCGCAACTTACAAATTCAAGCTACCCCTAAACCCCGGCAGCTGGGAAAAACCCACCTCTGTGCTCCTTTTTTCTGCAACTCTACTAAAATCGGCTACACCCTGAAAATGCATGCTCGCGACCCTTACGTGCTCACTTTTTTGGCATACATCTACAAAATGTCGGCTACACCTGAAAAATGCATGCTCGCAGACCCTCCCCCTGTGCTACTTGTGTGCTACATTACAAATGTCGGGCTACACGCCTGAACAATGCTGCTCGCAGCCCCTCTACTGTCTCACTTTTTGCTGCATACTCTACAAATGAAACTACACCCGAAAAATGCAGCTCGCCCCCCACCTACGTGTCACTTGTTGCGATACATCTACTAAATAGTCAAGCACCCCCTGAACAATGCATGCTCCCCAAAACCCCCCTACTGTGCCCACTTTTTTCTCATAATCTCTAAATAGTCAAGCTACACCTGAAAATGTTGTTAGAGTACCCATTTTTATTGAGGGCAAGGAGGAATTAAAAATGTTAATTTCAAGAAAGGCAGTTAAAAGGTACTGATGGGTGGTCAAAAGGGGAATCATTAAGTCCCTTTAAAAAAAATTTCTCATACTCTTAAATATATTTTATCCGTCGTGGTGGGTGGTTCGGTCCAAATTTTAAAAACCCCTGTAATTCATCCTGATGGTCACCTTTTCGGCCCGAACCCTTAAAAAATGGCTATAAATAGTTAAAGAAATTGTACAGCACAATTCTTAATGTAACTGAAAACTGTGGAAGTAGGTCACGGAATTTCTTTAGAATTGTATTGGTACGACACATATCTAACGAAATGTCATGACCTATTTTACTGTTATTGTCGCCGCCAACGTGCAAAGATCCCTACAGTATTGTTTACTTTATAGAACTGTTCCATTGCAATATATATGTACACATATAAAATATAATTCTATAATATGCAATACTGTATCAGTTGAATACACAATATAATATATCGATAAAATATGGAATATATATCAGTATAATATATGGTATGGTATATCACTATGATATATTAATATTATATAATATATTGTTATTATACACAATATAATATATCAGTATAATATACAATGTAATATATTGTTATACCTCCTCCGTGGTCACGGTCGCGGACTTGTATACCACTGTAACCTATCATCACTGATGGTCACGGGTTCGAGCCTCGCTCAGGTCGTGTCTCATTTATATGAAAAAGTTGGCAGTTTCTTACGGAGGTTGGTGCACCCAAGTACTGGTTAACCGCTGGAGCCTGCCCAGGAAAGGTGTTGTTAGGTAAACTGCCCGCCGGCGATATAGCCCGAAATGATGCTGATGCAGGCGTAAAACCCGAAATATAACATAATAAAAAAAAAATAGTCGCATGAAAGCAAATTGTACCTGTTTTATTTTTCAGGCCATTATGCCTTGGGATCCACCGTATTTCACAAATGTATGCCGTAATAAATTGTAAGTACCGAGGAAGCAGGACAATACAACATGTCACAATATTACATCATTTTCACCTCAATCGAAAAAAACCATTGGGCAGAAATAAGTACACAATTAGAACTAGGTGGCCTAGTGGTTACGGTCGTTGACATCAAATCACTTACCCCTCACCGCTGTAGGTTCAAATCCCAATGGGGGTATCCAATTCTTTCATGTAAAAAAGCTGTCCAACTGGAATGTGGCAGGTTGGTGGTTCTACCCAGGTGCCTATCTGTGCTTGATATACTGCTCAGAAGGGCACACAGGGTCTTTCTCCAACAAATTTAACTGAGATCACTATATATATGACCATAGCTGTTGTGCAACCCCAACAATAACTGGAGAGTCAAACTAGAACTGTCTACTGAACATGCTGGTAACTCATGTAGGTTGTGATACATTGCTGGTAACTCATGTAGGTTGTGATACATTGCTGGTAACTCATGAGTTGTTATACCTTGCTGGTACTCATGTAGGTTGTATACATGCTGGTAACTCATGTAGGTTGTGATCTTGCAGGTACTCATGTAGGTTGTGATACATTGCAGGTAACTCTAGTAGGTTGTGATACATGCAGGTAACTCATGTAGTTGTGATACATTGCTGGTAACTCATGTCGGTGTGATACATTGCTGGTAACTCATGTAGATTTGGATACATTCGGTACCTCATTAGTTTGTGATACCTTGCAGGTACTCTGTATTGTATACATTGCATGGTAACTCATGTAGGTTGTGATACATTGCTGGTACATCATGTAGTTGTGATACTTGCAGTTACCTCCATGTAGGTGGATACATTGCAGGTACCTCATGTAGGTTCGTTGATACACTTGCTGGTACTCTGTAGGTTTGAACATTGCGGTTAACTTTCATGTAGGTTGATCCATTGCTGGTAACTCTGTAGGTTGTGTTACATTGCGTACTCATGTAGGTTGTGATACATTGCAGTAACTCATGAGGTCTTGAACCATTGCAGGTAACTATGTAGGTTGTGATACTGCGGTAACTCTGATAGGTTGTGATACCATTGCAGGTAACTCATGTAGGTTGTGATACATTGCTGGTAACTCATGTAGGTTGTGATACATTGCAGGTAACTCATGTAGGTTGTGATACATTGCTGGTAACTCATGTAGGTTGTGATACATTGCTGGTAACTCATGTAGGTTGTGATACATTGCTGGTAACTCATGTAGGTTGTGATACATTGCAGGTAACTCATGTAGGTTGTGATACATTGCTGGTAACTCATGTAGGTTGTGATACATTGCTGGTAACTCATGTAGGTTGTGATACATTGCTGGTAACTCATGTAGGTTGTGATACATTGCTGGTAACTCATGTAGGTTGTGATACATTGCTGGTAACTCATGTAGGTTGTGATACATTGCAGGTAACTCATGTAGGTTGTGATACATTGCTGGTAACTCATGTAGGTTGTGATACATTGCTGGTAACTCATGTAGGTTGTGATACATTGCAGGTAACCTCATGTAGGTTGTGATACATTGCTGGTAACTCATGTAGGTTTTGATACATTGCAGGTACTCATGTAGGTTGTGATACCTTGCTGGTAACTCATGTAGGTTGTGATACATTGCGGTACTCATGTAGGTTGTGATACATTGCTGGTAACTCATGTAGGTTGTGATACATTGCTGGTAACTCATGTAGGTTGTGATACATTGCTGGTAACTCATGTAGGTTGTGATACATTGCAGGTAACTCATGTAGGTTGTGATACATTGCAGGTAACTCATGTAGGTTGTGATACATTGCAGGTAACTCATGTAGGTTGTGATACATTGCAGGTAACTCATGTAGGTTGTGATACATTGCTGGTAACTCATGTAGGTTGTGATACATTGCTGGTAACTCATGTAGGTTGTGATACATTGCTGGTAACTCATGTAGGTTGTGATACATTGCTGGTAACTCATGTAGGTTGTGATACATTGCAGGTAACTCATGTAGGTTGTGATACATTGCAGGTAACTCATGTAGGTTGTGATACATTGCAGGTAACTCATGTAGGTTGTGATACATTGCTGGTAACTCATGTAGGTTGTGATACATTGCAGGTAACTCATGTAGGTTGTGATACATTGCTGGTAACTCATGTAGGTTGTGATACATTGCAGGTAACTCATGTAGGTTGTGATACATTGCAGGTAACTCATGTAGGTTGTGATACATTGCAGGTAACTCATGTAGGTTGTGATACATTGCAGGTAACTCATGTAGGTTGTGATACATTGCTGGTACTCATGTGGGTTGTGATACATTGCAGGTAACTCATGTAGGTTGTGATACATTGCTGGTAACTCATGTAGGTTGTGATACATTGCAGGTAACTCATGTAGTTGTGATACATTGCAGGTAACTCTGTAGGTTGTGATACATTGCTGGTAACTCATGTAGATTGTGATACATTGCTGGTAACTCATGTAGGTTGTGATACATTGCAGGTAACTCATGTAGGTTGTGATACATTGCAGGTAACTCATGTAGGTTGTGATACATTGCAGGTAACTCATGTAGGTTGTGATACATTGCAGGTAACTCATGTAGGTTGTGATACATTGCAGGTAACTCATGTAGGTTGTGATACATTGCAGGTAACTCATGTAGGTTGTGATACATTGCTGGTAACTCATGTAGGTTGTGATACATTGCTGGTAACTCAAGTAGGTTGTGATACATTGCTGGTAACTCATGTAGGTTGTGATACATTGCTGGTAACTCATGTAGGTTGTGATACATTGCTGGTAACTCATGTAGGTTGTGATACATTGCAGGTAACTCATGTAGGTTGTGATACATTGCAGGTAACTCATGTAGGTTGTGATACATTGCAGGTAACTCATGTAGGTTGTGATACATTGCAGGTAACTCATGTAGGTTGTGATACATTGCTGGTAACTCATGTAGGTTGTGATACATTGCTGGTAACTCATGTAGGTTGTGATACATTGCAGGTAACTCATGTAGGTTGTGATACATTGCAGGTAACTCATGTAGGTTGTGATACATTGCTGGTAACTCATGTAGGTTGTGATACATTGCAGGTAACTCATGTAGGTTGTGATACATTGCGGTAACTCATGTAGGTTGTGATACATTGCAGGTAACTCATGTAGGTTGTGATACATTGCAGGTAACTCATGTAGTTTGATACATTGCAGGTAACTCATGTAGGTTGTGATACATTGCAGGTAACTCATGTAGGTTGTGATACATTGCAGGTAACTCATGTAGGTTGTGATACATTGCTGGTAACTCATGTAGGTTGTGATACATTGCTGGTAACTCAAGTAGGTTGTGGTACATTGCTGGTAACTCATGTAGTTTTGATACATTGCTGGTACTCATGTAGGTTGTGATACATTGCTGGTAACTCATGTGGTTGTGATACTTGCAGGAAACTCATGTAGGTTGTGATACATTGCAGGTAACTCATGTAGGTTGTGATACATTGCAGGTAACTCATGTAGGTTGTGATACATTGCAGGTAACTCATGTAGGTTGTGATACATTGCTGGTAACTCATGTAGGTTGTGATACATTGCTGGTAACTCATGTAGGTTGTGATACATTGCAGGTAACTCATGTAGGTTGTGATACATTGCAGGTAACTCATGTAGGTTGTGATACATTGCTGGTAACTCATGTAGGTTGTGATACATTGCAGGTAACTCATGTAGGTTGTGATACATTGCAGGTAACTCATGTAGGTTGTGATACATTGCAGGTAACTCATGTAGGTTGTGATACATTGCAGGTAACTCATGTAGGTTGTGATACATTGCAGGTAACTCATGTAGGTTGTGATACATTGCTGGCATGTGTTTTATATATCCTTGATATGGTCTATAGTATGAATCACAAGATTGCCCTAAGTCTCTCACACACGATCTATGTCTCTCACACGATCTATGTCTCTCACACATGATCTATGTCTCTCACACATGATCTATGTCTCTCATACATGATCTATGTCTCTCACACATGATCTATGTCTCTCACACATGATCTATGTCTCTCACACATGATCTATGTCTCTCATACATGATCTATGTCTCTCACACATGATCTATGTCTCTCACACATGATCTATGTCTCTCACACACGATCTATGTCTCTCACACATGATCTATGTCTCTCACACATGATCTATGTCTCACACACAATCTATGTCTCACACACATGATCTATGTCTCTCATACATGATCTATGTCTCTCATACATGATCTATGTCTCTCATACATGATCTATGTCTCTCACACATGATCTATCTCCCTGACACATGATCTATGTCCCTGACACATGATCTATGTCTCTCACACACGATCTATGTCTCACACACAATCTATGTCTCTCATACACGATCTATGTCTCTCACACACGATCTATGTCTCTCACACATGATCTATGTCTCTCACACATGATCTATGTCTCTCACACACAATCTATGTCTCTCACACATGATCTATGTCTCATACATGATCTATGTCCCTGACACATGCTATATGCCCCTGACACATGATCTATGTCTCTCACACACGATCTATGTCTCTCACACACGATCTATGTCTCTCATACACGATCTATGTCTCTCACACATGATCTATGTCCCTGACACATGATCTATGTCCCTGACACATGATCTATGTCCCTGACACATGATCTATGTCCCTGACACATGATCTATGTCCCTGACACATGATCTTTTCCCTGAACATATCATTCCCTACAATTCTATGCCCTCTCCACCATCTATGCCCTCCACACACGATCATGTCTCTCACACACAATCTATGCCCACACTGTCTTGCCCTAAACATCTATGTCCTAACATGCCTTTCCCCTATACATGCAGCCCTGCACTTTTATCCCCACACATGCTCTTGTCCCGACTCTCTTGCCCTGCCATGCTCTATGCCCGCACTGCTCAGTCCCGCACATGCTTGCCCTACCATGTCATGCCCTGACCACCCTTATGCCCCCTGTCCCTGACACGCTCTATTCCCTGACCATGCTCTATGTCCCTGACACACCTTTTTCCCCTGACCCTCTATTCCCTACACTCCTTTTTCCCTGACACATGCTCTATGTCCCGACACATCCTCTATTCCCTGACACATCTCTACCCCTGTCCCTGCACATGCCTAGTCCCGCATGCTCTATCCCTGACCATGCCTATGCCCCTGACACAGGCTTTTTCCCCCCTAACATGCTCTAGGGGCCTCGCCCAGCTCTACCCCCGGGACACGCTTATGTCCCTGACCAGCTCTGGGGGGTCCCGACCACTCTATGTCCCGACCATGCTCTTGCCCCTGACCCCGCTCTATCCCCTTACCCTCTTTTTTGCCCCTGTCCCTGAACATCTTATGTCCCTGACACTGCTTATTCCCTGACACTGCTCATGCCCTGACAAAATGCTCAAAAGTCCCTGCACCTGCTCTTTTTCCCGACACTGCTTATGCCCCTGCCTCTCTAGTCCCGCCCACATCTCTAGCCCCTGCCCCGGGACACTGCCCTCCATGTCCCGACACACCCTAGCCCCTACACATGCTCTATGTCCTTGCACATGCCTATTCCCTGAACATGCTCTATTCCCTGACACATGCCTATGTCCTGACACTGCTATATGCCCCGACACTGCCTTTTCCCCCTGAAAATGCTCTATGCCCTGCCCTGCCTATTCCCGCACATCTCTTCCTTGACCTGCTCTAGCCCCGACCGCTCTATGTCCCTGACACATCTCTTTCCCCTGAACATGCTCATCCCCCCGCCCTGACCTGCTCTTTTCCCTGAACATGCCTATTCCCTGCCACTGTTATGTCCCTACACATGTCTATTCCCTGCCCAAATCTCTATTCCGACACTGCCTTTTCCCGACACAGCCTATGTCCCTGACCAGCCTATGCCCCTGAAAATGCTCATGTCCCTAACACATGCTCTTGCCCCTGTCCCGACACATGCTCAGTCCCCACATGCTCTATTCCCTAAAACCCATGCTCTAGCCCCCTGAACATGCTCTATGCCCCGACACACCTATGCCCCTGTCCCGAACATGTCTATGCCCTGCAAGCTCTATGTCCCGACACATCTCTATGCCCCTACCATCTCTTGCCCCGACCATGCTCTATGTCCCGACACATGCCTAGTCCCCTGACACATGCTCTATGCCCGACACATTCTAGTCCCTGCACATGCTTTTTCCCTCCCATGCCATGTCCCCCCCTCAGCTCTAGCCCCTGACCTGTTTTATTTCAGATATAATGAAAAGGATTTCAAAATTTTTTTGGGGGGTGTGTGTATGGGGGGGTAAACATTTTGTTCCAAAATTGTTGACATACATTAAAAAGGTAAAACCCCCCGGAGAAGTGTGGCTTAAACTTTAACGGAAATGCGTCTCGATATGTTGACTGCAATGTAGCCATTTCAAGATACAGGAGAACCTAATTTTCATTACCCCCCTTGGCAGATAATCGATTTATTTCCATAATTGAATGGTCCTTAAGTTAAACCCTTTTTTTTTACTGTTTTCCCAAACCCTTTGCGTTGAAAATTTGTGTTTTTACCAAAATCTGTTAATTTAACTGATAGTTTTGTTTTAAAAATAAATACACTTGCTGATTATAATGGGGAAAATATGTCGATATATAGAATTTAATAATCATAAAAGGCTATAGGGAAAAATTGCTAGCATGTTGTGAAAGGGAAAAACAAGTAAAAACAGGAAAACATTTTATAGCCCTTTCTATTTTAGGGAATATTCAGGGCAGTAACTCACGATGTCTCTCATTGCTATAAAGATGGACGCATAAATATACACGCCATAATTTCTGGAAATGTGAACTGAACATGTCAGTGGATCACTGATGTCAGGGTTCTGATCCCTTTTGTCTGTGTCTCATTTATAAAGTCGGCAGTTTCTTCGGAGGTTGGATGCACCCAAGTCTGTAAAACGTGACCGCCATAAATTTGTTAAGTAAACTGACAGCCGTGGTTGCAATGTGGATCAGGTCGAACCCGAATAATTATTATCAAATATAAAAAGTTGCAGTTTTGCTATCAAGATATTGGTGCAGCCAAGTACTGGTTAACGCTGAGCTGCCAGAAGGTGTTGTTAAGAAACTGCCCCCGTTGCATATAGGCCAAAATGGTGCTGATCAGGCTAAACCCGAAATATAAATATTATTATGCAGAATACTCATCAAGCTTGTTTGCAATTGTGCGTACTATTCCAAGTAATTCGTTTTTGCTAAGCCATTTTCTTCTAATGATATAAAATATGTTAAAAAATTGAACATGTTGCATAGAACAAATTTCAAAGCCCATCACTTCTGTTATAAAATTATTATGGGCACTAATGTGTGTGTGTTTACCAAATTTGAAATTGTCGCTCAGAAACGATAAAATTCCAATAAATATAAACCATCGTATACGCGAATTTGTTTATCAACACACGAAATGTAAAGACGCACAGCGCGCATGCGTGAAACAACAGAGGATGTAGAACAACGAAAGACTATCTATCTACCTTCCTCTAATGTCGAACCCCTCGCGGGGATGTAGAAATGTCCCTAAAAGACTTAGATAACAGAGGTAGGAATCAACATATCAAGTAATTTAATTAAAAAGACAACGTGGGACAAATGGGGACGATGCATTCGGAATGTAAACAAGTGCGAACGATGCGTTCCGGTTGTAAACAAATGAGTGACCGATCGATTCGGAATGTCCTACTTTCGGTTTCTAGTTTGTGTTATCGCAAAAAAAACACATGTTTACCAATTGAACATAAGCATACAAAGTATAATGTTAGAATGTGTACCATCATTGCTACCCATACTTAAAATTTGAATTGTTCAAATATCTTTTATTTCATACGATGTAATGCTGCTTTAATGTTGACGCGACGTTTCAAATATTCAATCAAAAACATCTAATTATGTGTGTTACTAAACAAATCTAAATTGGTAATATATCAAGTTGAAATTTCCATGATTAATTTTGAGACAGTGTGGCATACCATCCATACTCGAGTATAAGGCAATCTCACCTATTAGACGACCCCCTATTTTGGACCTGAAATCTGTGGGTTTTGACATGCGCTCGCATATAAGATTGGTTGATACAATGGACACCAGACACAAGTATAAATTGCATGTTTGGCCAGTGCAAGTAGATGAGACGGATCTGTAGTCCGGTGGTAACATGCTGGACTGGTAATCCAGGGATCGCAGGTTCGATCCCTCGTTTGACCATAATAAAATTAACAGTCTTTCAGATTTTCCGACTTTAAACCGAGGTCATGTGTCGGTGCTGTACACCTAAAAGAACCAGAGGAGACTCTGGAATGGGTCTCTATCTGTATCATTGCACTATCCTCCAGACATCTAAATTGACTAATCTCTTCAGGAGGCGTCGCTCATATGTGCAACCGTTAGCGACGATAAATAAACATAAAACACAAAGTCTGCAAGTTGATGGAATTGTCAGTGTCCAAGTACTGTCTGGTTTTTAGTGTAAGATAGTCGCAGGTAAATGACTTTCTCTTGTGTGTAAGATAGTCGCAGGTAAATGACTTTCTCTTGTGTGTAAGATAGTCACAGGTAAATGACTTTCTCTTGTGTGTAAGATAGTCGCAGGTAAATGACTTTCTCTTGTGTGTAAGATAGTTGCAGGTAAATGACTTTCTCTTGTGTGTAAGATAGTCGCAGGTAAATGACTCTCTTGTGTGTAAGATAGTCGCAGGTAAATGACTCTCTTGTGTGTAAGATAGTCGCAGGTAAATGACTTTCTCTTGTGTGTAAGATAGTCGCAGGTAAATGAGTTTCTCTTGTGTAAGATAGTCGCAGGTAAATGACTTTCTCTTGTGTGTAAGATAGTCGCAGGTAAATGACTTTCTCTTGTGTGTAAGATAGTTGCAGGTAAATGACTTTCTCTTGTGTGTAAGATAGTTGCAGGTAAATGACTTTCTCTTGTGTGTAAGATAGTCGCAGGTAAATGACTTTCTCTTGTGTGTAAGATAGTCGCAGGTAAATGACTTTCTCTTGTGTGTAAGATAGTCGCAGGTAAATGACTTTCTCTTGTGTGTAAGATAGTCGCAGGTAAATGACTTTCTCTTGTGTGTAAGATAGTCGCAGGTAAATGACTTTCTCTTGTGTGTAAGATAGTCGCAGGTAAATGACTCTCTTGTGTGTAAGATAGTCGCAGGTAAATGACTTTCTCTTGTGTGTAAGATAGTCGCAGGTAAATGACTCTCTTGTGTGTAAGATAGTCGCAGGTAAATGAGTTTCTCTTGTGTGTAAGATAGTCGCAGGTAAATGACTTTCTCTTGTGTGTAAGATATACGCAGGTAAATGACTTTCTCTTTTGTGTAAGATAGTCGCAGGTAAATGACTCTCTTGTGTGTAAGATAGTCGCAGGTAAATGACTTTCTCTTGTGTGTAAGATAGTCGCAGGTAAATGACTTTCTCTTGTGTGTAAGATAGTCGCAGGTAAATGACTTTCTCTTGTGTGTAAGATAGTCGCAGGTAAATGACTTTCTCTTGTGTGTAAGATATACGCAGGTAAATGACTTTCTCTTGTGTGTAAGATAGTCGCAGGTAAATGACTTTCTCTTGTGTGTAAGATAGTCGCAGGTAAATGACTTTCTTGTGTGTAAGATAGTCGCAGGTAAATGACTTTCTCTTGTGTGTAAGATAGTCGCAGGTAAATGACTTTCTCTTGTGTGTAAGATAGTCGCAGGTAAATGACTTTCTCTTGTGTGTAAGATAGTCGCAGGTAAATGACTTTCTCTTGTGTGTAAGATAGTCGCAGGTAAATGACTCTCTTGTGTGTAAGATAGTCGCAGGTAAATGACTTTCTCTTGTGTGTAAGATAGTCGCAGGTAAATGACTTTCTCTTGTGTGTAAGATAGTCGCAGGTAAATGACTTTCTCTTGTGTGTAAGATAGTCACAGGTAAATGACTTTCTCTTGTGTGTAAGATAGTCGCAGGTAAATGACTTTCTCTTGTGTGTAAGACAGTCGCAGGTAAATGACTCTCTTGTGTGTAAGATAGTCGCAGGTAAATGACTTTCTCTTGTGTGTAAGATAGTCGCAGGTAAATGACTTTCTCTGTGTGTAGATAGTCGCAGGTAAATGACTTTCTCTGTGTGTAAGATAGTCGCAGGTAAATGACTCTCTTGTGTGTAAGATATACGCAGGTAAATGACTTTCTCTTGTGTGTAAGATAGTCGCAGGTAAATGACTTTCTCTTGTGTGTAAGATAGTCGCAGGTAAATGACTTTCTCTTGTGTGTAAGATAGTCGCAGGTAAATGACTCTCTTGTGTGTAAGATAGTCGCAGGTAAATGACTTTCTCTTGTGTGTAAGATAGTCGCAGGTAAATGACTTTCTCTTGTGTGTAAGATAGTCGCAGGTAAATGACTTTCTCTTGTGTGTAAGATAGTCGCAGGTAAATGACTCTCTTGTGTGTAAGATAGTCGCAGGTAAATGACTTTCTCTTATGTGTAAGATAGTCGCAGGTAAATGACTTTCTCTTGTGTGTAAGATAGTCGCAGGTAAATGACTTTCTCTTGTGTGTAAGATAGTCGCAGGTAAATGACTCTCTTGTGTGTAAGATAGTCGCAGGTAAATGACTTTCTCTTGTGTGTAAGATAGTCGCAGGTAAATGACTTTCTCTTGTGTGTAAGATAGTCGCAGGTAAATGACTCTCTTGTGTGTAAGATAGTCGCAGGTAAATGACTTTCTCTTGTGTGTAAGATAGTCGCAGGTAAATGACTCTCTTGTGTGTAAGATAGTCGCAGGTAAATGACTTTCTCTTGTGTGTAAGATAGTCACAGGTAAATGACTTTCTCTTGTGTGTAAGATAGTCGCAGGTAAATGACTTTCTCTTGTGTGTAAGATAGTCGCAGGTAAATGAGTTTCACGCTATTGGATATAGCGCAGGGATTACCATTATATTTATTCAGATTTGTGACACCCAACTGAGCGACTTTTGAAATTGCTTAACCCTTTCATAGAGATTTAGGTTAATATACTATTATATCTCCATACAAACGACAGCCATTTAACCCTTTCCTTCATAGAGATTTAGGTTAATATACTATTATATCTCCATACAAACGACAGCCATTTAGCTATCATGCAGTGGATAAGTAGTGGCCATATCTATCCCACCTCCATAGATATTACTGGGACTACATAGAGATTTAAGTTAATATACTACTATATCTCCATACAAATGACAGCCATTTAGCTATTATGCAGTGGATAAGTAGTTGCCATAGCTATTACTGGGACTATTGGTTTGGCTACTACATTGTCAATGTATGTCGTATTGGTAATGGCATCAAAAGGTGCTTCTATGAAGGAAAAGCTTAAATAAGTTTAATAATATTCTTAATATTAACAAATCCCTTATTTTGGAATTCCTTGTATATAGCCCCAGTAAGTGCAATGATTGGTACATTGTATGTATCATAGATCTACATATTAAACTGTGTACACGTAACCAAGGTTACATCATAGACTAGAGACATTATAGAGATGTATATAATGAAAGTTGTGAAATCTTTTCTATTGATAATGTATTTGAAAAATAGTATGCTATTATTATGTTCATGTTGCCTCCCGCAAGTGGTCATGGAAACAAGTGGTCATGGAAACAAGTGGTCACAGAAACAAGTGGTCATGGAAACAAGTGGTCACAGAAACAAGTGGTCATGGAAACGTAAATCAAATAGCAATGTGAAATGTTACGTAATGGTCACGTAATAGAAATGTGTTTTCCGGTATTTTCACATGACGTGGTATGACCGTTGCACAGTAATTCATGAGATTTCATCCTTTTTTGTTTATTTTTAAAAAAAAAAAATTTATTATCTGCTTACAGGCTTTTTAGGGTACACATGAATGGTACTAGTGAAAACATCAACATTTACATATTTCAAAATATATTCACAATATTTATCTGTTTCTTGCTCATTTTCTTGTTTGACAGTTTGTGTGTGTACCATATAAACCAAGCACCTGTTACTGACAGTGATGACATCATTCGCAAACATGTGGGGAACGAAAATTGGGTGATTGATGATATTTATTTTGGACAGACAGCAAACTATAGTGATAACTGTTTCCCAGGTTCATTATGTAAAATTGCTCAGTGCAAATTAAGTAGGTCACAATATGTCTCTCGTTTATCTGAATATATCTCATTGTTTAGTAATCTGTATGTTGTCATTGATTTATTTATTGTTAGGCTGTTGTACACAAGACTGAAGGAACTCTGGGATATATTTACTGCGACTTGTTTACGAGAGAAGGCAAACCAAATCAGGTACTGTCGCTTAGGGGATGACTTTTAATGTGAGATTAAAGTCTGAAATTAATTATGTTCATGTGTCAAATGGCGAGATGGTAATGATAATTGTTTAAACAGAGTTATTGGGAAAGGTACCTAGCAAAATTCTTGTGCCTTTTAAACAAATCAGTCTTACGTTGAATAACAAAAGTCTTGTGTCTTTTAGACAAACCATTCTTACATTGAATAACATAAGTCATGTGCCTTTTAAACAAACCATTCTTACATCGAATAACAAAAGTCTTGTGTCTTTTAAACAAACCATTCTTACATCGAATAACAAAAGTCTTGTGTCTTTTAAACAAACCATTCTTACATCGAATAAAAAAAGTCTTGTGTCTTTTAAACAAACCATTCTTACATTGAATAACAAAAGTCTTGTGCCTTTTAAACAAACCATTCTTACATTGAATAACAAAAGTCTTGTGCCTTGCAATGATAATACCTATTAAAAATACTACATTTATTAATTAACAGTAATTAAAATGTTATTTTAAGCTTATATTCGTCAATTTATGCAGAACTCAATTCGTACCTGGGACTGAATTACCCCCCCTCCCCCCCGCCCCAGTAATTCTTGTAAACACATTTTCTTTTAGGATTGTCACTTTACAATACGTGGTGGTAGAATGTTGGAGAGCGGAGAGTACCAGATACCAGTGGTTGTCCTACATCTCAACCTGTCCTTACATGGCAATTTCACTCCATCATTGCTCACCCCCAGTCAGTTGGAGAATTTGTTCCATGAGTTTGGGCATGCCATGCATTCTATGCTGGGAAGGACGCAGTACCAACATGTGACAGGTTGGTGTTTTATCTTACTGTAGGTTATGATGCTGTTAGACTCGTTTATATATCATTTATACCGTGTTATTCCCCCTTTTCTGTACTTTCGGTCTTATTTATGTTAGTATCTCCAGAGTTATTCCCATTTGTGTACTTTTTATCTATTTATGTTATTATCTCCAGAGTTATTGCCCTTTCTGTACGTTTGTTCTTATTTATGTCAGTATCTCCAGAGTTATAGTCCAGGGTCCAGGCTGTAACTTGGCTCTGGCATTCATCACCTACTGTCATATTTCATGTTGTTTTCTTTTCATGTCTCCAAGGACACCCATTTATTTGCATCCACAGCATGTTGTATCTCGGAAATTACTGAATAGAACCACAAGAATTTGAAGTGTTAAAAAAAGAATCTGTACCATTATAAAGGTGTAGTTGATGTGTATTTTATCACAAATTTATGAACTTCGAAAAAAATAGTAATCGATGCAAAAGAAAGTAAATTGTTTGTGTTACCATAGTAACAACTAATGTTTATACAGCTATTTTAAAAAATAATTGTTCCTGGGTGCCTGTCCATGTCTGAAATATGGCTCTGAGGGGCATCCATGGTCTTCCTTTAGCAATAATAGCCATATGGTTGCCATATGGCATAAAATGTTGGGGGTTAGGGGAGTTCTAATCCCCTAAAACAAACAAACAAACAAACAAACAAACAAACAAACAAACAAACAAACAAACAAACAAAGAGTTTACAATAAAGATGGCTGTGACAAGTTATTGTATATGTTTCAGGAACTAGATGTCCTATAGATTTTGCTGAGGTACCTTCAGTACTGATGGAATATTTTGTTTCCGATCCAAGGGTAAGTGGTTTATTCTCGGTTTTATTTATAGGTAATGAGGTTTGAAGAAATAACTGTTTAACTTTTTTTTTAAACAATCAGGGCAATTTGAATGAAATGTCAAGCCCTACTTTCTAGGAAAAATTTAGAAAAATATTTTTCTTTTTTTAAATTTTTTTTTTATTCCTCATAATTTCATAGTATTATTAACATAATATATATACAGATACGTACATAGCATGACAGTATCAACGTTATGCATTACTTAATATAGTATGTGCATAGTCATTATTATAAACAAATGAGGTTTTTATATATGTTGTGGGGGGACTATAAAAATATGTTTATGGGATCAGTGTAGACATGAAAATTAATGTCGACAAATAGAGGTTATATAAGGTATTTATGTAAACCATTATGATTGATATGTGTAGTAATATGGGTAGCTATCGTTGGGGATTGGTGTAGGGGACACTGATAGACAAGGATAAAGATGGATAGTGGAATGGAGATAGGAGGGATCCTTATATATTATATTGTATATTCTGTGTTCATTTAAGTATTTTTAGATTTCAATATGACAATGAGGGGAATATAATATAATTGACACTGTATTATATATATCCATACCCTTATGAATGTGTTTATATTTGACGGTTTTTATGCTAAATAAATGGGTAACACGTAATAATTGACTTGTCATATTACTGACTGGAAAAGTATTTCCATTTATTGTCATACATTTCCATTTTATCTTTAATTGTTGCAATGGTTTCTTCGAGTTTTATAGTTTGATTCAGATATAGATTAAACATGCTAATTGATGGTATTTCTGAATTACATTTACACTTGAAAATAAAGTATTTTGCTAATAGAATTATGAAGTTTATGACAGGTTTTGATTTACTAGAATTTGCATTATTTGCATTGCAGAATGATATATTTTCATAGGATAGATTTGATAACAGTTCCAATCTTCTAGAATGTAGAAGTTTTTTTATTTCAGACCAAAATGGTTGCACAATATTACATTCCCAAAACATATGTTTATTTGAGTCGATTGACATCAGACAAAACTCGCAGAGATTAGATGGTTTTAGTTTACATTTGAATAAAAAAGAGTTATTCGGCACAATTCGCATGAGATATTTATATTGGAATGCCCTAAGTTTTGTACTTATTGTACATCTATATGGTATTGAAAATATTTGCTTCCATTCTATATCTTGTTTGTCTAATTCGTTTTCCCATTTAATAATGTGTTTCAATTGTGTTAACCTCATTGCTTCAATTTGTTTATTATATAATATTTTTTAATAATAATATTTTGTTAATTAGATAGCTTGGTATGTTGTTGTCTGCTACTTCTGTCTTCAGCCTTATTTTCCATTCATTTTTTATGTTTAATGTGTAGTATTTCATAAAATCTCTATTGTCTATATTGTATAAAGCTATAATGTTATCAAAAGTGTAAAAGTCTTTTATTCTATAATCATATATATGATGTGTGAACATAATTCCTTTATTAAACCATTCCTTGTAGAAAAATGGATTACTGTTTGCGTTTTTAAATTGTGCCATAAAATGGTATTAGATATATTAATACTTGTTGTAGTATAGTTAATTTTGCTCCATGCAACTATTATATCATTTAAAAAATGGTAGCGCTTTGTGATTTTACTAGCATCTATTGGGTTAATATTACTTTTTAATATCAAATCTCCTCCATACTTCTCTAGTTCAGCGTTGTATGCTAGTTTTAAGTGGCTCTGTTTACCTTTTAGTCGTTTAAGCCATGAACATTTCAAGGAATTTATGAACGCATGTATATTAATCATTTTAAGTCCGAAATTTTCGTATGTTTGTATGATAGTTTTCCTCGATATTTTATCCGGTTTTCCATCCCAAAGAAAGTCGTACATTATGTTATTTATTTCTGTAATTATTTCCTCTGCTGGTGTTTCGAGCACTGTTAATGGACATACCAGCTTTGGGAAGGCAAACGTTTTTAAGACTGTTATCTTACCAATTAGAGTTAGATTCCATTTTTTCCAGTTATTTAAGTAGTGCTGTAATGATTTAATTTTGGGAGTCAAATTTAATGGAAGTAGCATTGATTTTTTATTTGCAAATATTATTCCAAGCGTTGTAGCTTGATCGATTGACCATTTATACATATTATTATTGCACCAATTGCTTGTATTAAATTTCGTTGTTCCTAGTTTGAGGACAGAACATTTTGACTTATTTAGTTTTAGACCAGATATTGTTGAGAATTTTTCTAAGTTTTTTATTAGTTCGGTGAACGATTTTTCAGATCCATCTAATGTGAAGCTTGCATCGTCAGCAAATAATGTTTGTTTTATTTCATTATCGCCAAGAACCAACCCTTTAATATCTTGATTATTATTTATTGATCTTGACAGAATTTCTATACATATTATGAATATATAGGTGGATAATGGACAACCTTGTCGTACCCCTTTTTTACTTTAAAAAATTCTGATAAATGTCCATTTACACATTTGTCATCTGCTCATTTTGCGTACAACGTGCTGAAGGTTAATTGTGCTGGGTTCCATAGAATAGTTGTTTGTCCTAGAGCTTCCGTGAATGGTGTATACCTCATAGCCCAATGGTTGTTTGTTCTAGAGCTTCCATGAACGGTGTATACATCATAGCCCAATGGTTGTTTGTTCTAGAGCTTCTGTGAATGGTGTATACATCATAGCCCAATGGTTGTTTGTTCTAGAGCTTCTGTGAACGGTGTATACCTCATAGCCCAATGGTTGTTTGTTCTAGAGCTTCTGTGAATGGTGTATACCTCATAGCCCAATGGTTGTTTGTTCTAGAGCTTCTGTGAATGGTGTATACCTCATAGCCCAATGGTTGTTTGTTCTAGAGCTTCCATGAACGGTGTATACATCATAGCCCAATGGTTGTTTGTTCTAGAGCTTCCATGAACGGTGTATACATCATAGCCCAATGGTTGTTTGTTCTAGAGCTTCAGTGAACGGTGTATACCTCATAGCCCAATGGTTGTTTGTTCTAAAGCTTCCATGAACGGTGTATACATCATAGCCCAATGGTTGTTTGTTCTAGAGCTTCTGTGAATGGTGTATACATCATAGCCCAATGGTTGTTTGTTCTAGAGCTTCTGTGAATGGTGTATACCTCATAGCCCAATGGTTGTTTGTTCTAGAGCTTCTGTGAATGGTGTATACCTCATAGCCCAATGGTTGTTTGTTCTAGAGCTTCTGTGAATGGTGTATACATCATAACCCAATGGTTGTTTGTTCTAGAGCTTCTGTGAATGGTGTCCGCAAGGCATATAAATCCTTCCTCTCTGCCTCATGGCGATGTATACCGCCAGGAATAAAGTCTCCAGAGTGATTGTTTGGTGCAAATCTTTGCATGCTACTGGTGAAAATAATTGTCAAATAGGTCATGAAATTTCATTAGAATTGTGCTGTAATGATACTATTATAATGAAATTATATGACATACATGTATATCCACAGCTTTCAGTTACAAATAAGGAAAACAAATTAATGAATTGTCATCTACTACAATTATTTGGACTATTTGTAGCCTTTGTTTTACCCAGCATGCAAAGAGTTAACCCCAAAATCAAACAAATGAGAGAAGAGAATGTACCGGGTTATCTATCTGCAGGTCCTACCGTTCATTTGCCAAACATTACAAGACGGGTGAACCTTTGGAAGGTGAAAACTTGAAGAATTTCTGTAAAAGCAAGAGGATGTTCCTGTATTCAGTAAGTTACTTTTGACTTGTCTCAGTTGTATCTATTGTCATACATCTGAAGTATCCCCCTTCTGGGCGACTGTCCCCCCTTTAAATCGAGGTATATATTCACCAAAATTTAACCCCCGCTCCTCATTTCCTTTAGGGGCAGTGCCTTTTTGTTTGTTTGGTTTGATACCAAAAATGTTAATAGTCCCCCCCCCCATTGAAAAGAGGCATATGGTTGTAAAACAACAAATAAATTGCTTATTAAATACATAGTAAAGAATAAAAACATACAGTCGTTCATTTATATTTCCAATCTTTCATTTCTTCTGATACCACATCCACTGTGTAGAGGTATTCAAATCAGCCTGAAACACACCAAGAATATTTCATATTTTATGTTTCAAATAGCCAGTGCTCGCCTGTGAATAACGTCACTGTGTTTACACACTGTATTCCTCCGCCAAATAATACAGTATACCAACCTTCAGTTTGCAATGGCCTGAATTCTTATACCACATTTTTTTTACACATCAACTAGTCTAAAATCTTCTCAAGTCACATCATTTCTCAAAAATCACAAAAACTCACTGTCTGTTATGAAAATGCATTTTTACCATAAAGAAATATTAACTATATTAGTTATTGGGACTACATTCGAGTGGACCACCGATGCACTTCTGCCTATTTACGTATATACAACCATATACCAAATAATAATCTTGTGAATATTGATTTACATAAGACTAATGTTGTGATTATTGATTTACTTAATATAAACTTGTGAATAGTGATATATATAGCATAACATTGATTTACACGAGAAAAACTTGTGAATAGTGATATATATAGCATAACATTGATTTACACGAGAAAAACTTGTGAATATTGATTTACATAAGACATACTTGTGAACAACGATTTACAAAGACATGCTTGTGAATGTTAATTTACATAAGACAGGCTTGTGAATGTTAATTTACATAAGACAAGCTTGTGAATGTTAATTTACATAAGACAGACTTGTGAATGTTAATTTACATAAGACAAGCTTGTGAATGTTAATTTACATAAGACAGGCTTGTGCATGTTAATTTACATAGGACAAGCTTGTAAATGTTAATTTACATAAGACATGCTTGTGAATGTTAATTTACATAGGACAAGCTTGTAAATGTTAATTTACATAAGACATGCTTGTGCATGTTAATTTACATAAGACAGGTTTGTGAATGTTAATTTACATAGACAGTTGGAAGAAATTACATAAGAAGCGTTGTGAATTATAGAGCTGTGAATTTAATTTACATAAGACAGGCGTGTGCATGTTAATTTACATAAGACAAGCTTGTGAATGTTAATTTACATAAGACAGGCTTGTGCATGTTAATTTACATAAGACAAGCTTGTGAATGTTAATTTACATAAGACAGGCTTGTGAATGTTAATTTACATAAGACAGGTTTGTGAGTGTTAATTTACATAAGACAAGCTTGTAAATGTTAATTTACATAAGACAAGCTTGTGAATGTTAATTTACATAAGACAAGCTTGTGCATGTTAATTTACATAAGACAAGCTTGTGAATGTTAATTTACATAGGACAAGCTTGTAAATGTTGATTTACATAAGACAGGCTTGTGAATGTTAATTTACATAAGACAGGCTTGTGAATGTTAATTTACATAGGACAAGCTTGTAAATGTTAAGTTACATAAGACATGCTTGTGAAAGACAAATGTGTGAATAGTATTTACACAATAAAACCTTGTTTTACTTGAACATTTCAGGAGTACCAGCTGCAGGTGTTCTATGCACTATTGGATCAGGCGTACCATGGAGTAAAATATTCCGCCGATAAAATTGAATGGACAACAGTAATACTCGCTGAAATCCAGAACAAATACTACGGCATGAAACACATAGAAAATACCGTGAGTTATATATCTTTAATCTGTCAAACAAACAAACAAACAAACAAACAAACAAACAAACAAACAAACAAACAAACAAACAAACAAACAAACAAACAAACAAACAAACAAACAAACAAACAAACAAACAAACAAAACAAATAAACAAAACAAATAACATACCTTATGTATCTTGTATGATATCTTGTTCTACTTGTAACTGAGCAGGTGTTCCCACTGTCTGAATGTTTGTCTGCACCACTTCTGTCTGAATGTTTGTCTGCACCATTTCTGTCTGAATGTTTGTCTGCACCACTTCTGTCTGAATGTTTGTCTGCACCACTTCTGTCTGAATGTTTGTCTGCACCACTTCTGTCTGAATGTTTGTCTGCACCATTTCTGTCTGAATGTTTGTCTGCACCACTTCTGTCTGAATGTTTGTCTGCATCACTTCTGTCTGAATGTTTGTCTGCACCACTTCTGTCTGAATGTTTGTCTGCACCACTTCTGTCTGAATGTTTGTCTGCACCACTTCTGTCTGAATGTTTGTCTGCACCACTTCTGTCTGAATGTTTGTCTGCGCCACTTCTGTCTGAATATTTGTCTGCGCCACTTCTGTCGTCAATTGAAAAATACTGGAGCCACTATGAAAAACTTACAAATAGTTGCGCCAAATATTTTCGCCACTTCACAAAATTTAGCGCCAGTATTTGTTTTTTGTCGCAATTGGCGACCGCCAGCGGGAACCCTGCTGAGGTGCTATGAGTTCACGCCCGTCGTGTGTGTTTTACGTTTATTTATCGTCACTACCGGTTACCCATATGAGCGATGCCTCCTGAAGAGATTAGTCATTTTAGATTTTGGAGGATAGTGCAATGATACAGACAGAGACTCATTCCAGAGTCTCCTCTGGTTCTTTTACATGCAAGGTGTAAAGCACCGACATAAGACCTCAGTTTAACATCCCATCTGAAAGACTGTTAATTTTATTAGGGTCAGATGGGGGATCGAACCTGCGATCACTGGATTACCAGTCCAGCCAGCGTGTTACCACTGGACTACAGATCCGGCATTTGTGTCCTTGGGTATGACACTTAAATCCACACTGTCTCTTCTCTCTTCCTCATGGTGATTGATCCACCTCCGTGGTCGAGTGGTTACGGTCGCTGACTTGTATACCACTGTAACCTATCATCACTGATGGTCACAGGTTCACCTCCGTGGTCACGGTCGCTGACTTGTATACCACTGTAACCTATCATCACTGATGGTCACGGGTTCACCTCCGTGGTTACGGTCGCTGACTTGTATACCACTGTAACCTATCATCACTGATGGTCACGGGTTCACCTCCGTGGTTACGGTCGCTGACTTGTATACCACTGTAACCTATCATCACTGATGGTCACGGGTTCACCTCCGTGGTCACAGTCACTGACTTGTATACCACTGTAACCTATCATCACTGATGGTCACGGGTTCACCTCCATGGTTACGGTCGCTGACTTGTATACCACTGTAACCTATCATCACTGATGGTCACGGGTTCACCTCCGTGGTCACGGTCGCTGACTTGTATACCACTGTAACCTATCATCACTGATGGTCACGGGTTCTAGCTCCGCTCAGACCGTGTTTCATTTATATGAAAAAGTCAGCAGTTTCTTACGTAGGTTGGTGCACCAAGTACTGGTTAACCGCTGGAGCCTGCCCAGGAAAGGTGTTGTTAGGTAACCTGCCTGCTGTCAATATAGCCCAAAATGGTGCTGATGAAGGTGTACAATCCGAACAAACAACAACATTGCGATGGATTGCATCAAGTTTGAGGTCTCGGGAGCGATTGCACTAACATGTTTCGCAATCAAGTTTAAAGGAATTAGTATATGCCACACTGTATGCAAAATGGCGATATTATCACCCCTGGACGCCGACCCACACTATGTGCAAAATGGCGATATTATCACCCCTGGTCGCCGACCCACCCTATATGCAAAATGGCAATATTATCACCCCTGGTCGCCGACCCACACTATATGCAAAATGGCGATATTATCACCCCTGGTCGCCGACCCACCCTATACATCATAGCATAGGAGGACAATCTATCTGTCAATATTCTGTCAAAAGTACAGGTTGGATATTATCTCCCTATTGTATAACGGTCAATATTCTGTCTTAAGCAGTCAGTCAAGGAAATCATAGAAAGTGGCTTCTTAGCACAGGTGGCTGCTTAATAGACGGCAAATGTATAATATAAAGTAACACATTGTGAATATGTAAACTGGCTGCTTAATACAGGTGATCACTAACACATGGCTGTATATTGCTTAGCAGGGCGACGTGCCTGGGAACTAATCACAACCGTGTATGTGGTAATTAATGATCATTGCAAATTGTACAATTAAACTAATGGAAAATATAGACCCTATTTTGCAATTTAGTTATCTATAATACTCATAAATAACACAAACATATATAACAAGCATTCATAGTGTGTCCCGTGTTTGCACACTAATCAAACATTATGCCCCATTAAATAAACAAACAACACGCTTGTATGATTCTCCAGCTAGTTATCGATTTGTTAATTGTACTCGATAGGCTAGCGAGATCATTTCTATTTATAGATACACGATAAGCATGACAAATATTTGTTGACACGATTTTACTTTGACCCGAGTAATTTTACAGATTTTCGCCATTTTTATCATTTTCACCAAACTGAGTTTTTATTAGCCAATGTTGCCATAGTTTAGCCAATGGCGACTGGCAGCGCGGGCCCTGTATATATTATAAATAGGGGCCTTTGTGGCAGCGATCGTTGACTTCAAATCACTTGCCCTCATCACTACAGGTTCGGATCCCACTCGGGATGTCAAATGCTTTCATGTGAGGAAGGTATCCAGCTGGTTTGTGGAAGGTCAGTGGTTTTACCCATGGTTTGCGTCCGTGCCTGCAATGCTGCATGGAAGGGCACCCGCGGTCTTCCTCCACCAATAATATAATTACATATGTTTATATTTGTTTGTGTAGGCATGGCAACAACGGTTTGGTCACCTGGCTGGCTACGGAGCCAAGTATTACTCTTACCTGATGTCGAGAGCTGTAGCTTCCAGGATTTGGAGACAGTTTTTCAAGGACGATCCTTTCAAAAGGTAAGAATTTTGGGGATGGGAGAGTTATATTTTGGACAACCTAACTACCTACAATTACTACACACGAAAAACATGCAATATCATCTGATTTAGCTCCCTCATATTAGGATTTATCTCCCTCACACATTAGGATTTATCTCCCTCACACATTATGATTTATCTCCCTCACACATTAGGATTTATCTCCCTCACACATTAGGATTGATCTCCCTCACACATTAGGATTTATCTCCCTCACACATTAGGATTTAGCTCACTCACATTGGAATTCAGTTCCCTTACCATGGGATTCAGTTCCCTTACCTTGGAATTCAGCTCCATTACCTTGGGATTCAGCTCCCTTACCTTGAAATTCAGTTCCCTTACCTTGGGATTCAGCTCCCATACCTTGGGATTCAGCTCCCGTACCTTGGGATTCAGCTCCCATACCGTGGGATTCAGCTCCCTTATCTTGGGATTCAGCTCCCATACCTTGGGATTCAGCTCCCATACCTTGGGATTCAGCTCCCTTACCTTGGGATTCAGCTCCCATACCTTGGGATTTAGCTCCCATACCTTGGGATTCAGCTCCCATACCTTGGGATTCAGCTCCCTTACCTTGAAATTCAGTTCCCTTACCTTGGGATTCAGCTCCCTTGCCTTGAAATTCAGTTCCCTTACCTTGGGATTCAGCTCCCATACCTTGGGATTCAGCCCCCTTACCTTGTAATTCAGCTCCCTTACCTTGGAATTCAGTTCCATTACCTTGGGATTCAGTTCCCTTACCTTGGAATTCAGCTCCCTTACCTTGGAATTCAGTTCCATTACCTTGGGATTCAGTTCCCTTACCTTGGGATTCAGTCCCGTACCTTGGAATTCAGCTCCCTTACCTTGGAATTCAGCTCCTTACCTTGGGATTCACTTCCCTTACCTTGGAATTCAGCTCCTTACCTTGGGATTCAGCTCCTTTATCTTGGAATTCAGCCCCCTTATCTTGGAATTCAGTTCCATTACCCTGGGATTCAGTTCCCTTACCTTGGAATTCAGCTCCCTTACCTTGGAATTCAGCTCCTTACCTTGGGATTCAGCTCCTTTATCTTGGAATTCAGCTCCCTTACCTTGGAATTCAGTTCCATTACCTTGGGATTCAGTCCCTTACCTTGGAATTCAGCTCCCTTACCTTGGAATTCAGCTCCTTACCTTGGGATTCAGCTCCTTTATCTTGGAATTCAGCCCCCTTATCTTGGAATTCAGCTCCTTACCTTGGAATTCAGCTCCTTACCTTGGGATTCAGCTCCTTTATCTGAATCAGCCTTACTGGAATCAGTCCTATCTGGAATCAGCCCCCTACTGGATCGCTCCATTATCTGGAATTCAGCCCCTACTGGAATCAGACTCCTTTATCTGAATCAGCCTTACCTTGGAATAGCCCCCTTATCTTGGAATTCACCTCATTCACATTAGAATTCAGCTCTCTCAATCATTTCTAGAGCCCGAGAAACCTCACCTACACGACAACCATTTCTAGAACCCAAAAGGGACTCCAAACCTACACGATAACCATTTCTAGAGCCCAAGAGGGACTCCTAACCTACACGACAACCATTTCTAGAGCCCAAGGAGGACTCCTCGCCTACACGACAACCATTTCTAGAGCCCAAGAGGGACTCCTCGCCTACACGACAACCATTTCTAGAGCCCAAGAGGGACTCCTCGCCTACACGACAACCATTTCTAGAGCCCAAGAGGGACTCCTCGCCTACACGACAACCATTTCTAGAGCCCAAGAGGGACTCCTCGCCTACATGACAACCATTTCTAGAGCCCAAGAGGGACTCTTCGCCTACACGAAAACCATTTCTAGAGCCAAGAGGGACTCTTCGCCTACACGACAACCATTTCTAGAGCCCAAGAGGGACTCTTCGCCTACACGACAACCATTTCTAGAGCCCAAGAGGGACTCTTCGCCTACACGACAACCATTTCTAGAGCCCAAGAGGGACTCCTTGCCTACACGACAACCATTTCTAGAGCCCAAGAGGGACTCTTCGCCTACACGACAACCATTTCTAGAGCCCAAGAGGGACACATACATGTCGAGGGTACATTTACTAGGGTACATTCCAAAGGTACATTTAAAATATTTATAAGGAACAAAGAAGTGAATTCCAGATTTCTCTAGGGGGAATTGTTTTTGCATTTTGGTCAAAGCATAATTAACATTAAAGAAATGTGTTCTCCCAGTGTGAGTGGGGGGGGGGGGGGGCTATATTTGTCACTCATTGTGATGATTCAATTAAATGACAATGTGTTTATCTTTAATTCAGAGAAAATGGAGAACGGTACAGACGTGAACTGTTAGCCCATGGTGGTGAACGGCATCCTGGTGAACTAATTGAAGGTAATTAGTGGCTTCTTAATTGAGCTTTAACCCTTTGCCCCTATAGCAGCAGAGTAGCATATAGCTTAATTGAGCTTTAACCCTTTGCCCCTATAGCAGCATAGAGCTTAATTGAGCTTTAATCCTTTGCCCCTATAGCAGCAGAGTAGCATATAGCTTAATTGAGCTTTAACCCTTTGCCCCTATAGCAGCAGAGTAGCATAGAGCTTAATTGAGCTTTAACCCTTTGCCCCTATATCAGCAGAGTAGCATAGAGCTTAATTGAGCTTTAACCCTTTGCCCCTATTGCAGCAGAGTAGCATAGAGCTTAATTGAGATTTAACCCTTTGCCCCTATAGCAGCAGAGTAGCATAGAGCTTAATTGAGCTTTAACCCTTTGCCCCTATTGCAGCAGAGTAGCATAGAGCTTAATTGAGCTTTAACCATTTGCCCCTATAGCAGCAGAGTAGCATAGAGCTTAATTGAGCTTTAACCATTTGCCCCTATAGCAGCAGAGTAGCATAGAGCTTAATTGAGCTTTAACCCTTTGCCCCTATAGCAGCAGAGTAGCATAGAGCTTAATTGAGCTTTAACCCTTTGCCCCTATATCAGCAGAGTAGCATAGAGCTTAATTGAGCTTTAACCCTTTGTCCTATAGCAGCAGAGTAGCATAGAGCTTAATTGAGCTTTAACCCTTTGCCCCTATAGCAGCATAGTAGCATAGAGCTTAATTGAGCTTTAACCCTTTGCCCCTATAGCAGCAGAGTAGCATAGAGCTTAATTGAGCTTTAACCCTTTGCCCCTATAGCAGCAGAGTAGCATAGAGCTTAATTGAGCTTTAACCCTTTGCCCCTATAGCAGCAGAGTAGCATAGAGCTTAATTGAGCTTTAACCCTTTGCCCCTATAGCAACAGAGTAGCATAGAGCTTAATTGAGCTTTAACCCTTTGCCCCTATAGCAGCAGAGTAGCATAGAGCTTAATTGAGCTTTAACCCTTTGCCCCTATAGCAGCAGAGTAGCATAGAGCTTAATTGAGCTTTAACCCTTTGCCCCTATAGCAACAGAGTAGCATAGAGCCAGATCAGACCACACAGAACATACCGTCTGATCAGGCTCTATGCTGTTTGCTATTCTGATAGTGGAACTAAAACACTTGCTGAATAGCAAACAACATAGATCCTGATCAGATGCGGCATTACACTGTGGCTGATCTGGATCTATGGTGTTTGCAAATGTGATTTTATTTACTCATCAGGCAAAGAGTTAATCGTGATAACATGCTGTTTATACTGAAATGATATAATAAAATGTAATATAGTTATGTCATTTACTATATTATCGGACTCTAGCAATCAGTTATGTCATTTACTATATTATCGGACTCAAGCCATCAGTTATGTCATTTACTATATTATCGGACTCAAGCCATCAGTTATATCATTTACTATATTATCGGACTCAAGCCATCAGTTATGTCATTTACTATATTATCATACTCAAGCCATCAGTTATGTTATCGGACTCAAGCCATCAGTTATGTCATTTACTATATTATAGAAACATGTGTTCTAGCGCCGTTGAGTGCTTGGTTGCATTGTTTTTCTATAATAGAAACACTTTTCAGCCTAAAATAAAATGAAAATTTGTTTTTAAGAGAATGATCAGATTATAATTCACTCACGAACATAGAAAGCTATTATTAGCACTCGTGGCTAGCTGTACTCGTGGCTAGCTGTACTCGTGGCTAGCTGTACTCGTGGCTAGCTGTACTCGTGGCAAGCTGTACTCGTGGCTAACTGTACTCGTGGCTAGCTGTACTCGTGGCTAGCTGTACTCGTGGCAAGTTGTACTCGTGGCTAGCTGTACTCGTGGCTAGCTGTACTCGTGGCTAGCTGTACTCGTGGCTAGCTGTATTCGTGGCTAGCACCACTCGTGGTAATAATGCTTTCAATGTTCATTCGGTGAAATACATTTCGCTCATTCATTGAAACAAACAAATATCGTATATATCTATAGGTATGTAGTTAATTTATTCATAATAAATATATAAACCTATACATTCTCCCGTCAGATGATTTAGGGAAAAGTGAGAAAATTGAGGGAGAAGTGGGGAGACTTTTGAACGACTACAAATAGTGAAACCGTATTTTGTCGAGGTTTGCAGGATATACATTGTAGGAACTATTGTACGTAAAAAAGCTGCAGGGCATTCACTAGACTTTGAAAGTGAGAGTCATGACCCTTTAGGTCAAATCTCAAGAGTGTCGAGCTGTATTTTTCAAGAGTCAATATGCATGTTGGTCCTTTCCATACTGGTAACATTTTCCCGACCATATAATTACCTCAAGGCCATGGTGTGTCTTTGGTGAAACCAGACCTAATTTTTTTATCATAAGTAGTGAAAACATTGACTACTTTGCCGAGTTGTGTTTAGGACTTTACAACTAAGTTTCATGTTACTGTGTAACTTGTATAGATAGTTCTACGTTGTATCCCAGTTGCAAAGGTCACCAAATGATCGTGAGTAGTTGAGTTCAACATCTGAGCCAAAAGGCTTTTTAATCCTTCCCACTATTTTAAGAAACCTTGTAATGAAAACTAGAACATTTATATTCTTTGTTTTAAGGACTTCTTGGAGAAAAACCAACAATAGAAATGCTCACTGAATCTTTGATAGAAGATCTGAGACAAAGATCCATATCTCCAAAGTGAGATAGATTTGATAACAGTTCCAATCTTCTAGAATGTAGAAGTTTTTTTATTTCAGACCAAAATGGTTGCACAATATTACATTCCCAAAACATATGTTTATTTGAGTCGATTGACATCAGACAAAACTCGCAGAGATTAGATGGTTTTAGTTTACATTTGAATAAAAAAGAGTTATTCGGCACAATTCGCATGAGATATTTATATTGGAATGCCCTAAGTTTTGTACTTATTGTACATTTATATGGTATTGAAAATATTTGCTTCCATTCTATATCTTGTTTGTCTAATTCGTTTTCCCATTTAATAATGTGTTTCAATTGTGTTAACCTCATTGCTTCAATTTGTTTATTATATAATATTTTTTAATAATAATATTTTGTTAATTAGATAGCTTGGTATGTTGTTGTCTGCTACTTCTGTCTTCAGCCTTATTTTCCATTCATTTTTTATGTTTAATGTGTAGTATTTCATAAAATCTCTATTGTCTATATTGTATAAAGCTATAATGTTATCAAAAGTGTAAAAGTCTTTTATTCTATAATCATATATATGATGTGTGAACATAATTCCTTTATTAAACCATTCCTTGTAGAAAAATGGATTACTGTTTGCGTTTTTAAATTGTGCCATAAAATGGTATTAGATATATTAATACTTGTTGTAGTATAGTTAATTTTGCTCCATGCAACTATTATATCATTTAAAAAATGGTAGCGCTTTGTGATTTTACTAGCATCTATTGGGTTAATATTACTTTTTAATATCAAATCTCCTCCATACTTCTCTAGTTCAGCGTTGTATGCTAGTTTTAAGTGGCTCTGTTTACCTTTTAGTCGTTTAAGCCATGAACATTTCAAGGAATTTATGAACGCATGTATATTAATCATTTTAAGTCCGAAATTTTCGTATGTTTGTATGATAGTTTTCCTCGATATTTTATCCGGTTTTCCATCCCAAAGAAAGTCGTACATTATGTTATTTATTTCTGTAATTATTTCCTCTGCTGGTGTTTCGAGCACTGTTAATGGACATACCAGCTTTGGGAAGGCAAACGTTTTTAAGACTGTTATCTTACCAATTAGAGTTAGATTCCATTTTTTCCAGTTATTTAAGTAGTGCTGTTATGATTTAATTTTGGGAGTCAAATTTAATGGAAGTAGCATTGATTTTTTATTTGCAAATATTATTCCAAGCGTTGTAGCTTGATCGATTGACCATTTATACATATTATTATTGCACCAATTGCTTGTATTAAATTTCGTTGTTCCTAGTTTGAGGACAGAACATTTCGACTTATTTAGTTTTAGACCAGATATTGTTGAGAATTTTTCTAAGTTTTTTATTAGTTCGGTGAACGATTTTTCAGATCCATCTAATGTGAAGCTTGCATCGTCAGCAAATAATGTTTGTTTTATTTCATTATCGCCAAGAACCAACCCTTTAATATCTTGATTATTATTTATTGATCTTGACAGAATTTCTATACATATTATGAATATATAGGTGGATAATGGACAACCTTGTCGTACCCCTTTTTTACTTTAAAAAATTCTGATAAATGTCCATTTACACATTTGTCATCTGCTCATTTTGCGTACAACGTGCTGAAGGTTAATTGTGCTGGGTTCCATAGAATAGTTGTTTGTCCTAGAGCTTCCGTGAATGGTGTATACCTCATAGCCCAATGGTTGTTTGTTCTAGAGCTTCCATGAACGGTGTATACATCATAGCCCAATGGTTGTTTGTTCTAGAGCTTCTGTGAATGGTGTATACATCATAGCCCAATGGTTGTTTGTTCTAGAGCTTCTGTGAACGGTGTATACCTCATAGCCCAATGGTTGTTTGTTCTAGAGCTTCCATGAACAGTGTATACCTCATAGCCCAATGGTTGTTTGTTCTAGAGCTTCTGTGAATGGTGTATACCTCATAGCCCAATGGTTGTTTGTTCTAGAGCTTCTGTGAATGGTGTATACCTCATAGCCCAATGGTTGTTTGTTCTAGAGCTTCCATGAACGGTGTATACATCATAGCCCAATGGTTGTTTGTTCTAGAGCTTCCATGAACGGTGTATACATCATAGCCCAATGGTTGTTTGTTCTAGAGCTTCAGTGAACGGTGTATACCTCATAGCCCAATGGTTGTTTGTTCTAAAGCTTCCATGAACGGTGTATACATCATAGCCCAATGGTTGTTTGTTCTAGAGCTTCTGTGAATGGTGTATACATCATAGCCCAATGGTTGTTTGTTCTAGAGCTTCTGTGAATGGTGTATACCTCATAGCCCAATGGTTGTTTGTTCTAGAGCTTCTGTGAATGGTGTATACCTCATAGCCCAATGGTTGTTTGTTCTAGAGCTTCTGTGAATGGTGTATACATCATAACCCAATGGTTGTTTGTTCTAGAGCTTCTGTGAATGGTGTCCGCAAGGCATATAAATCCTTCCTCTCTGCCTCATGGCGATGTATACCGCCAGGAATAAAGTCTCCAGAGTGATTGTTTGGTGCAAATCTTTGCATGCTACTGGTGAAAATAATTGTCAAATAGGTCATGAAATTTCATTAGAATTGTGCTGTAATGATACTATTATAATGAAATTATATGACATACATGTATATCCACAGCTTTCAGTTACAAATAAGGAAAACAAATTAATGAATTGTCATCTACTACAATTATTTGGACTATTTGTAGCCTTTGTTTTACCCAGCATGCAAAGAGTTAACCCCAAAATCAAACAAATGAGAGAAGAGAATGTACCGGGTTATCTATCTGCAGGTCCTACCGTTCATTTGCCAAACATTACAAGACGGGTGAACCTTTGGAAGGTGAAAACTTGAAGAATTTCTGTAAAAGCAAGAGGATGTTCCTGTATTCAGTAAGTTACTTTTGACTTGTCTCAGTTGTATCTATTGTCATACATCTGAAGTATCCCCCTTCTGGGCGACTGTCCCCCCTTTAAATCGAGGTATATATTCACCAAAATTTAACCCCCGCTCCTCATTTCCTTTAGGGGCAGTGCCTTTTTGTTTGTTTGGTTTGATACCAAAAATGTTAATAGTCCCCCCCCCATTGAAAAGAGGCATATGGTTGTAAAACAACAAATAAATTGCTTATTAAATACATAGTAAAGAATAAAAACATACAGTCGTTCATTTATATTTCCAATCTTTCATTTCTTCTGATACCACATCCACTGTGTAGAGGTATTCAAATCAGCCTGAAACACACCAAGAATATTTCATATTTTATGTTTCAAATAGCCAGTGCTCGCCTGTGAATAACGTCACTGTGTTTACACACTGTATTCCTCCGCCAAATAATACAGTATACCAACCTTCAGTTTGCAATGGCCTGAATTCTTATACCACATTTTTTTTACACATCAACTAGTCTAAAATCTTCTCAAGTCACATCATTTCTCAAAAATCACAAAAACTCACTGTCTGTTATGAAAATGCATTTTTACCATAAAGAAATATTAACTATATTAGTTATTGGGACTACATTCGAGTGGACCACCGATGCACTTCTGCCTATTTACGTATATACAACCATATACCAAATAATAATCTTGTGAATATTGATTTACATAAGACTAATGTTGTGATTATTGATTTACTTAATATAAACTTGTGAATAGTGATATATATAGCATAACATTGATTTACACGAGAAAAACTTGTGAATAGTGATATATATAGCATAACATTGATTTACACGAGAAAAACTTGTGAATATTGATTTACATAAGACATACTTGTGAACAACGATTTACAAAGACATGCTTGTGAATGTTAATTTACATAAGACAGGCTTGTGAATGTTAATTTACATAAGACAAGCTTGTGAATGTTAATTTACATAAGACAGACTTGTGAATGTTAATTTACATAAGACAAGCTTGTGAATGTTAATTTACATAAGACAGGCTTGTGCATGTTAATTTACATAGGACAAGCTTGTAAATGTTAATTTACATAAGACATGCTTGTGAATGTTAATTTACATAGGACAAGCTTGTAAATGTTAATTTACATAAGACATGCTTGTGCATGTTAATTTACATAAGACAGGTTTGTGAATGTTAATTTACATAAGACAGGCTTGTGAATGTTAATTTACATAAGACAGGCGTGTGCATGTTAATTTACATAAGACAAGCTTGTGAATGTTAATTTACATAAGACAGGCTTGTGCATGTTAATTTACATAAGACAAGCTTGTGAATGTTAATTTACATAAGACAGGCTTGTGAATGTTAATTTACATAAGACAGGTTTGTGAGTGTTAATTTACATAAGACAAGCTTGTAAATGTTAATTTACATAAGACAAGCTTGTGAATGTTAATTTACATAAGACAAGCTTGTGCATGTTAATTTACATAAGACAAGCTTGTGAATGTTAATTTACATAGGACAAGCTTGTAAATGTTGATTTACATAAGACAGGCTTGTGAATGTTAATTTACATAAGACAGGCTTGTGAATGTTAATTTACATAGGACAAGCTTGTAAATGTTAAGTTACATAAGACATGCTTGTGAAAGACAAATGTGTGAATAGTTATTTACACAATAAAACCTTGTTTTACTTGAACATTTCAGGAGTACCAGCTGCAGGTGTTCTATGCACTATTGGATCAGGCGTACCATGGAGTAAAATATTCCGCCGATAAAATTGAATGGACAACAGTAATACTCGCTGAAATCCAGAACAAATACTACGGCATGAAACACATAGAAAATACCGTGAGTTATATATCTTTAATCTGTCAAACAAACAAACAAACAAACAAACAAACAAACAAACAAACAAACAAACAAACAAACAAACAAACAAACAAACAAACAAACAAACAAACAAACAAACAAACAAAACAAATAAACAAAACAAATAACATACCTTATGTATCTTGTATGATATCTTGTTCTACTTGTAACTGAGCAGGTGTTCCCACTGTCTGAATGTTTGTCTGCACCACTTCTGTCTGAATGTTTGTCTGCACCATTTCTGTCTGAATGTTTGTCTGCACCACTTCTGTCTGAATGTTTGTCTGCACCACTTCTGTCTGAATGTTTGTCTGCACCACTTCTGTCTGAATGTTTGTCTGCACCACTTCTGTCTGAATGTTTGTCTGCACCACTTCTGTCTGAATGTTTGTCTGCATCACTTCTGTCTGAATGTTTGTCTGCACCACTTCTGTCTGAATGTTTGTCTGCACCACTTCTGTCTGAATGTTTGTCTGCACCACTTCTGTCTGAATGTTTGTCTGCACCACTTCTGTCTGAATGTTTGTCTGCGCCACTTCTGTCTGAATATTTGTCTGCGCCACTTCTGTCGTCAATTGAAAAATACTGGAGCCACTATGAAAAACTTACAAATAGTTGCGCCAAATATTTTCGCCACTTCACAAAATTTAGCGCCAGTATTTGTTTTTTGTCGCAATTGGCGACCGCCAGCGGGAACCCTGCTGAGGTGCTATGAGTTCACGCCCGTCGTGTGTGTTTTACGTTTATTTATCGTCACTACCGGTTACCCATATGAGCGATGCCTCCTGAAGAGATTAGTCATTTTAGATTTTGGAGGATAGTGCAATGATACAGACAGAGACTCATTCCAGAGTCTCCTCTGGTTCTTTTACATGCAAGGTGTAAAGCACCGACATAAGACCTCAGTTTAACATCCCATCTGAAAGACTGTTAATTTTATTAGGGTCAGATGGGGGATCGAACCTGCGATCACTGGATTACCAGTCCAGCCAGCGTGTTACCACTGGACTACAGATCCGGCATTTGTGTCCTTGGGTATGACACTTAAATCCACACTGTCTCTTCTCTCTTCCTCATGGTGATTGATCCACCTCCGTGGTCGAGTGGTTACGGTCGCTGACTTGTATACCACTGTAACCTATCATCACTGATGGTCACAGGTTCACCTCCGTGGTCACGGTCGCTGACTTGTATACCACTGTAACCTATCATCACTGATGGTCACGGGTTCACCTCCGTGGTTACGGTCGCTGACTTGTATACCACTGTAACCTATCATCACTGATGGTCACGGGTTCACCTCCGTGGTTACGGTCGCTGACTTGTATACCACTGTAACCTATCATCACTGATGGTCACGGGTTCACCTCCGTGGTCACAGTCACTGACTTGTATACCACTGTAACCTATCATCACTGATGGTCACGGGTTCACCTCCATGGTTACGGTCGCTGACTTGTATACCACTGTAACCTATCATCACTGATGGTCACGGGTTCACCTCCGTGGTCACGGTCGCTGACTTGTATACCACTGTAACCTATCATCACTGATGGTCACGGGTTCTAGCTCCGCTCAGACCGTGTTTCATTTATATGAAAAAGTCAGCAGTTTCTTACGTAGGTTGGTGCACCAAGTACTGGTTAACCGCTGGAGCCTGCCCAGGAAAGGTGTTGTTAGGTAACCTGCCTGCTGTCAATATAGCCCAAAATGGTGCTGATGAAGGTGTACAATCCGAACAAACAACAACATTGCGATGGATTGCATCAAGTTTGAGGTCTCGGGAGCGATTGCACTAACATGTTTCGCAATCAAGTTTAAAGGAATTAGTATATGCCACACTGTATGCAAAATGGCGATATTATCACCCCTGGACGCCGACCCACACTATGTGCAAAATGGCGATATTATCACCCCTGGTCGCCGACCCACCCTATATGCAAAATGGCAATATTATCACCCCTGGTCGCCGACCCACACTATATGCAAAATGGCGATATTATCACCCCTGGTCGCCGACCCACCCTATACATCATAGCATAGGAGGACAATCTATCTGTCAATATTCTGTCAAAAGTACAGGTTGGATATTATCTCCCTATTGTATAACGGTCAATATTCTGTCTTAAGCAGTCAGTCAAGGAAATCATAGAAAGTGGCTTCTTAGCACAGGTGGCTGCTTAATAGACGGCAAATGTATAATATAAAGTAACACATTGTGAATATGTAAACTGGCTGCTTAATACAGGTGATCACTAACACATGGCTGTATATTGCTTAGCAGGGCGACGTGCCTGGGAACTAATCACAACCGTGTATGTGGTAATTAATGATCATTGCAAATTGTACAATTAAACTAATGGAAAATATAGACCCTATTTTGCAATTTAGTTATCTATAATACTCATAAATAACACAAACATATATAACAAGCATTCATAGTGTGTCCCGTGTTTGCACACTAATCAAACATTATGCCCCATTAAATAAACAAACAACACGCTTGTATGATTCTCCAGCTAGTTATCGATTTGTTAATTGTACTCGATAGGCTAGCGAGATCATTTCTATTTATAGATACACGATAAGCATGACAAATATTTGTTGACACGATTTTACTTTGACCCGAGTAATTTTACAGATTTTCGCCATTTTTATCATTTTCACCAAACTGAGTTTTTATTAGCCAATGTTGCCATAGTTTAGCCAATGGCGACTGGCAGCGCGGGCCCTGTATATATTATAAATAGGGGCCTTTGTGGCAGCGATCGTTGACTTCAAATCACTTGCCCTCATCACTACAGGTTCGGATCCCACTCGGGATGTCAAATGCTTTCATGTGAGGAAGGTATCCAGCTGGTTTGTGGAAGGTCAGTGGTTTTACCCATGGTTTGCGTCCGTGCCTGCAATGCTGCATGGAAGGGCACCCGCGGTCTTCCTCCACCAATAATATAATTACATATGTTTATATTTGTTTGTGTAGGCATGGCAACAACGGTTTGGTCACCTGGCTGGCTACGGAGCCAAGTATTACTCTTACCTGATGTCGAGAGCTGTAGCTTCCAGGATTTGGAGACAGTTTTTCAAGGACGATCCTTTCAAAAGGTAAGAATTTTGGGGATGGGAGAGTTATATTTTGGACAACCTAACTACCTACAATTACTACACACGAAAAACATGCAATATCATCTGATTTAGCTCCCTCATATTAGGATTTATCTCCCTCACACATTAGGATTTATCTCCCTCACACATTATGATTTATCTCCCTCACACATTAGGATTTATCTCCCTCACACATTAGGATTGATCTCCCTCACACATTAGGATTTATCTCCCTCACACATTAGGATTTAGCTCACTCACATTGGAATTCAGTTCCCTTACCATGGGATTCAGTTCCCTTACCTTGGAATTCAGCTCCATTACCTTGGGATTCAGCTCCCTTACCTTGAAATTCAGTTCCCTTACCTTGGGATTCAGCTCCCATACCTTGGGATTCAGCTCCCGTACCTTGGGATTCAGCTCCCTTACCTTGGGATTCAGCTCCTTATCTTGGGATTCACTTCCCTTACCTTGGAATTCAGCTCCTTACCTTGGGATTCAGCTCCTTTATCTTGGAATTCAGCCCCCTTATCTTGGAATTCAGTTCCATTACCTTGGGATTCAGTTCCCTTACCTTGGAATTCAGCTCCCTTACCTTGGAATTCAGCTCCTTACCTTGGGATTCAGCTCCTTTATCTTGGAATTCAGCTCCCTTACCTTGGAATTCAGTTCCATTACCTTGGGATTCAGTTCCCTTACCTTGGAATTCAGCTCCCTTACCTTGGAATTCAGCTCCTTACCTTGGGATTCAGCTCCTTTATCTTGGAATTCAGCCCCCTTATCTTGGAATTCAGCTCCTTACCTTGGAATTCAGCTCCTTACCTTGGGATTCAGCTCCTTTATCTTGGAATTCAGCCCCCTTACCTTGGAATTCAGCTCCTTTATCTTGGAATTCAGCCCCCTTACCTTGGGATTCAGCTCCATTATCTTGGAATTCAGCCCCCTTACCTTGGAATTCAGCTCCTTTATCTTGGAATTCAGCCCCCTTACCTTGGGATTCAGCTCCTTTATCTTGGAATTCAGCCCCCTTACCTTGGGATTCAGCTCCATTATCTTGGAATTCAGCCCCCTTACCTTGGAATTCAGCTCCTTTATCTTGGAATTCAGCCCCCTTACCTTGGAATTCAGCCCCCTTATCTTGGAATTCAGCTCATTCACATTAGAATTCAGCTCTCTCAATCATTTCTAGAGCCCGAGAAACCTCACCTACACGACAACCATTTCTAGAACCCAAAAGGGACTCCAAACCTACACGATAACCATTTCTAGAGCCCAAGAGGGACTCCTAACCTACACGACAACCATTTCTAGAGCCCAAGGAGGACTCCTCGCCTACACGACAACCATTTCTAGAGCCCAAGAGGGACTCCTCGCCTACACGACAACCATTTCTAGAGCCCAAGAGGGACTCCTCGCCTACACGACAACCATTTCTAGAGCCCAAGAGGGACTCCTCGCCTACATGACAACCATTTCTAGAGCCCAAGAGGGACTCTTCGCCTACACGAAAACCATTTCTAGAGCCAAAGAGGGACTCTTCGCCTACACGACAACCATTTCTAGAGCCCAAGAGGGACTCCTTGCCTACACGACAACCATTTCTAGAGCCCAAGAGGGACTCTTCGCCTACACGACAACCATTTCTAGAGCCCAAGAGGGACTCCTTGCCTACACGACAACCATTTCTAGAGCCCAAGAGGGACTCTTCGCCTACACGACAACCATTTCTAGAGCCCAAGAGGGACACATACATGTCGAGGGTACATTTACTAGGGTACATTCCAAAGGTACATTTAAAATATTTATAAGGAACAAAGAAGTGAATTCCAGATTTCTCTAGGGGGAATTGTTTTTGCATTTTGGTCAAAGCATAATTAACATTAAAGAAATGTGTTCTCCCAGTGTGAGTGGGGGGGGGGGGGGGGCTATATTTGTCACTCATTGTGATGATTCAATTAAATGACAATGTGTTTATCTTTAATTCAGAGAAAATGGAGAACGGTACAGACGTGAACTGTTAGCCCATGGTGGTGAACGGCATCCTGGTGAACTAATTGAAGGTAATTAGTGGCTTCTTAATTGAGCTTTAACCCTTTGCCCCTATAGCAGCAGAGTAGCATATAGCTTAATTGAGCTTTAACCCTTTGCCCCTATAGCAGCATAGAGCTTAATTGAGCTTTAATCCTTTGCCCCTATAGCAGCAGAGTAGCATATAGCTTAATTGAGCTTTAACCCTTTGCCCCTATAGCAGCAGAGTAGCATAGAGCTTAATTGAGCTTTAACCCTTTGCCCCTATATCAGCAGAGTAGCATAGAGCTTAATTGAGCTTTAACCCTTTGCCCCTATTGCAGCAGAGTAGCATAGAGCTTAATTGAGATTTAACCCTTTGCCCCTATAGCAGCAGAGTAGCATAGAGCTTAATTGAGCTTTAACCCTTTGCCCCTATAGCAGCAGAGTAGCATAGAGCTTAATTGAGCTTTAACCCTTTGCCCCTATAGCAGCAGAGTAGCATAGAGCTTAATTGAGCTTTAACCCTTTGCCCCTATAGCAACAGAGTAGCATAGAGCTTAATTGAGCTTTAACCCTTTGCCCCTATAGCAGCAGAGTAGCATAGAGCTTAATTGAGCTTTAACCCTTTGCCCCTATAGCAGCAGAGTAGCATAGAGCTTAATTGAGCTTTAACCCTTTGCCCCTATAGCAACAGAGTAGCATAGAGCTTAATTGAGCTTTAACCCTTTGCCCCTATAGCAGCAGAGTAGCATAGAGCTTAATTGAGCTTTAACCCTTTGCCCCTATAGCAGCAGAGTAGCATAGAGCTTAATTGAGCTTTAACCCTTTGCCCCTATAGCAACAGAGTAGCATAGAGCTTAATTGAGCTTTAACCCTTTGCCCCTATAGCAGCAGAGTAGCATAGAGCTTAATTGAGCTTTAACCCTTTGCCCCTATAGCAGCAGAGTAGCATAGAGCTTAATTGAGCTTTAACCCTTTGCCCCTATAGCAACAGAGTAGCATAGAGCCAGATCAGACCACACAGAACATACCGTCTGATCAGGCTCTATGCTGTTTGCTATTCTGATAGTGGAACTAAAACACTTGCTGAATAGCAAACAACATAGATCCTGATCAGATGCGGCATTACACTGTGGCTGATCTGGATCTATGGTGTTTGCAAATGTGATTTTATTTACTCATCAGGCAAAGAGTTAATCGTGATAACATGCTGTTTATACTGAAATGATATAATAAAATGTAATATAGTTATGTCATTTACTATATTATCGGACTCTAGCAATCAGTTATGTCATTTACTATATTATCGGACTCAAGCCATCAGTTATGTCATTTACTATATTATCGGACTCAAGCCATCAGTTATATCATTTACTATATTATCGGACTCAAGCCATCAGTTATGTCATTTACTATATTATCATACTCAAGCCATCAGTTATGTTATCGGACTCAAGCCATCAGTTATGTCATTTACTATATTATAGAAACATGTGTTCTAGCGCCGTTGAGTGCTTGGTTGCATTGTTTTTCTATAATAGAAACACTTTTCAGCCTAAAATAAAATGAAAATTTGTTTTTAAGAGAATGATCAGATTATAATTCACTCACGAACATAGAAAGCTATTATTAGCACTCGTGGCTAGCTGTACTCGTGGCTAGCTGTACTCGTGGCTCTAGCTGTACTCGTGGCTAGCTGTACTCGTGGCAAGCTGTACTCGTGGCTAACTGTACTCGTGGCTAGCTGTACTCGTGGCTAGCTGTACTCGTGGCAAGTTGTACTCGTGGCTAGCTGTACTCGTGGCTAGCTGTACTCGTGGCTAGCTGTACTCGTGGCTAGCACCACTCGTGGTAATAATGCTTTCAATGTTCATTCGGTGAAATACATTTCGCTCATTCATTGAAACAAACAAATATCGTATATATCTATAGGTATGTAGTTAATTTATTCATAATAAATATATAAACCTATACATTCTCCCGTCAGATGATTTAGGGAAAAGTGAGAAAATTGAGGGAGAAGTGGGGAGACTTTTGAACGACTACAAATAGTGAAACCGTATTTTGTCGAGGTTTGCAGGATATACATTGTAGGAACTATTGTACGTAAAAAAGCTGCAGGGCATTCACTAGACTTTGAAAGTGAGAGTCAATGACCCTTTAGGTCAAATCTCAAGAGTGTCGAGCTGTATTTTTCAAGAGTCAATATGCATGTTGGTCCTTTCCATACTGGTAACATTTTCCCGACCATATAATTACCTCAAGGCCATGGTGTGTCTTTGGTGAAACCAGACCTAATTTTTTTATCATAAGTAGTGAAAACATTGACTACTTTGCCGAGTTGTGTTTAGGACTTTACAACTAAGTTTCATGTTACTGTGTAACTTGTATAGATAGTTCTACGTTGTATCCCAGTTGCAAAGGTCACCAAATGATCGTGAGTAGTTGAGTTCAACATCTGAGCCAAAAGGCTTTTTAATCCTTCCCACTATTTTAAGAAACCTTGTAATGAAAACTAGAACATTTATATTCTTTGTTTTAAGGACTTCTTGGAGAAAAACCAACAATAGAAATGCTCACTGAATCTTTGATAGAAGATCTGAGACAAAGATCCATATCTCCAAAGTGAACTTGTATTGTATCATCCTGTGGCTATGACGATGAACGTGACCTTGGGACATCCATGTGACCTTTGAGAAGAGTGTGACCTGAAAGAATAGCATGACCATGTGCGTGTGTGTAGATAATTATATGGCATTCGAGCATCATGTGAACATAGAGTGTCATGAGACCTTGGAAATTCGCCATCGTGTGACCTTGTGCCATAATTTGACCATGTAGAATCATGTACCTGAGTACCTGTGCATCTGATTAGATGACCTTCTAGTAGCACATCACCTGGAGACTCCTTGGAATAAAAGGTTTATGTGCATTTGATCATCTAGAGGAATCATGTGTCTCAGGTCATCATGTGACCTTTGAGAAACAATTCATGTATCCTTGGGAGAATCGTGTGACCTTGAAGCAGCATGTGATCTTGAAGCATCTTGGTACCTTGTATTATCATGTGAATTTGAAGCAGCATGTGACCTTGTAGCATCATGTGACCTTGAAGCAGCATGTGACCTTGAAGCAGCTTGGTACCTTGTAGTATCATGTGAATTTGGAGAATCGTGTCACCTTGTAGCATCGTGTGACCTTATAGCATCGTGTGACCTTATAGCATCGTGTGACCTTATAGCATCGTGTGACCTTATAGCATCGTGTGACCTTGTAGCATCGTGTGAGCTTGTAGCATCATGTGACCTTGTAGCATCATGCGACATTGAAGCGACTCATGCTGTTTATGCTAAATTTAATATAATATGAAGTCATGGCAACGGACTGGTAATACTATAAACACTATGTAAACGTAATAGTGAGTTTACTGAGCATGGGGCTGAGTCGTTGACTTCAAATCACTTGCCCTCCACCGCTGTAGGTTCGAATCACACTGGGGGTGTCGATATGAGGAAGCTATCTAGCTGGCTTATGGTAGGTCAGTGGTTCTACCTGAGGGTCCGTCCGTGCATGCAATACTGCTCGGAGTAACATCCGGGGCTTTCTACACAAATAATAGCTGTGCGCCTGTAAACTCCATGAATAAACAAACAAACGATCGGAGCACATTCTGTGAAGTATGTTCACTTTACGCACATTCTGTGAAGTATGTTCACTTAAGCACATTCTGTGAAGTATGTTCACTTTACGCACATTCTGTGAAGTATGTTCACTTTACACACATTCTGTGAAGTATCTTCAATGTTCACTTTACACACATTCTGTGAAGTATCTTCACTTTACACACATTCTGTGAAGTATGTTCACTTTACACACATTCTGTGAAGTATCTTCACTTTACACACATTCTGTGAAGTATCTTTACTTTACGCACATTCTATGAAGTATGTTCACTTTACACACATTCTGTGAAGTATGTTCACTTTACACACATTCTGTGAAGTATGTTTACTTTACACACATTCTGTGAAGTATGTTCACTTTACACACATTCTGTGAAGTATGTTCACTTTACACACATTCTGTGAAGTATATTCAATGTTCACTTTACGCACATTCTGTGAAGTATTTCACTTTACACACATTCTGTGAAGTATCTTCACTTTATGCACATTCTGTGAAGTATGTTCACTTTACACACATTCTGTGAAGTATGTTCACTTTACACACATTCTGTGAAGTATCTTCACTTTACGCACATTCTGTGAACCCGGGTTTGATTCTCGGAAAAGGAAGTATGTGAGATGGTACGGTGATAGCCAGGTTTTCTCTGGGTACTCCGGTTTAATCTCACACGAATGACCTCTTTCATCCGCGCAAATGAGAGTGATTAATATAAGTTGTCAAAGCTTGTTTCGCAATCGATGTAAAATAAATAAAGTTTAAGCTTTAGGTGCAATTGGATTTTATTAGAGTAAGGTACTAAAACATCGAAAATTGATCAATCGCGATAATCAGATGTGTCGATGGGCCCGCTGCTCAATTGAAAATGGGTCAATGAGGCAACGGGACAGTCAAGATTGAACACTGATTAATAGCTTATGTGTTATGAGATCATTGTATTTAAGCATCCTCTATGTTTCTGATATTATATCATTTTCTTTAAGATATTTTATTGAAGAAAATGAATTATCCGGATTCTTGTATTCCTTGAAAAAGGCTTTTTAAGCCGAAAATCGGATGTAGAGAGGACAACACACATATATATATATTACTAGTTCCCTGTTAGGATGTAGAGAGGACAACATATATATATATTACTAGTTCCCTGTTAGGATGTAGAGAGGACAACATATATATATATTACTAGTTCACCGTTAGGATGTAGAGAGGACAACATATATATATATTACTAGTTCCCTGTTAGGATGTAGAGAGGACAACATATATATATATATTACTGGTTCCCTGTTAGGATGTAGAGAGGACAACATATATATATATTACTAGTTCCCTGTTAGGATGTAGAGAGGACAACATATATATATATTACTAGTTCCCTGTTAGGATGTAGAGAGGACAACATATATATATATTACTAGTTCCCTGTTAGGATGTAGAGAGGACAACATATATATATATTACTAGTTCCCTGTTAGGATGTAGAGAGGACAACATATATATATATTACTAGTTCCCTGTTAGGATGTAGAGAGGACAACATATATATATATTACTAGTTCCCTGTTAGGATGTAGAGAGGACAACATATATATATATTACTAGTTCCCTGTTAGGATGTAGAGAGGACAACATATATATATATTACTAGTTCCCTGTTAGGATGTAGAGAGGACAACATATATAATATATTACTGGTTCCCTGTTAGGATGTAGAGAGGACAACATATATATATATTACTAGTTCCCTGTTAGGATGTAGAGAGGACAACACATATATATATATATATTACTAGTTCCCTGTTAGGATGTAGAGAGGACAACATATATATATATATTACTGGTTCCCTGTTAGGATGTAGAGAGGACAACATATATATATATATTACTGGTTCCCTGTTAGGATGTAGAGAGGACAACATATATATATATATATCATCGTGATCTTGTATCACCATGTGATCTTGTATCATCATGTGATCTTGTTGTATCATCATGTGATCTTGTATCACCATGTGATCTTGTATCATCATGTGATCTTGTATCACCATGTGATCTTGTATCACCATGTGATCTTGTATCACCATGTGATCTTGTATCATCATGTGATCTTGTATCACCATGTGATCTTGTATCATCATGTGATCTTGTATCATCATGTGATCTTGTATCACCATGTGTATCACCATGTGATCTTGTATCATCTTGTGATCTTGTTGTATCACCATGTGATCTTGTATCATCATGTGATCTTGTATCACCATGTGATTTTGTATCATCTTGTGATCTTGTTGTATCACCATGTGATCTTGTATCATCATGTGATCTTGTTGTATCACCATGTGATCTTGTATCATCATGTGATCTTGTATCACCATGTGATCTTGTATCACCATGTGATCTTGTATCATCTTGTGATCTTGTTGTATCACCATGTGATCTTGTATCACCATGTGATCTTGTATCACCATGTGATCTTGTATCATCTTGTGATCTTGTTGTATCACCATGTGATCTTGTATCATGTGATCTTGTATCACCATGTGATCTTGTATCATCATGTGATCTTGTTGTATCACCATGTGATCTTGTATCACCATGTGATCTTGTATCATCATGTGATCTTGTTGTATCACCATGTGATCTTGTATCATCATGTGATCTTGTATCACCATGTGATCTTGTATCATCTTGTGATCTTGTTGTATCACCATGTGATCTTGTATCATCATGTGATCTTGTATCACCATGTGATCTTGTATCACCATGTGATCTTGTATCACCATGTGATCTTGTATCATCTTGTGATCTTGTTGTATCACCATGTGATCTTGTATCATCATGTGATCTTGTTGTATCACCATGTGATCTTGTATCACCATGTGATCTTGTATCACCATGTGATCTTGTGATCATGTTGTATCACCATGTGATCTTGTATCATCATGTGATCTTGTATCACCATGTGATCTTGTATCACCATGTGATCTTGTATCATCATGTGATCTTGTATCACCATGTGATCTTGTTGTATCACCATGTGATCTTGTATCACCTTGTGATCTTGTATCATCATGTGATCTTGTATCATCATGTGATCTTGTATCATCATGTGATCTTGTATCATCATGTGATCTTGTTGTATCACCATGTGATCTTGTATCACCATGTGATCTTGTATCATCATGTGATCTTGTATCACCATGTGATCTTGTATCACCATGTGATCTTGTATCACCATGTGATCTTGTATCATCATGTGATCTTGTATCATCATGTGATCTTGTTGTATCACCATGTGATCTTGTATCATCATGTGATCTTGTATCATCATGTGATCTTGTATCATCATGTGATCTTGTTGTATCACCATGTGATCTTGTATCATCATGTGATCTTGTATCATCATGTGATCTTGTATCACCATGTGATCTTGTTGTATCATCATGTGATCTTGTATCATCATGTGATCTTGTATCACCATGTGATCTTGTATCATCATGTGATCTTGTATCATCATGTGATCTTGTATCACCATGTGATCTTGTATCACCATGTGATCTTGTATCATCTTGTGATCTTGTATCATCATGTGATCTTGTTGTATCACCATGTGATCTTGTATCATCATGTGATCTTGTTGTATCACCATGTGATCTTGTATCATTATGTGATCTTGTTGTATCACCATGTGATCTTGTATCATCATGTGATCTTGTTGTATCACCATGTGATCTTGTATCATCATGTGATCTTGTATCACCATGTGATCTTGTATCACCATGTGATCTTGTATCATCTTGTGATCTTGTTGTATCACCATGTGATCTTGTATCATCATGTGATCTTGTATCACATGTGATCTTGTATCACCATGTGATCTTGTATCACCATGTGATCTTGTATCATCTTGTGATCTTGTTGTATCACCATGTGATCTTGTATCATCATGTGATCTTGTTGTATCACCATGTGATCTTGTATCACCATGTGATCTTGTTGTATCACCATGTGATCTTGTATCATCATGTGATCTTGTATCACCATGTGATCTTGTATCACCATGTGATCTTGTATCACCATGTGATCTTGTATCACCATGTGATCTTGTATCACCATGTGATCTTGTATCATCATGTGATCTTGTATCACCATGTGATCTTGTATCACCATGTGATCTTGTATCACCATGTGATCTTGTATCATCTTGTGATCTTGTATCACCATGTGATCTTGTATCATCTTGTGATCTTGTTGTATCACCATGTGATCTTGTATCATCATGTGATCTTGTTGTATCACCATGTGATCTTGTATCATCATGTGATCTTGTATCACCATGTGATCTTGTATCACCATGTGATCTTGTATCATCTTGTGATCTTGTTGTATCACCATGTGATCTTGTATCATGTTTTGTATCACCATGTGATCTTGTATCATCTTGTGATCTTGTATCACCATGTGATCTTGTATCATCATGTGATCTTGTTGTATCACCATGTGATCTTGTATCATCATGTGATCTTGTATCATCATGTGATCTGTTGTATCACCATGTGATCTTGTATCATCATGTGATCTTGTATCATCATGTGATCTTGTATCATCATGTGATCTTGTATCATCATGTGATCTTGTATCACCATGTGATCTTGTATCATCTTGTGATCTTGTTGTATCACCATGTGATCTTGTATCATCATGTGATCTTGTTGTATCACCATGTGATCTTGTATCACCATGTGATCTTGTTGTATCACCATGTGATCTTGTATCATCATGTGATCTTGTATCACCATGTGATCTTGTATCATCATGTGATCTTGTATCACCATGTGATCTTGTATCACCATGTGATCTTGTATCATCTTGTGATCTTGTATCATCATGTGATCTTGTTGTATCACCATGTGATCTTGTATCATCATGTGATCTTGTTGTATCACCATGTGATCTTGTATCATCATGTGATCTTGTTGTATCACCATGTGATCCTGTATCACCATGTGATCTTGTATCATCATGTGATCTTGTTGTATCACCAGGTGATCTTGTATCATCATGTGATCTTGTATCACCATGTGATCTTGTATCATCTTGTGATCTTGTTGTATCACCATGTGATCTTGTATCATCATGTGATCTTGTATCACCATGTGATCTTGTATCACCATGTGATCTTGTATCATCTTGTGATCTTGTATCACCATGTGATCTTGTATCATCATGTGATCTTGTTGTATCACCATGTGATCTTGTATCACCATGTGATCTTGTATCACCATGTGATCTTGTGATCTTGTTGTATCACCATGTGATCTTGTATCATCATGTGATCTTGTATCACCATGTGATCTTGTATCACCATGTGATCTTGTATCATCATGTGATCTTGTATCATCATGTGATCTTGTATCACCATGTGATCTTGTATCATCTTGTGATCTTGTATCACCATGTGATCTTGTATCACCATGTGATCTTGTATCACCATGTGATCTTGTATCATCTTGTGATCTTGTATCACCATGTGATCTTGTATCACCATGTGATCTTGTATCATCATGTGATCTTGTATCACCATGTGATCTTGTATCATCATGTGATCTTGTATCACCATGTGATCTTGTATCATCATGTGATCTTGTATCACCATGTGATCTTGTATCATCTTGTGATCTTGTATCATCTTGTGATCTTGTTGTATCACCATGTGATCTTGTATCATCATGTGATCTTGTATCACCATGTGATCTTGTATCACCATGTGATCTTGTATCATCATGTGATCTTGTATCATCATGTGATCTTGTATCATCTTGTGATCTTGTATCATCATGTGATCTTGTATCATCATGTGATCTTGTATCACCATGTGATCTTGTATCATCATGTGATCTTGTATCATCATGTATCACCATGTGATCTTGTATCACCATGTGATCGTGTATCATCATGTGATCTTGTTGTATCACCATGTGATCTTGTATCACCATGTGATCTTGTATCACCATGTGATCTTGTATCACCATATGATCTTGTATCACCATGTGATCTTGTATCACCATGTGATCTTGTATCATCATGTGATATTGTATCATCATGTATCACCATGTGATCTTGTATCACCATGTGATCTTGTATCATCATGTGATCTTGTTGTATCACCATGTGATCTTGTATCACCATGTGATCTTGTATCACCATGTGATCTTGTATCACCATGTGATCTTGTATCACCATGTGATCTTGTATCACCATGTGATCTTGTATCACCATGTGATCTTGTATCATCATGTGATCTTGTATCACCATGTGATCTTGTATCACCATGTGATCTTGTATCATCATGTGATCTTGTATCACCATGTGATCTTGTATCACCATGTGATCTTGTATCACCATGTGATCTTGTATCATCATGTGATCTTGTATCACCATGTGATCTTGTATCACCATGTGATCTTGTATCATCTTGTGATCTTGTTGTATCACCATGTGATCTTGTATCATCATGTGATCTTGTATCATCATGTGATCTTGTTGTATCACCATGTGATCTTGTATCACCATGTGATCTTGTATCATCATGTGATCTTATATCACCATGTGATCTTGTATCACCATGTGATCTTGTATCACCATGTGATCGTGTATCATCATGTGATCTTGTATCATCATGATAAATCTTGTTGCAATTACCTTTCGTCATTACAATTTTAATACATACAGTATGTTATCTACATAAAACTGTCATGTATCACATAAAATGACTCTGTCAATCCATGACAGTAATGGAAGATGATTTATTGCTAAAATTGTATATAAAGCAGGAATATGTTATTGTGAATGTAGTTTACTGTTATTTTATATTTTATACCGTGATGTTGGTAAAATTATGCTAAACACCATATTTTTAAGACCCTGTAATTAAAAAGGTAGCATGGTAACACCATATTTTCTTTTCATTGTTGTGTTTATACTTGTTTCATTACCACTCTGGCAAAATTTCATGCAAATCTTATTGAAATTTGTATTGGGGGCATATGCCTTTAACACGACGCGATATAGCATGAACTGTGATGATGCGCCGTTAAACCAAATACTCACTCACTCACTCACCCACTCACCCATTATTGGAATGTTTTATACTTTTATGTCCTCTGAGATGTCAATTAACTATGTTTTAGGCCTTTTCCATGTATACGGAATAAAGAAAGAGTGGCTCATGTATATGGCCCCTGTCACATAATATAGTATCCCATTTGGCCTATATTAATGTTCATGTCTACATTGATCCTCTATACATAAAACCTCATTTGGCTGTCCCGAGTAGCGCAGTTGTTAGCGCGCTCGCTTCTCACCAATGTAACCCGGGTTCGATCCTCGGACTGGGAAGTATGTGAGATGGTATGGTGGTCGCCAGATCGGACAGGTGGGTTTTCTCCGGGTACTCCGGTTTCCTCCCACACGAATGGCCACATTTACGCTTTCATCCGCGCCAACGAGAGTGATTAATATAAGTTGTTGAAACTTACTAGCAATCGTTGTAAAATAAATAAGATTTAAACTTTAAACTTAACCCTCATTTGTTTAAATATAGAACAACCGCTAGAAATAATGTTTATGCACACACTGTCTGTAATGCATAACGTTGATACTATCTATATATTATGTTAATACAATGTACTATGAAATTATGAGGAATAAAAAACCCATAAAATATAAGATATCAGCCAATATATCTATATGAATCGACTCTCCAAATGACAACTCGAGCTGCCTGTAGTCAAGCATACAATTATAATAAACACTATAATTTGTGCGACATCACAAACCTGCATGTAGGGTTAATTCCGGCTAGAACGACAAACCATGTTTTATTCCACTATAAATAACGCAAATACAAATGTTATTCATTTCTAACATGACAAAAATATCTAAAAAGCAGGCAAGGGTTATTTGACTGGTCAATGATCCAGTGATTAACACGTGGGCTGCGAATCCAGGGTGCCTCCGTGACAGAGTGGTTACGGTTGTTGATTTCAAATCACTGACCCATCGCTGCTGTGAGTTAGAATCTCACTGGGGTGTCTAATTATTTCATGTGAGGAAGCTATCCAGTTGGTTTGTGAAGGTCAGTGGTTCTACCCGGTGCCCGTCAGTGTCTGAAATATTGCTAGAACGCGCACCCGGGACTTCTTCAACCAATATTGCTAGAACGCGCACCCGGGACTTCTTCAACCAATATTAATTGCAGAGTGTCTTTATGACCTAAGCTGTTGGTACGATTTTAAACACCTAAAGCAAACGAGCAATCCTGCTAATACTGTTAGTAACTGAGTGAAAATGTTACCTCTGCAAATAACATTCCTGGCACTGGTTTCAACAGATGTGTATGCAACTTGCAGAAACGTATCTCTACAAAGTGTAGCTATGCACATCATCAGGATGCTTTGACAGGGCTGTCAATTTGTGTGTTTTACGTTTATTTATCGTCGCTACTGGTTGCCCATATGAGCGACGCCTCCTGAAGAGATTAGTCATATTAGATATTTGGAGGATAGTGCAATGATACAGACATAGACCCATTCCAGAGTCTCCTCTGGTTATTTTACGTGCACGGTGTACATCACCGACACGAGACCGGTTTAAAGTCCCATCTGAAATACTGTTAATTTTATTAGGGTCAGATCCTGCGATCCCTAGATTGCCCGTCCAGCGTGTTAACCACTGGACTACAGATCCGTCAATGACAGCCGCAGACGGTATATACTGCTTGCAATGACAGCCGCAGACGGTATAGACTGCTTGCAATGACAGCCGCAGACGGTATAGACTGCTTGCAATGATAACCGCAGACGGTATAGACTGCTTGCAATGATAACCGCAGACGGTATAGACTGCTTGCAATGATAACCGCAGACGGTATAGACTGCTTGCAATAATAAACCACAGACGGTATAGACTGCTTGCAATGACAGCCGCAGGTGGTATAGACTGCTTGCAATGACAGCCGCAGACGGTATAGACTGCTTGCAATGACAGCCGCAGGTGGTATAGACTGCTTGCAATGATAACCGCAGACGGTATAGACTGCTTGCAATGATAACCGCAGACGGTATAGACTGCTTGCAATGACAGCCGCAGACGGTATAGACTGCTTGCAATGATAGCCGCAGATGGTATAGACTGCTTGCAATGATAACCGCAGACGGTATAGACTGCTTGCAATGACAGCCGCAGAAGGTATAGACTGCTTGCAATGATAACCGCAGACGGTATAGACTGCTTGCAATGACAGCCGCAGACGGTATAGACTGCTTGCAATGATAACCGCAGACGATATAGACTGCTTGCAATGACAGCCGCAGACGGTATAGACTGCTTGCAATGACAGCCGCAGGTGGTATAGACTGCTTGCAATGATAACCGCAGACGGTATAGACTGCTTGCAATGACAGCCGCATACGGTATAGACTGCTTGCAATGATAACCGCAGACGGTATAGACTGCTTGCAATGACAGCCGCTGACGGTATAGACTGCTTGCAATGATAGCCGCAGATGGTATAGACTGCTTGCAATGATAACCGCAGACGGTATAGACTGCTTGCAATGACAGCCGCAGAAGGTATAGACTGCTTGCAATGATAACCGTAGACGGTATAGACTGCTTGCAATGATAACCGCAGACGGTATAGACTGCTTGCAATGACGGCCGCAGATGGTATAGACTGCTTGCAATGATAACCGCAGACGGTATAGACTGCTTGCAATGATAACCGCAGACGGTATAGACTGCTTGCAATGACAGCCACAGACGGTATAGACTGCTTGCAATGACAGCCGCAGACGGTATAGACTGCTTGCAATGACAGCCTCAGACGGTATAGACTGCTTGCAATGACGGCCGCAGATGGTATAGACTGCTTGCAATGACAGCCGCAGGTGGTATGGACTGTTTGCAATGACAGTCGCGGGTGGTATTGACTGCTTGCAATGATAACCACAGACGGTATGGACTGCTTGCAATGACAGCCGCAGGTGGTATGGACTGTTTGCAATGACAGCCGTATGTGGTATGGACTGTTTGCAATGACAGCCGTAGGTGGTATGGACTGTTTGCAATGACAGCCGTATGTGGTATGGACTGTTTGCAATGACAGCCGTAGGTGGTATGGACTG